>CM077153.1:76072483-76716210 GCA_039583875.1 Platanthera guangdongensis | reverse complement strand
AACATCATAAGAATGAAAATGTTGTATTTTAATTTTCTAAAAACTTTGATTTTTGATTTACTTTGAAAAACTTTAGTCTTCCAAAATTGTAATTTTCTCTTTTATTCATTTTTGGCAAACCTAAGCATGAAAAAGTTAAAGTTTTAATTTTTGAGCACCTTTGATTTTGACTTTATTTTGTAAAACTTTTTGCTCATATTATTAATTGTTTTTTCTTTTATGTGTTTTTGGGTAAGTTTTAGGAGTAAAATCTTGTTATTTTCATTTTTAGGTAACTTTAATTTTTCTTTGTTATTAGTGTGTGTGAGTGTATGAGCTTAAATTTCTTTTTGTTCTTCTTAAATTTCCATGTAGAGTGTGTGAGTGTAGGTGTATAATTTTTATGCTTTGATTTAAAATTATGTAGAGTGTGTGAGTGTAGGTGTTAAATTTTCATGCTTTGTTTTAATGCTTCCTTTTAATGCTTGATTCAAATTATGTAGAGTGTGTGAGTGTAGGTGTATAATTTTATTGCTTTCTTGAATTTCATTTGGAGTGTGTGTGTTCGTGTGCATTTATTTCCGCCTACTCGTTAAGAGTTAAATGGCGCATCGTTTTCATTTTCAGTCCTACTCGTTCGAGTAGGACTTGTAATTTTTCTTTCTTTATTTTTCCGCCTACTCACTGAGTTTAAATGGCCGACTTTATTTCAGTCCTACTCGTTTGAGTAGGACTTGCAATTTTACTTTCTTTATTTTTTTCCGCCTACTCACTTGAGTTAAATGGCCGGACTTTTTAGCCCTGTAATCGCATTTATTTTCTCCTACTCATTTGAGTAGGACTCGCTTTCATTTCAGTCCTACTCGTTTGAGTAGGACTTGCAATTTTCAGCCTTTATTTACCGCCCCCACTCGTTTGAGTGGGACTCGCAAATTTAAATTATGCAAATTTCATTCATGTGTAACTTAGTTTTGTTTAATTTATAATTTGGAGTGTGCGTGAGTTCTCGTTTAGTTAACTTTTTAGCTCTCTAAATATTGTTATTTTTCTTTTGTCTCTTTCTTATAATCGTTTAGCATTAAAATTCGAACTCGCGCCTCACTAAATTATAAGCCGTCCCCATACCGATGTGTGGCTAATCGCTATTAGCCTCGGCATCGAAGAGCATTGGGACATTTAAAATGATTTATAATAATTAAAGTTCTTTTTTTCATTTTAATTTAAGCACTTAGGGTTTACCCCGGGTTTACGACGCGTAGGACCACATAATCGATGTGTGGGCCCTATTTCCGTAGTCCATATGCTAGCTAGCCGAGAGGCCGTGCATATGGACCGATCACCCCTGGGTAAATAGAGTTGCGTGCGCCCCCTCGAGAGAGGACAAGCGTAATTCTACCGGATTGGTTCCCCCACCCAATAGCGGGGTTCTTAGCGTAAAGCGGGCGTTAAGAGGAATCCTTCGTCGGACTAACGTTCGGTCGAATAGTCTTAACGTTTAGGTGAGCGATATCCCTATAGCTAGGTGAGCTCACATTTGTGGAACCTCCACGGCCAAGTTGCCTTATTATTAATTTGAAAATTAAGTCTTTTTATTATTAAAAATTATTTTAGTCTTAATCCGATTCGATGCCGAGCGTTAACCCTTCATCGAATATTCTCTAAATCGTTTTTTTCGCTCCTTTGCTTTTCCGCCTTTTTATTAAGTAAAAAAAATCCACCTTATTTTCAGTAAAATAATAGTCCTCCCGGAGGAGTAAGAATAGTCAACGCGACCCCGAGAACAATACGACCTCGGTATTCCCCCGAATATCGAGTACTACTTGCGATAGGTGCACTTGCCTACCCGAGCAAGCCCGCGGCGATCGACTCACCGAACCAACCACAGTAAGAGTCTGTTCGCGGGCCCATCAAGTTTTTGGCGCCGTTGCCGGGGAGCCTCTTTTCGAGTTGCTATTTCGAATTCCGGAGTCTATTAATTTTACTTATTTTCTAAAAAAAAAAAAAAAAACTAAAAACTTTATTTTAAAAAAAAAACAAAACAAAAAAAGTTTTATTTTTGTTTTATTTTTGTTTGGGTGTATGACCCGAGGACAACCCTCAGAGTCTGAAGATTTAGACTTCGACCCTGAGATCGAACGCTCTCTTGCGCGTATCCGATCTCATCGCCGAAATCCTTCTTTAGATCCCGAGGAATCTATCGGAGAACCCACTGTTTTAGTTATGGCCGCCCCTAACCTTCCCCCGGCGGCCGAGCGTACTATGTCTTATTACGCCCGGCCTAACCTGGATGATTCAGGGTCGAGTATTGTTCGCCCTGCGGTGGCCAATAATAATTTTGAAATAAAGTCAAGTGTCATTCAAATGGTCCAAAACGCCGTGCAGTTCGATGGACTGCCGGATGAGGACCCGAATGTCCACTTGTCCAATTTCTTGGAGATATGCGACACCTTCAAGATCAATGGCATCACTGATGACGCCATTCGTTTGCGCTTATTTCCTTTTTCCCTTAAGTCCAAAGCCAAGGCGTGGTTGAATGCCCTCCCGCGAGGATGTATCACCACGTGGGCTGAGTTGACGGAACGGTTCCTAACGAAGTACTTTCCGCCCGCCAAAACTGCAAAGTTGCGGGCGGACATTTCTTCGTTTGTGCAGAACGATCCCGAGTCTCTATACGAGACTTGGGAACGATTTAAGGAATTCCTCCGCCGTTGCCCGCACCACGCGCTGCCAACGTGGTTGCAAGTTCAAATTTTTTATAATGGGCTGAATTTTCAGACGCGTCAAATGATTGACGCGGCTGCCGGGGAACGCTTAACAACAAAACCCCGAGGCCGCCCAGGCTTTATTCGAAGAGATGGCTATGAATGCCTATCAATGGAACGTCCCGCGGGGACGGCCAAAGCCGGCGGCTGGTCTTTTTGAAGTGGATGCCACTGCTCTCTTGACCCTTCAAGTTGAAAGGTTAACAAAGCAGGTGGCGGAGATGTCTGCTGCCTCCTCCACTCCGCCTTGTTTTATTCCCCCTAATGTCTGCGTAGCTGAAGAGTTCGTGGACTTCATGGGAAATTCGGGTCGTCCTCCCTTCAACCCCAACAACAACCCTTATAGTAATAACTATAACCCTGGTTGGAGGAATCACCCCAACTTCTCGTGGAGCAACCCGAATAATGCTCAGCGTCCCCCTATTTCTTATGCGCCCGGATTTCTTCCTCCCCCTTCTCTTCCGAAACCCTCCCCGATGGAGGAAAATTTTTCGAAGTATATTGCGTCCAACGAGTCAAATATCCGGAACATCACCGGATCGCTAAAAACACTCGAACAACAGGTTGGACAGCTAGCGAGGATGATGTCCGAGCGCGCGCTCGGGGCACTGCCGGGAAACACGGAGCCCAATCCGCGGGAAAACGCCAACGCTATAACCCTCCGTAGCGGAAAGGAGGTGGTCGATCCAAAACGGACCGACCCTCAGGTACATATTTCACCTCCGACCCCTCTTCCCCTTTCTTCGCTCACGCCACCTTTACCTATTATAAAAGAAAAAATTATTTTAAACAAGGCTCTCCCGTATCCGCATAAGTTAGAAAACGAGCGTAAGGACGCGCAATATGAAAAATTTATTTTATTATTAAAACAAATTCACATTAATGTTCCTTTTTGCGAGGCTATCTCGCAAATGCCCAAATATGCGAAATTTTTAAAAGAACTACTTTCTAATAAACGCAAATTAGAGGATATTTCGCATGTATCTCTCAACGCTGTCTGCTCGGCGGCCCTTACTAATAAATTGCCCGCAAAACAAAACGACCCGGGACGGTTTTCCATCCCGTGCCTTTTTGGCGATATATTAGTAAAGTACGCCTTAGCTGATTTAGGGGCTAGCATTAATCTGATGCCGTTCTCGCTCTTTTCGCGTTTAGGTTTGGGTACTCCTAGTCCTACGAATATGCGCATCCAATTAGCGGATCGCTCGGTTAAGTTCCCTATCGGGGTAGTGGAGGACGTCCTTGTCCGAGTCGACAAGTTTACCTTCCCGGTAGACTTCGTCATCTTAGATATCGAGGAGGACGCCGAGGTACCAATAATACTCGGTCGCCCTTTTCTCGCCACCTCCCGCGCACTAATAGATGTTAGTAATGGTAGCCTTCTCCTCCGAGTAGGCGATGACCAAGTTAGTTTCTCTATTAATCCCTCGATGGACAATTTGTCATCGAGCGACGATTTCTGCTATTCTTTAGATACTTTTTCGGAGATCGTTCTTCTCCCATTTTCGAGTCCGTATTTTTAAATGATGATATTTATGCGCTCGAAAATTTTAACTGCGATGAGGATACGTCTATAGACTTGCCTTTCGAACCAATTGGTAAGAAAGACATAGGAATTAAAACCTCCCTAGAAGAACCGCCCATCCTAGACCTCAAACCCTTACCCGCCTCGCTCAAGTACGCTTTTTTGGGAAAAGGTGATACGCTCCCCGTTATCATTTCTTCGACTTGAGTGATTCGGAGACTTCCGATTTATTGGAAGTTTTATTTAAACATCGCCACGCAATTGCGTGGCAAATCTCTGACCTAAAGGGGATTAGCCCCTCCTTTTGCACCCATAAGATTTTCCTAAACGATAATTGCCGCAAAACGATACAGCCGCAGCGTCGTCTTAACCCAAACATGAAAGACGTCGTTAAAGCCGAAATCATTAAGTTGTTAGATGCGGGGATTATCTACCCTATTTCGGACAGTGCATGGGTTAGTCCCGTGCATGTCGTGCCCAAGAAGGGCGGTCTTACCGTAGTGGCGAATGAGCATAACGAGCTTGTCCCAACTCGTACTGTTACGGGTTGGCGAGTGTGCATCGACTATAGGAAACTTAACGACGCCACCCGCAAGGACCATTTCCCTCTGCCATTTCTAGACCAGATTTTAGAGCGTTTATCCGGTCATCCGTATTATTGTTTTCTTGATGGTTTATCGGGGTTTTTCCAAATCCCCATTTCCCCCGATGATCAAGAGAAAACAACTTTTACTTGCCCGTTTGGCACCTTCGCCTATCGAAGAATGCCATTTGGACTCTGCAACGCGCCAGCTACATTCCAAAGATGTATGCTAGCAATCTTTGGCGAGCTAGTAGAAGACATTATGGAAGTCTTTATGGATGACTTTTCTGTTTTCGGACGCTCTTTTCCCGATTGCCTTAACAATTTAGATCGTGTCCTTCAACGGTGCGAGGACACAAGCCTTGTTCTAAATTGGGAAAAATGCAACTTTATGGTTCGAGGAGGTTTGGTCCTCGGCCATATGATTTCGTCTAAGGGGATAGAGGTGGATAAGGCCAAGATAGAAATTATAGAAAAACTTCCGCATCCAACAAACGTAAAATCTATTAGGAGTTTCTTAGGCCATGCGGGCTTTTATCGACGCTTTATTCAAGATTTTTCAAAAATAACAAAGCCGCTAACTCACCTCTTGGAAAAGGAATCACGCTTCATCTTTAGTAGCGAATGCGAGTCCGCCTTTAATTTAATAAAACAAAAACTTATCTCTTCACCAATATTAGTGGCCCCTAATTGGTCCCTTCCGTTCGAAATAATGTGCGACGCTAGTGATATTGCCTTAGGTGCCGTTCTTGGCCAACGCGTAGAAAAAAATTTTCATCTTATTTATTACGCTAGCAAGACGCTCACTTCCGCACAAGTAAATTACACGACAACGGAAAAGGAACTCTTAGCCGTCGTTTTCGCTTTCGATAAGTTTCGCTCGTATATAACGCTATCTAAAGTTATCGTTTTTACCGATCACTCCGCGCTTAAATATTTATTAGCTAAAAATGATGCGAAGCCCCGCCTTCTTCGATGGATTCTCCTCCTACAAGAGTTTGATTTGGAGATCCGAGATAAGCGGGGAGCGGAAAATCTAGCGGCCGACCACCTCTCCCGTTTAGAAAATCCGGGTGCGGAAGCGCTCGTCGAATCTGAAATAAATGACAGATTCCCCGAGGAACGCCTTCTTGCCATTAATAAATCTTCGTCATCTTCGCCTTGGTTCGCAGATTTTGCAAATTTTTTAGTAGCGCGGGTCCTTCCAAAAGAATTTTCCGGTCACCAAAAGAAGAAATTCTTTTCTGACTTGAAAAATTTCTTTTGGGAGGACCCATTTCTTTTTCGTATCTGCGCGGACCAAGCGGTCCGAAGATGCGTTGCGGGTGTGGAGTGCTTACAAATTCTTAAGCACTGCCACGAGGGTCCAGCCGGTGGGCATTATCAAGCCAACCGGACCGCTCGGAAGGCGCTAGAGGCGGGCTACTTTTGGCCCACTCTCTTCAAAGACGCGCATAATTTTGTGCGCGCATGCGATAGCTGTCAGCGGTCGGGTAACATCTCTCGTCGTGACGAGATGCCCCAAAATATGTTTTTAGAATGCGAAGTCTTCGATTTGTGGGGCATAGATTTCGTTGGCCCCCTACCTCCGTCTTTCAAAAATATGTATATTTTAGTGGCGGTCGACTACGTATCGAGGTGGGCGGAAGCGCAAGCTCTCCCCACCAACGATGCGCGAGTCGTCGTTACATTTCTTAAAAAATTATTTTCTCGCTTCGGCACGCCTCGCGCAATTGTTAGTGATAGGGGAACGCATTTCTGTAACGCTCTTATGGCTAAGACGTTAGCTAAATACGGAGTCACACACAAGCTTGCCACCCCCTACCACCCGCAAACAAGTGGCCAAGTCGAGGTAGTAAATCGAGAGATTAAGCGAATTTTAGAAAAAACCGTTTCGCTAAATAGGAAAGATTGGTCCGTTAAACTCGACGATGCGTTGTGGGCGTATCGGACGGCATACAAAACCGCTATTGGATGTACGCCGTTCCGGTTAGTCTACGGCAAAGCGTGCCATTTACCCGTAGAATTAGAACATCGTGCACTTTGGGCTTTAAAACTCTTAAACCTCGACTCCAACTTAGCCGCTCAGAATAGAAAACTGCAACTAAACGAGCTCGATGAATGGCGTGCGAACGCTTACGAGAGCAATAAATTCTATAAGGAGCGCTCTAAGTTCTATCACGATCGAAAAATCAAGTCCCAAAAATTATTTTCTCCGGGCGATCTTGTCCTTCTTTACAATTCACGCCTTAGGCTTTTTCCAGGTAAATTAAAATCTAGATGGTCCGGTCCCTTCTTAGTTGAAGAAGTTTTTCCTTATGGAACCGTACTCGTCTCCCACCCGGACAAAGGCTCTTTTAAAGTAAACGGTCATCGGTTAAAGTCTTACATCGCGGGCGACCCAGTGATCGGTTTTAGCGAAACCATAACTTTCCTCCACATTATAAACCCGCCAAAATAGTCAAGCTACACGACTATAAACAAAGCGCTCCTGGGAGGCACCCCTCGCTTATCTTTTTCGCTCTTTCCTTATTATCTTTGTTATTTTCTAATAAACGCAGGGTTTCTGATCGGCCTCCCTTCCCCTCCGCGTTTCAGGGAAGCTTCTACCCCCTTCCCTTTCTTTTCGTTGTACATATTGTCTTTCATTTCTGTTCCGCATACTTACGATACAACATTGGGGACAATGTTGGACTTAAGTATGGGGGTATTTTCGTGCTTTACTTTCTGCACTTCAATTTTTTCTGCATCTCAAAAACAAAAAGAAAAATACAAAAAAATACATATAACAACAAAACAAAAACAAAAAAATTAAAAAAACATCTTAAAATGAAACAAAAAAATTTTTTTTAAATGAAAAAACAAAAAAAATTTAAATGAAAAAAAAAAACAAAAAAATTTTATGAAAAAAAAAAAAAAACAAAAATCCAAAAAAATTTTCTCTTTGTAATATATTTTTTTTTCTCTCTCTCCCCCTTCCTCATTCTTGTACAAACATTTTTCTTTTTCTCCCTTATTTTTGTACATATTATGAAAATTCTCTTAAAAAATACAAAAAAAAAAGATAATAGTTCAAAAAATTTTCAAACAAAAAAATCGAGAAAAACAAAAATACAAAAAAAAAGATAATAAATGAAAAACACAAAAAAAAAATGTTTACAAAAAAAACTATAAAAAAAACAAAAAAATGTTTTGCAACAAATAAATTAAATATTCCATACTTAACTTTTCTGCTATCCAAAAATTCTGTTTTGAGTTTATTTATATGTGAATACTATTAATTCTCTATTTACTACCCGTTTGTTAATTATCGATTGAAACATTTAAATAGCCGGGGTTAAGTTTTAAAGAATTCTTTATGCTTTGTTAAAACTAGCGGACTCGTTTTAGGCACTACTTCTAATTTTTCATTAATAGGAGCACGTATATTATGTTAGGAAATAACGACTATAGAATTCAATTATACTTACTTTTAGCTTTCTGAAAACATTGGAACGTACAAATTATTAAGGTTGCTCTCAAAAATTTTTAGGATTACAATCTAGTTTTCCTTTCTCCCCTCACTTTTCATGACCTACTTGGCATGAAAAATTTTATCCTTAAAAGATCTTATGTCAATGGGAACAAGATTTCGTTCCGTAAACATAGGCACCCAATAAGTTTAAAAAGATTATATAGGGAGTAAGAGGATAAAATTCATTACTCCTACAAATATACATTGGGTTAATTTTTTTTATTATGAAGTTGAAAAACAAAAATCATATTAGGAAAATAAGATTTCGTTTTCCTAATAATCCAAAAGAAAAAAAAATGGAGGTTCGAGAAAAAATTACCTCACCTCAAATATCAAAACCCTCTTCATAAACCACACTACCCCCTTAGCCAATTACTCGATTCTAGAATTAATTCAAAAATCTTTTTGAGAGCATAATTAGTAAATTGTATTATTTCCGGTAGCACTCGTATAAGCTAGAATTCTTATAATTCCAAACTATTTTCGTTAACCTAACCATTACAAATGTTGCCTTCTATTTGATTACATCAAGAAGTCTTTTGGCCAAAACTTTTGCGCTATTTAAATCATCTACATAATTTTAGGACTTAACTCTTACACCCCGTATATTTATTTCGATCTCTCTTATAATTAATTAAGCGATAGCCAAAACTTAGAGTTTTTTTTATTCCTTATAGATTCACCTCAAACTTTTGCTCTGGAATAGCAAAAGCCTAAGTATGGGAGTATTTGATGAACTGTAAATATGCGTATTTTTATGCACGTTAATTTAGTCATTTTCATTTATTTTCGTCGTTTTTACTTATTTTTGTTCAATAAAATGTTCCTATTCTTGTAAATTTTCTCCTAACTTGTTTTATTTTATTTTGCAGAAAAATTCCAGAATCTGCCAAATTTTGGGAAGTACACGCCCGTGACACATGGGTCACGCCCGTGACCGAGCCGTGCCTGTGCATTTCCCGTGAAATCGGAAAATTTCTGAAGAAAAGGCTTGACACGCCTGGCGACACGCCCGTGTCACCCGACATGGGGCGTGACCCAAGCCCGTGTCCGCTCCTCTCGACGAATTCCACTCGACGATCGTCGAGTGTCGACACCAACTGTCACGCCCAGTGTCACGCCCGTGACCTGGGGCGTGACCCAATTTCAGCTCAACGATTTCGACTCGACACTTTCCGCTCGACATTCGTCGAGTGTCGACCCCGACTGTCACGCCCATAGTCACGCCCGTGACATGGGGCGTGACCTTTCCAGCTGGCCCGACAAGACGCTGCCGAGGACATTTGACGCAACCCGCGCCCGGTTCTACCTCCCCGACACGCCCAGTGTCACGCCCGTGACCTGGGGCGTGACTGCTGCGAACTCAGCCCGAAGTCAACTTTGCTGTCCAATCGCCAGCCGCCTTCATGAATAGTACTGTCACGCCCCCATGTCACGCCCGTGACCGAGGGCGTGTACTTAGAAATTTTTTCCTATAAATAGCCCAGTTCTGTAAGGTCCAAGGGTTCAGATTTTTGGGCCAAGTTAGTGTATTTTTGTGGGCTGCATCCGTGATTTTCAAGGCTATGTAAGGAGATTTCTCCCTTTTTTATTTCATTTCTTGTTTTGTTTTAGTTTTAGCACTTGTAATAGCTTGTAATAGTTTCATTTTGATCAAATAAAATGTTAAAATTTCTCTTCATATATGGCTTTGGAATGAACACTTGTGCCCACTTTTCCTTCACCTTTTTATTCTTTGTTCTTCACTTGTTCTTCACTTAGGAAAGGTGTGTGTGTGTGTATGAGTGTAATGTATTTACTTTCCTTGTTTTTTTCCCTTAACTTATCTTCATGCTTAGGATTTTGATTTCATTCTTATGATTTTTTGAAAGAGATTTAAAAAAGTGAATTTGTTCTTTCTTTTTACTTAGTTTTTTTTTAGGATTGTAAAACCTATTTTGTTCTTTTCATGTTCTTTTTCACTTTTTTATCACTTTCATAACATCATAAGAATGAAAATGTTGGTATTTTAATTTTCTAAAAACTTTGATTTTTGATTTACTTTGAAAAACTTTAGTCTTCCAAAATTGTAATTTTCTCTTTTTATTCATTTTTGGCAAAACCTAAGCATGAAAAAGTTAAAGTTTTAATTTTGAGCACCTTTGATTTTGACTTTATTTTGTAAAACTTTTTGCTCATATTATTTTTGTTTGTTCTTTTTATGTGTTTTGGGTAAGTTTTAGGAGTAGAAATCTTGTTATTTTCATTTTTAGGTAACTTTAATTTTTCTTTGTTATTAGTGTGTGTGAGTGTATGAGCTTAAATTTCTTTTTGTTCTTCTTAAATTTCCATGTAGAGTGTGTGAGTGTAGGTGTATAATTTTTATGCTTTGATTTAAATTATGTAGAGTGTGTGAGTGTAGGTGTTAAATTTTCATGCTTTGTTTTAATGCTTCCTTTTAATGCTTTGATTCAAATTATGTAGAGTGTGTGAGTGTAGGTGTATAATTTTATTGCTTTCTTGAATTTCATTTGGAGTGTGTGTGTTCGTGTGCATTTATTTCCGCCTACTCGTTAAGAGTTAAATGGCGCATCGTTTTCATTTTCAGTCCTACTCGTTCGAGTAGGACTTGTAATTTTTCTTTCTTTATTTTTCCGCCTACTCACTTGAGTTTAAATGGCCGGACTTTATTTCAGTCCTACTCGTTTGAGTAGGACTTGCAATTTTACTTTCTTTATTTTTTTCCGCCTACTCACTTGAGTTAAATGGCCGGACTTTTTAGCCCTGTAATCGCATTTATTTTCTCCTACTCATTTGAGTAGGACTCGCTTTCATTTCAGTCCTACTCGTTTGAGTAGGACTTGCAATTTTCAGCCTTTATTTACCGCCCCCACTCGTTTGAGTGGGACTCGCAAATTTAAATTATGCAAATTTCATTCATATGTAACTTAGCTTTTGTTTAATTTATAATTTGGAGTGTGCGTGAGTTCTCGTTTAGTTAACTTTTTAGCTCTCTAAATATTGTTATTTTTCTTTTGTCTCTTTCTTATAATCGTTTAGCATTAAAATTCGAACTCGCGCCTCACTAAATTATAAGCCGTCCCCATACCGATGTGTGGCTAATCGCTATTAGCCTCGGCATCGAAGAGCATTGGGACATTTAAAATGATTTATAATAATTAAAGTTCTTTTTTTCATTTTAATTTAAGCACTTAGGGTTTACCCCGGGTTTACGACGCGTAGGACCACATAATCGATGTGTGGGCCCTATTTCCGTAGTCCATATGCTAGCTAGCCGAGAGGCCGTGCATATGGACCGATCACCCCTGGGTAAATAGAGTTGCGTGCGCCCCCTCGAGAGAGGACAAGCGTAATTCTACCGGATTGGGTCCCCCACCCAATAGCGGGGTTCTTAGCGTAAAGCGGGCGTTAAGAGGAATCCTTCGTCGGACTAACGTTCGGTCGAATAGTCTTAACGTTTAGGTGAGCGATATCCCTATAGCTAGGTGAGCTCACATTTGTGGAACCTCCACGGCCAAGTTGCCTTATTATTAATTTGAAAATTAAGTCTTTTTATTATTAAAAATTATTTTAGTCTTAATCCGATTCGATGCCGAGCGTTAACCCTTCATCGAATATTCTCTAAATCGTTTTTTTCGCTCCTTTGCTTTTCCGCCTTTTTATTAAGTAAAAAAATCCACCTTATTTTCAGTAAAATAATAGTCCTCCCGGAGGAGTAAGAATAGTCAACGCGACCCCGAGAACAATACGACCTCGGTATTCCCCCGAATATCGAGTACTACTTGCGATAGGTGCACTTGCCTACCCGAGCAAGCCCGCGGCGATCGACTCACCGAACCAACCACAGTAAGAGTCTGTTCGCGGGCCCATCAACGGTCGTATAGCCAAGGGAGGCCTAGTAACACATGACAAATGTCCATCGGTAGGACGTCGCACCAAACCTCATCCGTGTAGGATTTGAAAGACAGGGGGACTAGGCATCGTTGGGTAACCTTAATAGTAACCTTACTAATCCAAGCGACCTGGTAGGGGGTCGGGTGCGGCTCGACAGTCAAGGACATACGCTTAACAGCGTTCTCAGAAACGGTGTTTACGCAACTACCACCATCGATAACTAATTTGCAAAGTTTTTCTCCACTCTTAAAGATCAGGGAAAATATGCTCGTCCTCTTCCAGTCATCTACGGGACGAGGAGTGGTCATAATGCAACGCATCACCATAAGGCGGTGATCGTCCTCCAAGTCACTAGGGAATCCGTCGGGGTCGCTCTCCTCTTCGGCCTCATAGACATAATCGTCAGGGTCGGTAGCGGACTCTAGCAAGGCTATGGCCTTCGTCTTAGTGGGGCATTCGTAGGCATAGTGGCCTTGAACACCGCATGAGTAACAAGTGGTGTTAGCCTTGCTAACCTTTCCAACGGGGATACGCTCACTAGCGGGGTTCTTGGTATTTCTAGCGGTAATCACTACGTATTTCGACTCAGAGGATATAAATTTTCCCTTATCAGGAAAAGTGGAAGAAGATGCCCCAGTGGTGGACTTATTCTTTGTATTAGAATAACAGGAGTGAGCCTTAGATGCTAAGTGCTTTTCAATGTCCAAGGCGGCATTGAAAGTCGTATTCAAGTCCGTGTGACCGTAACGCAAGAGTTTCCGCTGAATGTCGGGGTGAAGTCCCTTTCGAAATCTTGATAAAGTGACTTCGGGGAGCTCTCGAAGGTCACATCGTACCATACGGTCCTTAAGTTCTCCCATATATTCAGCAACAGACATTGAGCCTTGCCGAAGGGTGGCAAGCTCATCGAACATCTGCGTCCGATGGTACGCGGGAACATACTGATCGGTTAGCAGGTTCTTCATCACAGCCCATCCAATGAGTGGGACCCCGTGCCCAGCTCCTAACCTACATTCTTCATTCAGCCAATAAGTTTTGGCACGTCCCGTTAATTTCATCCTGGCAACTTGAACCTTTTGGGGGTCCGTGAGGTTGTGCCATTCGAAATAGCACTCCATGTCTATAGCCCAATGGAGGAAGATCTGGGGATCTCCCATGCCATCATAGGTGGGGGCATTTATCTTGATGGCCCTCGTGATATCAAATCCTCGCTCGGGGCGGGGTTCTCGAGGGGGCACACCGGGAGAGTTTCGCTCAGAATCCGAGTCAAAGTTCGGTTGGTGCCGGTTGGGCTGCCCAACATCAACGGGAGGTGGGGGTGGCCTATCCTGATTTCGTAGGATCTGTGCTAAGACGTTCCTAAGCTCAGCCATTTCGGCACGAAGACCCGCTATAGCCTCGGTATTGGGATCACCATGCTCGTTCGCAGCCATCCTAGACGTAGACGGGGTTGAGTACTCCGTTCCTAGCCTAGTGCGCATTCAGGTTTGGGAGACCCCGGGCAAGATGAATTTTCCTAGGGTTGAAGCTATACTGGAAATGGAATATTTTTAGATATTCCCAATGGGAGTAAGGCGTAGATCATTAAAAAATTTTGTTTTTCAGATTTCGCAGAAAATATCAGATTTTAGCCCGCTATTGGCAGACCACACAAAAAAAAATTTTTGATTGATTTTTTTTCTAAGATTAGATGGACCGACAAGGAACGCAGCGAGGATGTTTGCAACGTAGAAGTTGAAACAACCTCCTCTGATACCAAATTGGTGTAGGGGTGTACGTGACACGGACGTGCTTACGCTAACGGTAGCTTACCCATCACAGAACATAGAAAATAAAGAGAGTGCTCCGACCAAAAGCGAACGTAAAGGGGTCGGTTGGCTCTCAAAAATACGGGACTCGATACCACGTCCTTACGACCTAACTCTCCAACAAGCACACAACTCGCTCCTAGCCGGACTCGATACAACGACCTTAGGACCGACCTCTCCAACAAGCACACGCCTCACCGCACCTACACAAAGCATCTATTCTTTTCACAATAAGCCGTCAATCGCAGCAATAAAATATTTAGGAGCGGCGGTAAACGATAAAGAGCGATCAAGAACAAGTTGAGATTATCTCCCTTGTTTGCACAAAGCGTGCCCAAACTTGGAGAACAAGTCAAGGCTAGGCCTAGTTTGTTCTCCAACGGATCTTCCCAATCTGGATAACAAGAGGGTCAATAACAACGTTTCAATTCAGATTTTTGCAAGCAGAAAACACTTTAAAATTGCAGAAAAGACGGTTGAATAACCTCCACAAAATCTCACAGCAATAAACACAAAGATAGGGAAGAGATTACCCAACCAAGAAGATGATCACACAAGATTTGTGGGAGAATCACTCTCTCCACGGTTCCACCGGTTTCACACCGAATGGGTCTGCTTCCTTCTTCCACGGAGTCGCACCGATAGAAGCCACGACGGAGTCGCACCGAACGGGGATGGAGGAGGCAAGGCTTGGCTTCACACCAAGGGGGGGGGCGGCTAATGGAATCTCTCCATGGTGGCCGAAATTCCACAAAGGGGGGTTTAGGTTTTCTTTTTCCAATCCTCTAACTCATCATAATAGCCTCCTTTAAATAGGAGTTACAAAAGAGATCCAACCGTCCATGATGGAGATGAAATCTCATCCATCCGGGCGATTACATACACACCAAATGTTTAGTAGCACACCAACATGAAAATAAAAATTAATACAAGCCATATGTTTAAAGCAAGTAAAATAAAACTAAGTAAAACTTTTAAGCAAGCTTTGCGCGCCGCGGACGGAGGTTGTATCGCAGCTTTCCGTTAGCATCCGTGGCGTTGTCATGACGTCGCAAATCTTTAAATTGTTGCGCTGCGGCAACCGGGTCATCATCAGGAAGTGTTGGAGGGGCCGCACCATCATAGAGGGTCTTAGGCAGTGGCCAGAAAGACCAAATGCTCATGAGATATTGTCGTCCAAGCGGCGGTGGTGAGTCGGCGGACTTTGACCGTGATCACCGAGATTGTGCCATAAGAGCACGAGGTATGTGGCTATGCGTGCCTGTGCCTGTGATGTAGTGTTATTACTCTACAACTTGATTATGTTAATAAAGTGCAGGGAAGGTGCATCGCCGCCCCGAGTTTGGGGCGGGATCGTTATAATTTGGTCAGCATAGCTGACCGTTGCCTTTGTATGCCACTGTCGCGGTGGATTGTTGCTTGCAAGTGCTGCAGGACCGAGCGGTCAATAGCGGGCTGAAGCCCAAATTGCTGAGCCGGCCCTCGAAGGGCTAATTGGAGTGTTTAACTATTTTATTCATGTTTGACCGGCCTGCGTGCCGAGGTTTGGAAAACATGTAATTTGAGTAAACCATTTTGTAAGTCCATAAGGCCAGTACTTGTGTATTTGTACTACATTCCTTTTGGTTCTGTTTAGTGGACATTCATACTAGTGCTGGGTTCTTGTTATTGCAACTAATAAAATTGCTTCCGCTAGAATGGCTCTGTGTACGATGTTGGGTTAGTTGGATGGTTTCCATTGAGTAACCGCCATGTCTGTCTGTGGTATATGGTGTCGGGCCATGGTCGGACCTACTGCTATATGTTATGTGACGGATAGGGGGTGTTACAGTTAGCCGGGCTATGTCATGGGAGGAACACGGCTTGGAGCCCAGGCGTGTTCGGGTTGACACGGGCGTGTCAAAATCAACACGGGCGTGTCGAGAACCCGTGACATATTCGGGAAGTTTTTGGTCCTGTGTCGATTGAGGAACACGCCCCGTAATACGGTCAAGTACTGATTGACACGGGCGTGTTGAGAGCCCGTGTCTTGGTCGCGATGCGAGGGTTTCGACGTCGAATGAGGCACACAGCCTTGGACACGGGCGTGTTAGAAGCCGTGTTCGGCCCAGGAAACTGATTTTAAGTGCGTATCGTGGCCGTTCGTTTCCTTCTTTTAGGATCCAAGGGCCCTAGGCTGGTCCAGGCAGGGTTAAGTCCGGTAATAGGGTCTGAAACCCTCATTCCACTTCAAGCTTTCTCTTTCTAAAGCTTTAGAGAGAGGGGAGAGCAAGGAAGAAGGAGGAGGAGAGTTCCGGCTGCCGGTGGAGCATCCCGAGCAGCCAAGGCAGAAGCCTTATACTCTGCCTCCGTAGTTGAGATGGACACCGGGTCCTGCTTCTTGCTACACCATGAGATGCTAGCTGATCTGCAAGTGAACACATAACCTGAAGTTGACCTTCTATCATCCGAATCACCGCCATAGTCAGCATCCGTGTACCAAAGAAAGGCAAAATCCGAGTCCATTTTATAGAGAAGTCCCATGTCAGAAGTTGTCTTGACATACTTTAGAATGTTCTTTGCCGCCACTAGATGAGGCTTCCTTGGTTCAGCCATAAACCGACTTACTGGGCCAACAACGTAACAAATGTCTGGCCTTGTAATCGTCAGGTAGATTAAGCTTCCAACAAGAGCTCTGAACACCAATGGATCAGGAAGAATCCTTCTCTCATCTCGCCGAAGCTTCAACCCATGTTCTAGTGGAGTAGAGCAAATCTTCCCTTCGCCCATGTCGAACCGCTTCACAATGTGATCTGCATATCCTCTTTGGCAAATGAGTATACAGCTCATCTTCCTCTCCACTTCAAGACCGAGAAAGTGATGAAGCTCTCCCAAGTCCTTCATCTCGAAGCGTATAGCAAGCTCAGCCCTGAGCCTTGCTATTTCCTCCTCCGAATTTCCTGTGATGATCATATCATCCATATACAGCAGGACCAAGACTTGCAGCTCCCCCTTCTTCTTGATGAACAAGCTAGAATCTGAGTTTGAAGCAAGGTACCGCAGAATTGGAAATATTCTGCAATCTTCCCATACCAAGCTCTAGGAGCTTGCTTCAACCCATAGAGAGCTTTCCTGAGTTTGCAGACATAGTCCGGATGATCTTCAGAAACAAATCCAAGTAGCTGATCCATGAAGATGTCTTTGTCAATTTCTCCATAAAGAAAAGCATTCTTTACATTAAGTTGTCACATCCTCCATCCCTTGCAAGCAGCCAAGGCGATCACCACTCTAACTGAAGTCATTTTTGCAACTAGACTAAATGTCTCCTCATAGTCTTCTCCATACTGCTGTGAGCATCCTCGAGCAACCATGCGAGCTTTGTATCTATCAATGCTCCTATCAGCCTTCTTCTTCAACTCAAATACCCACTTGCAAGTCACTAGAGTAATGCCATCAACCTTGGGCACAGGATCCCAGGTTTCATTCTTCTTGAGAGCAGCAATCTCTTCCTTCATGGCATCTTCCCACTCCTTGACTCTAGTGGCCTCATTGAAGTTTGCAGGCTCTCGCTCATCCAGAGAACCTGCAAAGAAGCAGGAGACAATACTGACTACGTTCCCATCACAGTACCGAGCAGGTGGCCTGATAGTTCTCTTTGACCTTCGCAAGGCCTGCTCCTTGCTTACTACCTCTGTTTCTTCTTCAGGCTCAACTCCTACTTGGGACAAGATTTGAGCAGTGCTCCCCCTACTTCCTGAGCAAGAAGGCTCAGCCTCAGAGTTTGAAGCAACAGGAGCTGCTGGTGAAACAGCAAGCTCCTCTTCTAAAACTTTAGCAGCCACCCTTTGTTCTTCATCAACCTTGCTTTCTGGTAGATCAACCGACCCACCTTCATATGATGTCAATTTGTCAAAGAGAACATCCCTAGACACAACAAACTTCTTTGTCGCAGGATCCATGCATTTACATCCCTTCTTCCGCTCATCGTAGCCAACGAAGACAAGATTCCTTGCCCTTGCATCCAGCTTAGTCCGTGAAGCATCCGGGACATGCACATAACAAGTTGAACTGAACACCCGAAGGTGTTCCACACTATGCTTCTCATTCAGCAACAAATCAACAGGAGTATTTATATTAATCGGGCTAAGCGGCATCCGGTTGATGACATAAGAAGCACAAGACATCCCCTCCGCCCAAAAAGACCTTGGAATGTCTTTCGCATGAAGCCAGCATTTGCAAGTCTCCGTCAGATGACGGATCTTCCGCTCCGCTACTCCATTTTGTTGTGCAGTGTGAGCACAAGTGAGCACTCGTTGGATCCCATGCTTCCTGCATAAACTAGAAAACTCGGAGGAGATAAACTCACCACCGTTGTCTATTCTAAGCTTCTTGATCCGCAAGCCAAGCCGGCCTTCCACCAACTCCTTGAACTCCACAAACAAACAGAAGGCTTCTGACTTCTCCTTCAAGAAATATACCCAAGTATATCTTGAGTAGTCATCAATCAGGACAACATGTATCTGCTACCACCAAGGCTGACAGTGACAGTTGGTCCCATCAAGTCGCCATGAATGCACTCCAATGGTTGCTTGCTCCTTGTTTGTGATTTATCAAATGGAAGGCGATGTGCCATACCGTATTGACATCCCGCGCAAATATGCCCGTCACCAAAGGAGGACAACTTAGGCAAGCCTATCACCAATCTTCTACAAGTCATAGCCTTCAGATTGTACATTCCTACATGCCCCAGCCTCTCATGCCAGATAGCAACGCTATCGTCGACTCTCATTCGATCAACATAAGAATTAGTTGCAAGAACAAACAAGTTCTTAACCCTTCTTCCTACATGAGCAACATCAGCCTTAACCACGGATACGTTGCGAAGGAACTTCATGTCTGTTGGCCCAAACAGAACGTGATAACCAGCATCTACCGCATTGGTCACATAGAAGAGGTTCTTCTTCATGCCCGGTACATGATACACACTCCTTAATGTGAGTGGCCCCTGATCACTACCCAAAGACACAACCCCCTCTTTCTCTACTGCATAAACAGTATTATAAGCAGTTATGATAGCTTCGTTACCTGAGTATGCTTGCAAAGAAGAGAACTTCGACTTATATCCGGTGAGGTGATGACCACACCCGGAGTCCACGATCAATTCGTCGTTGAAGTCCTCAGCAGACAAGGCACAGACATAAGTGCCCATCATGAAAGCTCCGCCCCATTCAGCTTCCTCACTCTTAGAGCATGCTTCCTCCTTGCCTGCACCATGCCCAGGCTGTAGTTTGACCTTGCAGTCCCGCTTGAAGTGCCCTCGCTAATGACACTTGTAGCACTTCAAGTTCTTCTTCCAGTCCTTCTTTGGAGCAGCACTCCTCTCCGGCTGATAAGAAGTTGAAGGCTCTTTCTCAACAGCGACCTTCTTCTTCTTCCCTTCCCACCTCTTCTTCTTCTTGCCTATGAAGAGTGCTTCACTGCTCTCCTCAGAGACAGTGACTCCAGCCATCTGCCTTGCCAGACTTTCCTGCGAAGCAAGCAGATTTTCAAGCTCCAGCAAAGATGGTTGAGTGGCCCATCCTTGAACTGACGATACAAAAGCAACATATTCCTTCCGCAAGCCGCGGATTATGTGCCTCTTAAATTTAGCCTCAGAAATAGGCTCATCAGGATCAAGAGCTGACAGCTCAGCACATAAGCTCTTCATCTTCAGAAAGAATTTTGAGATGGTCAGGTCTCCTTGAGTTGCCCTTGCCAACTCATTTTCCAAGAACTAGAGCCTCGCCACGTTCTTCCTATTGAACAACTCATTAATAGTTGTCCAAATATCAGCAGCTGATTCACATCCAATGATGTGATCAAACAGCTCTGGTGACACAGCTCTCTTGAGAACAAACTCCGCCTTAGCATTGGTTTTTCTCCAGAGCCTCACCTGCTCAGCAGTTTCGAAAGCAGCAGTCACTTCCTGTCTGTCGTCACCACCGACGACCTCCCATAGCTCCTCACCAAGAAGGTAACTCTTCATGCAAGACTTCCAATTTTTGTAGTTAGTCGTGGTCAAGAGTTCAATGCCAAGACCCCTTGCATAGCTTCCTTCTATTGCAACCAACGATTGGTTAAGCCTTCAGAAGCACAGAGCACCAACACAGGTTGATCACCACTCAAGCACAGAGCAACAACACTGGTTGAACACCGCTCAAGCAACTGAACCTCCCTCTGATACCATGTTGAATTTTCTCAAAGTGGTCAGCAAGGTAGCCTAAAGCCAAATTAATATTCTCAGAACTACCCAGTTCACACTTTGATCATGCGGAAACCCAAGGAGCAAGTTTACTACCAACAACCAATGGAAGAACAAGCAGATCTTTTATTCATTACACTTCTTTACAAGGAAAGGTATACGTAGCGAGACATGATTTCTCTAGTACAATAGCTACAAACAGAAAGAACAAACAAGCCAGACGGACAACACTGGAGACCGCCGAGACCGCCTCATCTGCCAAGGTCTCCCAAGCCGCCCAAGCTGCAATTGCTACAAGCCGAATAGCACACGGAGTCTGCCGAGACCGCGAGGTCGCACGGACACACCGTTATTTGTTGCCTGCTGAAGAACAGAGGAACAGACCGCCTAACCGCCTGAGACCGGCGGACAGGTTATTGAAACTTAAACAAGCTGAAGCAGAAATCTGACAAGCCGCAAAAGCGACCAGCTGAGACCGCACACTTCAATCCTCAACTCCTGGCTCCTTGAAGCTAGCTGCGCGACCTGCACACAGCACACCGTTAGCACTACTCAATCTGCGCGAATAGAAAACCGCAGACCGCAACACTTGCCCAAGCCCAACTTACTGTTCACTCTGTTACTGTAGACGTGTCGGGGGGGGTTCTATTTATATGTGAGATGAGGAGTGTGGTCACCACCCCATTGCATAGAATCAACACCCCAGCCTGCGTGCTAGCAAAACCTCTGTCCGCTGAGTCCGCAAAGACTTAGCCGGATTCCAAGACAACCGCCAGGAGCAAGGCACCAATGTTTACTACTGGGCGCTCTTGCACCATACTGCCCACACTATGCGGACACGATACTGTCCGCACAGTCTGCACACATCAAAAATTGGACAGCCACATCTCCTTTAGTGATAGTACGTGTTGGGTATTGTATCCACAATTACCTGGATTTGAGGAAGCCACCTGTCAAGCTAAGATGAATTCACAATATATTTGATGAAACCTCTCAAGTTGTGCTTGCAGTTATTCCACGCTAAGTGCACACCAATGTCAGGGTGCAGTAGGTCAATATACACGGGTCTGCACGTCATAATCCCTCGTTGTGCAGATCAGTGTGTTGGCCTACGTGTACTCTCTCTATTGGAGTGCACTTACTTTTAAGTACAGGGTTGTGTTTATACAAGAGCAGACAAGGAGCAAGGATGGGTCAAGGAGCAGCTCTTGGGTGGAAAGACGAAAATTCGTCTAAGTGTAATTCGACGAGAATCACCAAGTGATTCTCGCCGATTCGGCGAGAATCACTTGTGATTCTCGCCGAATCGTCGAGAATCATTAGTGATTCTCGTCGACTCTATCCGGCTACCTCAAAACGGTGCCAAGTAAGATTCGGCGAGAATCACTAATGATTCTCGCCGAACCCATCGTTGAGCAGATCATGAATACCAAGTTATATTCGTTGAGAATCAACAAGTGATTCGGCGAGAATCACTAGTGATTCTCGACGAATCGTCGAGAATCACTAACTGATTCTCGCCGATTCATCGAGAATCACCTGCGATTCTCGCCGATTTTTACTTAGCGATTTCTCTAGAAGCTGCTGGACCGGATTCTGCCGCTGGACTATTTTGAACCGGATTTCGGGTTTCAACTTGTGGGACCCACAACGGTCATATTGTTAGTATCTACAGTGTATAAATACACGGGTATTTTTGAATAGTAAAATTAGCGAAGAAGAAAAGAAAAATGCGAGCCGCGACGTGACCTAGATCGTCGTTTCCGCTCCGTCGCCGCCGCCGCCGCTCGCATCAAGTTGTTCGCCGGTTGATCGTGGTTTCGCCCAGATCCTCCTACGACATAAGCCTAGCTTAGCTCAGTGTCTCCTGTGTCTAACCGGAGATCTCTTGTCTCTCGATTTGTAGATCGGGAAAATCTTCCCCATCCGAATCGATCGAGACGATTGATCCTAGTGTGACCGTTGGTAGACCTAGCTAGCTTCGCTACGAAGTTTGGATCTCTAAACAACAGCAGCCTCACATCGTTGTCGCCGCCGATCCCGTGAACCTAGCCGCCGCCCATCTTGCCGCCGCCGGTTCTGGGGAGATCCTCTCCAAGAGAGACCAAGGTTGTGGACTCTTTGTAGACTTCAAGATCACGTCGTCAACGAAGAGGGACACCGTAGTATCCACACGTAGTTTGTATTTCTTGTACATTCTATTTTACTTTTATTGTAAAGGAACGTTGGTTCCTAGTTGTAAGGGTTGGGTGCAACCCGGTTTGTGGGAGTGTTGACTCCTACGTGTGGAAGGGTTCCTTCCGATAGTGCAAGGATTGGATTTCAATCCTGTTGGTGAAGAGACCGAGTCGTCCCTTGTTGGGAGATAGGTCGAAGGGGAAAGTGGATGTACCCAAGTTGGGGAACCACTATAAATTGCCTGTGTACTTTCTTTGCTGTGCCGTTTTATTTTCTTGTGCAGGTACAATATTAAATTCCGCAAATACGCTGCACATCACTTATTCCCCCCCCCCCCCCATAGGTGAAGATAGTTGACACTAGGTGGACTTTCAAGTGGTATCAAAGCGAGGTTGCTCATCAAAAAGGTTGACACCTTGAGTTGAATCCTGCCACCAGTGTCAGAAGCATGGAGCTGGATTATGAGATATCGCCACTAAGACTCCCCGCATGTACAAAGGAGTACTATCCCGTCTGGAGGATGAGGGTGTCATATCACTTGGAGGCCATCGATCCTCGAGCATCTTTCATCCTGGAAGAGGGTCCTTTTATTCCTATGAAGACCTCCTGCTCTGGACAGAATATCGAAGTGCCCAAGTGCATTGCAGAGATGTCAGAGACGGAACTGTCACTATTTAACTTAGACAAGAGGATTCGTCAAATTATCTTGGATATCTGGTCTGGAGCTTCTCGCTCTAAATTGGAAAAATGTAGGACGGCTAAATCTATGTTGGTGATGATCTCAGAGATGATGGGGGGTCAGAGAAAGCTGGAATCTGCTGTCAATCAGAGGATGAAGCCTATGTGGGGGTCCTCACTTCTGAAGATGAAGGCAAGGATCTCTCGGACAGCATCAGAGCTCCAGTGTCCGTGTCAGAGACTGAAGAGGCCAGTGAGGAAAGCAGCTCTGATGAGGATGACACAATGGTCACTGGCTCTAATGACAATATCACTGAAAAGCAGGTAACTTCTTCATCCTGCCCCGTATCTCTTGAAGTTTCTGAAGACAAGAACTGCCTTCCTTCAGAAAATGCTGATTCCCTGAAAAGAGCCCTTCAGACAAGCAACCTACTTGCTGAGGAGCAAGCTCAAGAGATTGCTCGACTGAAGATCTTGTTGGTTCTCCAATTGGCATCCAACAAGGTCAAGGACTCCAAAATCTCAGCTCTAGAGAGTAGTCTAGAGAATGAGAAAAGAATAGTATCAAACTTTTCAAAGGTTGATGCTATAAAGAGAAAGCAAGAAAATGGGTGGATCTCCCAGATTATCAATTCGCGGAGAAATGGGGAAACGGTATTCCGACCCCCCACTCCAAGAAGGAAGGCAACTCATCATGCCTTCAGGTATGACCACAGGAACAATCGTGGTCACTGCAAGGGTGATCTGTCATCATGTGGAGGCACCCGTAGTGCTAGGGCCGTCATGGCCACCCATGAGAGAATACCTAAGGCTCATTCTGAGCCCTTTGTATTCACTGCCACTGCCTCAACTCGGTGTGACTCTGCATGTCCCAGCTCTCAGAACACTTCTCACCACCCGAGGACACAGGACAGGGAGGTTAGAAGTCATGGTGTAAGTCTTCATGGGGCCTCAGGAAGGGGGATGCCTGAAAGGAAGGCACCACCTCCCCGG
This sequence comes from Platanthera guangdongensis, assembly GCA_039583875.1. Taxonomy (NCBI): domain Eukaryota; kingdom Viridiplantae; phylum Streptophyta; class Magnoliopsida; order Asparagales; family Orchidaceae; genus Platanthera; species Platanthera guangdongensis. Next base: position 76,692,076 of record CM077153.1, on the reverse strand, counting down.
CCTCATGACGCTCGCAACATGCATTCCTTCCACCCTTCCACGTGTCACAGTGGAAGAGGAAATTTTGTTAGGAGATCATGCCCTATCCCGTTGAGACCTAGGACCGTGACTACCTCAGTCACTAGATCAGGTCACAAACGGCGATACAACATTTACCCGTGTTGGTGCTGTGGCAAAGTGGGACACTTTGCCATCGACTGTTGGCACAACCCCTCGGTGTCAAGGGCAAGGGCCTATCCACATTTTCGGGGCAGAGGTAATCTTCCTGACTGGTTTTCTAAAGGAGAGCAGTCGAGTGCTTATGCTAACAGGAACCTAGGACCCAATATGATTTGGGTTCCTAAGGTAAAGTAATTCTTTCATGCAGGGTAGTCTAGGTTCCCGTGAATATGATGGGAAATAGACAGTAGGTGGCTCAAGACTAAATTGGAACAAGCGTCTGGAATACCAGATGTGATATCTACTTGAGCATATTCACATTGAGCTCCTAAAATGTTTTACCTGAGGGACTAAATGATAACTTTCATAATCCCAGGTATGTTTGATCAATTCCAGGACTTGAGTCATCTTTTATCCACATTTACATATATATATGTATATATAGTTATACCTATATTTACACCATTGTGTGATTACATCTAAGGATATGTTAACATGGTAAACATAAACCATAGATACAATATTGAAGACTTATCGGAAATTCCCCTGGTAGACTCGAGATCTAACATCTACAGGCTTAAATTAGTTCACTGAAAACCAGCGTAGATTGCCCTTACGAAATATTTACATACTTAAAAGATGCTTAAATTAATTTATATTGAAAAGGCGGCTCAAACCCTAATAGCTTGGCTTTAAGGAGTATCTATATAGTTAGAAGACTTTCAAATTAACTTAGACAAACGGAAACCGTGAGAATCCCATTTAACTCGTCGAGCTTGGCTTTAAGGAGAATCACATTTAAGGAGAATCACATTTAAAGGGAATCCCATTCCCGCCGACTCTTCACATTCCCTACGAATCCAGCACGGTCTTTGCCGAATCGTCTTCCCGCAAGGTTCTCGCCAAATCCCGCCGAACTCCGCAGGATTTTCGTCGAGCGAAGAAGAACTCCGCAGGAAACTCACCAGGAAACGTGAAGACTCTCGTCGATCTCACCGACTCTCTCCGCAGGGGAAACTCGCAGCAAGGGTAGCTCGCCGAATCGACTCCATCTCCCGCAAGACTCTCGCCTAATAGGTCTCCATCGTCTTTCCTGGTCGCCATCGTTTCTCACTGCAAGAATCCCACCGAAGTTTCTCACCGAAGGTCTACAAGGTCTTCCCGAAGGTATCTCGCCAAGGCGTGAAGGCTTCCGTCGACATCCCGCAAGACGCTCAAGGAAGAATTCTCGCAGGAAGCTCACCAACTAACTCCCGTCTACGCTTTTAGGTAACCTCTTCCTCACCCATACTTGGACGTTATCACTAGTGTCGCTTCCCTTTTGACTGTTAATTAAGCGTAGAATAGGGATTCTCTCCCTAGGTGTGTGATGGATCCAAGGACAACCGCTGGGCTAGTCACTGGATGCGAGCTAGTTTGAACAGGGTTCTCTCATGCCTCTGACGAATTCAGAAACATCATTCTGATGTTGGAAGAGGCTGGGCTCTCATTCATCCAGGAGCACCCGTGCAAAATCTTGGACAAAGAGGTGCTGGAGTTCTTCGCTACCGCAAAACTCAGGAATGGCGACTCTCTTATCAAAAGCAAGGTGGCTGGGGAAAAGATCAAGATGTCTGCCAGCAAGCTGACCCGCTTCCTGCAGCTCTCTAGCTCGGAGCACGAGGACTATCTTGAGGAAGAAGACAAAAACAGGACTCTCTTATTATGTGGTCTCCCACGAGGAACACTGTCGATCAAGCGCAAGGATATGAATGAAGAAGGGAAGCTTCTGTCAGACATAATTGGAAAGGTACTCATCTGCAAGCCGGGCTCTCATGACCATATCTCTGCAGATATGTTCAAGATCCTGGTGGCAATTGTCTGCCGAAAAAGATTCAACTGGGGGGCATTGCTGTTTGAGAAGATAAAGGACACCCTGAGCTCTCCGAGCTTTGGCCGAATCATAAGTCTGTATCTCAATCAGCTGAATGGAGACAAGTATGACATGAGTAAAGGTGTTCCTCTACACTACTTGAAGAAGATGGACTCAAGCATTTTTGACAGATGGGAGAGGCGAATTGGGCAAGCTCCCGTGGAAGAACAACAGGACGTATCTCCAGCAGTAACCCCCAGTGAAATTCCTGATACTTTGACTGCAGGAATTGAGGGGGAGCCTCTACCCACTCATGCTGATATCGTAGCTAACATCTCCCAAATGGCCAGAGATGTTGTGGCAGATATACAAGAAGACAGTGAAGCTGTGCCGGAGAATGAGGAGGCCCTGAATCGGAATGATCAAGGAGCCGAAGCTGATGTACAGGGGACTGCTGACCAAGAGTTGGAAGAGGATGCTGATGAAGATGATTTCATGGATGATGAAGGAGAGGAAAACAGAAATGAGGGACAGGACGCAGTGGAGACTCAGGATATCATTGAACCTCCATCTGACAAGCACGCACCTGAGATGGCTCCTGAGAATATTGTTGCACGAGTGGAGGGGGAGTCAGAGAAATCTACAGAGGCCGCCATCATTCCCCCATTAGAGACTGTGCTGGTGTCTAGCTCTACAGGTGCTTCTGCTGAAGAGCAAGACCAAGAAGTGCCTCAGAATATTCCTCTACGAGATGATATAGCCAGTCACACCGTGAATATCATTCAGGGCATAGTGGATGAGCTTAAGGCCTCTTTTGAAACAGCTCAAAATAAAATGCTGAAAAGGATTAAGGAATCTGAAAATCTCATGCTCAAGAACATGGTGGAGATCAATCACAAGCTGCACGTGATGGAAAAGAAATTTGAAGAAAAGTATACAGCGGCCGGCCAAGCGGTCACTCTTCTTATGGACGGGTTGAAAAAGAACACCGACACTCTCGTCGTAGTAAATCAGAATGCTCATGTTGTAGCAAACAACATTCAAAAGTTTGACGGTAATATGGTAACTCTCAACGCCAATCAGCAAGCCTTAGTCAATGAATTCTCCAGGACTTCAAAGCATATTGATGAGTCACTGCATTCTTATGCAAACTCCATCGCAGTCGAAGCCAAAAAGGGGGAGAAAGAGTATATAGCTAAGATGGCTGAGCTTCAAGAAATCATGATCACAAACTTCGAACAGTCAAACAAATATGTATATGACAGCTGCTGGTGGATGCTCCAACAGGCGTTAGGCGTCGATTTGAATTCTGCAGGTATTCATGCTCCTGAGACTACTACGGCTGCTGCGGGAGTAAGTGCTGCTGAGGGAGTAAGTGTTGCAGATGTTCCCATGAGTGAAGCTGATGCTAGGGCTATTTCTAAAGCAAAACTGATGAGCATGTTTGATCAAGAGGCCCTAGCAAAAGCCAGGGGAAAGAGAAAAGCTCAAGAAGGGACCTCCAAGGAGACACAAGCTGAAAAGAGAATTCGACTGAGTGAGGAGGAAGTAAGAAATGAAAAGTGGAGTCCAGTTTCAAAGAATATCATCTTTGACACCTTCTGGCTACAGGAAAAAGGAGAAATCAATCGAAACGAAGTATACAGCCAGTATGAGTGGGAAATGCACAAGACGTATGAAGCGAAACGAAACATCTTCTTCAGGACCAACACGACGGCAGATAAAGCTCCTCATCCCAGATATTATCCGAAGCCCAAAGAGTATATGGAGTGGCAAAGAAAGAAGTATTTGGCGCAAAAACTCAAGGATGACTTAACCAAAGAAAAATAGTCAAAACTTTATAGCTTGTCATTCTCTCTTAAGAACGATTAATGGTTATTGTTATTATTTGAACAATCTTGAGATTATGTATATATACATATATATATATATGCATTTGAAATTATGAATGACTCAAGTCTTGATTTGTCTACCTATATTATCTTGTGCTGTATATTTAAATTCTGAATGCTGTTTATATTATTTGATTGGTGTTATTCATCTTAGCTAGTAGGGTTTTGGCTTCGTCAAATAGGGGGAGATTGTTGGGTATTGTATCCACAATTACCTGGATTTGAGGAAGCCACCTGTCAAGCTAAGATGAATTCACAATGTATTTGATGAAACCTCTCAAGTTGTGCTTGCAGTTATTCCACGCTAAGTGCACACCAATGTCAGGGTGCAGTAGGTCAATATACACGGGTCTGCACGTCGTAATCCCTCGTTGTGCAGATCAGTGTGTTGGCCTACGTGTACTCTCTCTATTGGAGTGCACTTACTTTCAAGTACAGGGTCGTGTTTATACAAGAGCAGACAAGGAGCAAGGATGGGTCAAGGAGCAGCTCTTGGGTGGAAAGATGAAAATTCGTCTAAGTGTAATTCGACGAGAATCACCAAGTGATTCTCACCGATTCGGCGAGAATCACTAGTGATTCTCGCCGAATCATCAAGAATCATTAGTGATTCTCGCCGACTCTATCCGGCTACCTCAAAACGGTGCCAAGTAAGATTCGGCGAGAATCACTAATGATTCTCGCCGAACCCATCGTTGAGCAGATCATGAATACCAAGTTATATTCGTTGAGAATCAACAAGTGATTCGGCGAGAATCACTAGTGATTCTCGACGAATCGTGGAGAATCACTAACTGATTCTCGCCGATTCGTCGAGAATCACCTGCGATTCTCGCCGATTTTTACTTAGCGATTTCTCTGGAAGTTGCTGGACCGGATTCTGCCGCTGGACTATTTTGAACCGGATTTCGGGTTTCTACTTGTGGGACCCACAACGGTCATATTGTTAGTATCTACAGTGTATAAATACACGGGTACTTTTGAACAGTAAAATTAGCGAAGAAGAAAAGAAAAACGCGAGCCGCGACGTGACCTAGATCGCCGTTTCCGCTCCGTCGCCGCCGCCGCCGCTCGCGTCAAGTTGTTCGCCGGTTGATCGTGGTTTCGCCCAGATCCTCCTGTGACAGAAGCCTAGCTAAGCTCAGCGTCTCACGTGTCTAACCGGAGATCTCTTGTCTCTCGATTTGTAGATCGGGAAAATCTTCCCCATCCGAATCGATCGAGACGATTGATCCTAGTGTGACCGTTGGTAGACCTAGCTAGCTTCGCTACGAAGTTTGGATCTCTAAACAACAACAGCCTCACATCGTTGTTGCCGCCGATCCCGTGAACCTAGCCGCCGCCCATCTTGCCGCCGCCGGTTCCGGGGAGATCCTCTCCAAGAGAGATCAAGGTTGTGGACTCTTTGTAGACTTCAAGATCAAGTCGTCAACGAAGAGGGACACCGTAGTCTCCACACGTAGTTTGTATTTCTTGTACATTCTATTTTACTTTTGTTGTAAAGGAACGTTGGTTCCTAGCTGTAAGGGTTGGGTGCAACCCGGTTTGTGGGAGTGTTGACTCCTACGTGTGGAAGGGTTCCTTCCGATAGTGCAAGGATTGGATTTCAATCCTGTTGGTGAAGAGACCGAGTCGTCCCTTGTTGGGAGATAGGTCGAAGGGGGAAAGTGGATGTACCCAAGTTGGGGAACCAATATAAATTGCCTGTGTACTTTCTTTGCTGTGCCGTTTTATTTTCTTGTGCAGGTACAATATTAAATTCCGCAAATACGCTGCACGTCACCTATTCCCCCCCCCCCCCAATAGGTGAAGATAGTTGACACTAGGTGGACTTTCAGTACGCATATACAAGAGGCAGTCCGCACAGCACAAGAGCAAAGCCTCCATCCGCCACAGGTCCACAACCAAAGGCAGTCCGCCCGGTCAACAACGAACTTGGCGAATACTGCGGACACACTGTACTTGTCACAGAATGTGACCAAGTCCAATAAATCACCAAAGGCCTAGCGCGAGCTCGGCTGACAAGGCCCAATCCGCCAATCATCCAAAGCAGATCGCCACACTCCTCCAGAGTTAAGGCAGAGTCCGCAAGCAACCCTCGCACAACTGCCTAAACAAGCGGCCAACTGCGGGACTCCAAACACCAGCCCGCCACAGCAACAACACTGATGTACTACCAGAGCTCGGCAAGGCCACAGACAAACTCTTAGGCCAGTCCGCAATAGCGGACACCGCGGACTGGCTAGTCCGCCAAACCTCCTGCGGATAGAGCACAGAAACAACCGATTAACTGAAGCTTGAAAACTCGCAAAGCCACTGATCAACCAAGCACTACCTACAGTCTACAAACCGCAGTCCGCTCAGTCCGCTTTGCTCGAAGCCCGACGTCCTTGGCCATAGACCAACCAGTCCTCATAGCAGACCGCACAGGCTGCACACTAGGCCGCACAAGCCGCTTCTCAAGAACAGCCAAGCTAGCACCCTGAACGCAACCAACAGTCCGCCCAGGCCGCGGACACAGATCGCTCAGGCCGCTCCACAAGAACAACTCGGTCCAACCAGGCCTATCACCAGGCCGCATAACAGCAGCCCGCACAGTCCGTTGACTCTGTCCGCTCAGACCGCTCAGCCTGCCCATCACCCACTTCCACTTCACAAATTTCAACACAGTGGACAAATGCCTGACGCAGTCAAAATTAGAGAGGTCTTTCAGATTTTTCTTTAGTTAGTTTCACAGGAGAAGCTATGCCTACTACTATCCCTCTCCTTGGAGCACCTTAGTGTTAGAACTAATAGTCATGTGGGTGAAATATGTTAATTATGCGCATTACTGGGTTGTCATTAACATCGACCCAAATTTAGGTGATCTAATTAATCGGGTCAAATATGTTTCATATCGTTTTCACAGTTCAAATAATGTATGGATATCAGACGTCGTTACGTTTATATGATGAGCTTAAATATAAAACGGTCACATTATGTTTTGCTATAAATAGATTATGGTCCCCGAGTCACAAGGTATCAAAATCATTATTACTCTCATTCAGTTCTAGCATCTCATCGCTGGAGAGAGCTTAAGGAGGAAGAGTTTGACTTGTCTTCTTCATCAGGACCTTGTAGACTTTGAAGATCTGTGACCGTAACAATTCATACTCATGGATTCAAGTATGCTTCCGCTCAAGTTTTTCATCTCGATGTTTCGACTAGAGTAAATTTGTCTCCGTCATTGTTTCACGGATTCACCCCAACAAGTGGTATCAGAGCTACTCTATGTCGATTCACCGAGATTTTCCGGCGGATTTTGGATTTTTTTTCTTTCTCTCTCAACGTATTTTGGTGAATTTTTCCGTTTTTTGTGTTATCGCTCGGCTACGAGATTAGATCAAACGTCATAACCGAGCGACTACACAGTGGTGAATCGCGCCGACGGATGACGAATATTTGTTAGGATGGTCGGATCCCTCTTAGCGTCGACGGGATTCAGCATTTGTCTTTGCGGCAGAGGCACCATCTGCGTCTCTTTGTCGGAGCAGCGCCTGGCAGCGTTGAGGAGGTTCATGCCCATTTAGGCATTTTTGGGCATACATACATATACGAGAGACAGGCGCGGGCCTCCGGCCCTCGCGCCCCGCGCGACAGTACCCAGTCGCGACGGGTTTCACGCCTATGTAATATAATATAATATATATTTATATATTATTATAAATATATATAATATATAAATATATATAATATATAAATATATATTATATATATTTATATATCCCGATCCCAGCCAACCCCCCCCCCCCCCCCCCGGCGGTCGGGCCTCACCTCAATTCGACTGAATCGGACTGATAATCGCGTGATTCCCATTTTATCCCCCCACAGTTTACATTTTTACGCTATTATCTCATATTCCCCGCGTTTTCTCTCTCTGCTTGATGGAAGCCCATCGCAGCTTCATTCCCATCCACCGACGAATTTACAAACTGAAAGCATCCTCGCTTTCAAAATCCCTCCCCGTGTTGCCCCCACACTCGAATTCTCCACCAAACCCCTCGCCTGAAACACTCTCCGTCTCCGTAGTTCTCGACCGAAGCCATCTTCATCACCTGACGTCGCCACGCTCGCCTGTACCTAGGGCATGCTGGAAGCTCATTTTCATCTTCTAAAGCCACCTTCATCGTCCTTCCAATGAACCACGCCACACCTTCCTCACCGTTCTTGGCAGGTATTATCAATTCATCTTGCTTCATTTACTCCTCCCTCTATTGCATAGTTTCCAGTGCTCTTCTCCTTCGGAATATGAATTTTGCTGGAGTTCTACTTCAATTGTGTTGTGGGAGCATTTTATTTCCTATTAATCCAAGATTTAATTGTGGGAAACATCTAGTTTATCACATTGCTTGAACACCCCATCAAATTAAAACCACTTTCAAATGTGTATATTGGGACTATATCGCATTCTTAGTTTATATGCATTCAGAATCCAAACCACATTTAATATATTTGGTAGTTTGTACATAAAACATGGTTTGGAGACAGCAACCAAATTGTCAAATTAAGATGGTTCGGAAACATATTCTCAATTTACAAGTAAACTGTTAATAAAACATCTGTCTTCAATTTTAAATATAATTTGATAACAAAGAAAAATCATAATAACAATTAACAACAATGCTATATACTTAGTTATTAGTTATTTTTTTCATGATGTTTATTTTTGATTTTATCATAGATTCAATTATGAGCTTATTGTTGTACGTATTGTATCAAAAATTCTTGACACCAACTCCCTAAGGAAACCAGCCGATTCCTGCAACTGAAGAAGAAATTTATAAACTTATTGCACAAGTATTTGAAGTACCTACCCGATTTCTCGACCAAGAAATGCTATACAAAATTTAGATTTTAATTACTAGATTCTAGTCATCTTTTATTCAAAATCTTAAAGCTTGCCCAATTGATGTGTATGTTTGCATGAGAGGTTTTGATAGGATCATGTGAATAAGATGAAAATGTTTGCACATGTGCTGCACTTTTTTCCTTAATTTAATTACTATTATCATAAGAAAAAACAAATTGGCAATTAAACTTTTTGAAGTGTGGTGGCTATCAGGGTAGTTTATGCTCTTTTATAAACCATATATGTATAAAATAGTCATTAGTCATATTCTTCATGTAAAATTACATCTTATATTCAATGTACTCCTCTTTTATGCCTATTTGACTTTCATGAGAGAGTATGGTAAGGGATTAAATGCATAAAGCCTGTATATTTATTAAGCATATTCAGGTGTAGTGCTTGCAAAATTGAGAAAGTAAGAATTTTGTACAACCAAAGTGCTACACATGTTTGAAAAGATGAAGTCACAAAGTGTGTAGTAGAACACCTTGGTTATAACCCACTATAATGGAGTGGAAAATGTAATCCTGCAAAAACTATAAACAAATTATGATGGCATTATCACATTCATCACATAAGTTTGATTATGCCAATTCTGCCTATTTCCATCCCATTTTCAGGAGTGCTCAATGATGATATCAACTGATAATAGTGCCACAAGGTTTGGAGTAAACTCCCAGGTCATCTCAACCTTACGGCATTTTTACAAACTATTTTTTTCAGGAATGGTTTGCAACCCTTCAGACCTTGGTGTGGATTGTAACCTTCAACCCTTGGTCTGGATTGCAATCCTTCAAACTTTGGTGTAGATTGCACTTTTTCGTTAAACTTTACTTTATCCAGAAACTTTTTTTCTTTAGTTTTTGTTGCATTTGAACATGCAGTCATGTTTTGATATTCAAAATGCAAACGCAACCCGCAGAAGAGCATCGAGCACGAGTGCAGACCGTGCAAAGATGCTAGTATATATATATATATATCTCTGTGTGTGTGTGTGTGGTAAAATCATCACAACATAATTGATGAGGCTCCCCCTAATAATATCCGAGTCAAAGCGGACCGAAGCACTCAAGCAAGTCGGCCCGATCGAATGAACCACGTTGGTAGACCACCCTCCCCTGAAGGGCTTTTAAGCCACCCAAAGGGGGGCTCAGACAAAGCATTAAGCATATATGGGCACCACGCAAGTCCAACACGTGCGCGACTAGTAACATTCAGCTGCCTCCGCGGCTTCCGGCTGCCACCATCGTCAGGTAAATTGCCCAAACCATCCGAGGAGCATATTTGTCATTTTCGAAAAATTGGTCATTCTGGTGATCAGAATCAAGCAACGTCATTCGTCAATTCAAGATCCAGTCAGACGCAATTACCGACATGTCTGATGTAGTCTAAAACTAGGGTTGTAGGTTTTAAAAGATAAAATTTGTGATCTCTCTAAGTAATTATGGCGCGAAGGAACTCCACATAGTATTTCAGACGAATAAAACGACCTAGGCATTACAAACAGACGTAAGGCTACCACACGAACGTAATAACGTCATGACGCACAATTCCACAGGCGGGGAAATCAGGTGGTTGACAATAGCACAGTGAGAAATTGACGATAATTACGAGATAAAATTAGTTCAGACAAGCTTTAATAATTAACTATCATTTGTTTAGTTTGCACATAAAAAATACTAATATTCGTGGGCAAGGAAATCAAGAGGTATACCATGGGACGAGTGACAAGGACTGTATTGTCTTCCTGGATGAGTGTTTGTGGCACTTAAGGACAGTAGGTGGAGTGGAGGCAGGAGACACCTCTGACTGCTAAAGCTAGGTAAAATGAACAGGAACAAGTGGGTGTGGTACTGAAGGACATCAGGAGGCAGAGAGGTGGCAGACAAGGGCCTCTGAAGGTGACAGCGACCGGTTGGAAGGAAGGAGTACATAAGATACTAGTAAGTAAGGGCCATCCTCTTCACGTGCTCTCTTCATACACTATGTACACAGGGAGAATGTTATTTAACCTGAGGAAATGGCACTTGGAAACAATTCTTCTGCTAAAACAATTGTGAAATATTTGTATGGAGAATAGAGGGAGATTGCTTCATATGATTTTTGTTATTGTTAAATAAAATTATATTCTAAATAGTAAATCATGATTTATATTAGAACTTTGTGTACCATTTAAGCTTAATCATAATTTATATTATGATAGGGGAAAGGTTTGCTAGAGCATTTTTAATAAGAGTAGAGACACACCCTATAGAGCTCATCATTGACAGAAACAGGTACTTCATGTCTATTTCATGAACATTAATTTTCATTGTTAATTGAATTTTGAGAAAACTTGTTGAGCTTGGATTAATTATGGCTTTGTTTGGCAGGGCTTATTGGCTCCAGTTAGTCTTCATTCTTCTTCCTCTCGCCACTAACTTTACCTGATCCATCCCAGATTTTCTGTCTGCTAGTCATCATCGCCAATGAACGGTATCGATCTTATGTTCTGGGACATTGCAAAAACACAATGCTCGAAGGAGACCCTCGTCCGCCGCTGCCACGAAATTCCGCCGGAATCGATTCCGAATCAAGCGCCGTCGTTCTATTCGTCAGCATTAGACCGCCCCACTAGTTAGTCGTGTGTTTGTGGCAAGCATTCTGGCACGTTGAATAAGATTCAGGAGGATTGGATCAAGATTCAACTGCAACTGATCGAGGATGGCATGCGCCCTCCTATCCGAATGGATCCTCCTATGCCACTATAGAGCAAGCGTCCCGACCTGAACGTGTATCTTCTGAAATCGTTGTTCGTGATCAATCCGGAACGACAGTACAACGTCAACGTGTATAATGCCCCGAAACTCAAAATAGCGAAGGGGGACGTTTTGGGCCAGTTTTGGGTTATGGCAGGAGGCACACGGCCTAGTACACGGGCCTGTCCCAGGGCATGTCAAGCTTCTGTCGACACTCAGCCGGCGAAGTCGACATTTTGCTCTCGACATTATGTCAAGACTGGGCACACGGCCTGCGACACGGGCGTGTCGCAGGCCGTGTCGACCCGTGTCGACACTCAGCCCGCGAAGTCGACACTCTGCGCTCGACGAAGTGTCGAGACATGGCACACAGCCTGCGACACGGGCGTGTCACAGGGCGTGTCGACCCATGTCGACACTCGTCCCGGGGAGTCGACGAGCTTTGCTCGACGATGTGTCGAGACAAGGCACACGGCCTAGGACACCGGCGTGTCCAAGGCCGTGTCATCAGGTCGACGATCTTCGCTCAACGAAGTGTCAAGTGTCGAGACCGTGTACACGGCCTTGAGCCCAAGCGTGTTGAGGTAGACACGGGCAAGGACACGGGTGTGTCCTAGAACCCGTGCAGTGCTCGGGTTGTTTTCGGGATAAAAAGATGGGGGTACACGGCCGACCCCACGGCCGTGTCAGTTGGCACACGGGCGTGTCAGGTCGAACACGGGTGTGTTCGATGCCCGTGTGATGTTCCAGTCGCGTTGATTTTGACGGCGAATGAGGCATGCGGCCCTGGACACGGGCGTGTGCCGGGCCGTGTGCGGTCCAGATTGGACATTTCAGTCCCGAATCAAAGCCGTTCGTTTCTTTAATTGGTGATCCAACGGCTGGGGGTTGTTCCTGATGGGATATACCCGGGATTGGGCCTTAGAAACCCTCACTTTTCATGAGTGGTTATCTTTCTAAAGCTTAGAGAGAGGGGAGAGCCAAGGAAGCAAGAAGGAGCTAGATCCGGCCATTGGAGGAGCTTCGAAGCTCCAAATCGCGAGCCGACTCCGGATCCACGGAGCCAAAGCTAGTGTGGTGCTTTTCATCCGCTTAATTTTCCATGGCGCCAAAGAAGAACGCAAGGGTAATGATCCTCTTCTTGAGCATGTTAAGCTCTATTTCTTTTGCAAAATGGAAGCCCACTCTCGCGAGTTTGCGGTGAGTTGGAGGTGTTCCTTCGGGTAGACATGAATAGTCCCCGTTGTTAGAGTCCGTAAGCGAGAACGGACATAGGCATGTTGTGTAAAGCCTACCCGGACATGTTGGTCTGGATCGGTGATGTTGCATTGCATAAATGCCGGAGAAGACTCCGTGCGATTGGTTGTTTTTCGGGTTTTCTACACGGTAGATTGCAATAGGGAGCCTTGGGGACTAACCCTAAGGTGCACCCGAAAAACTGGGCGGATGCGTGATCTTGCCAACATGGAGGCTTGAGAGCCAACTTGAATATAACCGAGTTATGTGAAATTGTGTGACGAAAATGGGACTCGGGAGAAGTTTGACCTGCGTATATGGCTTAAATTGTCGTTGCGACGTGAGCACGGGTTAGATGGAACCGTACCCATATCTATGTCGTTCGGGTTAAAGAGACCTAAGGTTACGTGGCACTTGACGTTGGCATAGATGAGGGTCTTCGGCGGTCTATATCTTAAATTGTCGTGACCCATGCCGGGAGGACAAATTGCTCATATGTTTGGCCGTCAAAGTGGCGGTGGTGGGTCTGGAATGTCTATGGCTTTAACTGACGTGACATCGATCGGTTCTCTGAGAATGTGCCCTGAGTGCACGGGGTGTGTGGCTGTGTGAGCCTACGCCTGTGATGAAATGAATATTATTTTATTGCTCGCTTATGCTAATAAAATTGCAGGGAAGGAGCATCGCCGCCCCGAGTTGGGGGGCGGGATCGTTATAATTTGGTCAGCATTGTTGACCGTTGCCTTTTTGTTTGCCACCGTGCAGTGGTTTATTGCTTGCAGGTGCTGCTGAACCAAGCGGTCAATAGCGGGCTAAAGCCCAATTTGCGAAGCCGGCACTCGAAGGCCTAATTGGAGTGTTTACTGCTTTATTCATGTATGACCTGTTGGGTACATTGGTCAAATGTACCTGATTTGAAGAAGCCTCACCCAACTCAATGATATACATCATAATGTATTTGATGTATGTTGAGTTTACTTGTGCAGGTTAAGTAATCACGGGACTGAAGCAAAAAGTTTCTAAGTCCATGTGTCGACACCCAGAGGGAAAGTGTCGACACTCAAGAAGGCTTGTGTCGACACCCAGACAAGCAGTGTCGACACTTGGAGTTATTGTGTCGACACCTGGGATGCAGAGTCGACACCAGACAGAAAGTGTCGACACAAGGAGCTGTGTCGACACTCAGTGAAGAAAAGTGCAGACAGAAAGTGTCGACACAAGGAGCTGTGTCGACACCCAGTGAAGCTTAGTCTACACCAGAAAGTGTCGACACTTGGAGCTGTGTCGACACTCAGCAAAAGTCTGCAGAGACTAAGTACAAGTGTCGACACTCAACACAATGTGTCGACACTAAGCAGAAGAGTCAGCACTTGGAGTATGTGTCGACACCCAGCACAATGTGTCGACACACAACCAGAAGAGTCAACACATGAAGTAAGTGTCGACACCCAGCACAATGTGTCGATACTCAGCTAAAGACTCTACACTTGAAGAAAGTGTCGACACAAGGAGCTGTGTCGACACTTAGCAAAGAACAGAATTATCTCCAAAATTATTCTAAGTACAAGTGTCGACACTAAGGGAATGTGTCGACACTCAGCTGAAGTCTTAACAAGAAGAAGGTGTGTCGACACAAGGAGCTGTGTCGACACTCAGCAAGAATCAACATAGAAGACTATGTGTCGACACCAAGAAGTAGTGTCGACACTTGACAGATTCAACACAAGAAGTTGTGTCGACACAAAAGAGATGTGTCGACACTTAGAAGAATTCATCAAAAGCTAGAAAAACAAGTACTTGTGTCGACACTCAATTTCAGTGTCGACACATGAAGAAGAATCTGTGTCGAGACATACAAGAAGTTGTGTCGACACCTTGTAGACTTGTGTCGACACTTGCACAGCATGTGTCGACACTTGGACTATAAGTGTCGACACTTAAAGACAGAAAGTCTCGACACTTTCAGACAGTTAGAGAATTTCAAGAAATGACTGGATGATTTGACAGCTATCGTTCCAGCCGGTCTACAGCACCTGTCAGAGATATCAGAAGTCAGTTATGGACCGGACCAGCCGGTTACCATGAAGAAGGCCTATAAATAGGCACCTACAGTTTACAGAAACTGTTGTTGAAAGTTGTGAAGAGTGATTCAGATTGTTGTTCAAGTGGATCACATTATTGAAGAACAAGTCATCAAAGTGGTACACAGAGTATCCAATCAAGAAGATCTTGCAGTCCAAGTGCAGATCTAAAAAGTTGGAGAGAGAGGGCTCCATCCAAGAAATTAGCCTCTGGAACTAGGCTGAGAAGAAGGATTCAGATACATTCTAGATCTTAAGTGGCAGAGGTCAAGGAACTACTGCAGGAGGATTCAGTCTTATTCAGTTCTACTCAAGAAGCTTTGAAGAAAGCTAAGTCAGATTGAATCCAGCTGAGTTCTTCCAAGAACTCATCAAGAAACTCTCAACTCCCCTCTTTTATTTCTGAGTTGTTGAGTCAATATTTGTAATACATTTTTATCTTGTAGGATCCTTTGGATCTGAGTGAATTGTAAGCCTATAATTATAAAGGCTGAGGGTAGGGCTTGAGAGCCTGAGTGTAGGAGATTGAGATCTCTGAGTGTAGGCCTTGTTGGCTGAGTGTAGGCCTTGTTGGCTGAGTATAGGCCTTGGTTGGCTGAGTGTAGGCCTTGATTGGCTGAGTGTAGGCTTTGGGATAAAGCTGAGTTGTAAGGCTTTGGGCCTGAGGTGTAGGAACCAATTTGGGTTCTGAGCTAGTGGAGGAGTTTGGCCGAATCTAGTACACTGCTAGATAGGCGAAGGGGGAAAGTGGATGTACCCAAAGATTGGGGAACCACTATAAAACCACTGTGTATGCTGTGTTGTGCTGTGCTGTGATTATTGCTGTGTTTGCTGTGATAGAATAAGTTAGAAAGCTGTGTTTTAAACTGTTGGGTGCCATTAAAGTTTAAAAAGGATTAGGTCACCTATTCACCCCCCCCCCCTCTAGGTGTTTAGGTACCATATCTTTCAAGTGGTATCAGAGGCAGGTTCCTCAAAACAAGGACTAACAGTCTGAGGAGATCCTGTTTGGCAGATTCAGTGTAAGGCAACACAGATTCAAGAAATTCAAGAAAATCAAGAAACATGGGTTCTTCTGAGAATCACAAGGAATTGGGTTCCATGAAATTGCCCATATGCAGGAAAGAGATCTTTGGTATCTGGAAGGAAAGGGCAAGGCTGTTTATGGAGGCCTCAGACCCTAGAATCTACATCACAGTAAAAGAAGGGCCTTATGTGCCCATGAAGATTTCAGTGCTAGATGCAAATTAGAGAACTCCAAAGGATTTCTCTGAGATGACTAAGGATGAGATTGTCCTAGCTACCATGGACAAGAGGGCACAGAACATAATAGTGAGTGCCATTGATGATGCAACTTTTTAGAATCTTATACATTGTAAGACAGCCAAGGAGATGTGGGACACTCTTATAGTGTATATGGAAGGATCTGAAGAAGTTAGACAAGATAGAAAATCCCTGCTAAATCAGGAGTATGAGTGCTTTAGACAAGGTAAAGGTGATAGCATAACTGAGTGCTACAAGAAGTTCTACAGAATAGTTAATGAACTCATGTCTTATGGAAGAGAGTTCAGTAACTATGAACTAAATGACAAGTTCTTAAGGTCCCTAACCAAAGATTGGGATACCAAGATCTGTGCCATAAGAGAAATGGCCAAGTTGGGGGAAATTCCTCCTCCTACACTGTTTGGCAAGTTATTGTCATATGAGATGCAGTTGACAGTAAGAAAAGAGGAGGAGAAATCTACAAGGACTGAGCACAAAGAAAGAACTGTTGCTTTTAAGACATAAGTTACCAGAAAGTGCAGGAATAAGTCTTCAACTCCACCTCCAGAGGTAGTTGAATCAGAATCTGATGAGTCTATCAGCACAAAGACTGAGAGCAGTGAAAGTGATGAAAACTTTGCTGCCTTCACTAGACACTTTCAGAAGTTTTTGAAAAAGAAACAGTGGAGGTCAAGACCTTCTTCTTCAAAGGGAAAGGAAGTCTTTCATCAGGAGAAAAAGCCTTCAAAGAAAGACAGGAAGAGGACAAAGTCAAGCAAGGCAACTGGATCTAAGATAGTGTGCTATTGCTGCAATAGACAGGGCCATGTTATTGCAGATTGTCCAGAGAAGAGAAAGGAATCTAGTGACAGGAAAAAGACTCACTACAAAGGCAAGAAGGAAAAGTCCTTAGTAGCCAAGAAGGAGAAGACTCTATCAGACATTTCATCTTCAGAATCTGAGTCTAATGCTGAAGCCTACATAGGGTTGTTTGCTGAAGAAGAAGAGGAAGAATTCATGCAGTTAATGGAGTCTATCTATGAACAAGAAGACAATCATTGCCAAGGGCTAATGGCTTTGACAGAGAGTGCCAAAATCCTGGAGCAGCCAGGACCCAGTCAGGTACAAAGTTCAAGTTTAAATTCAGTTTCTTGTTCTAGTTCAGATTCAGATTCTTCTTCATCAAGTGATGAGAATATATCTGAGTCTGAGGATGATATTCATCAGCTTATAGATGAATATAAGGTGCGGTTGCAGGCTTACAAGAAAAGCAAGACCCTTGCCAAAAGTCAGGCATTGGAAATTGCTGATCTAAAAGCTACTGTAACAGATTTTGAGAAGTCTTTTGATCAAAAACTGAATGAGATAGCCAGGTTGAAGCACATAACAGTGATTCAAATGGGTACTATATCATTTAAAAATGATCAAATCAAGAGTCTGGAGATCAATCTTCAGAAAGAGAGAGAGCTTGTTGCTAGGTTTTCTAAACCTAAGTCAGTGCTACCTTTAATTGATGAATTTGTTCATCATAAAGGCAAGGCTGGACTGGGCTTTATTAGACCTGCAGGGACTGAGCAGTCCAAGTCTAAGTCCAAGGGCAAAGCCCCAACATTCAACAAGCCTGCTGTAGACAAGACAGCCAAGGCTGTACCTAAGCAAAGGTACAACAAGTTTGAATGTTGGTGCTGTGGCAAGATTGGCCATTTTGCAGTGGACTGTTGGCACAATGTCAGTGCCAAAGTGAGTAGCAAGCTACCTGGTGGAAAGCCAGTAGGTAGTTTTGTCAGATTGCAGACTAACATGCACCAAGGACCCAAGACTTCTTTGGGTTCTAAGGTTCATTAATCTGTTTTGCAGGTGAGTCCAAGTGGCCATACCCCAACATGGTACTTGGACAGTGGATGTTCCAGGCATATGACTGGAACAAGGGGACTACTAAAGGACTACATACCAATCAAAGATGCTCCTAAGGTTACCTTTGGTGGTTCTAAAAAAAGAATCATCAAAGGGTTTGGTAACATTTCTACAAACTTGGTTACCATTACTCAAGTGGCTTATGTTAAAGGGTTGAAACACAACCTAATAAGTATAAGTCAATTAAGTGATGTAGGGTATGACATCTCATTTGTTAAAAATGGTTGTCATATCAAGAGGTCAAGTGATCAAGAGATCATTTTGACAGGATATAGGAAAAGGAATGTCTATTGCCTAGACATTATGATTGAGAACAATGGTTCTCCAGTTTGTCTTGTAGCTGATGAGACAGTCTCTCATTGTGTTAAATGGCACAAGAGGCTTGCCCATCTTAACTACAAGACTATTAGCAAACTCTTTAGCAAAGAGTTAGTGAGGAATGGTCCTCAAGTTAAGTGTGTTAAAGATGGTATTTGCTCTGCTTGTCAAAAGGGCAAGAAGACTAAATCCACCTTTAAAAGCATAGAGAACAAGGATGTTGTGAGGTGTTTATACCTCTTGCATATGGATCTCTTTGGTCCAATGCCAGTTCACAGCTTAGGTAGGAAGGTCTATACCCTTGTAGTTGTAGATGACTACTCAAGGTTTTCCTGGGTGTTCTTCTTGAGACAGAAATCTGAAACACCTAGTGTCTTCTACAGCTTTGTCAAGCAAATTCAGAATGAACTAAATAGTACTGTGGTCAAAATTAGAAGTGACCATGGTACTGAGTTTCAGTCTGAAAGCATGACAAAACTATGTGAAGACTTTGGGATATTTCAAGAATTCTCTTCACCTAGAACACCTCAGCAAAATGGCATTGCTGAGAGGAAGAATATGACCTTGATAGAGGCTGGTAGAACCTTACTAAGTGATACATCACTGCCTGAGTATTTCTGGGCTGAAGCAGTTAACATTGCATGCCATGTTATAAATAGGGCTACCATCACTAAAGGGCTAAACAAGACCCCCTATGAAGTTGTGAAAGGCAGGAAACCAAACCTATCCTATTTCAGGATCTTTGGTTGCAAATGCTTCATACTTAACAATGGGAAGTCTTACTTAACTAAGTTTGCTGCCAAGTCCCAAGAGGGAATTTTTGTTGGGTACAACAATAATAGTAAGGCATATAGAGTCTACAACTTGTCTACACAAGTTGTAGAAGAATCTGTGCATGTAGTTTTTGATGAGACTAAACTTATTAACAATGAGTTGTCTAGTTCTGTATGCAGCCCCACAGGTTTATCAAAGAAAATGGACAAGCTTACTCTAGAAGAAGTACCTGCTACAAGACAGCAAGGAGAGGAGAGTAGCTGTTGTGTAGGGGGAGAACTACATGTGCCAGTTGCTGAAGAAATACAAGGAGTACAGCAAGATGCAGATGCTGAAGTGATTCAACCAGAAGTTAGGATGCCTCCAGCTCACAGGCATCTTAGAGATCATCTAGTAGAGCTGATTATTGGAGATCCAAGACAAGGAGTACAAACCAGGAGCAGATATATGAATGCAACAATCTACTCCAGCTTTCTGTCACAAGTTGAACCTAAGAAATTTGAAGAAGCAATACAAGATCCACAATGGACGGAAGCAATGCAAGAAGAGCTTAATCAGTTCAAGAGGTGCAAGGTCTGGGAACTTCTTCCTAGACCAAGAGACCACAATGTAATAGGGGTTAAGTGGATCTACAGGAATAAGATGGATGAACAAGGGGTCATCATTAAGAATAAAGCTAGACTGGTTGCTAAAGGATATAGGCAAGAAGAAAGTATTGACTTTGATCAAACCTTTGCTCCAGTAGCCAGACTGGAAGCCATAAGGATGTTCTTGGCCTATGCAACCTATCAAGGATTCAAGGTATACCAAATGGATGTCAAGTCAGCATTCCTGAATGGTAATCTTAAGGAAGAAGTCTATGTGGAACAGCCTGCAGGTTTTGTTGATCCAACTCTACCTCATTATGTCTATAGACTTAGGAAAGCTTTATATGGGTTAAAGCAAGCCCCTAGGGCTTTGTATGAAACCCTATCTAGGTTCCTCATTGAGAACAAGTTCTCAAGGGGGAAAATAGATAAGACTCTATTCCTTAGGGAATCTAGAGGCAAAGTCATACTAGTCCAAATATATGTAGATGACATTATATTTGGGTCTACTGAAAGCAGCCTTTGCAAAAAGTTTGCAAAACTTATGCAAGGTCAGTTTGAAATGAGTAGTATGGGAGAGCTGAAGTTTTTCTTGGGTCTCCAAGTTAAACAGACTGAGAGTGGTCTATCCATTTGTCAGTCCAAGTTCACCCTAGAACTCATTAGGAAGTATGGTATGGATTCATCCAGTACCATGAAGACTCCTATGGGGTCAAGTATGTCTCTTAGCAAGGATGATGCAGGGAAACCTGTAGATGAAACCTTGTATAGAGGGATAGTTGGCTCCCTATTATACTTGACTGCTAGTAGACCAGACATCATGTATGCTACATGTGTTTGTGCCAGGTATCAAGCCTGCCCTAAAGAGTCTCATTTGACTGCAGTCAAGAGAATATTGAGATATCTAAAGGGCACTCCCTATCTAGGCCTCTGGTACCCTAGGAATGGAGACTTTGATCTAACAGGTTATTCAGATGCAGACTTTGCAGGATGCAAAGAGGATAGAAAGAGCACTACTGGAACCTGTCAATTCCTAGGTGGGAGACTAATTTCATGGAGTAGCAAGAAGCAAACCAGTGTGGCTATCTCCACAGCTGAGTCAGAGTATATGGCTGCAGGAAGTTGCTGTGCTCAACTTCTGTGGATTCAACATCAGCTAGAGGACTATGGATTTCAGGTAAGTAGAACTCCACTTTTCTGTGATTCTACAAGTGCTATTTCAATAGCTAATAACCTTGTATCCCATAGTAGGACAAAACATATTGAAATTAAATATCATTTTCTTAGGGAGCATGTAGAAAGAGAAGATATTTTATTAGAATATGTTAAAACAGATGAACAAGTAGCTGATATGTTTACTAAGCCACTAGAAGAAGCTAAGTTCAATAGATTCAAAATTGAACTAGGAATGTTAAACTTAGACTAAGTACACAGATTTGAAAATGGCTAAGTAAAAAGTTGTCGACACATAGACAAGTCTATGTCGACACAGAATAGTGGTGTCGACACTTCAAGAAAAAGGTGTCGACACATCCAGGATGTTGGTGTCGACACTTCAGAATGTTAGTGTCGACACATGTCAAGTAGGTGTCGACACATCCAATGTGGTGTCGACACTTATGTTTTACTCAGAATTTTTCTAAGTAAAGTCTCGACAATGTGTCGAGTTATGTTGTGTCGACAGATAACCAAGTGTCGACACATAAAATCTGTTGACTAAACTTGTGTCGACACATATGTGTCGAGACATTATAAGTCAGTGTCGACACTTATTGCCAGTGTCGACACATTTTGAGTTAGCTGTCCCGCCTGTTCATCTTCAAAATTAGACAGGTATAAATAGGGTTCTGTCTTTGTTTGTCGACACGCTTTCAAAGTTTCGAGACCAAAACTACTGTGTCGACACCTCTCTTTTCTAAAGACAAATTCTCAAACCCTAATGGCACCTAAGCTTGAGGAGAACGTTAACGAAGGCTATGAGCTTGTGAGCGGCGCGTTCGACGATGCAGATGCGGAAATCAAGGCGGTAGTAACCCTAGTCGCCGATTCTGGATTGGAATACTTAGTTTCAGAACCAACTAAGATATGGAAGAAGGAAGTGCTTGAATTTCTTAATGGAGCTGAAGTAGATGAATCTGGATACAGAATAAAATCCAGAGTTCATGGAACTAAGGTTAAGGTAACCTCAAAAAGTCTGAGGAAGATTCTTCAATTGTCAAGAACTCAAGATGAAGAAGAGGTGACTGCTTCAAAGACCAGGGAAGATCTTACCTGGTGTGGACTTGATCCAAAGATGAAGATAGGTTCTGTATTTAACAGGAAAGGCATGAATCATCAAGGAAAGTTCATGTCTGAGATTGTGGGAAAGGTCTTGCTCAGCAAACCTGGAGGGCATGACAGAGTGTCTGCCTATATGTTTGGAGTCATGACAAGGATCATATTCACTCTGAAAACAGACTGGTCAATAGTGGTTTTTGACAAGATCAAGGAGAGCTTGAACAAGCCCAATCTGGGCAGAATCATCAGTCTCTACCTAGCTGGTACCATACCAGAGGTAATGAGTATTGCTGCAGGCAGCAAGATTAATCATATGAGGAAGATGGATCTAAGGATCTTTTCAAGATGGGACAGGGTGTTGTCCAAGGAAATGCTAACACCAGAGAAGACAGTTACTGAGAAAGTCACTCCTCCTAAGAAGAAAAGGAAGATAGCTCCTGTGGCATAAGAGTCCTCCAGCAGTTCTGGGAGTGAAGAACAGGTTGTTTTCACTCCTGATGATCATGAGGAAGAGCCAGCAGTGAAGTCTCCTGCTCCTCCAGCTGATGCAGAGATCCAAGGGGAGCTGCCTCCAGCTAGCCCCATCCACAGGGATCCAAGCCAGGGAGAGCCTCCAGTTGTAGAAGCACCATCTACACTGGACAGTGAGCAAGCCACCACCATCATACAAGAGGTACTCACTGACCTAAATACTTTAGAATATCTTATAGAAGATGCTGATTTGTCTGATGTTCCTCAGCAAACACAGCTGCATAGTCAAGAACCAGATGTTGTTAGAGTAGACACATCTGCTGTCCAGGAAGTGGTACCTGATTCAGTAGTTGAAGAGCAAAGACTGTCTCCAGCTCCATCCCCTCCTGAATACACCATGGAAGATTTATTTCTGAATCTAGATCAAGAAGATTTTGACATGGACAAGGATGCTGATGCAAGAGATAATGCTGCTGCTGAGGGGGAGAAGGTCCAAGAACTGGAAGAGCCTATTAGGCTGGAAACTGAGAAAGCACCTGATGTGCAAACTGAGAAGCCTCAAAGCCCTAAGGATAGGGTTGATATAGCCAGCACTTCTGCCTCTGAAGATGAGGAGAGTGCTAGGGCAAAGAAGAAGAAATTGTATGTCTTTAAAAGAAGAAGTCAAAGTTATAAGAAGGCTCTGCAATCAATTGCACCACAGCCTATAGTTCAGCAAGCTCCAACTGCTGATTATAGTGCTTTAATGGTTGCCCTACAAATAAAATTAGATGAGCAAAGGCAGGCAATAGAGAAATATGTAGATGAAGGGCAGAAATCACTTCAATTTGATCTGGCCCAGGAAATAAAGTCTATAAGGTTTGAAATGAACCTTAACAAAAAAGAAATGACTGATTTCTTCCACAAAGGTGGAAATGCAGTGGTGTTTTTGGCAACACACCAGGAACAGATAAAGGCACAGGTAGATGATATAGCATTGAAACAAGGATATGTTCTTGAAAATCAATTAAGAATGAATGACAATTTGACTGAATCCCATAATGTTATAGTCACTGAGTTGAAGAATAAGACTGCTGAACCTTCTACATCTACTGCTGCTATTAAAGCTGACTTTGATAAAGTATTTCAGGAAGAAATTTCTGCTGTAAAGACTGCAATCCAAGCCTCCCAAAAGGTCATATCTGAACAACTTCAAAAGCTTAAACCTTACTTTAAAGATGGCATCAGATACTTGGATAGTCAGATCAGATTTCAAAAGGATGATGTCAGAGATCACATGGCCAGAGAAGTCATAAAGGGGGAGAGAGTGTTAGTCAAGGCAAGTTCTGATCATGCAAAATGGATCTCAAATTCAATCAGGGCTACACTTGGATACCCTCCTCTGTGTGATGACCAAGATGTTGCTGAATCAGGCATTAACCCTGCTTATTTTGGAGGTGAGCCACCAGAAGTAGCTCAGGTCATTTATCCACCTCCAGACTTTGAAATGATTCAAGCAGATGTGAGCACAATGTATAGCCCACTTGAGGGCAAGGCCAATGTCCATATTGAAAAGGTTGTTCAACCTATATCTGAAGCCATGCGAGAGGCTCTACAGAAAGAGGAAGAGACAAGGTTGTCCAAAAAGAGGTTTAGGGAACAAGCAGAACAAAGGCCAGACTTTGAACAGTGGAGCCCTACCTCTAGAAATATAATTTTAACTGCCTGGAAAGCTGCCAAGGACAATACTCATGACAGGAACAAGTGGTTCTCTGAAGCTGAATGGAGAAAACATGAAATAAGACAAGAGGCCATTGTTCAATACAGAAGGAAGGCAAAGATGGGAAAGCTACCTCCTACTGCAGTGGAGCCTACCAAGTACTTCCCCAAGCCATATCACTATTTTGAGAGGCAGAAGATCAAGGCAGAAGAACTCAAAAAGAAAGATCTAAAAGGCAAGAAGCCTGCTGATGCTGCAACTGTTGATGCCCCTTTCAAAGCTCAAGTCCAAGATGGCAAAGGCATAGTAATTAAGGAGCCAGAGCAGAAATAGATTAAGAGTTTTCCTGAAGTTTATGTTGTATTCTTTTGGATGTAACACATTTAGTAAACTTCTGAAAATGTATAAGACAGATATTAGAACAATATATGATTCATATATTTCATGTTTGTTCTGTGAATGTGTCTATTTCTTATTTGTTCTATGCTGATGAATGTGTATACATGTGTGATTTAATACATGTTATGTTTACCCTGCTGTTCTTTATCCTGCATTACATCATTTTGTAATTTTTAATTATGAATGGTGTATATCATTGACTAAGGGTTATGACTTCTCCAAATAGGGGGAGATTGTTAGGTACATTGGTCAAATGTACCTGATTTGAAGAAGCCTCACCCAACTCAATGATATACATCATAATGTATTTGATGTATGTTGAGTTTACTTGTGCAGGTTAAGTAATCACTGGACTGAAGCAAAAAGTTTCTAAGTCCATGTGTCGACACCCAGAGGGAAAGTGTCGACACTCAAGAAGGCTTGTGTCGACACCCAGACAAGCAGTGTCGACACTTGGAGTTATTGTGTCGACACTTGGGATGCAGATTCGACACCAGACAGAAAGTGTCGACACAAGGAGCTGTGTCGACACTCAGTGAAGAAAAGTGCAGACAGAAAGTGTCGACACAAGGAGCTGTGTCGACACCCAGTGAAGCTGAGTCTACACCAGAAAGTGTCGACACTTGGAGCTGTGTCGACACTCAGCAAAAGTCTGTAGAGACTAAGTACAAGTGTCGACACTCAACACAATGTGTCGACACTAAGCAGAAGAGTCAGCACTTGGAGTATGTGTCGACACCCAGCACAATGTGTCGACACACAACCAGAAGAGTCAACACATGAAGTAAGTGTCGACACCCAGCACAATGTGTCGATACTCAGCTAAAGACTCTACACTTGAAGAAAGTGTCGACACAAGGAGCTGTGTCGACACTTAGCAAAGAACAGAATTATCTCCAAAATTATTCTAAGTACAAGTGTCGACACTAAGGGAATGTGTCGACACTCAGCTGAAGTCTTAACAAGAAGAATGTGTGTCGACACAAGGAGCTGTGTCGACACTCAGCAAGAATCAACATAGAAGACTATGTGTCGACACCAAGAAGTAGTGTCGACACTTGACAGATTCAACACAAGAAGTTGTGTCGACACAAAAGAGATGTATCGACACTTAGAAGAATTCAGCAAAAGCTAGAAGAACAAGTACTTGTGTCGACACTCAATTTCAGTGTCGACACATGAAGAAGAATCTGTGTCGAGACATACAAGAAGTTGTGTCGACACCTTGTAGACTTGTGTCGACACTTACACAGCATGTGTCGACACTTGGACTATAAGTGTCGACACTTAAAGACAGAAAGTCTCGACACTTTCAGACAGTTAGAGAATTTCAAGAAATGACTGGATAATTTGACAGCTGCCGTTCCAGCCGGTCTATAGCACCTGTCAGAGATATCAGAAGTCAGTTATGGACCGGACCAGCCAGTTACCATGAAGAAGGCCTATAAATAGGCACCTACAGTTTATAGAAACTGTTGTTGAAAGTTGTGAAGAGTGATTCAGATTGTTGTTCAAGTGGATCACATTATTGAAGAACAAGTCATCAAAGTGGTACACAGAGTATCCAATCAAGAAGATCTTGCAGTCCAAGTGCAGATCTAAGAAGTTGGAGAGAGAGGGCTCCATCCAAGAAATCAGCCTCTGGAACTAGGCTGAGAAGAAGGATTCAGATACATTTTGGATCTTAAGTGGCAGAGGTCAAGGAACTACTGCAGGAGGATTCAGTCTTATTCAGTTCTACTCAAGAAGCTTTGAAGAAAGCTAAGTCAGATTGAATCCAGCTGAGTTCTTCCAAGAACTCATCAAGAAACTCTCAACTCCCCTCTTTTATTTCTGAATTGTTGAGTCAATATTTGTAATACATTTTTATCTTGTAGGATCCTTTGGATCTGAGTGAATTGTAAGCCTATAATTATAAAGGCTGAGGGTAGGGCTTGAGAGCCTGAGTGTAGGAGATTGAGATCTCTGAGTGTAGGCCTTGTTGGCTGAGTGTAGGCCTTGTTGGCTGAGTGTAGGCCTTGGTTGGCTGAGTGTAGGCCTTGATTGGCTGAGTGTAGTCTTTGGGATAAAGCTGAGTTGTAAGGCTTTGGGCCTGAGGTGTAGGAACCAATTTGGGTTCTGAGCTAGTGGAGGAGTTTGGCTGAATCTAGTACACTGCTAGATAGGCGAAGGGGGAAAGTGGATGTACCCAAAGATTGGGGAACCACTATAAAACCACTGTGTATGCTGTGCTGTGCTGTGCTGTGATTATTGCTGTGTTTGCTGTGATAGAATAAGTTAGAAAGCTGTGTTATAAACTGTTGGCTGCCATTAAAGTTTAAAAAGGATTAGGTCACCTATTCACCCCCCCTCTAGGTGTTTAGGTACCATATCTTTCATGACCGGCATGCGTGTCGTGGTTTGTAAGACATGTAATATTAAGTGAACCATTTTGTAAGGCCTTAAGGCCTGTACTTGTGTATGTACAACATTCCAATTTTGGTATTATTTGACATTCATGTTTTAGTGCTGGGTTCTTTATTGCAACTTTTATAAACTTCTTCCGCTAGAATGCTCTGTGTAGGACGTTATGATTGGTTGGATGGTTTCCATTAAGTAACCATCCAGTTTGTCTGTGGTATATGGCGTCGGGCCCCGGTCGGACCTACTGCTATATGCTATGCGACGGATAGGGGTGTTACAATTTGGTATCAGACTACTGGTTTTGGTCGGGCTTAAAATGAATTCATGGACGAATTCTTTTTAAGGGGTGGTGAGCACATGTGTGTGCGTCATCGTTATAACAGTAAAAAGAACGCATGAATGTCCACTTAGGAATGCAAATACACGTGTTTGAGGAACCTGCGTGTTCCTATAATTGATGTTTGCAATTTTATTTGGTCGCTTAACGATGTTTTGTACCACTATAGGTGACCAGAAGCGGTGCTGGACCTCCAGAATGTCCGATTTCTGAGGAGTATAGTGCGCCCGTTGAGGTGTTTGAGACTCCTCCTTCATATGAAACTGTTAGAAGGATCGTTGAAGCGGTGTTCGCTGTGACGGGTGCACAGCTTGGAGGAAATGTACAACCTTGTGCCCCTATTGTGGCTTCAACGCCGGTTGGCATGATGGAGCAGATGACCTTTGGTAGACCATCGGGGCAGCAGCTGAATATGCATTTAATGCAGGGAGCGCACACAGTTGAGGAATACTTGCAAGCATTTCTTATGATAAGCCGCTACCCATGCTTCGAGTTAGATAATGAGCAAGCTACAGTCGATAGGTTTTATAATGGCCTGCGCGCCGAGTTACGTGTTCTACTGCTAGGACCAAAGTTATTAGGATTCCGAGCCTTGGTGGAATCAGCTAGATCTTTGGAGGCAGATTTGAGGAAGACCCTCCCAATGCCAGCGACCATGGTATCGAACTATGCAAGCCCCATAAGGGTTGCTTCCGTTGGAATGCTGGAGAAAGGGGCTATGACAACGACTAGCAAAGCTACTTACACATGTTTTACTTGTGGAAAGAAAGGGCACTTTGCCCGAGACTGTTGGGAAGGTGCTAAGAAGGCCAAGAAAGCTATGTCAGGAGCAGTCAAGGACTTTAGTGCAAAGGAGACGGCATTCAAAGTGTCGAACACCTCAAAGTCTGGATATCAAAAATGGTATAAGAAGCATAGGACTTCGGGTCAAGCTCCTTTTGGTACTTCTGGTGTGACTACGGGTCGAACCCCTGAGCGCATGTTTCACTTGTGGAAAACCGGGGCACTTTGCCCGAGATTGCTGGAGAGGACATCCCAAGTCCGAGAAGAAGCATGCTGTCGTGACGACAGGTATGGTTTAAAGATAGTTTTGCCTTAAATACTTGTCGCCCTTGTGCATGTTATCTTAGAACTACTGGTGTTAAGCTTTGTTACGACTTTACTTTATCTGTGAGAGCACCGTTCGTCTAGGGAGCTTTGCATTCATTTATTATGAATTATATTGTGCGTCGGAGTACCTCCTTCGATGGTAAGAGACAAATTGGATGCATTATAGTCCAATGGTGCCCACTGCGCGCGGGCAGAATTTGTTGCGCTTAGTTTTGGATTGGGAATCAGGAGTTCGATCTGCAAGCGTCGTTACTTCTGTTGGTGGAGTTCGACATTATATTTGGCATGGACTGGCTCTCGGAGCAGCAAGCCTATATAGATTGCGATAGCAAGGAAGTCCAGCTGGGAGCAAGTCGTGAGACAACCTTTACGGGCGCAAAGAGGTCGAGCAAGATGTTGGTGTCTGCTCTTCTGATGGTGAAGGCGGTTCGTGTTGGTGTAGAGCTGTTCTGTACACTAGTGGAGGTTGCAAAGCCGAAGCCCGTGTTGGTTAATATTTCAGTGGTATCGGAGTACCCTGATGTGTTCCCTAAAGATCTTCCTGGAGCCCTCCTCAATGGGAGATAGATTTCATGACTGAGCTAGTACCAGGTGCAAAGCCTGTGTCACGCTCTCCATATCGGCTAGTGCCTATAGAAATGACGGAGCTGAAGGTGCAACTTCTAAAAGTTGTTGGAGCAAGGGTATGTGCGTCCAAGTCCTTCGCCTTGGAGCGCACCGACCCTCTTTATTAAGAAGAAGGACGGAAGCTTGAGGCTATGTATTGATTATCGGGAGCTCAACAAGTTAACGAAAAAGAACAAGTACCCAATCCCAAGGATCGATGATCTTTGTGATCATTTGGTCGGGTCAACGGCGTACTCTAAATTAGATAAGGGAGAGTGATATCCCTAAGATAACGTTCAGTACAGGATACGGGCGTTACGAGTTTACGGTCATGCTGTTTGGGCTGACTAATGCGCCGTCAGTGTTCATGGATTTAATGAACAGGACCTTCCGAGAGTACTTGTACCATTTTGTGATCGTCTTCGTCGACGATATTCTGGTGTACTCGCAGAGTAAGGAAGATCACTTCAAGCATCTTCTCTTGGTTTTGGAGACGCTAAGGAGGAATCAGTTGTATGCCAAGTTCTCGAAGTGCGAGTTTTGGTCATCCTCAGTGACGTCCTCGGTCTTATAGTGAGTGAGGAAGGCATTGCAGTGGATCTGGTGAAGATTGTTGCGATGCGGGAGTGGCCTGAGCTTGCTACGGTAGCGGAAGTCCGGAGCTTTCTGGGGCTTGCCGGCTATTATAGGTGCTTCATAGAGAACTACTCGCGGATAGCGTTACCTCTCACTACTTTGACGAGGAAGGAGCAGAAGTTGGTTTGGACACCGGAGTGCGCACGAGCTTTTGAGGAGTGGAAGTGTCGGTTGACCACGGTGCCTCTGCTGAGTTCGCCATGTGGGACCAAAGGCTACGAGATTTATAGCGATGCTTCGGGCAGCGGTTTGGGTTGCGTGCTACTACAACACCGAAATGTGATAGCTTATGACTCGAGACAGCTAAAACTGCATGAAAGGAATTATCTGGTCCATGACTTGGAGTTAGCGGCCGTGATTTTTGCCTTAAAGTTGTGGAGACACTATTTGTACGGTGCGAAGATTGATATCTACACCGATCATAAGAGCCTGAAGTATCTGATTGATCAGAAGGATCTGAATATGCGGCAGCCTAGATGGATGGAGTTCTTGGGAGACTATACATTCAAGATCCACTACGTGCCTGGTAAAGGGAATGAGGTTGCGGACGCGTTGAGTCGCCGAGCCCCAGCTCAAGCCAATTGGCTATCGGTGCATGATGAGCGGTTGGTGCGGGAGTTGGAGGCGTTGGCGATTGTTTGTGTGGACAGGCAATCAAGTGTTGAAGCAGTTCCGAATTAGACTGAAGTCCAATATGACCTGGCTGATCGGATTCGACAGGCTTTGAATATGGATGTTCATATGAAGCAGTTCATTGTAGAGGCTCTGGATGGTTCAAATTCCCAATTCATTGTGGAGGACGGATTGCTTTGGAAAGGCGGTCGTCTGTGCATCCCAAGAGTCGGTAATTTGCGGGTGGAATTGTTGTACGAGGCACACCATACCAAGTACTCGATTCACCCGGGGAGCACGAAGATGTACCGCGATGTGAAGAAACTGTTTTGGTGGCCGGGTTTGAAGAAAGATGTGGCGCTCTACGTGGCGAAGTGCCAAACTTGCGCCTTGGTGAAGGTGGAATGTCAAAAACCAGGAGGATTTCTTAAGTCCTTGCCTATTCTGGAGTGGAAATTAGACGACATCTTTATGGACTTTGTGCACAGTTTGCCAAGGTCGCAAAAGGGGAAACGACGTCATCTGGGTGGTCGTAGATCAGTTAACGAAGGTGTCGCATTTCATTCCGCATAGTAAGGATGATCCGGTGGAGAAGTTGGCAAAACTATATGTGGATAATATAGTACGGCTTCACGGTGTGCCCCGCAGCATCGTGAGTGACCGCGATGGGCGGTTCACGTCCAATGATTGGAGGCTTGTGCAGCAAATGTTGGGAATAAAGTTGAAATTCAGCACAGCCTTCCATCCGCAAACGGATGGGCAGACCAAGAGGTTCAATAGAACTATGGAAAGCATGCTCCGCATGTGTGTCTTAGACTTTGGATAGTAATGGGAAGACCATATTTATATGGCAGAAGATGTCAGACGCCGTTGTCTTGGCTAGAAACGGGTGAGTCAAAGTTGTATAAGCGATTAGAAGTGGAGGATGCTACTCCTTTGGTGAGAACCATTCGGGAGAGGTTGCTTATCGCTCAGGACCGGCAAGCGAAGTACTATAATACCACGCACAGGAACGTGGAGTTCGCGGTGGGCGACTATGTGTACTTAAAGATCAAGCCGTTCAAGGGTGTCTCGCGGGTGCGGTGATTGAAAAAGCTAAACCCGAGGTACCTTGGGCCGTTTGAGGTTCTGAAGCGGGTTGGTGAAGCATGCCTATCATTTGAAGCTTTCAGTGGAGCTTAGTGGTCTACATGATGTATTCCATATTTTGGTGCTACAGAAGGCGGTGCAAGTGCCTACGCGAGTGATCGCGGTCGATCAAGCGCCGGTTGATAGTGTTTTGACGACGAAAGTAAAGCCCGTACGGATTGAGGACTCAGAGGTCAAGCGGCTACGCAATAAAGAGATCAGGATGGTCAAGGTCCGGTGGGACAATTGTGGTCGTGAGGAGCTCTCTTGGGAGCGAGAGCAGACTATGCTTGACGAGTATCCGGAGTTGTTCCGCTCAGGTACAAATTTTGGTTTTGTACATGTCTTTCCTTTATATAATTTCCTGGACGAAATTCTGTTAAGAGGGGGAGAGTTGTAATGCCCCGAAAATCAAAATAGCGAAGGGGGGTGTTTTGGGCCAGTTTTGGGTTCTGGCAGGAGGCACGCGGCCTGGGACACGGGCGTGTCCCAGGGCGTGTCAAGCTTGTGTCGACACTCAGCCGGCGAAGTCGAGATTTTGCTCTCGACATTATATCGAGCCTGGGCACACGACCTGTGATACGGGCGTGTCGTAGGGCGTGTCAACCCGTGTCGACACTCAGCCCGCGAAGTCGACACTTTGCGCTCGACGAAGTGTCGAGACATGGCATACGGCCTGCGACACGGGCATGTCGCAGGGCGTGTTGACCAGTGTCGACACTCATCTCGGGGAGTCGACGAGCTTTGCTCGACGATGTGTCGAGACAAGGCACACGTCCAGGACACGGGCGTGTCCAAGGCCGTGTCATCAGGTCGACGATCTTCGCTCGACGAAGTGTCGAGTGTCGAGACCATGTACATGGCCTTGAGCCTAGGCGTGTTGAGGTAGACACAGGCAAGGACACGGGGATGTCCTAGAACACGTGCAATGCTCGGGTTGTTTTCGGGATAAAAAGATGGGGGTACACGGCTGACCACACAGTCGTGTCAGTTGGCACACGGGCGTGTCTGGTCGAACACGGGCGTGTTCGATGCCCATGTGATGTTCCAGGAGCGTCGATTTTGATGGCGAATGAGGCACACGACCCTGGACACGGGAGTGTGCCAGGCCTTGTGCGATCCAGATTGGACATTTCAGTCCCGAATCAAAGCCGTTCATTTCTTTAATTGGTGATCCAACGGCTGGGGGTTGTTCCTGATGGGATATACCCGGGATTGGGCCTTAGAAACCCTGACTCTTCATGAGTGGTTATCTTTCTAAAGCTTAGAGAGAGAGGAGAGCCAAGGAAGCAAGAAGGATCTAGATCCGGCCATTGCAGGAGCTTCGAAGCTACAAATCGCGAGACGACTCCGGATCTACAGATCCAAAGCTAGTGCGGCGCTTTTCATCCGCTTACTTTTCCATGGCGCCAAAGAAGAACGCAAGGGTAATGATCCTCTTCTTGAGCATGTTAAGCTCTACTTCTTTTGCAAAAGGGAAGCCCACTCTCGCGAGTTTGCGGTGAGTTGGAGGCGTTCCTTCGGGTAGACATGAATAGTCCCCGTTGTTAGAGTCCGTAAGCGAGAACGGACATAGGCATGTCGTGTGAAGCCTACCCAGATATGTTGGTCTGGATCGGTGATGTTGCATTGCATAAATGCCGGAGAAGACTCCGTGCGATTGGTTGTTTTTCGGGTTTTCTACACGGTAGATTGCAACAGGGAGCCTTGGGGACTAACCCTAAGTTGCTCCCGGAAAACTGGGCGGATGCGTGATCTTGCCAACATGGAGGCCTGAGTGCCAACTTGAACATAACCGAATTATGTGAAATTGTGTGATGAAAATGGGACTCGGGAGAAGTTTGACCTGCGCATATGGCTTAAATTGTCGTTGCGACGTGAGCACGAGTTAGATGGAACCGTACCCATATCTATGTCGTTTGGGTTAAAGAGACCTAAGGTTACGTGGCACTTGTCGTTGGCATAGATGAGGGTCTTCAGCGGTCTATGGCTTAAATTGTCGTGACCCATGCCGGGAAGACAAATTGCTCATATGTTTGGTCGTCAAAGTAGCGGTGGTGGGTCCGGAATGTCTATGGCTTTAACTAACGTGACATCGACCGGTTCACCGAGAATGTGCCCTAAGTGCACGGGGTGTGTGGCCGTGTGAGCCTACGCCTGTGATGAAATTAATATTATTATATTGCTCGCTTATGCTAATAAAATTGTAGGGAAGGAGCATCGCCGCCCCGAGTTGTGGGCGGGATCGTTATAATTTGGTCAGAATTGCTGACCGTTAGCTTTTTGTTTGCCACCGTGCGGTGGTTTGTTGCTTGAAGGTGCTGATGGACCAAGCGGTCAATAGCGGGCTAAAGCACAATTTGCGAAGCCGGCCCTCGAAGGCCTAATTGGAGTGTTTACTGCTTTATTCATGTATGACCGGCCTGCGTGCCGTGGTTTGTAAGACATGTAATATCAAGTGAACCATTTTGTAAGGCCTTAAGGCCTGTACTTGTGTATGTACAACATTCCAATTTTGGTATTAGTGGTCATTCATGCTTTAGTGCTTGGTTCTTTATTGCAACTTTTATAAACTGCTTCCGCTAGAATGCTCTGTGTAGGACGTTATGATTGGTTGGATGGTTTCCATTAAGTAACCACCCGGTCTGTCTGTGGTATATGGCGTCGGGCCCCGGCCGGACCTACTGCTATATGCTATGCGACGGATAGGGGGTGTTACAATGTGACAGCGGGAGCATGCCCGTATTGCAATAAAGTAGGCTTTCTTTTTCTCAAGAAATTTAGTACCACGTGAATCATCGATTGCATTGACACCACCAGATTTGCTATCTGTGCTCGATACGTGTGCTAGAAGTCGAAGAACTCAGGAGGTTGTGGTGCCACATTCCATGTAATGGATGAGGCCAAAACAGAGAAGTTGATCTCGGCGCCTATCATCCTTAACTATCCAGTGCAGTTGTTTGAACAGAGCGCGCACGACGTCGGTCTTGTTCAAATGACATACGACTTGTACACGTCCCATTCCGGCAGTGCTGATACTACCAAGGTGATTCGTTGTGCCCGAACGACTCGATACATGCGTCAAGCCGCGCTATATCCTGGTCATGTGTCGTGGTATTTGGAAATACGCGCTAGGGATGTCATACTCTGGCAATTGTCGTTGCCTCAGGATCTGACAGTGCTTCCCGATTTTCCGTCTTTCTTTCAGCATTGCAACGGGTACAATGGCACTCTCGGTTTAGTGGAATCGACGCTGACAGGCCTGGTCATCAACTGCATTGCTCCCCAACTACCGTTCTTCAACCGAGTGGAAGGCGCCATCACCGGGACTCATCTCTCGGCCGACCATCATCACAACGTGTCGGGACGCATGAAATTAACGGATGAGTTTAACGGTAGGAAATTTGCCCCCGTTGATGGATTGCACTCCTTCATGAACGAGCGCCAACAAATCCTCTCCCATCAATTCACAAGCACGACGGGCAATGCGGAACGTCGATCTGTTGGTCGGGGTTTGCTGAGACGGTACAACGCTTACGGTATTGATACTTTGCTGCTCATCATGTACCTGGACAAGTACTGCGATGATCGAGAATGGCTGGAAGAGTTTGAAAACATCATTGTCCTCCTCGACAATCACCACCTGATCACAAGGTATCGGGACAATTCGAACAGCTCAGATCGTGCTCGGCATGAACAATTCATGTCTGCCGTGGCCGAAATCATCATTGGCCCTGGACAAGCTCCGATGCGGGAAGGCTCCATCATTAAGGCTGAATTGGATGCACTGTTAGATCCCATTAAAAAGTGGGAAATCGAGAATGATGTGCCCCCATCCAAGCGCATCGTGACGAGCAAACTTCTCGCTTGCCACGAGACACAGAAAAAACACATCAGAAATTACTTAACGCTGACCACATCCGCGTTGACTACCGTCGTGGACTGCTTCTTTCTTCGAGTCTGCGTCATGGATCGGGGAAGAATGAAAACTTGTGGCATCATGGACGAGCTATTTGCCCGGAGACCATATCCCTGGAAGGAGGGAACTTGCTGCTAGATACCGTTGTCACTCAAATCAACTTTCGAGGCGAACTCCAATTTGATCCTCGCTGGGCATATTTGCCAATCTATGGGATGCATATCATTCTCAATCAATATCTCGCACAGTTTCTGACTGATGGCATCACTCCCTCGCCTACATCTCTGTCGACAATGTTTCACTTATTGCCTCTCTCGATTAATGATTGCGACGACGAATTTGGATTGACAACAACGTTTGGACAATCCCTTCCTCAATTGCCCGAAATTCCTGCAGGGCAACTGAAATTGCTTCGAGTGATCGCGGAATCAATCGCCGATAATGTAATTTGGTCGAGTCATACGTTCGATGCGATTGTGCACGATGCCCTTGATGTTGTCGCTGCTATTGTCGAGCGGGCTCATGATGATCATCGTATCGTTGAAGAAGACAATGATGCATCGCGGGACAATGGTGATCTGAATCATGCAGACGACGCTGCTCCATTGATTGGCTCCGAATCTGGCGTCAAATTCAGCAACATGCCTCATTCCATTCAGTCCAATCTCAAGCGCCGCAAGATAGGACCAACATCGCATGAGTGCAGCTCTTCATCAAGTCTCCATAGAAAACATCGCAGCCTCAACGCATCGGGCAACGAACGTCAGTCGACATTACAAGGGCTTAATCTATGGGAAGCTGTCATGAGCACTTTACCAATGATCAACCCCTTGGAGAGTCGTTTGCTCCGAACGATTGCCATCAAATTTCTTCTACCCAATGAACTCCAGGATCTGAACAATTTCCTAGTTGAATCTTTGCATCTTCCACAATTGCACCAAATCTGGTCTGTTCTAGTCTCGGCTCTGCGTAGCACCAATTTCGCTTTCAAACGGTTCATTCGGCCGAAATCGGAACAGGTCCTAAAACAACACTTAGAGGATATGTTTGCTCGGGCCCGATTCAGATTGCCCATTCAAAGAGCAGTGCCCAAACGCAGCATCATTACTGCCCTGAGTCAAGCCGCGTTAGTGATTGCTCCATTACGGTCTCCCCCTGTTGACAGTTTCAACATTGTGCAGTTGGAAGAGACTATGACGATGACTATAACTCGAATCGTCACCTTGGTAACTGACGCTAGTCACAGTTTACGTCAACCCCGTGCATCGGATCTGCAATCTGCGCCCAAAAAACTCATTGAAGGGTCATCAGACGATATCATTGATCGACTAGTTCAGCAAGAGATTGATGATGGACATGCTGACAACATTCATTGGACCAAAGTGATCGCCCCTGCGTACGCCCGCATTGCTTCCCGTCATGATAATTTGGTCGAGATGACCCACAAGGA
This sequence comes from Platanthera guangdongensis, assembly GCA_039583875.1. Classification (NCBI taxonomy): domain Eukaryota; kingdom Viridiplantae; phylum Streptophyta; class Magnoliopsida; order Asparagales; family Orchidaceae; genus Platanthera; species Platanthera guangdongensis. Next base: position 76,655,327 of record CM077153.1, on the reverse strand, counting down.
GATCCAAAATCGTAGGGAATATCTTGAACGCCTCAAGAAGCGTATGCCATCAACAAGTTGTTATTATCATTTGCAATCGCATTCCAAGGCAGCCCATCAGCACGACGATCTAGGCTCCCTAAATATTTCGCCGTCGCCGTCGACCGAACTATCAATTCCAACCACATCTCCGACCACCCAGAATTCAAATCAATCGGCCTCTCCTACAATCATCACGACGACGGAGGATCCTGCTATGGCCAACACGTCTGTTGTCAACGAGATTATTTTGCATCCGTCATTCATGGTCGATCATCAGTTGCCTGGTTTGGATCAGATATTGGCTGCCACCGTCCCCGCCCCATCTACAGTGGAGCCGTTTTCCAAAGCGGAGAAGGAGCTGCTCAATTACTTGCTGACCAGTCCAGCAGAGCGCTCCCATGTGAAATCGGCGACTGGTGATCAAACTTCTTGGAAGAGTCTAGGCAAGCATTTCTTGTACTAGGCGCGAGTTGCACGGGTATTGAGATGAACCAGTTTCGGGCCCGATTCGATGGGCAGCTCAAGCAAAAGGTCAAAGATGATAACAAGAAAAGGAGCTGCTAGCAGGTAGACAATATTTGACCTTTGGTTTCATTTCCATCTTAAAAATTTCCTTCTCAATTATTAGAATTTTCCTTATTTTAATCTCACTAGGCTTGTTGAGGTGGCTCAAGCTTGAGAAGATCAGACTTTTGCGGAGCCAAATGAATAAATCACATTGCAGTGCAGATATAAGAGAGCAAGCGATGGAAGGACTTGAAGGTATTGTTACTTGCACAAATCACAACAGTTTGGGTGCTTTTTGCTGTACAATTCTATATTTCCTGAAAATATAAGTAGAGGACTGGAATCTGGAGCTATGACATCTGGAGCTGTCCCATGCCATCATTTTGTTTTTTGATTTGATTTTAAGAATTGGAAGGTATTGTTACTTGGACAATTAATCATTTTCAAGAGAACTTTTGTTTGCAATGTATATTATTGCAACGCATGTCTTTATGCCAGGGTCATACCTTATTAAAACATCATTATGTGTCTTCATCACTTGCACTTCATTCCTGATTTGTAGTCAATAATGGAGACCGTGGGACCCAAGGAAGTGCTAATGTCTGGTTCCTGGCCCCGATAGACACTTGCAGAATGGCAGCATTTGATAATCTCCCATATTCAAACTCGTCATTTGTTGCGCAGATCAGATCTGGGTGCTCTTCATGAAAGCCTGGTTGACAAGCTTGTGCTCATTCTAGTTATTCATTGTTTGTTGCTTAGAATGTTTGGGAAATTTTGGTTTGTTTCAACTGTATATAATTAAGCTACTTAATCCACTGGTTTAGTTGTGTTTTCCTGCACCTTCTGTATGCAGTAACCTGGTAAAAATTTTCTTATCAGTTTATATTAGTGGTTTCTGCTCAAACTGTGTCTAATAAGATGTGTGGTAACTTTGTTATCCTTGAAGAAACAAGACAAAAGGCAATCTCATTATTCCCCAATTTTAAACATTCCAACTTATATCATTATTATGTTTATGGACGGCTGAGATGAAGATATGTGTGCTTTATGATGTTTAATATTTTTTTCTTCTCCAATATGTTGTATTGCAGCACCTAGGGTAGATTGTGAGAAATAACATATATAATTATTTGTTTCTAGTCTCGTTGTTGCCAAAATTTTCAAGTGTGTGGCTCAAACATGATTTTTTTGAGGAATATAAATATTCCAAATATGATATTAAAGTCAACAATGTTATATGAGTTTCTCCGTACGAGACTATGGCTCTGTTTGACGCTATTTTTTTTGCTCTGGTCAGTTTGGAGAAAAAAACGCCACCGTCATAGAATGTATGTTTCACATAATCAGGACAAGAAAAACATCAAAAGAAAAACCCTTGCAAAACGTTACCATATTGTATATAATGCTCAAAGAGAAGAAAAAAAAATTATATTAGTAATTTAAACGAGCACTTGCCCTCCAAAACACAACCAGGACAAGAAATGAAAACCTGCATAGCTTTATTCCTGAAAAGAGATAAACATATGACAAAATCTTTTAATAACAAAATTAAAATAAAAAGGGTCCCCCTTTCTTCCCCTCCCCCTCTTTTTCTTTCTCTTTCCTCCCCCTCCCCACTTTCCCCCCTCATACCAGAGTGGAACCCGGCGCCCCCTCCCCGTTGTTTTTGCCCAACCCCTCCCTCCCCCCCTCTTTCCACTGCCGGCGGTGGCGGAGCCGCCGGCGGCTTGACCGGCACCCACCAGCGGGTTCGCTAGACTCCGGTCATGGCCACCGTCATTGGTGGCCCTGCCTGCCAGTCGTCAGACAACCCCCGGAGGGTTCGCCGAAGTCTAGCGAACCCGCCGGTGGGCGCTGGTCAGGCCGCCGACTGCAGTGGAAAGAGGGGGGAGGGCGGGGCGGGGCAAAAAAACGGGATTTTTTTTGCTGGACTCGAGATTCAGGAGAGAGAAGAAGCAGGGATTTTTTGGAAAATTTTATTTGCAGTCTAGATCTGATTGATCCGACGGCCTAAATTTTTTGAATGAATTTTTAATTCATGGTTATTTGCATGCATGCATATTTCTTTTTGAAATAATATATATATATATATATATATATATATATATATATATATATATATATATATATATATATATATATATATATATATATATATATATATCTTTCACTATTATAAGAGAAAAGTTGTCTTTGGTGAAACATTCAAAAATACCAATTATGCTCTCATTTTTATATTTAATGCTATGACATATATTATAATCTATTTCAAAGAAATTAAAATACAATGTCCATTAAAGTAATTACACTATCAAAAAATTAGAAGTAATGATGAAAATACATTTAAATTCAAAAAGTTTTTTAGTAGAGCTCCTACACCTACTATGGTAGGTTGTCATTAGGCATGTCAGCGGTCTATTCAAGGAAGGTTGTCATTAGGCATATCCGTTGTATTTTTGAGGTGATGACATTAAATCAATCAACTTTATTAAAGTAAAAAATTAATATTTTTAGGTCAAAACGTATATTGTTTTACAAAATAAAAATTGTAATATTTATGTATATTTTTTATGGTCATTTTGCATACTCATATGTATATGTTGCGGGTGAAACACGCCTTGACGGGGCGGGCGAAATCCGTCATCGTCGGTCGGGTTTTGCCCCCATTCATTTCCTGGATACGGCCGAAAGCCGTCCGAGAGCATCGAGCCATGGCGGGCGAAGGCTGCCGTCGCCGGCCGGGTACTCTCGCGTCTGGCCGTAGGTGCGGAGCCCCGCGTCGGGCACTCGAGTATATATATATATATATATATATATATATATATATATATATATATATATATATATATATATATATATATATATATATATATATTAAACACATGGTGCTTGCTTTAATCCATAAAAGGCTTTTATGAGTTTAAAGACATGATTTGGATGATTACTATTTTAAAAACTAGGCGATTGCTCTACGTACGCCTCTTCTTTAATATGATCATTTAGAAACGCACTCTTGACGTCCATTTGATATAATTTTATTCGTTTGAAACTAGCAAGTGCAAAAAACATCCTAATGGACTCAAGGCGTGCTTCGGGTGCAAAGACTCCTCAAAATCCACCACTTCGATCTGTGAGTTTAAATTCACTCCAAATCATGCATGGTATTTATACTAAGCTTGAATTGTCAATTGCCCAGAATTTGTGGATTCTCCCTACTTAGAATTGATCTTGAGCGATATTGATTTATATTTTCTGATTTTTCGTATTAACCAAAATGAATTAAATTAGGGCAAATCAGGAAGCCTATATTGGGTTTTATTTATGTGTTATTATGACATAAAATAATTTTTTTGGGCAACTATTATTTGGGAATATTTTATAGCTTAATAATGATAATAATATTTATTCCCAAATTCACCAAAAAATTGTTGCTTAAACCGATAAAATATTCAAAAAAATTGGCAACAAATTTTGAGAGATTTTTGCAACACGTGTTAAATTATTTAATCTCATAATTTATTCTTATTCTGGGCAATTTTTGACCATTCAAATTTGTGTTCATTTAAATCAAATTTGTACTACCTTTTGGAACCAATTTTTGGTTATCTTTGATTCTGTTTTTTTTCTCTTACTCTTGTTGACCATTTATTTTTGACATTGTTTAAGAGATATATTAATATAAATATATATTTTTACTATAAATAATAAATATATTATTATTTTGATAATAAATATTATATTATTTCATGAAACTCAATTTAATTCATGGATTTGGAATAAATTAAAATTATAAAATTATGAGGATCTAAATATATAACCCAAATAAATCTTTAACCCTACTTGAACTTCGTTATTTCGGGTATAATTTGACGATTAAATCAACGTATAATATGTCAAGAAATAATAATATTATTATTTAGAAAATAATATATTACACTCAATCTATTTTTGTGAGTAAATTAATGTTAATATTCAGATAAAATAATATTTTTATTTTTGGATATTTAAGATATTATTTTTATTAAAATTAATGAGGCTCTAATTTTATGAAATTACACTCACACATATTTATGATCGTGCTTACTATGAAATAGTCAAATTTAAAATTTAATCGTCAAGTCAATTTTATAATTATGTGTCTGCACGGATTAATTAAATTTCAACTTTTAATTAAATTCATTAAATAGTGATTCGGTAATTATTAAATATCTAATTTTGCCAAATAAATTAATTGAAACGACATCCCGCCAAAGTGGGCTCTCTCGTGTAGATTAATTTAATTTACCATTATTAAGATTGTAGTGGGTAAGTAATTCATGTAAATATTGATCGGCCCAAACGAAGTTTAAAATTTTGCTGAATTGCACACACACATATTGTAATAAATACGTGATGATTATTTCATTCTTCGTGTGAGCAGTATGCCGGTAGAAAAAAAGGCCTACTACTTGACAGGACTTATCGTTAGTGTTTGATTGCTACATCAAGACGATCACTTGGAATTAACATTTCTATCCAAAGACTAAATGTCTTTGTTCCGATAAGTCTCATGTGATGGGCCCCACCATTAAATAATGAATGTAATTTGCACATTATGATGTGTAATTTAATTTTGTGGACATCAAATTTAAATTTTTTATCTTATTTTTTCATCTCTAAACTCGATTACTACGATTTCTGCTAGATTTAACTCAATTTCAATGCTCAATGAGACTAATTTTAAATACTAGAAAGGAAGCATCATGATCGTGCTCGGTTGCATGGACCTAGATCTTGCACTTAGTACTGAAACTCCCAGATTTCCTTCAGATGATAGTTTCGGTGATGCAAAATGGAATTTTGAAAGATGGGAGCATTCAGATTGCATATGACTAATGAAATGAAGTGGGGCATTCTTGAAGACTTCAGGGGCACTGAGGAGGGAACCCCTGCCTTGGAATTCCTCGATAACCTTGAAAAGTATTTTGCACAAAACAATAAGATAGAGACAAGCACGCTTCTTGCGAAACTTGTTTTCATGAAGTACAAGTAAAGGGAATATACGTGAGTACATTATGGAATTATCCTACTTGCTTCAAAACGAAAAGCATTAAAGTTAGAGTTGTCGGAAGACCTACTCGTACATTTAATTTTGATTTCTCTTTTAGCATAATTCAGTCAATTCAAGGTCAATTATAACTGTCAAAAGGAGAAATGGATTCTTAATGAGCTCATTTTATATTGTGTGCAAAAAGAGGATAGATCGAAGCAAGAAAAGATTGAAAGTGTTTATATGACAGTGGGGCCCTCCAACAAGGGCTGGAACAGAAAGAAAGGAAAACAAGCTGCAAGTGGACCTCCACAAAAGAAGTCACAAAAGGAACAAGCTAAAGACTCTACCTGTTTCTTTTGTTGTGGTGAAGGACATGTGAAGAAAGACTGTGCTAAGTGTCACGCTTGGCGTGCTAAAAAGGATACACTTCTCACTTTTGTTTATTCTAAAATTAAATTAACTTATGCACATGAATACACTTGGTGGATAGATTCTAGTGCTACTACTCACATAAGTGTGTCTATGCAAAGTTGCCTGAGCTGTTGAAAGTCAAGTGATGGTGTAAGATACATCTTTGTGGGCGATGACAAATCAGTTGAAGTTAAAGCTATAGACACTTTTTAATTATTATTACAGATCGGTCATTATTTAAATTTGTTTGAGACTTTTATGATACCGTCTTTTAGACATAATTTCATTTCTATTTCTATATTGAACAAATTTGGTTATCATTATTCTTTTGGAAATAATAAATTTAATCTTCTTTTGATTTCAAATCTTATTGGTACTAGTTATTTATTTAATAATGATAACTTATATTTGGTTAATACGGTAGCTTCATATAATGAAATCTTGCAAGTTAATTCAAGATGTACTAAGCGTAAATTAATTAATCTTTATTCTACCTCTTTATGGCACAAGCGCTTATGACACATCTCCAAACGAAGAATTGAGAGACTTGTGTCAGACGAAATTCTCGATTCCCTTGATTTTACAGACTTCAAGGTTTGCATAGACTATATAAAAGAGAAACAAACAAATATAAGGTGGATAGGTACTAGTAGAGCTACGGAAGTGTTATAACTAATACATACTGATATTTGTGGACCCTTCCCTATGGCCTCTTGGAATGCTCAATAATATTATATCACGTTCATAGACAATTACTCTTGTTATGGATACATCTATCTTATTCATGAGAAGTCACAATCACTGGACGTATTTAAATTCTATAAAGATGAGGTGGAAAACCAACTTGGCAAGCAGATTAAAGCTGTCAAATCTAATCGCGATGTTGAATACTATGGTAGATGTGACAGATCAAGAGAACAACGTACCTGCCATTTTGCTAAATTCCATGAGAAGTGTGGTATTGTCCCTCAATACACCATTCCCGATACCCCTACCATTAATAGTGTTGTTGAGAGATGAAATATAACGCTGAAGGTTATGGTGAGAATTATGATTGCTCACTCTTCTTTACCTCAATCCCTCCGGGTGAAGAACTTAATCCTGCAGTTTACATCTTTAATAGAGTCTCAACTAAAGAAGTACTAAAAAACTTTATGAGCTTTGGAATAGTCGAAAGCCCAGCCAAAAGCATCTTCAGGTTTGGGGTTGTCCAACTAAGGCTAGGCCTTATAGACCTAATGAAAAGAAACTGAACTTCAGAATGACGAGTGGTTATTTGGTTGGATATCCTAAAAATTCTAATAGATATAAATTTTATGATCCTACTGCTACGATTTTATTCAAAACTGAAAATGTTTGGTTCTTTGAAAATGCTGAGTTAGAGACTTTGTCTTTGAAGAAGAATTTATTTCTCTTTTTATAGTTATTACTAACAATACTCAGGATATCATTCCTGATATTGCTCTAATAACAAATCTGTATCAAGATATTGTTGAAGAGCTTTCTCATACAGTCCTAAATAAACAAACTCAACAGCCTCAAGAACCTTTGTCATTAAGGAGATCCATTAGAGAAATAAGATGGGCGATATTAGATGATTATATCATCTTTATCCTAGAACATGAGGATGATCAAGGAATGTTAGATGATGATCTGGTCAACCTCAATCTGGTAATTCAAAGTTCTAATTCTCAACAATGGATTGATGCCATGATGGAAGAGATGAAGTCCATGAAGGACAATGATGTTTGGGATCATGTCACATTACCCGAAGGTGTAAAACCTATTGATTATAAATGAATATTTAGAACCAAAAGGGATTCAAAAAGTAATATTGAGAGATATAAGGCACGTCTTGTCGTTAAAAGATTCACTCAAAAGGAAGACATGACTATAAAGAGACTTTCTCTTTGATTTCATCGAAAGACGCTTTCAAAACTATTATGGTATTAATAGTGCATTTTGACCTTGAGCTACATCAGATGGGTGTTAAGATGATATTTCTTAATGGTGACATTGATGAGATGATTTATATGGTGTAACCAAATTACATTGATTCTGGAGACCCAAAATAAATGGTTTGCAAATTAAAGAAATTCTTCTATGAACTCAAACAAGCATCTTGACAGTGATATTTTAAATTTCATCAAGTTGTTCTCTCTTTCGGGTTTGAGATGAACGTTGTTAATGATTGTATATGTCATAGATTCAGTGAGAGTAAATATATATTTCTGGTCTTATATATGGACGACATCTTGCTTGTCAGTAATGATATAGATATACTGCATGAGACTAAGAAATTTCTTTCAAAGAAATTTAAAATGAAAGATCTTTGTAATGTCTTTTATGTACTAGGCATACAGATACACTGAGATCGCACTCGGGGTACACTTGGGTTATCGCATGAAAACTATATTGATAAATTATTCAAAAGGTTTGGCATGCAAGACTATAAGTCAGGAGATACCCTTGTAGCTAAGGGAGATAAATTTTGTCTTACTTAATGTTCCAAAACTAAAATAGAGGAATTGGAGATAAAAAAGCTTCCTTATGCATCAGCTGTAGGAAGTCTTATGTATGTTCAAGTATGTACGCATTCAGATATTGTGTTCATAGTTGGAATGTTGGGCAGATATATGAGTAGTCTAGGATTGGATCATTGGAAAGCTGTCAAACGGGTCATGCAATACTTGAAAAGGACAAAGGATTTCATACTCACTTATAGAAGATCGAATCAGCTAGAGATCATTAGGTATTCTTATTCAGACTTTGCTGGATGTCAAGATAGTAGAATATCTACTTCAGGCTATGTATATGTTTTGGTTGGGGGAATTATATCTGGGAAAAGTGTTAAGCAGACACTCATAGCTTCTTCAACCATGGCGGTAGAATTCATAGCGTCTTATGAGGCATCTAATCATGAGATATGTCTGCATAATTTTGTCGATGGGTTGCGTATTTTGGATGTCATTGAAAGGTCGTCCAAGTTATTTTGTGACAATAAGTCTGCAGTGATGTATTCCTATAACAACAGAAACACCACTAAATCTAAACACATAGAAATTAAGTTCCTGGTTGTTAAAGAAATAGTTTAGAGTGGTCATATATCTATAGAGCATATTGAGATAAACTTCATACTAGCAAACCCACTTACCAAGCGATTGGCACTAAAAGTCTTTCATTAACACACTCCTAATATGAGTGTCATATCATTAAAGGATATGTTGTATTAATGAGAGTTTGTATTTTTGTATGCTTATTTGTTTAAGACATTTTATGATTATTATTTTGCAGAATAAAGTATTTATTATTATACTTTGGATCTAATTATTTTGATCTAACTAAAGTTAAAGTAGTGTCAATTGGAAATAGTCATGTCAAGATCACATTACATGTAATTTTCATGTCACACCTCCATATTTTATCTATGTCATTGATTATGCACATACATGTGACCATTGATGGGTCTACCTACGATTATTGCAGTGAAAATCTCTTTGATCCTTTATGTGTATAGTCATGGATCAGATTCGATGAAATGTTTTCGGTAATGACCACAATTTTTGAGCTCATAAATGTAAGACTTGAACCTAATGAGTATAATAAATAAATGGTTAGATTTTTAATAAAGAAAAGAATTTCCCGATGATGAAAAATTTAGCGCCGATTTGACGTCGCTATTATGTGTTTTACTCTTGATCTACTGTGTAAACTTAATTGTGAAAAACTCGCTCGGAATTAGAATTAAATTGTGGCGGAGTACAGACCGTTACAATAACATTATTGTGTAATGCGCAATTAAAAACTAAACATATGTTGGCCCAAATGAGAGATTGTTAGAGCGCTTAAAAAAGTGGGAGATTGTTAGAAATAATAATCATGTGTGTTAAATATGTTAATTTTGCACATTACTGGGTTGTCATTAACATCGACCCAAATTTAGATGATCTAATTAACGGGGTCGAATATGTTTCATATTGTATGGACGGATCAAATAATGTGTGGATGTCAGACGTCGTTTACGTTTATATGATGAGCTTAAATGTAAAAGGGTCACAATAGGGTTTGCTATAAATAGGTTATGGTCTCCGAGTCACAAGGTATCAAAATCATTATCACTCTCATTTGGGTCTAGCATCTCATCGCTGGAGAGAGCCTAAGGAGGAAGAGGAGGACTCGTCTTCTTCATCAGGACCTTGTAGACTTGAAAGATCTATGACCGCAACAATCCATACTCATAGATTCATGTATGCTTCCATTCATCTCAATGTTTCGACTAGAGCGAATCCGTCTCCGTCATCATTTCACGGATTCATCCCAACACTTGGTGCCACCAAGTTGCTCATCCCCCATACCAAAACCAATAACTTAAAATCTAGGCACCACCTGTTTCATCTTATAGAAGTGCAGAAAATTTCATGTAATCATGGAGTTTTTAGTAAGAACTCTGTTGACGAAAAAAATAGGGAAATTTTAATAAAATATGCTAAAATAATTTATTTAATTTATTGATTATATTAGGGGAATTCATTTTGTGGAGCATTAAATCATATCAATCATATTTCTTGAATCAAAATATTTAGAAAGTTGTGTTTGTATAAAAACTATAGAATGTTAGCTTAAATTTTGTTAACTTTTTATGGTTAAATAAATTTGTGTTTATAAAAAAAATTATGGACTCTTATATTAAGTTTTGTTGGTTTCTTTTGAAGGTTACATATTATTAATATGTTTTTAAAACATTTAGATTTTGGACGATGAATATCCAGTGAGCTACGAATATTGTTTTGTGGGATTGCGATCATCTGTGAGTTGTAAATAATCATTTGTGAGTTGCTTATTCAAACACTCAAAAAAATAAGGATAAACTAATCTACTATCTTTAAACATCCAAGAAAGATCTTATATATAGATTTTACTTTTTCTTAAAGTTACTTGGTTACATTCTGAAATATTAGTTATATAGGGTGACTTTTTAACCATTTTTTTGATTTAAATTTGATCGAATTTTGGACTGTCGATAGGCCAAATTCTTATAAACCCCGCTAATTTAACGAGGGTTGTGGGAGGAACCACCTCATACTCGATCTATGCACCTGATCAAGTGCGATCCTCCACGCATACGATCACAATCGTCGCGGAAACCACCGCCCCCGATCTCGCGCCCGTGGCCGGCCACCCAACCGACTGCTTGCGGTCGCGCGCCCTCGACGCGCGGCGGCAAGGGTCCTCTGGCCAACCTCTCGACCGGCCGCCGCCGCGTCAGTCGGCCACTCTCAAGCGGTCGCGAGGCGTGAGGCCGGCCGCTTGATCGGACACTAACGTGCCATCCGGCCGCCCGCGAGCAGCCATAAGGCCCGCGTACCGCCTCCCGGTCGGCCGCCACAGCGCGGTGCGGCCGCCCGGCAGCCGCCGCAAGGCTTGCAGCCGACAACTGATGTCGCGTCGTGTGTCTGCCTGTCGGCGACCGCGAGGCATGCGGCCGGCCTCCCGGCTGACCATCATCGACACGTCGTGCGGGCGCCCGCGTCGTCTGCTAGGCATGTGGTCGGCCTCCCGGCCTACCGTTGCTAACACGTCATGTGGTCGCCCGCGGCTGCCACGAGGCGCGACTCTTTCTCTCTCACCTCAAGTTGTAACGAGTAGCGGCATGTCACCCTCGCCTTCTCCAAAACCTTATAAACATCAACAAATAGTGAAGTTTGGTCGATACCGAACCAATCATGTAGTTTTTTACCATATTCACTGGTTTTCCACGTTAAAAAATCGTCTTATTTATTTCCTACTTTTTGTGACTGTTTGCGCGTTCGTCCGCTCCGCAGATTAAGGCGGTCCAATTTAATTTGCTCTATTTAATATGAAATTATATTTACTAGAATAAAATTAAAGAGAAAAGATAAAATATTACAAAAGAAAAACTGCATATGTATTAGAAAAAGGAAAAAAAAATACACTTCTAAGCTATTACAGAATGTCATTCAAGTCAAATTGGATGAGCTCAACAAACTCAAGAGCAGTTCCACCAAGCAAGCAAGGCCAAAGAAAATCACTACTTAAAGCAAAATTGTTACAAAAATCAGCAACTCTGCTCGCCTCATCAGGAGGAACATATTGTCGCGGAGTTGGGAGAAATCACGGAGAAAAGTAAAATCTTTCTCCCATTGTCAGTCGCATTCCAATATCTCTTGAGCAGACTGTTGGAACATGCCGCAAAGAAGCTCTTGCACTCCCCTTCGACAGTAACCTCACGGCTCGTTCGTGTAATAAACTGTTGCAAGGCAAATAGAGCCGCCAACTCAACCCCACCCGGACAAACAATGGCTGATTGAAAAAGGCATTTTCATTGAAAAGAAGGAACATTATTAAGGCTTCGTTTGTTTCGGCGTTTTCGCCGGGCGTTTGGAGCAAATGCCGCAGGACGGCGGGTAAATAAACGGGGCACCGGCAGCGTTTGCTCCATTTGCACCCGCCGCAAGAAGAAAAAGTCCCTCAAACGCCGCTTTTCCAACCCCGCCTCCCCTCCTCTGGTTCCAACTCTACATTTCGACCCGCCGGGAGCAAACGCCACCGCCGCACCAAATGAAGCCTAAGAATCAAATCAAAACCTATACAGTAGAAGCAATTGTGCATGGAGTTCCTTGTGCAAATAAAAATTAAAAGAATAAGGACATACTTTTTAAAATTGGCGAGGCTAGAGTTGCTTCTTGGCAGTAAGGAGTTGGAGGAGATGAGGTCGGGATTTGGTTTTGGTTTTTTAAATTTGTGCGCCGAATTCTTGTCCGTTAGATTTATACTCTCCGCTTAGATTGAAAGGTTTTGAATGTTTTGATGATGTGATATGATTTATCCCTACAAGCAGTAAATATATATTTTTTGATGTTATGAGGAGATTTATTTTGACTAATGACAACTCAAGATTAATGACGTACCGAAAATGTTAATATCAGACCGAGACTGCTAATCTCAAACCAAATTACTATTTGCAAATTAACATAAGAATTAAAATTTTTAACTAAGCATATAAAATCAAATATAATGTTCATAGTTGTTATTTAAATTACATAACACAAAATTCCAGAGAGTAATTATCAAGTATGGTTCATCCTGCAAAAATATTTTTAATAGACTGCAGTGCACTAATGAAATCTTTTCAATATTACAATCAAAGAATTAGTCATTCAAGCAAAAAACGCTCAATTTTTTTCCACTAGTAAAGAACTTTTTGCAATGAGCGAGTATATTTTCGACATAATAGGTCTTTGAATATGGAAACACAAGCTTGATGACATTCATCAATGTCACTTTTTTGTTGATTACTAAAACTTGCTGTAGAACATATTTATCAAGCACATACTTAAAGCTAGCTATTAAGAGCTTATATATAACTCTTTTTAGTTTTATTGAACTTAAATATAAATGAAGCAAAAAATGTCATATTTATTGATGTTACTCCAACAATAGAGAGTAATGAGAGTTGATATATGTTCATTTTGTTTATGCAATTATAGAAATACACAGTTGAAAATATTTTGCAAAGCAGGATTGAGATTGAGTTAAAAAGGAACATGCTCTCTAGATGATTTTCACCAAACTTTGCTTTATTGAAACTGATATACCCATTTTTTATAATATGTTTGTATAATAATTGAATTGGAGTTCTTTCATCTAACTTTTTTTGCATCATAGTTCTTTCCTTGTATAAAGTTCTAAGACATGTAGCATTATTCATGCCTCAGTTTTAAGGGCACTCAAAATTTTTTAAGGCTTCACTTCACCAACGTACATCTCATTAACAATATTTTCCACACTTTTGTTTAACGTACTTACATATGAATGAACTTCTGTGTGTATCATTTTGTAATTGTGAGCAACACATTTTACTTCAAGTGCCAACTCACTACCAGTTACATTTTGATTCTTTCTATGAAAATGGACAGCGACAACCTTTAGAGGTCGATTCATCATATTTTTGTTTACCCAATCATTTTGATTGTGAGCGATTTGTACTGTAATAACAAAACTAACACATTTAGCAACATAACGCACCAATATGATCATTTCCTCTCTCGAAAAAAAGCTCATACAAGTTCGTTGGAATGAGGACCCTTTTATAAGAATTTTGGGGTGCAGATAGCCCGCTCCTCATGATCCCCGCTACCTTAGTGGAGATGTGGGTTTGACCGTCGCGCGCCCAATTGGCACGCACGATCGTGTGCGATCCGCACGCGCCGGGATCCCACTCCCGCTCGTCGGACAGGGCCAGCCGAGGAGGCCATCCCCTCTCTCCCTCCGTCGGCCGGCCAGCTCCTGACGGCTCGGTTTCCGGCCGACCGAGAGGCCCCGCCTCTCGGCCGCGCCCCCCGCTGCCTTGAGGCGCGACATGTAACACTCCCTATCCGTCGCATAGCATATAGCAGTAGGTCCGGCCGGGGCCCGACGCCATATAACACAGACAGACCGGGTGGTTACTCAATGGAAACCATCCAAACAATCCAACGTTCTACACAGAGCATTCTAGCGGAAACAGTTTTATAAGTTGCAATTAAAAGAACCCAGCATCAAGCATGAATGTCCACTAATACACCAAATAGGAATGTAGTACATACACAAGTACTGGCCTTAAGGCCTTACAAATGGTTTACTTCAAAATTACTTGTTTTACAAACCACGGCACGCAGGCCGGTCATACATGAATAAAAGCAAGTAAACACTTCAATTAGACCTTCAAGGGCCGGCTTCGCAATTTGGGCTTTAACCCGCTATTGACCGCTTGGTCCAGCAGCACCTGCAAGCAACAAACCACCGCACGGTGGCAAACAAAAGCAACGGTCAGCAATGCTGACCAAATTATAACGATCCCGCCCCCAATTCGTGGCGGCAATGCTCCTTCCCTGCACTTATTAGCATAACCAAGCAGTGTATAAATATACATTTCATCACAGGCGTAGGCTCACACGGTCACACGCCCCATGCACTCAGGGCACATTCTCGGTGAACACGGTCAAAGCCCGCCGACTCACCACCGTCCCGGTAATTAAAACCATAGACCGCCGAAGACCCTCATCTATGCCAACGGATCTAATCCGAACGACATAGAACGGGTACGGTTCCATCTAACCCGTGCTCACATCGTAGCGGTAATTTAAACCATATACGCAGGTCAAACATCTCCCGAGTCCCGTTTCCAAAACAAAATCACATAACCCGGTTATGTTCAAGTTGGCTCACAGGCCTCCAAGTTGGCAAGATCACGCATCTGCCCAGTTTTCCGGGTGCACCTTTGGGTTAATCCCCAAGGCTCCCTGTTGCAATCTACCACGCAGAAAAACACGAAAAAAAAACATTCGCACGGAGTCTTCTCCGGCATTTATGCAATGCAACATCACCGATCCAGACCAACTTGTTCGGGTAGGCTTCACACATCATGCCTATGTCCGATCTCGATTACGGACTCTACAAAACGGGGACTTTACATATCTACCCGAAGGAATGCCTCCAACTCATCGCAAACTCGCGAGAGCGGGCTTCCTATACAAAGAAGGAAAGCTTCACATGCTCAAGTAGAGAATCGTTACCCTACTCCGCCATCTTCTTCGGCGCGACGTGATATGGCGAGCGGGGCACAGGTTTCGCACCTAGTACCAATTTGATCGAGAAGTCAATCTCTCACTGGGGTGGTAGCCCAGGGAGATCCTTGGGAAACATATCTGCCCATGCCAATACCAGCAATATAGATGCAGTCAAGCAGAAATCCCGACTTCCTATTTGCACCGCCACATCACAAGCTTGATCCACAAGCATCATACAACCATTCAGCAACACCACTCTGACATTATCTGTCTTTACACGATTAGGTATCCCAAGCCGCGTTATGAACTCTTTAGACAGAAAAGAATGCGACGCACCCGTATCAAATAGTGCTCGCGCCAGCGTGTTCCGAATCATCGCAAAGCCTGTGGTGCACATAACACACACAAGCTACATACACAAGATGCAGACAAAAAGCAATCAATACGGTTATCGTACATTTGTAACACTTAGGATTACGCATGGGACGCAGAAGACTCCACCGCTGCTTTTCCCGTCTCCATATAAGACGCTCCTATTTCCTGCTCAACCAGACGTCGACCACTCCTGATAAGGTTGGGCAAAATCATCCAGCATCAACTATCTATTCGTGTTCATAACTATCATACAAACACGTTGATCCCACACATACATGTATTATATTCACATAACATAAACATCATCATAGAACTACCATCCAACACGGCTCACTGTACATATAATACATGCAGAATCCACCATACATGAGAATCCCCATTATTTATGTACATCATCACGTCGACATGTCCTTCGTATGTATTGCCTGCTAAGATCCAACACGGCAATCTCGGGCTTTATGTCCTGCTTTACCACATGAATAGCACTTGTCTTGCTTCTTTGGCTGCTGCACACCATCCCAACAGTCACGAGCAATGTGTCCTACCTGGCCACAAGCATAACAAGTATGAGTCTCGAGTCGCTGCCTCTTGCGGTGAACTGATTGGCCCGCGAACAGACTCTTACTGTGGTTGGTTCGGTGAGTCGATCGCTGCGGGCTTGCTAGAGGAGGCAAGTGCACCTATCGCAAGTAGTACTCGATATTCGGGAGAATACCGAGATCGTATTATTCCCGGGAACGGGTTGATTACCCCTACTGCTCCTAAAACACTATTATTTTACCGAAATAGTAGTTGAGGTTTTTAATTAAAATAGGAACGAAAATAGATTTAAGAAAATAGTCGATGAAGAGATAACTCTCGGTATCGAATTACGTTAGGATTAAAACTAGATTTGAATAACTAGAGATCTAAAGTTTCAATTTAATTAAAGCGGAAACTTGGCCGTGGAGGTTCAAAATAATGAGCTCACCTATCTCTAGGTATATCGCTCACCTGGACATTAAGGCTATTTGACCGGGCTCTCGTCCGACGAAGGATTCCCCTTAATGCCCGCAGAACGCTAAGAACCCCGCTATTGGGTGGGGAACCCAATCCGATAGAGTTAGCGTGCCTCCTCTCTCGAGGGTTAGTGCGGAACATTATTTACCCAGGGGTGATCTGTCCATATGCACGGCCTCTCGGCTAGCTAGCATATGGATAACGGAAATAGAGCTCACACATCGATATGTCGTTCTACGCATCGTTAACCCGAGGTAAACCTTAAGTTATTAAATTAAATCGAAAAATTAGACATTTGGTTATTTAAAACATTTTAGATCCCAGAGCTCTTCGATACCGAGGGCTAAAAGCAATTAGCCCCTCATCGGAACGGGGATAGCTTATATGTTTAGTTAAGCGAGCGTCCTAAACTATTCGCTGAAAGGTTATAAAGAAAATAAGAGGAAAAGTAAAATACCCTAACATTAGAAAAGTTATTACAAATAAACACACTCGCACTCATTCAAATATATAACAAAAGACAGAAATAAAACTAAGTTACACATAAGAGAAAATTGCATAATTGAAATTTGCAGGTCCCACTCAAACGAGTGGGGGCGGGAAATAAAAGCTGAAAATTGCAAGTCCTACTCAAACGAGTAGGACTGAAATGAAAGCGAATCCTACTCAAACGAGTAGGAGAAAATAAATGTGATTACAGAGCTTTCTTAAATATTTACATCAAAATAAAGTTCGACCATTTAACTCCTAGCGAGTAGGCGGAAAATCAAATCTAGCCATTTAACTCAAATGAGTACGCGGAAAAATAAAGAATGAAAATTACAAGTCCTACTCAAAAGAGTAGGACTGAAAATACAGTCCAACCATTTAACTCAAGTGAGTAGGCGAAAAAATAAAAGCTACAAATGATGGCGCGGCCCCTCCAACACGTCCTGATGATGACCCGGTTGCTGCGGCCCCTCCAACACTTCCTGATGATGACCCGGTTGCTGCGGCGCAACAAGTTAAAGATTTGCGGCGTCATGACAACACCACGGACGCTAACGGAAAGCTGCGATACAACCTCCGTCCGCGGCGCGCAAAGCTTGCTTAATAATTCTACTTAGTTTATTTTAATTGCTTAAAACATTTGGCTTGTATTATTTTTATTTTCATGTTGGTGTGCTATTAAACCCTTGGTGTGTATGTAACCGCCCGGATGGATGAGATTTCATCTCCATCATGGATGGTTGGATCTCTTTTGTAACTCCTATTTAAAGGAGGCTATTATGATGAGTTACACATTGGAAAAAGAAACCTAAAGAAACCCCCTTGAGGAATTTCGGCCACCATGGTGGAAGCCATAGCCACCTCCTCCCCTTTGGTGTGAAGCCAAGCCTTGCCTCCTCCATCCCCGTTCGGTGTGACTCCGGCGTGGCTTCTCTCGGTGCGACTCCGTGGAAGAAGGAAGCAGCCCCTTCGGTGTGAAACCGGTGGAACCGTGGAGAGAGTGATTCTCCCACAAATATTGTGTGATCTTCTTCTTGGTTGGGTAATCTCTTCCCTATCTTTGTGTTTCTTGCTGTGAGAATTTTGTGGAGGTTATTCATCCGTCCTTTCCACGATTTTAAAGTGTTTTTCGCTTGCAAATCTGAATCGAACGTTGCTATTGACCCTCTTGTTTTCCGGATTGGAAGATCCGCTAGAGAACAAACTAGGCCAAGCCTTGACTTGTTCTCCAAGATTGGGCACGCTTTGGTGCTAACAAGGGAGTTAATCTCAACTTGTTCTTGATCCCTCCTTATCGTTTACCGCCGCTCCTAAATATATTTTTGCTGCGATTGACGGCTTATTGTGAAAAGAATAGATGCTTGTGTAGGTGCGGTGAGATGTGTGCTTGTTGGAGAGGTAGGTCCTAAGGTCGTGGTATCGAGTCCGGCTAGGCGCGAGTTGTGTGCTTGTTGGAGAGTAGGTCCTAAGGACGTTGTATCGAGTCCCGTATTTTGAGAGCCAACCGACCCCTTTTCGTTCGCTTTTGGTCGGAGCACTCTCCTTTTTTCTATGTTCTGTGATGGGTACCCGCCGTTAGCGTAAGCACGTCCATCTCACAAACATCCCTACACCAATTTGGTATCAGAGGCGGTCGTTTCAACTTTCACGTTGCAAACATCCTCTCTGCGTTCCTTGTTAGAGATCCGATCGTTAGAACTCAAAAAAATTATTTTCTGTGGTCTGCAAATAGCGGGCTGAAATCTTTAATTTTCAGCAAAATTTCAAAAAAAAAATTTTTTAATGATCTACGTGTTATTCACAACGGGAGTATATAAAAATATCTTATTTTCAATATAGCTTCCGTCCTAGGAAAATTCATCTTGCCTGGGGCCTCCCAAACCTGAATGCGCACTAGGCTAGGAACGGAGTACGCAACCCCGTCTACGTCTAGGATGGCTGCGAACGAGCATGGTGATCCCAACACCGAGGCTATAGCAGGCCTTTGTGCCGAAATGACAGAGCTTAGGAGCGCCTTAGCCCAGATCCTACAAAATCAAGCAAGGCCACCCCCACCTCCCGTTAATGCTGCGCAGCCCAACCGGCACCAACCGAACTTTGATTCGGATTCTGAGGGAAACTCTCCCCGTATGCCCCCTCGAGAACCCCGCCCCGAGCGAGGCTTTGATATCACGAGGGCTATCAAGATAGATGCCCCACCTATGATGGCATGGGAGATCCCCAGATCTTCCTCCATTGGGCTATAGACATGGAGTGCTATTTCGAATGGCACAACCTCACAGACCCCCAAAAGGTTCAAGTTGCCAGGATGAAATTAATGGGACGTGCCAAAACCTATTGGCTGAATGAAGAACGTAGGTTAGGAGCTGGGCACGGGGTCCCACTCATTGGATGGGCTGTTATGAAGAACCTGCTAGCCGATCAGTACGTTCCCGCGTACCATCGGACGCAAATGTTCGATGAGCTTACCACCCTTCGGCAAGGCTCAATGTCTGTTGCTGAATATATGGGAGAACTTAAGGACCGTATGGTACGATGTGACCTTCGGGAGATCCCCGAAGTAACCTTATCTAGATTTCGAAAGGGACTTCACCCCGACATTCAGCGGAAACTCATGCGTTATGGTCACACGGACTTGAATACGACTTTCAATGCCGCCTTGGACATTGAAAAGAACCTAGCATCTAAAGCTCACTCCCGTTATTCTAATGCGAAGAATAAGTCCACCGCTGGGGCCCTTCTTCCACTTTTCCTGATAAAGGAAAATTTAGATCCTCCGAGTCGAAATCCGTTGTGATTACCGCGAGAAATACCAAGAACCCCGCTAGTGAGCGTATCCCCGTTGGAAAGGTTAGCAAGGCTAACACCACTTGTTACTCATGCGGTGTTCAAGGCCACTATGCCTATGAATGCCCCACCAAGACGAAGGCCATAGCCTTACTAGAGTCCACTACCGACCCTGACGACTATGTCCATGAGGCCGAAGAGGAGAGCGACCTTGACGGAGTCCCTAGTGACTTGGAGGACGATCACCGCCTTATGTTGATGCGTTGCGTTATGACCACTCCTCGTCCTGTAGACGACTGGAAGAGGACGAGCATCTTTTCCCTGATCTTTAAGAGTGGAGAAAAACTTTGCAAATTAGTTATTGATGGTGGTAGTTGCGTAAACGCTGTTTCTGAGAATGCCGTTAAGCGTATGTCCTTGACTGTCGAGCCACACCCGACCCCCTACCAGGTCGCTTGGATTAGTAAGGTTACTATTAAGGTTACCCAACGATGCCTAGTCCCCCTGTCTTTCAAATCCTACTCGGATGAGGTTTGGTGCGACGTCCTACCAATGGACGTTTGTCATGTGTTATTAGGCCGCCCTTGGCTATATGACCGTGATGTGATGCACTATGGTCGTGCCAACACTTATGAGTTTAAATTCAATGGCAAGATCGTCACCTTGAGACCGACTGTGCCAAAAGAGCCGGTAGTGTTGGCTAAGGATACCACCATCCCAGTTGAGAGGAAAGCCTTGAGTTTAGTTGGTAGGAAGGAATTTGTGAAGGATCCCTTTATTGGGGGAATAATGTACGCTCTTGTACTTCTGAGTGAAAAAACTGACGGTGGCGTGTTGGAAGATTTACCCCGAGAGCTACGGGTATTGTTGGATGAGTTTAGGGATGTATACCCGGAGGAGTTGCCTTCGTCGTTACCACCGCTTAGAGATATACAACACGCAATAGACCTTATCCCGGATCGTCCTTACCCAACCAACCACACTATAGGCTTAATCCAACTGCCCACATAGAGTTACAAACCCAGATAGAGGAGTTGTTAAATAAGGGATTTATTAGGACGAGTATGAGCCCATGTGCTGTCCCTGCTCTTCTTCCCCTAAGAAGGATGGCACCTGGCGCATGTGTGTTGATAGCCGAGCTCTCAACAAAATTACTATAAAATATAGGTTTCCAATTCCGCGACTAGATGATCTCTTGGATGTCCTATCGGGTGCCACTATCTTCTCTAAACTGGACTTACGGAGTGGTTACCACCAAATCAGGATCCGAGAGGGGGATGAGTGGAAGACGGCGTTCAAGTCTAAGGACGGGTTGTATGAATGGCTTGTGATGCCCTTTGGGCTATCCAATGCCCCCAGCACATTCTCCCGGATGATGACGCACATCTTTAGGCCATATATGGGGAAGTTTGTTGTAGTGTATTTTGATGACATCCTAGTGTTTAGTACCTCCCCCGCCGAACACCTCTCTCACATCAAAGTAGTCCTCTCCACCTTAAGGACTGAAACCTTATATCTAAATCTAAAGAAATGCACGTTTTATGTTTCGGAGGTTGAATTCTTAGGTTATATAGTTGGCTCTAAAGGAATTCGTGTTGACCCAGGAAAGGTTCAAGTGATTAGAGACTGGCCCGAGCCCACTAGCCTTCGTGAGGTGCGTAGTTTCCACGGGTTAGCTACCTTTTATCATCGTTTCATACGTGATTTTAGTAGCATTATGGCACCCATTACGGACTGCATGAAGAAAGGAGAATTCACATGGTCCAAATCCGCCACGTTTGCATTCCATCGTATTAAGGAGCTTATGACCGAAGCACCGGTGTTACGTCTCCCTGACTTCACCAAGGTCTTCGAGCTTACTTGTGATGCATCTGGCGTAGGGATTGGAGGTGTCTTGAGTCAAGAGGGTCACCCGGTTAGTTATTTTAGTGAGAAGTTAGCGGGTGCCAAATTAAATTATTCCAATTACGATAGGGAGTTTTATGCGGTCATTAGATGTTTGCATCATTGGAGGCACTACCTCCTTCATAAGGAGTTCGTGATCCTCTCTGATCATGAAGCGTTGCGATTCATCAATGGTCAGCACAAAATCAGCCCGCGCCACGCTAAATGGGTATCCTTCTTGCAAGAATACACATTTACTCTCAAGCACCTTAAGGGGACCGACAATCGAGTTGCCGATGCACTCAGTCGCCTCACCCTCTTACTTTCCTCCATGCAAGTCCACATGGTAGGGTTCGAGCGCATAAAGGATGAATACGCCACATGCCCTGATTTTCAGGAGCCATACTTATCTGCCCAGGATAGCTCTCCCACGACCATCACGGCCTATTCACTTAGAGACGGATACTTATTCAAACACGGAAAATTGTGTATCCCCACTCCTCTTTGCGACTCCACATCATTTGGGAGTTACATAGTGGTGGCTTGAGTGGCCACTTTGGCAGAGACAAAACGATAACGCTCGTGGAGGAGAAATTCTTTTGGCCTAAACTAAAGGCGATGGTTGGGAAAGTTGTGAGCAGTTGCCGTACGTGCCAAGTTTCTAAAGGTACAAAGTCCAATGTAGGTTTATACACTCCGCTACCTATTCCGTCCGTCCCGTGGGAAGACGTGAGCATGGACTTTGTATTAGGCCTTCCCCCACCCTGCGACGTCATGATTCTATACTCGTTGTTGTGGATAGGTTCTCCAAGATGGCGTACTTCCTCCCCTGTAGTAAGACCAACGACGCCTCTCACATTGCGAAACTGTATTTTAAAGACGTCGTTAGTCATCGTGGCGTTCCGAAGACTATTGTCTCAGATAGGGACGTCAAGTTCACTAGCTACTTTTGGAAAACCTTGTGGGTTCTTATGGGCACAAAATTATTATTCTCCGCGGCTTATCACCCACAAATTGATGGCCAGACGGAAGTAGTCAATCAGAGCCTAGGAAATCTTCTTCGATGTCTCGTGAGCGACCATAAAGGCACTTGGGATTTACTGCTTCCACATGCACAACTGGCTTACAATAATTCTAAAAATCGGTCCACGGGTATGTCTCCGAATGAAATTGTCCACGGGTATAAGGCCCCTGTGCCACTTGACTTGGTCCCTTACCTCCCACATACAAAAAAAGTCAATTTGCACAATCCTTCGCCCAACATATTCACGACTTACATGCACGTATACGAGCTACCTTGACTGCTCAATATGAGTCTTATCAAGCGCACGCTAATCTACATAGGAAGGTGTCACACTTTAAGGTCGGCGATCTGGTTTTAGTACGGTTAGTTCCCGAACGAATGCCAACTGGCACCGTTAAAAAGTTAGCTCCAAAACGCGCCGGTCCTTTTCGGATTATCAAGAAGCTAGGTGACAACGCTTTCGTTTTGGATTTGCCTGCTGAATGGGGTATCTCCCCTATTTTTAATGTCTCGGATTTGACGTTGTTTGTTGCGCCTCCACAAGAGTTGGTTTCTTTGTCGTCTTCTCCCTCCACTGAAATTTCTAATGGGTTGGGGAGTGGTAGTTTGGATGATCTCTCTCCTCCGGTCCCCGCAGGTATAACATCGAATGGTACGTTGCCTTCTTTTATTCCTACTTCTGACATGTTTCCCAGGTTTCCCAAGATGTTTCTCCATCCAGATATGATACTCGCTGCTGAGCCACTTACTACTCCTGACGGTACTACCTACCGCTTCCTCATCCGTTGGCGTGACCGCCCACCGTCGGACGACTCATGGGTACTCGCGACAGAGCTTCAACGTTTGGATGTCGAGCTTCTCCGCCGTTTTCTATCAGCCCACGCATCGGAGATGCGCGATTTTGAGTGGGGGAGGATTGATGGCGCGGCCCCTCCAACACGTCCTGATGATGACCCGGTTGCTGCGGCCCCTCCAACACTTCCTGATGATGACCCGGTTGCTGCGGCGCAACAAGTTAAAGATTTGCGGCGTCATGACAACACCACGGACGCTAACGGAAAGCTGCGATACAACCTCCGTCCGCGGCGCGCAAAGCTTGCTTAATAATTCTACTTAGTTTAATTTTAATTGCTTAAAACATTTGGCTTGTATTATTTTTATTTTCATGTTGGTGTGCTATTAAACCCTTGGTGTGTATGTAACCGCCCGGATGGATGAGATTTCATCTCCATCATGGATGGTTGGATCTCTTTTGTAACTCCTATTTAAAGGAGGCTATTATGATGAGTTACACATTGGAAAAAGAAACCTAAAGAAACCCCCCTTGAGGAATTTCGGCCACCATGGTGGAAGCCATAGCCACCTCCTCCCCTTTGGTGTGAAGCCAAGCCTTGCCTCCTCCATCCCCGTTCGGTGTGACTCCGGCGTGGCTTCTCTCGGTGCGACTCCGTGGAAGAAGGAAGCAGCCCCTTCGGTGTGAAACCGGTGGAACCGTGGAGAGAGTGATTCTCCCACAAATATTGTGTGATCTTCTTCTTGGTTGGGTAATCTCTTCCCTATCTTTGTGTTTCTTGCTGTGAGAATTTTGTGGAGGTTATTCATCCGTCCTTTCCACGATTTTAAAGTGTTTTTCGCTTGCAAATCTGAATCGAACGTTGCTATTGACCCTCTTGTTTTCCGGATTGGAAGATCCGCTAGAGAACAAACTAGGCCAAGCCTTGACTTGTTCTCCAAGATTGGGCACGCTTTGGTGCTAACAAGGGAGTTAATCTCAACTTGTTCTTGATCCCTCCTTATCGTTTACCGCCGCTCCTAAATATATTTTTGCTGCGATTGACGGCTTATTGTGAAAAGAATAGATGCTTGTGTAGGTGCGGTGAGATGTGTGCTTGTTGGAGAGGTAGGTCCTAAGGTCGTGGTATCGAGTCCGGCTAGGCGCGAGTTGTGTGCTTGTTGGAGAGTAGGTCCTAAGGACGTTGTATCGAGTCCCGTATTTTGAGAGCCAACCGACCCCTTTTCGTTCGCTTTTGGTCGGAGCACTCTCCTTTTTTCTATGTTCTGTGATGGGTACCCGCCGTTAGCGTAAGCACGTCCATCTCACAAACATCCCTACACTACAAACACTTGCTTGAATAAAATCCAGCCATTTAACTCAAATGAGTAGGCGGAAAAATAAAAATACACACACTTGCTTGAATAAAATCCAGTCATTTAAATCAAATGAGTAGGCGGAAAATTAAAAATAACACACGCACTCTACTTGAAAGTAACTACTCACGCACTTGACATACATAAACACACACACACACACACACTTGCATGAATTAACTAAGATGATAAAGATTATCTCATACACTCACGCACTCGGGCGAGAAATAAGAAAAACAAAGTTATCGAAAAAATAATACAACTGCATTTCTACCGCTGGAATGTGGAAGAAATGCGTAAAAAGACGAAATAAAAATTATTTGAGCAAAAAGTTTTCAAATTAAATTGAGAAAGGAAAGTTCCCGAAAAATTAAAACGTTTACATTTTTACCGTTAGATTTTGATAGAAATGCATAAAAAGTGAAAATAAAAATTGTTCGAGCGAAAATATTTTTTTGTAATTACTTAAAATGAAAGTTGATGAAAAATAAAAATCATAATTTATACATTCTTATAGCCTTGTAAAATGGTTTAAAAGGTGGGAGTAAGCTAAAAAGAAGCAACAGTTTTATAATTAAAACAAAGTAAAAGCTAAGTTAAGAGGGATGAAAATCACCTTTCTAACGTTTTACAAGTTCATAAGAACGTATTTGGAAACAAAATTCTAAGTCTAATCACTTTTAAAGAATGTGATAAGGAAAAAACGGCTATAGTAACGGCTAGAAAGTTTGTTAAAATTGAAAATAAAACAGAAAGATTTTCATTTTAAAGACATGAATTTCGCAATTTTAAGCTCATATACACACACGTATTATGAAAATGAAAACTAAAGTACGTAAGATTGATGAAAAGAAGGCTTTTTGGAGAAATCTCAAAGCATGTAAGGATGAAACAATAACGATTTTTATTACAAATAAGGGTGATTACAAGAGATTAAACATACAAACTTAAAGAGGAAAGGGGGGGGGGGGGGAATCCTTACATAGCACTAAAGCAGCTCCAACGGCAGCCCTAAGTCATCAAAATGGTTTCAAAAATTGGAACCCCTAACTCATACAGCAGCTGCCCTTTTATAGGCAAAAATTTACAAGTACACGCCCTCCGACACGGGCGTGTCGGGGGGGGGGGCATGTCAGCACTATTTAATAACAGAATTCGGTGATCTGACGGATTTGACGGCGATTTGACTTTGCGGCCGAAATCGCGGCGGTCACGCCCCAGGTCACGGGCGTGACGGTGGGCATGTCGTTCGGCGATTAAAGGCGTTGTTGACTTCATGATTCGCCGGTGGCAGTTTGTCGGGCCAGGTGGAGCAGTCACGCCCCAGGTCACGGGCGTGACGTTGGGCGTGTCGGGTTGAGTCAACACTCGACAAACGTCGAGCAGAATTTGTCGACAGGAAAATTCATCGAGCGGGATGGACACGGGCTTGGTCACACACCGTGTCGGATTGACACGGGCGTATGGCCGGGCATGTCAGGCTTTTCTCTTCAAAAATTGGCTGAATCTCTGGTGGTTGACGTGTCATGCCCTAGTCATGGGCGTGACCTAAGGAACATGGGCATGTACTAGCCAATTTTGGCAAATTTCTACAAATTTTTCAGAAAATCAAAAATAAACTAAGTTAGAAAATATTTACAAAATAGGAGGAATTTATTACAGAAAATGAAGTAAAAATAACAAAAATAAAGTAAAACCATTTTTTGAATGTACATCAAAATAGTCATATTTACAATTCATCAAATACCCACATACTTAAGCTTTTGCTATTGCAGAGCAAAAGTTTGAGGTGAACTTATAAGGAATAAAAAAAATTCTAAGTTTAGCTACCGCTTAATCAATTATAAGAGAGATCTAAATAAATAAACGGGGTGTAATAGTTAAGTCCTAAATTTATGAAGATGATTTAAATAGCGCAAAAGTTTTGGTCAAAAGACTTCTTGATATAATCAAATAAAAAGCAATAATTGTAATGGTTAGATTAACAAGAAAAGTTTGGAATTATATGAACTTTTAGCTTATAGGAGTTTTACTAAAAATAATGCAATTTACAAATTATGCTCCCAAAAAGATTTTTGAATTAAATCTAGAATCGTGAAATTGGCAAGGGGATTGATGTTGGTTTATGAAGAGAGTTTTGATTTTGAGGCGAGGTAATTTTTTCTCGAACATCCATTTTTTTCTTTTTGGATTATTAGGAAAATGAAATCTTATTTTCCTAATATCATTTTTTTAACTTCATAATAAAATTTAACCCAATGTATATGTGTAGGAGTAATGAATTTTATCCTCTTACTCCATAACATATAATCTTTTTAATCTTGGGTGCCTATGTTTACGAAATGAAATCTTATTCCCATTGACATAGGATATATTAAGGATAACAATTTTATCATGCCAAGTAGGGCATGATAAGGAAGGTGAGAAAAGAAAAGTAGATTTTTTATTAAAAAACAATTTTGAGAGCAACCTTAATAAATTGTAAGTTCCAATTTTTTAGAAAGCTAAAAGTAAACATAATTGAATCCTATAGTCGTTATTGTCTAACATAATACACGTGCTCCTATCAATGAAAAATTAGAAGTAGTGTCTAAAATGAGTGCGCTATTTTTAACAAAGCATAATGAATTCTTTAAAACTTAACCCCGAATATTTAAATTTTTGAATATATAATTCACAAACGAGTAGCAAACAGAGAATTAATAAAATTCACAAATAAATAAACTCAAAGTAAAATTTTTGGACAACAAGAAAATTAAGGATGGTATATTTGATTTATTTGTTTCAAAATATATATTTTTTTGGTTTTTTAGAGTTTTTATCATTTTTTAGAATTTTCGTTTAGTTTTCCTCTTTTTTGAAAATTTTTTTTAACTTATTATCTTTTTTTTAGATTTTTAAGTTTTTGCGAAAAGTTCGAGAAAAAGAGACGTTATTTACAAGAATGTTGGTGAAAAGGAAGGGAGAGAGAGAAGATTGGGTGCCTATGTTTACCTTCATAATAAAATTTAACCCAATGTATATGTGTAGGAGTAATGAATTTTATCTTCTTACTCCATAACATATAATCTTTTTAATCTATTGGGTGCCTATGTTTACGGAACGAAATCTTATTCCCATTGACATAGGATCTTTTAAGGATAACAATTTTATCATGCCAAGTAGGGCATGATAAGGAAGGTGAGAAAAGAAAACTAGATTTTTTATTAAAAAACAATTTTGAGAGCAACCTTAATAAATTGTAAGTTCCAATTTTTCAGAAAGCTAAAAGTAAACATAATTGAATCATATAGTCGTTATTGTCTAACATAATACATGTGCTCCTATCAATGAAAAATTAGAAGTAGTGCCTAAAACGAGTGCGCTATTTTTAACAAAGCATAATGAATTTTTTAAAACTTAACCCCGAATATTTAAATTTTTCATTCTATAATTCACAAACGAATAGCAAATAAAGAATTAATAAAATTCACAAATAAATAAAACCAAAGCAAAATTTTTGGATAGCAAGAAAATTAAGGATAGTATATTTGATTTATTTGTTTCAAAATATATTTTTTTTTGGTTTTTTTGAGTTTTTATAATTTTTTAGAATTTTTGTTTAGTTTTCCTCTTTTTTGATTTTTTTTTAACTTATTATCTTTTTTTAGATTTTTAAGTTTTTGCGAAAAGTTCGAGAAAAACAGACGTTATATACAAGAATGTTGGTGAATAGGAAGGGGGAGAGAGAAGATTATTTACAAAAATATTTACAAAATGTAACTAAAGATTTTTGGAATTTTTCGTTTTATAATTTTTTTGAAATTTTTTGTTTTATAAATTTTTTTTGGAAATTTGTTTTTTGTTTTTTTTTTGAATTTTTTTTTGTTTTATAATTTTTTTAGAATTTTGTTGTTTTTTTAAAGTTTTTTTGGAAATACGGTGCAGAAAATAGAAGTGCGAAAAAGAAAGCGAGAAAATACCCTCATACTTAAGTCCAACATTGTCCCTAATGTTGTAACATAAGTATGCGGAACAAAACAGGTAAGATAATATATACAAAGAAAAGAAAGAGAGGGGGGTATAAGCTTCCCTGAAAGGAGGTGGGGAAGGCGCAGTTTAGGAAAACTGCATTATGAAGAATGATAGCAAAGAAAAAAGTAAAGAGATAGCGAAAAAGATAAACATGGGGTGCCTCCTAGGAGATCTTTGTTTATAGTCGTGTAGCTTAACTATTTTGGCGGTTTATATATCTAGGAGGGTTATGGATTCGAAATTACCGCCCACAGGATCGCCTACTATGTATAATTTTAAGCGATGACCGTTCACTTTAAACGAGCCTTTATACGGGTGGGAGACGAGTACAGTCCTATATGGCCAAACCTCTTCAACTTTGAAGGGGCCGGACCAGCGTGATCTAAGTTTCTCGGGGAAAAGTCTAAGTTGTGAATTATAAAGAAGGACAAGATCGCCCGAAGAAAAAGTTTTTTGGGGCATGAGTTTTCGGTCGTGATAAAACTTAGAACGCTCCTTATAGAACTTATTGCTGTCGTAAGCGTTTGCACGCCATTCATCGAGCTCGTTTAGTTGCAGTTTTCTATTTTGGGCGGCTAAGCTAGCGTCGAGATTTAAAAGTTTTAAAGCCCAAAGTGCGCGATGTTCTAATTCTACGGGGAGATGACACGCTTTGTCATAGACTAATCGATACGGCGTACAACCAATTGCGGTTTTGTATGCGGTACGATAAGCCCACAACGCATCGTCGAGTTTGATGGACGAATCTTTCCTATTAAGTGAAACAGTTTTCTCTAATATGCGCTTTATCTCTCGATTTACTACCTCTACTTGGCCACTAGTTTGCGGGTGGTAGGGGGTGGCAAGTTTGTGCGTGACGCCATATCTGACTACGTCTTAGCCATCTGGGTGTTGCAGAAATGCATCCCCTATCGCTTACAATAGAGCGCGGAGTGCCAAAGAGAGAAAATAGTTTTTTAAGAAATGTAACGACGACTCGCGCATCGTTGGTGGGGAGAGATTGCACTTCCGCCTACCTCGATACATAGTCGACCGCTACTAAAAGATAATTATTTTTGAAAGACGGAGGTAGGGGGCCAACAAAATCTATGCCCCATAAATCGAAGACTTCGCATTCTAAAAACAAATTTTGGGGCATCTCGTCGCGACGAGAGATGTTACCCGACCGCTAACAGCTATCGCATGCGCGCACAAAATTGTGAGCGTCTTTGAATAGAGTGGGCCAAAAGAAGCCCGCCTCTAGCGCCTTCCACGCGGTATGGTTTGATTGATAATGCCCACCAGCCGGACCCTCGTGGCAGTGCCTAAGGATTTACGTGCACTCCACACCCGCGACACATCTTCGGACCGCTTGGTCCGCGCAGATACGAAAAGGAAAAGGGTCCTCCCAAAAGAAATATTTCAAGTCAGAAAAGAATTTCTTCTTTTGCTAGCTTGAAAAGTCTTTTGGAAGTACCCTCGCAACTAAGTAGTTTGCAAAATCTGCGAACCAAGGCGGGGAAGAAGAACTAGTAGTTAAGGCTAGGAGGCGTTCCTCGGAGAATCTGTCATTTATGTCAGATTCAACGAGCGCTTCCGCAGCGGGATTTTCTAAGCGGGAGAGGTGATCGGCGGCTAAATTTTTCGTGCCCCTCTTATCCCGGATCTCTAAATCGAACTCCTGCAAGAGGAGGATCCATCGAAGAAGGCAGGGTTTGGCGTCCGTTTTCGCTAAAAAATATTTTAAGGCGTAATGGTCGGTAAATACGATAACTTTGGATAGTGTAATATACGAGCGAAACTTATCAAAAGTAAATATGACGGCTAAAAGTTCATTTTCCGTTGTCGTGTAATGTCCTTGTACGGAAGTGAGTGTCTTGCTAGCGTAGTAAATAGGATGAAAATATTTGTTTATACGTTGGCCAAGAACGGCTCCTACGACAATATCACTAGCGTCGCACATAATTTTGAATGGAAGGGTCCAATCGGGCGCCACTAAAATAGGTGAATTGATAAGTTTTTGTTTTATGAAATTAAAGGTAGACTGGCATTCGCTATCAAAGACAACATTTGATTCCTTTTCCAAGAGGCGAGTAAGCGGCTTTGTTATTTTTCAAAAATCTTGAATAAAATGCCTATAAAAGCCCGCGTGCCCTAAGAAACTCCTAATAGATTTAACGTTGGAAGGCAGGGGAAGTTTTTCGATAATTTCAACTTTGGCCTTATCGACCTCCATCCCCTTAGACGAAATCATATGGCCGAGAACTAAACCTTCTCGAATCATAAAATTGCATTTTTTTCCAATTTAAAACAAGATGCGTGTCCTCGCATCGCTGAAGGACACGATCTAAATTACGAAGACGGGACGGGAAAGAGCTTCCGAAAATAGAGAACTCATCCATAAAGACTTCCATAATGTCTCCTACCAGCACGCCAAAGATCGCCAGCGTACATCTTTGGAATGTAGCGGGCGCATTGCAGAGGCCAAATGGCATTCTTCGATATGCGAAGATACCAAACGGGCAGGTAAAAGTTGTTTTCTCTTGGTCATCGGGGGAAATGGGGATTTGGAAAAACCCCGATAATCCATCAAGAAAACAAAAATACGGATGACCGGACAAACGCTCTAAAATTTGGTCTAAGAATGGTAGTGGGAAATTATCCTTACGGGTGGCGTCATTTAGTTTTCTATAATCGATACACACCCGCCAACCTGTAACAGTACGAGTTGGGACGAGTTCATTGTACTCATTCTCCACTACGGTAAGACCGCCCTTTTTGGGCACCACGTGAATGGGACTAACCAACGTACTATCCGATATAGGATAAATAATCCTCGCATCTAATAATTTAATAATTTTATCATTAACGACGTCTTTCATGTTTGGGTTAAGACGTCGCTGCGGCTGAATAGTTTTGTGGCAATTATCGAGAAGGAAAATCTTATGGGTGCAGAAATACGGGTTAATCCCTTTGAGATCAGAAATTTGCCATGCAATTGCGTGGCGATGTTTAAGCAAAACTCCCAATAAATCGGAAGTCTCTGATTCGCTCAAATGCGAAGAAATGATAACATGGAGTGTATCATCTTTTCCCAAAAAGGCGTATTTGAGTGAATCGGGTAGGGGTTTGGGTTCAAGGTAGGGTGGTTCTTTTAACGAGGTTTTAATTCCTATGTCTTTCTTACCAATTGGTTCGAAAGGCAAGTCTATAGAGGTTTTCTCATCGCAGTTAAAATTTTCGAGCGCATAAATATCGTCGTTTAAAAAAGTAGACTCAAAAATAGGGGAAGAACATTCTCCGAGATATGTATCTAAATTATAACAAAAGTCATCGCTCGATGACGAGTCTCCTATGGAGGGATTAATAGAGAAAGTAACTTCGTCATCTCCTACCCGAAGGAGGAGACGACCGTTACTGACATCAATTAATGCGCGGGAGGTTGCGAGAAAATGGCGACCGAGTATAATTGGTACATCGGTGTCCTCCTCGATGTCCAAGATGACGAAGTCTACCGGAAAGATAAACTTATAAACTCGGATAAGGACGTCCTCCACTACCCCGACGGGAAACTTAACCGAGCGATTCGCTAGTTGGATTCACATTTTAGTAGGGGCTGGAGTGCCCAAACCTAATTTTTGAAAGAGCGAGAACGGCATCAAATTAATGCTCGCGCCTAAATCTACTAGAACGTATTTTACTAATATATTGCCAAAAAGGCACGGGATGGAGAACCGTCCCGGGTCATTTCTTTTTAGGGGCAATTTATTAGTAAGAGCCACTGAGCAATCAGCATTTAGAGAAATATGCGAAATATTTTCTAATTTTTGTTTATTGGAAAGAAGTTTTTTTAAGTATTTCGCATATTTAGGCATCTGAGAGATTGCCTCGCAGAAGGGAACATTAATATGAATTTGTTTTAATAATAAAATAATTTTTTCATATTGCGCGTCCTTACGCTCACTATTGAGCTTGTGCGGATATGGCAAGGGTGTTTTAATAATTTTTTTCATTTAAAATTTGTAAAGGCGGCGTAATCAAAGAAGGGGGAAGAGGGGTCGGAGGTGAAATATTTACCTGAGGATTGGTCCGTTTTGGATCGATCACCTCCTTTCCGCTACGGAGGGTTATAGCGTTGATATTTTCCCGCGGATTGGGCTACGTGTTTCCCGGCAGTGCCCCGAGCGCGCGCTCGGACATCATTCGCGCAAGCTGTCCAACCTGGATTTCTAAGTTTTTTAGCGATCCGGTGATGTTCCGGATATTTGACTTGTTGGAAGCTATATATTTAGAAAAATTATCCTCCATCGAGGAGGTTTTTGGAAGAGGGGGAGGCGGCAGAAATCCGGGCGCGAAAGAAATGGGGGGGCGCTGCGCATTGTTCGCATTGCTCAATGAGAAGTTTGGGATATTCCTCCAACCTGGATTATAGTTATTACTATATGGGTTGTTATTGGGGTTGAAGGAAGGTCCCCAGCATTTCCCACGTAGTCTACGAATTCATTGACCACGCCGGCATTAGGGGGAATCACCCAAGGAGGAGTGGTGGAGGTAGCAGATATCTCCGCCACCTGTTTCGTCAGCGTTTCAACTTGAAGGGCTAAGTGGGCAGTGACATCCACTTCAAAGAGGTCGGCCGCCTGCTTGGGACGTCCCCGAGGGACGTTCCATTGGTAGACGTTCATAGCCATCTCTTCAATAAGAGCTTGGGCAGCCTCGGGGGTCTTATTATTCAAGGTACCCCCGACAGCCGCGTCAAACATTTTACGCGTCTGATAATTAAGCCCATTGTAGAAGATTTGGACCTGCAACCACGCAGGCAGCGCGTGGTGCGGACACTTGCGGAGGAATTCCTTAAAGCGCCCTCAAGTCTCAAAAAGAGACTCGGAATCATTCTGCACGAACGAAGAAATGTCCGCCCGCAACTTTGCAGTTTTGGCGGGCGGAAAATACTTCGTTAAGAACCGTTCCGCGAGGTCGGCCCAGGTGGTGATACATCCTCGTGGGAGGGAATTCAACCACGCCTTAGATTTGGATCTGAGGGAGAATGGAAAAAGGCGCAAACGAATGGCGTCATCAGTGACGCCATTGATCTTAAAAGTATCGCAAATCTCCAAAAAACTAGACAAATGAACGTTCGGGTCCTCATCCGGCTGTCCGTCGAACTGCACGGCATTTTGGATCATTTGGATAACGCTCGATTTGATCTCAAAATTATTGTTCGCCACCGTCGGGCGAACAATACTGGACCCAGTATCGTCCAAATTCGGCCGGGTGTAATATGACATTATACGCTCAACGGCCGCGTTCGGATTGGGGTCGGCCATAGCAACGACAGAGGGTTCTCCGATGGATTCTTCAGGATCCAAAGAGGGATTTCTGCGTTGAGACCGAATACGCGCAAGCGAGCGTTCGATCTCAGGATCGAAATCCAAATTTTCAGACTCTGAAGGTTGTCTACGGGTCATACACCATAAAATAGAAGGTAGATAATTAACTTCTTTTTTTGGATTGGATTTTGAAGAAAAGTTTTTAAGTTTTTTTTTAGTTTTTTTAGAAATAAAGGTAAAAGTAATAGACTTCGGATTCGGAATAACAACTCAAAGAGATCCCCGGCAACGGCGCCAAAAATTTGATTGGCCCGCGAACAGACTCTTACTGTGGTTGGTTCGGTGAGTTGATCGTCGCGGGCTTGCTAGAGGAGACAAGTGCACCTATCTCAAGTAGTACTCGATATTCGGGAGAATACCGAGGTCGTATTATTCCCGGGAACGGGTTGATTACCCCTACTGCTCTGAAAACACTATTATTTTATCGAAATAGTAGTTGAGGTTTTTAATTAAAATAGGAACGAAAATAGATTTAAGAAAATAGTCGATGAAGAGATAACTCCCGGTATCGAATTACGTTAGGATTAAAAATAGATTTGAATAACTAGAGATCTAAAGTTTCAATTTAATTAAAGCGGAAACTTGGCCGTGGAGATTCAAAATAATGAGCTCACCTATCTCTAGGAATATCGCTCACCTGGACATTAAGGGTATTCGACCGGGCTCTCATCCGACGAAGGATTCCCCTTAATGCCCGCAGTACGCTAAGAACCCCTCTATTGGGTGGGGAACCCAATCCGGTAGAGTTAGCGTGCCTCCTCTCTCGAGGGTTAGTGCGGAACTCTATTTACCCAGGGGTGATCTGTTAATACGCACGACCTCTCGGCTAGCTAGCGTATGGATAACGGAAATAGAGCACACACATCGATATGTGGTTCTACGCGTCGTTAACCCAGGGTAAACCTTAAGTTATTTAATTAAATCGAAAAATTAGACATTTGGTTATTTAAAACATTTTAGATCCCAAAGCTCTTCGATACTGAGGGCTAAAAGCAATTAGCCACTCATCATAATGTGGATAGCTTAAATGTTTTATTAAGCGAGCGTCCTAAACTATTCGCTGAAAGGTTATAAAGAAAATAAGAGGAAAAGTAAAGTATCCTAACATTAGAAAAGTTATTACAAATAAACACACCCGCACTCATTCAAACATATACAAAAGACAGAAATAAAACTAAGTTACACATAAGAGAAAATTGAATAATTGAAATTTGCAGGTCCCACTCAAACGAGTGGGGGCGGGAAATAAAAGCTGAAAATTGCAAGTCCTACTCAAACGAGTAGGACTGAAATGAAAGCGAGTCTTACTCCAACGAGTAGGAGAAAATAAATGCGATTACAGGGCTTTCTTAAATATTTACATCAAAATAAAGTCTGGTCATTTAACTCCTAGCGAGTAGGCGGAACATCAAATCCAGCCATTTAACTCAAATGAGTAGGCGGAAAAATAAAGATTGAAAATTACAAGTCCTACTCAAACGAGTAGGATTGAAAATACAGTCCAGCCATTTAACTCAAGTGAGTAGGCGGAAAAATAAAAGCTACAAACACTTGCTTGAATAAAATCCAGCCATTTAACTCAAATGAGTAGGCGGAAAAATAAAAATACACTCACTTGCTTGAATAAAATCCAGCCATTTAACTCAAATGAGTAGGCGGAAAATTAAAAACAACACGCACTCTACTTGAAAGTAACTACTCACGCACTCGACCTAAATAAACACACACACACACACACACTTGTATGAATTAACCAAGACGATAAAGATTATCTCATATACTCATGCACTCGGGCGAGAAATAAGAAAAACAAAGTTATCAAAAAAATAATACAACTGCATTTCTACCGCTGGAATGTGGTAGAAATGCGTATAAAGACGAAATAAAAATTGTTTGAGCAAAAAGTTTTCAAATTAAAGTGAGAAAGGCAAGTGCCCGAAAAATTAAAATGTTTACATTTTTACTGTTAGATTTTGATAGAAATGCATAAAAAGTGAAAATAAAAATTGTTCGAGCGAAAATATTTTTTTGTAATTACTTAAAATAAAAGTTGATGAAAAATAAAAATAATAATTTATACATTCTTATAGCCTTGTAAAATGGTTTAAAAAGTGAGAGTAAGCTAAAAAGAAGCCACAGTTTTATAATTAAAACAAAGTAAAAGCTAAGTTAAGAGTGATGAAAACCACCTTTTTAACGTTTTACAAGTTCATAAGAACGTATTTGGAAACAAAATTCTAAGTCTAATCACTTTTAAAGAATGTGATAAGGAAAAAACGGCTATAGTAACGGCTAGAAAGTTTGTTAAAATTGAAAATAAAACAGAAAGATTTTCATTTTAAAGACATGAATTTCGCAATTTTAAGCTCATATACACACACATATTATGAAAATGAAAACTAAAGTACGTAAGATTGATGAAAAGGAGGCTTTTTGGAGAAATTCCAAAGCATGTAAGGATGAAACAATAACGATTTTTATTACAAAGAAGGGTGATTACAAGAGATTAAACATACAACTTAAAGAGGAAGGGGGGGGGGAATCCTTACATAGCACTAAAGCAGCACCAATGGCAGCCCTAAGTCATCAAAATGGTTTAAATATTGGAACCCCTAACTCATACAGCAGCTGCCCTTTTATATGCAAAAATTTCCAAGTACACGCACTCCGACACGGACATGTCGGGGGGGGGGGGGGGGGGGCGTGTCAGCACTATTTAACAGCAGAATTCGGTGATCTGACGGATTTGACGGAAATTTGACTTTGCGGCCGAAAACACGGCGGTCACGCCCTATGTCACGGGCGTGACGGTGGGCGTGTCGTTCGGCGATTAAAGGCGTTGTTGACTTCGGGATTCACCGGCGGCAGTTTGTCGGGCCAGGAGGAGCAGTCACGCCCCAGGTCATCGGCGTGATGTTGGGCGTGTCGGGTTGAGTCGACAATCGACAAACATCGAGCGGAATTTATTAAAAGGAAAATTCGTCGAGCGGGATGGACACAGGCTTGGTCACGCCCCGTGTCAGATTGACACGGGCGTGTGGCCGGGCGTTTGGTCGGGCGTGTCAGGCTTTTCTCTTCAAAAATTGGTTGAATCACTGGTAGTTGACGTGTCACGCCCTTGTCACGGGCATGACCCAAGGAACACGGGCGTGTACTAGCCAATTTTGGCAAATTTCTGCAAATTTTTCAGTAAATCAAAAATAAACTAAGTTAGAAAATATTTACAAAATAGGAGCAATTTATTATAGAAAATGAAGTAAAAATAACAAAAATAAAGTAAAACCATTTTTTAATGTACATCAAAATAGTCATATTTACAATTCATCATAAACAGACTTTCCAACCTTTGGAGTTCTCACTTTCCTGGTCGCAGGCATCTGCTGGGCTCTTGTCAAGTCCATCTCCAATCGTTTAGCTGACTCCACCAGTGGTTGGAATCCCAATAGCTTAGGACCCATCAATAAGAAACGGAGTTCCTGACGTAACCCGTCGTAAAACCGATTGATTTTCATCCCCTCGGTTTCAAACACAAACTCGGGTTGTTGTCTCATTGCAACAAATGCATGAAAATAGTCCTCAATCGTGTCCTCTTCTTGTCTCAAACACACGTTCACCGATGAAGCTGATGCGCTTTCCCTTGCTGTCTGCTCAATTTCACTAACCAGCATGGGACGCATTACCGGATCAGAGGGTTGAACCTGTCCCTCATGGTAAGCCTTGAGCATTGTAAAAACCGCATCAGCAATCAGTCGAGACGTCTCTATCGATGGAGGAGATGTTGGTATCATAGTTGATATCATGCTTCCCATCGAGTGTTGGGGTTCCTGTTGCCACGCTGTCGCACTCGTCGCCTACAGTCGTAAAAGGACACAATTAAGCAACAAACAGATTGCCAAAAGCAATACTAGGAACGCATAGGTACCCCAAACAAAGGTATTTGCATTCCTACCATGGACATTCAGTAGTTCAATCGTGTTAACTGGGTTTGCACAGACACGTGCTTGCCACCACACAAAAGAAGCCGACCACGACTTCAAGAGGGAAAGACCAAGACAGCTGATACCAAAAATGTAACACCCCCATCCGTTTATATAGTATATACTAGAAGGTCCGGCCGGGGCCCCACAGCATATACCACAAAACAGGCGGTGACGTCACGGTATGATACCAGAGTAGCGCGGCGCACCCTAACACATTGCATTCTAGCGGAAGCCTATACCACTATACTTGAACTCCACACCTGACTATCCAACATATAAAACCTCCACATTTTATACATCATAGGAATGTCTTACAACACACATAAAAAGGTGGCCTTATGGACTTACAGAGCTTTCAAACAGTGGCCTCAACCATTGGCACGCAGGCTGGCCACATCAAAAGAAAGCATAACACTTTCATTTCTTTTAGCCTTTGAGGGCTAGCAGCGGCAGCAGCAAAAGTAGCAGGGACTTCGGTCCTTATGCATCCCGCTCGGTTCTCCATCACCTGCATAGGGACATTCCACCCAAGGGTGGCAAACAGAGGCAACGATCAGCATTCAGTTGACCAAATTATAACGACCCTGCCCCTTTCTCGGGGCAGCGGTATTCTTCCCTGCCCGCATAACATATCACAAGGATGGATATATATCTCATATAATGTGCTTTCACGCACACATGCCATCATAACCGTAAGCCACCCGGCCCGACGGTCCGTGCATTCAGGGCACATTCTTGATGTACCGGCGAACCAGTTGCCCATCACCGTATCAGGGTCGCAACCCAACGGCAAATAACTTGAGCATTTACTTCATGGCGTGCAGCCGGAGTTTTATAGTCTTAGTGAACCCAAACTGGCCCGTAGCCTCCCATTGTATCATGGCGCATAGGCCTAACACTCTTATTATGCGCTCCAACAGACCACACCTTCTGGTCTCACGTCAGACGGACATAACGCAGGTCAGATCCTCCACCCCCCCGTTGCTCAAATCGCCTTTCCATCACTGAGTACGGCGTACTCGCGGCTAAATAAAGGTGCAGGTAAGCCTCACTGATCCTATTCTGGCATTCAAGCCTGGGTCTGTCTCTGACACCCATTTCATGTCACTTATCAGCGGGACTTTCTTGGGCACACTAGTAATTCCTGCTACTCTCTGTTCAGGTGGACACTACAAATATCACAAATTGCAGGGGTCTTTACAGGCTACCACGCCAGTACTTCCTGTTACTCCATTTCACAGGTACCACCTATGACCATTAAGCGTTAAAAAGGGTATTTCCTGGAATTTCAATCCTGTACTTCCTTCTACTTCTTTTCATAGGTAGAACCCAAAAACACAAGCATCATAAGCATTATACGGGTATTTTTCCTGAACTACCACTCCAGTACTTCCTGTTATTTCCTTTCACAGGTCCAACCCGTCGACTCCTAAACTACACGTTTATCATGGAGACTTCTCCGGTTCGTATATGCAACATCACCAATCCAGACCAACCTGTCAAGATGGGCTTCACACAGCATGCTTATTCCGTACTCCATTTCTGGATCTATATGAAAGGGGATTCCATAGATCATCCCAAAAGACTCCCAAAATCAGCCACCCTTTGGTGGGGGACTCATGCATATGCCAAAAAGGAAGCCTTCACATGGCTAGGAAGAAAGGTCATTACCCTTCAAGACCGCTTTGGTGCCATGAACTCCTAGCTGGCTAGAAAGAACCGCTACAGCTTTTCCTCCGCAAAGATGGCCTCGGATCTTAGCTTGACACACTCAAGCTCCACCAGATATCATCCCCACTTCTTATTCTTCCTCTCTCTTTCTCTCTCTAAGCTTTTTAGAAAGATGAAGGCAGGAACATAACGATACTTCTTTCTCAAATCTCGGCCTTAAGGAAGCAGGAAGTTCTCTCAGCCCTTAGATCCCAGCTGAAGAAAATGAACAGCCACGAAAAAGTTGTAAAATCACTTTTCAGGTCTGACACGCCCTGTGACACGCCTGTGTCACAGGCCGTGTTCTCTAAGCGGTGCTCAAACCCCCTTATCCCGAAACAGGTCACGCCCAGGGTACACGCCCGTGTCAGCCCATGACACGCCCGTGTCACATGACCGACATGCCCGTGTTCCTTAGGTACTTGAGACATTTCTACCCGCTCGAGACATTTCCTCGAGATCTACTCGAGTCATCATAGAACGGGACACGCCCGTGTTCGAAGGATGACATGCCCGTGTCACCACTACTCAAGTCCTACTCAAGACCTACTCGAGAGAATCACTCGAGTAGTCATTTGGGTCGGACACGCCCGTGACATGCCCCATGACACGCCCATGACATGGGGCATGTTCCTCCCGAACACTTCGTCAAATGCTTTTTTCGTCGAACTCTTGACATCTCCGCACCCGAGCAGGACACGCCCTGGGACACGCCCGTGTCCCAGGCCGTGCCACCAACAATTTTCCATTTTGCACTTTGGGCTGTTACAGGACGGTCGTTCACACCGATGTCGATACGTTGACTCGGCGGTGTGGGACACTTAGCCAAAGAAAGTCTGGTGGATATGGCCAACATTAGTATGCGGATACTCTAGGTTGTGTTCTTCTAGGGATGTACAGGAGGGCTACGCATTGTAGTGTGGATATCCACCTAGGAGTGGGGGGCCCGACCCACTGTCTCTGTTTGCCACTACAGAGGTTCCTGGGAGTGAATCTAGTTGCCCAAATAGGGGGAACTAAAGGTCTGTGCGCATAGAGTCGTGTACGTGGGTTGCACTTGCATGAATCATGGTATAGCATACTTGCATAAAACTGACACCCCAACGTATAAATTTGTATGAGACTTCTTATACGGTGGG
Source organism: Platanthera guangdongensis (assembly GCA_039583875.1). NCBI lineage: Eukaryota > Viridiplantae > Streptophyta > Magnoliopsida > Asparagales > Orchidaceae > Platanthera > Platanthera guangdongensis. The sequence goes on along the minus strand of CM077153.1, from coordinate 76,613,866 downwards.
ATCCTTACAGAAGACCCCTTAACTTATAGGTTTGTATGGGCATTCATATAAGTTAAGGTTGCTTAATTCTTACCTTGTCTTTCTTACATATGCTGCTTATTCTACTTGCTTACTCTACTGGCTTACCTTACTGCATACTATTATAGAACTGCTAGACTAGTTCCACTGTCACCTGCCACTTTGTACTCTCCACCTTTGTATCTTCCATTTCCTTCTCCCCGCTCGGTGCCTAGGAGCCATGGGGGGAGGGGTAGAGGATGATAAGGCTTAGTCTTTATGACTAATGGTTTTCGGACCACAACATTACAGGGGCTTCAGATGGGAGACAGGGACCAGCATCACAGGGACCAGCACCAGTAGAGTACGGTGCGCATGGAGGTGGGCCAGTCTAGTACCAGAGCACCAACGACCAGCTCCGTGAGTGATAGTCTTTTTATAGCTTCTGCGAGAGATTGTAGTGAGGATCTGATGTACCGGGCTTAAGCCCGTTTATATTTCCATTTTGTTACCTTTCAATACTCTATATTATTTTATGGACTCGATGTGATTTCATTTATATTTAATACATGTGATGTGGACTTAATTTTATCCGAAACTATATTATACTGCTCTCTCTTGTTGATCGAAAAGGCCGGCAGAATCGGCATTTTGTAGTGGCGGCCTTCCCGAGTGTCGGGGCCACCGCAAAACGGCGGTTCTGGGCATAAGACCCCGGGGTTTAAAAAGAAAAAAAAGAGGGTCTTACAGTGGATAACTTCAAATGATATGCGTATTCTCCTAATTTCATTAATAGCCAAAAAAGGTCAAGCTCGCCAACTCGCCAACTTTTTATAGTGCCCGAAGGCAACCATTCAGGGATGAGATGCTCTTTTATGTAACCTAGAATGGAATTGATAAAATGTCATTTGTGTGGCTAGCGCTTCACTAATGTGCTTATATAATTTATGAACATGAGAGGCATAAACTTGTGCGAGTTGACTTGTCTTATAAGACAGTAGTAACGAAATCAAGTGAAAAGGCACATGTGCTTTGTATCCGTGCACGATCTCATTCGGCGATCAACTAGCATGTGAATAATAATAAGACGCAACTTAATTGAGTAATTTTTTAAAAGTGCGCCTAAGTATATTACTACCGTGAGGTGTGAGCCCATGTGCTATGGGACTCAACCCAAATACAGAGGATAAAGGGGTTAAGTCAGTGGGCACAGGAGCCTTATAATCAAAGATGACTTTCATTGGCTCCAAATTCATAGTTCTAAATTTATATTTAACATTTTCACGCTTGGCATGAATATATGCCAAGAGGAACAGCTCATCATAAATAATAGAGTTGGATGCTCTCGGATGTGAAAGGAAGTGAGAGTGATACAACTCTAGGGGCCCAACAAAAGTCACTAACGTGTGGAGATGAGGGTCATCAAAAGGCGGTGGGTAAATGCATGCGACCGGGTGTGGTATATAAGTATTTTTAGGGGACACCACAACCAGAGGCATAATAACCAAAGAGTTATAAACAGTCGAGGATAGAAACGTAGACGGACACGCATAGAAATAAATAGTCAAATGTGATGCGTAGTCGGATCTACAAGGTGCAGTGAATTGTCTAAATACTCGTGCACTCAACCTAGTAATATCTATACGCTGAGATAATGACAATGTAGGAACTAATAAAATGGGCGTCACATAAAAACTCAGACTAAGGCTACCGGTTTCACGTCCTAAAAAGTCATCAAATGTGGGCAAATGAACAGGAGGAAGGGTGGGTAAAATGAAACCCGGAATAACATCCAAATCAATATAATTTTCACACAACGGTGATATCATCAAAGAACTCTCAGCCGGGTGTACAAAATAATCGTCCAAAAGTACCCTTCCCTCAGATAGTAAATCATCCACAATTTCACTAGGGTCATCATCATTCTCAGACTCCTCAGATAACTTAGATACATACTCCGCGGGTTCGATCGTAGACTCTATCATGATGGGGATCATATCCTAGAGAGGGCACTCAATACTAGGGTGGTCAGACACAACGCTAGTAGGGTAGGTAATAGGCAATGGAATACTCTCACAAATCAGAATATCATCATCTCAAACATCGTCTTATAATCACTACGGAATCCCTCACTGTCAGAATCATCAGACTCATCGGGCACTATCGTATGTGAAGGGATACTCTCACCTAGTTGGTCAACTTCGGAATCCTGAGATATTATATCCACATCAGAATCCTCAGAGGTATCCGTCACTATCTCAAGGGGCTTAGATGTCGAGGCTATCAGAGGCAACACCCTAGTAGTAACATTACTAGAGCCCAAGTCATAAGATCTATTATGAACGTAGTGCTTCTCAATATCCAATGCAGCATTAAAAGTTGTGTCTAGGTCGGTGTGACCATAATGCAGTAATTTACCCTGGATGTATGAGTTTAACCCCTTATTAATCCTAGAGAGTTTGAGCTCTGGCACCTCGTTCACACCACACCTAACCATCATATCCTTAAGAAGACTCAAATACTCAGAGACCAACGTATTCTCTTATTTAAGGGTTGCCAAATCATCTAACATCTGCGTTTGATGGTACTTAGGGATGTACTGTTCTGTATGTATGGCCTCCATGTCTGCCCAACTAATAAGTAATTTACCATTCTCGGCTCTCATACATCGTTCCTCATTCAACCAGGATATCTTAGCTCTACCTCACAACTTTATTCTCACCACTCGCACCTTATCTGCGTCAGTCGATTTGTACCACTCAAAGTAGCACTTTATTTCCTTAACCCAGTCTAGGAAAACTTGGAGACACCCTAAACCATCGTAAGTAGGTGTCTCATTTATAGTGGGAGGATAAGTGTGGGAACGGTTGGAATTCCTATGGTATGAAGGCAAGGATGGGGTGTGCTTAGCCATGGCTTTATCATACCAATAGTCTAAAAGGGAAACGTGAATGTCATAGACCATAATAGTGAGAACCGGAGAGAAAACTCGATACGATTCTTGTGCACATGCAATGAAAAATGAACCTGACCCGCTAAAATGTAGGAAAGATGGATTTGTTCCCGCTTAGCAACTAGGGTAATAAAATATTATTTTTGATTTTCTGGATAAAAAATATGGAGATTATTAAATAAATTTTTTATTATTTTTTTTGCAGAAAAATAAAAATATAGACCGCTATTGGCAGACCAGAAAAAATTTTGTTTTGCATTTTTGATAAAGAAATGTGCAAGACAAGTGACTGTCGGCAAAATAATAAAAGGTGTGAGGGTGACAATTAGGAAATTGACGTGAACCTCCCTCTAATACCAAATTGATGCAGGCTCACACGTTGACACCGAATATATCTACGGACGAACATGTATCCCTCTCTAGGATCCAATCCTACACTCGCACAATCATCAACGCAGCGCACACGTTATACAATTCTACCAAATAGATGATAGCGTATGGGTACCCAAATCGATTAGGATCAAACAAGGGCTATAAAAACCAATATTTTTTCCGACTAAAAGGACCAACCCAGTCCGATCAAGCGAAGGTTGTACCAAAAAAGATCTACCAAAAATAATAATTTGGTAACGGTAGATCTCTCCCAACAAAACAAAACTGGGTCGCCAAGAACCTCTCGAACTTAAATGAAAATTAGATGAACCACAAAATTCAATAGATAGAAAACCAAGAAAATTCAATGCTTCCAAAATTACGCTAAAGTAAACCACCATAGGAATTAATCTAAGTGAAGAACACACAAGAAGGTAAAAAATTATCGTTACCCAACTGGAATGGATGATTTCGATTTCTCTACCTGGATCGCTCTTCAATGGCTCCACTGGAGTCACACCGGTAGTAGATAAACTAGTCTGCCTTCTTCGCTTCATGCCATAGTTGGAAATCGACAAAGAGGCAACCTCTTAAGGCTTGGCCGAATTTTATTTCACCCCTAAAATAGGAAGGGGGTTGGTCGGGTTTTTTTAGGAGGGCGATGGTGGCTCGGGTTTGATGGAGGAGGCGGCTAGAGGTGGAGGCAAGGGGCTGGCGGTTTGGAAGGGGGAGAAAACCTTGGCCGACTCGATGACAAGGACAGATGGGCTCGGTTTTGTAATTGGATGAGGGTGAGGGGCTGCTTGGTGGTGCACTTGATGAATGAGGAGGAGGATGATAGGAGGCCGAGAATAACAAAGGAAGAAGAGGGAGAGAGGGGCCAAATAGAGAGAGGGAGGAGCAAGAGGTCGGCGGCCAAGGAGAGGGGAGGAGGAAGGCTAACTGAATTTTTGAGAGGAGGAGGAGGAGGGAAAAAATCTCAATTAGGTTTTCTTCTTTATTTCATTCTCTAATGAAAATAACATAAGCATGGCCTATATATAGGCTTACATCAAGAGTTTGGCTATATGCAGCCCATAATAAAAAATATAACACATAACATGAAACATTAAGAGCATGACATAAACATTGCAAATAAAAACATAAAAATGATTTAAATAATTATTATTGGCCTTCTCCAATCTTTGGTCGTCTTGCGTCGTCCGTTATGTCACCATGGCGCCGCAAATCATTGGTTGGAGATGGAGAAGAATCTTCTTGGAGCATGTCGTCATTGTCTTCAATATGTTGAGGGCTGTCGTCTCCATCAGATACCAACTATCACAACCCATATTTTATCAGTATTAAAATATTATTAAAGTGGGATAAAATACTCGATTGTGATGCCACGCCATGCCTGGGACAGCTGCAGACGTTCAGTCAAACCTGTCCTTTCGCTTATTTTATAAAAAGACACATAGATTATGTTTTAAAACATATTTTGTATTTTTAGATATAATCGACCGTGTCCCTCAGTCTGGTGGATCAAGTAGTCTACGAATGAGGAAGTATATGTTAACCCCAAAGTCCGCAACACATACAAGGTTCCAAAGTCACATCAGCGCCGGACTCGGTTTGAGAGTCCGCCCAGATTGTCAAACTTTAGCAAGTCCCAGCTATTCGGCGGCGGACTCGGCTCTGTAGTCCGCCCAGCTCGGCCTGCCCCAGGAGATCAGCTCAGGATTGGTCCTCTTCAGGAGGACTCAAGGCTCAGTCCGCCCAGGACGCGACCCTCCTGCAGGATCACGCCTTGCAGCAACAAATGGAACCTCCAGCCCGCAAGCCCAGTCCTCCCCTATTGTGCAGACTGGTGCGTCTTTTCTTTTTTGCTTCCCGTCACCGCTGACAGGTTCTCCTATACCCTGGGTAGCCGGTTATTTTAGCCCTATCCATTTGGGCAAGCCCCCGAACCTATAAATAGGGGGAGGTTGAACACCGAAAGGACGCTAACTCGAGCCTTGGAGCCTACCTGTTAAAGGCTGCGGACTCGAATCCCAGGCTTTGCGGACTCCAACGTGCTCTGCTTCTTGCACTTTGCCTTTACTTAGCTTTTACTCAAACCCATTTGCAATCAAAGGAAAGTCGCAAGTGAGGCATTCGGGCCGTGACGGGCGAAGGCTGGTGTTGTTGTGGCTCACGGCTCTACAGTTCTTTTTCTCTCGCCCGCTCAGTAGATAGCTGCTTTGTAACACATCCCCTGTAATGACCGTATAATATGGGTCCGGCCGGGGCCCCACAACATACAGACACCACAGATTCAGTATTATAAGATGATATAGCTACCCAATCTCAAAACTCATAACACAACACAGCGGAAACAATAAGTAAGACTAGAAGTTATCCACACCTACAAGAGTAACGAAATGGCCTTATGGCCTTACAACAAAAGTGAGTCCAAACTCAAATAATACATCAGTCATAAAGTGCGTAAGCACTCCTAGTCTACCTCGGCATGCAAGCCGGTCAATATGGACATCAAACATACAATGTCATAAAAAGTAGAGCTATAGCAAAAGGGTAACACTTCATGAGGCTTAGGCCTTTCTGGCTGGCGAGCTAGCTCCTGCTTGCGATCCCGGCCCTGTAAAAATTATTAGTAACGTGGGTCAGCAAAGGCTGACCTCAAACTGTGTAACCAACACATCTCCTCCCGGCTGCCCCTAACGGACCCCGGGGTACTCCTCCAACCTGCAAGTTAGCACTTCGTATGCAGTATTCATAAGCAAGAAAAGCAATTAAGGAAACAGGCTTGGATGTCTCAAACATCATACATGTTCTCTACTGTTGAGCATATAATAATAGGGCTTACTATGCAACATGAATGCAACACTGGGGCTTCACCCAAGGCACCCTATAGTATATGCATCTAGCACAACATCACATCATTTGGGTACTAATCATTTTCCCATTGGCATAAAGCTGCAAACAAAGGGGAACCACAATCCCCCAACGACATACAAGCCGCCACACAGAACTCTTGCCAAGGCCCCACCCGCTCACGGTCGAAGACCCGCGCTTGTCGGCAAACTCTGACTTCTCATGTCAGGATTCTATCCAACACACTGACCGATTCTAAGAAGACTTGTTGGACCGCACCCGCTTATGGACTCATTGCCCGGGCTTGCCCCATGCTCGGCATTCTCGTCAGTCTCACAAAAGGGGACTAGTCTCGCCGGGACACTTTCCGCACATGACTTGCACGTCACGGGACATACAGCCGACCACGGAGACACAGCCACGCCTTGGCACATCACAATCCAAGACAATTCCACCCTAATCCCTCATTCGTACTGCAGCGTTCCCGTTCACCAAGGAAACCATCTACCACCCATGTGGAGCTAACCTTGTCCACCAAGGAAACCATCTACCGCCAATGAGGAGCTAACCTTGTCCGATACCGGCCACACGTACTCACGCAAGATAAAGGGAAGAACACCACAAACATCACACATCACAAACGGCCTCTTGTCGCAATGGATCTCTACGAATCCTTAATCCTCGTATGCAACATCACCAAGTCGGACTAACGGTCCCGACTACGGCTTCACCCACCATGCCTAATCCACTAACGAAGCGGATCTCTAATGCAAAAACTTGCCGACGACGGACTCAATCGACCTGGAGGTTCCTCTTGAACCTTGGCGACCCAAACCCCTCTCATTTGAGAGTTTGGTGCCCAAAAACTAGAAAATAAAAGATGCTCAAACATGCATCCTAAAACCAAGATGATAAGTGTCGTTACCTTCTGACTCCTCTTCCTAGCCATGGAAAAATAGCCGGATGAAAACCTTCATAACAATCTTGCCTCCACAGATCCGAACTCGGCTCGCGATTTGGAGCACCGAAGCCTCTCTAATGGCTGCATCTCCTTCACTGTCTTCCTTGCTCTCCCCTCTCTCTAGAACTTTACTAAGAGAAAGCTTGGAGAAGAATGAGGGTTTCTAATGCTATTCACGGTCTTAACTCAGCAAGAGCAATCCTGGACCATTAGATCTCAAAAGAAAGGGAAGAATGGCCACGATTCGAACTGAAAATCAAAACACCTAGGCCGAACACGGCTTGTGACACGCCCGTGTCCAAGGCCGTGTTCCCCAATCAACGTCGAAGCTGTCGCACCCAAAACAAGACACAGGGCCTTGACATGCCAGTGTCACATTTGACACAGTCGTGTCCAACGTGAACACGCCTGGGCTCCAGGCCATGTCCAACCCCTTACATGTCCCGGCACACAACCCGAGAAGGACACGGCCTGGGACATGCTCGTGTCTCAGGCCGTGTTCGAAGCCTCGACGATCGTCGAATGCAGATCGTCGATCGCTGGCCAGATCGTCGAGCGCTGGCCAGAACCACGATCACTGGCCTGATTATCGAACTAAAATCGTTGACCGTGCAAATCGTCAAGCGCAGATCGTCGATCGCTGGCCAGGTCGACGATCGCTGGAAAGATCGACGATCTCTGGCGAGATCGACGATCTCTGGCGAGATCGTCGAACCAAAATCGTCTAATGCAGACTCGACCGCACTTCGTCGACTTCAAATCGACGACCTCCCGGGCTCTTGACGAGCCTGAGATAGACACGGCCAAGGATACGCCGGTGTCCTAGGCCGTGTGACCCCCAACTAAGACCCAATCTTGGCCAAAAACGCTGATCGTCCCTCTTTCAAATTTTGGGGCGTTACAACTTTCTCTCCCTTAAAAGAATTTCTTCCAAAAATTACAAAGCAAAAAGGGAAAAAAACTTAAATTGTACCTGAACTGAAGAGCTCTGGATACTCTTCCAGCGTGGTTTGTTCTCGCTCTCAAGAGAGCTCCTCACGACCGCAGTTGTCCCATCAGACTTTCACGAGTTTGACCTCTTTATTCCGCAACTGCCGAATCTCCAAATCCTCTATAGCAATTGGATGGACTCACGTCCTCAAGTCTTCCTCTATCGGCACCAATGCCAGCTCGATCACCACACTAGCCTCCACCAAGGCTTTCCTCAAGACAGAGACATGGAAGACGTCGTGCAATCCAGTCAGCTCCGCGGACAACGCTAACTGATAGGCTGCTTCTCCCACCCGTTCAACAACTTCAAGAGGTCCCAAAAACCTTGGACTCAACTTCTTGAGTCGGCGAATCCGTGAGATGCCTTTGAACGGCTTGATCTTCAAATACACACAATCACCTACCGCAAACTCCAACTTCCTGTGACGAGCATTAAAGTATTTTGCTTGCCGGTCTTGTGCCACCTTCATACGCTCTTGAATGGTCCGTACCAACTCACAAGCATCAACTACCACCTCCTTTCCCAAAATTTTGGTGTCTCCCGCCTCTGTCCAAGACATCGGTGTTCGACACCGTCTCCCATACAAAACTTCGTATGGCGCCATTTTTATACTTGCATGATAACTGTTATTGTACGTGAACTCCACCATGAAGAGGTGATCATCCCACTTCTTACCGAAGTCAAGAATGCACATTCTCAGCAAATCCTCCATAGTATGGTTCGTTCTTTCAGTTTGCCCGTCAGTTTGAGGATGGAACGTCGTACTGAACTTTAGCTTCGTGCCCAAACTCTTCTGAACCAACCTCCAATCCTTGGACGTGAAACGTCTGTCACGATAGCTGACTATACTTCTAGGAATCCCATACAGTCGCACAATGTTGCAAACATATAACTCCACCAGCTTCTCTACGCTATCCTCCTTCCGATTTGCGATGAAGTGAACCACTTTGGTTAAGCGATCCACTGTTGGGTACATTGGTCAAATGTACCTGATTTGAAGAAGCCTCACCTAACTCAATGTTATACATCATAGTGTATTTGATGTTTGTTTGAGTTACTTGTGCAGGTTAGGAATACACTGGACTGAAGCTAAAAATTCTAAGTCCATGTGTCGACACCCAGAGGGAAAGTGTCGACACTTGAGAAAGCTTGTGTCGACACCCAGACAAGCAGTGTCGACACTTGGAGTCATTGTGTCGACACCTGGGAAGAAGAGTCGACACCAGTCAGAAAGTGTCGACACTTGGAGCTGTGTCGACACTCAGTGTAGAAGAATGCAGAAAAGCTGTGTCGACACTTAGCAGAAGTGTCGACACCTAGAAGAGCTGAGTCAACACCAGAAAGTGTCGACACTTGAAGTAAGTGTCGACACTCAGCAAAAGTCTGCAGAATCTAAGTACAAGTGTCGACACTCAACACAATGTGTCGACACTATGCAGAAGAGTCAGCACTTGAAGTAAGTGTCGACACCCAGCACAATGTGTCGACACTTAGCTAAAGACTCAGTATTTGAAGAATGTGTCGACACTCAGCACAATGTGTCGACACACAACCAGAAGAGTCAACACTTGAAGAAAGTGTCGACACTCAGCACAATGTGTCGACACTTAGTTGAAGACTCTACACTTGAAGAAAGTGTCGACACAAGGAGCTGTGTCGACACTTAGCAGAGAACAGAAAAGTTTACAAAATATTCTAAGTACAAGTGTCGACACTAAGGGAATGTGTCGACACTCAGCTGAAGGAACAAATTTGAAGACTTGTGTCGACACCAAGAAGCTGTGTCGACACTTGACAGTTTCAACACATGAAGATGTGTCGACACAAAGGAGATGTGTCGACACTTAGAAGAATACAGTTAAAGAATGAAGAACAAGTACTTGTGTCGACACTCAATTTCAGTGTCGACACATGCAGAAGTATCTGTGTCGAGACATACAAGGAATTGTGTCGACACCTTGTAGACTTGTGTCGACACTCAATTTCAGTGTCGACACATGCAGAAGTATCTGTGTCGAGACATACAAGGAATTGTGTCGACACCTTGTAGACTTGTGTCGACACTTACACTACTTGTGTCGACACTTAGTCTATAAGTGTCGACACTTAAGAACAGAAAGTCTCGACACTATCTGACAGTTAGAGAATTTCAAGAAGTGACTGGTTGACATGACAGCTGCCGATCCAGCCGGTCTACATCAACTGTCAGAGAAGTCAGAAGTCTGTTATGAACCGGACCACCCGGTTACCATGAAGGAAGCCTATAAATAGGCCCCCATAGTTTACAGAAAGATAGATAGAAAGTTGTTCATTATCATTACATGTTGTGAGAATAACTGAAGTGGTTGATCAGATTAAATCAAGAAGTGATACACTGAGGATCAACACAAGAAGATCTGGCAGTCCAACTGCAGATCTAAGAAGTTGGAGAGAGAGAGCTCCATCCAAGAATTCAGTCTTTGGAACTAAGGCTGAGAAGAAGAATTCAGAGTCATCTGGATTTCAAGAAGCAGAAGATTCAGACTAATTCAGTTCTACTCAAGAAGCTTTGAAGAAAGCTAAGTCAGTTTGGATCAAGCTGAGTTCTTCCAAGAACTCTTCAAGAAACTCTCAACTCCTCTCATCTTTTCTGAGTTGTAGAGTTAGCAATTTTATTTCAATTACATCTTGTAAGATCCATTGGATCTGAGTGATTGTAAGCCTATTTTATAAAGGCTGAGGGTAGGGCTTGTTGCCTGAGTGTAGGAGTTGAAGAACTCTGAGTGTAGGCCTTAATTGGCTGAGTGTAGGCCTGGGTGGCTGAGTGTAGGCCTTGTGGCTGAGTGTAAGGCTTTGGGCCTGAGGTAGGAACCTAGTTTGGTTCTGAGTTAGTGGAGAAGTTTGGCCGAATCTAGTACACTGCTAGATAGGCGAAGGGGGAAAGTGGATGTACCCAAAGATTGGGGAACCACTATAAAATTAGTGTGTCTTCTGTGCTGTGCTGTGAATTGACTGTTTATGCTGTAATTGCTGTTAGCTGTAGAATTCAGTGAAATAGCTGTTGTGCTGCCAAACAAAATTTAAAAAGGATTAGGTCACCTATTCACCCCCCCCCCCCTCTAGGTGTTTAGGTACCATATCTTTCAAGTGGTATCAGAGCCAGGTTCCTCAAAATCAGGACTAACTGTCTGAGGAGATCCAGTTTGGCAGATACAGATTGAGTCTGAACACAGTTTCAAGAAAATCAAGAAATATGGGTTCTTCAGAGAATCATAAGGAGTTGGGTTCAATGAAACTGCCCATATGCAGAAAAGAGATATTTGGAATCTGGAAAGAAAGGGTAAGGCTGTTCATGGAGGCCTCTGACCCTAGGATCTACATCACAGTCAAGGAAGGGCCTTATGTGCCCATGAAGATTTCAGTCTTGGATGCCACACAGAGAACTCCAAAGGATTTCTCTGAGATGACCAAGGATGAAATTGTCCTAGCCACTATGGACAAAAGGGCACAAAACATAATAGTTAGTGCAATTGATGATGCCACCTTCCAGAACCTTATTCACTGTAAAACAGCAAAAGAAATGTGGGATACCCTCATTGTCTACATGGAAGGTTCTGAAGAAGTAAGACAAGATAGGAAGTCCTTGCTTAATCAAGAATATGAGAGCTTTAGGCAAGGAAGAGGAGATAGCATCACTGAATGCTACAAAAAGTTCTACAGAATTGTTAATGAACTCATGTCCTATGGAAGAGAGTTCACAAATTATGAATTGAATGACAAGTTCTTGAGGTCCCTAACCAAAGATTGGGACACTAAGATCTGTGCCATCAGAGAAATGGCAAAGTTGGGAGAAATTCCTCCTCCCACACTGTTTGGCAAGTTGTTATCTTATGAGATGCAATTGTCAGTAAGAAAAGAGGAGGAAAAGTCAACAAGGACTGAACACAGGGAAAGGACTGTTGCCTTTAAGTCAGAAGTACCTAGAAAGAACAGGACTAAGTCATCAACTCCTCCTCCAGAGGTAGTTGAATCAGATTCTGATGAGTCTATTAGCACTAAATCTACAAGCAGTGAAAGTGATGAAGACTTTGCTGCTTTCACCAGACATTTTCAGAAGTTCCTGAAGAAGAAACAGTGGAGGTCTAGACCTTCATCTTCCAAAGGGAAAGAAGTCCAGTATCAGGAAAAGAAGCCTTCAAAGAAGGACAAGAAGAGGACCAAGACTAGTAAGGCAACTGGGTCTAAGATAGTATGTTACTGCTGCAATAGACAGGGTCATGTAATTGCAGACTGTCCTGAAAGAAGGAAGGAATCCAGTGACAAAAAGAAAACTCACTTCAAAGGAAAGAAGGAAAAGTCCTTTGTTGCAAAGAATGAGAAGACTCTTTCAGACATGTCTTCTTCAGACACAGAGACAGATGCTGAAGCCTACATAGGGCTATTTGCTGAAGAAGAAGAAGAGTTTATGCAGATCATGGAATCTATCTATGAGCAAGAAGACTGCCAGAGCCAAGGACTGATGGCTTTGACTGAAAGTACCAAAAACCTGGAGCAACCAGGACCCAGTCAGGTACAAGGTTTAACTCAAAATTCTGAGTCCAGTTCTAGTTCAGAGTCAGATTCATCTTCATCAAGTGATGGAAGTGTTTCTGAATCTGAGGGAGATATTCATCAGCTCTTAGATGAATATAAGGTACTGTTGCAAGCCTATAAGAAAAGCAAGATCCTAGCCAAAAGTCAGGCAAAGGAGATTGCTGATCTCAAGGCAGCTGCAACAGATTTTGAAAAGAATTATGATCAAAAACTTAATGAGGTAGCCAGGCTGAAACATATTACAGTGATTCAGATGGGAACTATCACATTTAAGAATGATCAAATTAAGAAACTGGAGATAAATCTTCAGAAGGAGAAAGAGCTAGTAGCTAGGTTTTCAAAACCTAAATCAGTGCTACCCTTGATTGATGATTTTGTTCATCATAAAGGAAAGACTGGACTGGGTTTTGTTAATCCAGCTAGGACTGTTCAGGATCAGTCCAAGTCCAAGGGCAAAGCCCCAACATTCAACAAGACTGCTGTAGTTAAGACAGCTAAGTCTGTACCTAAGCAAAGGTACAACATATTTGAATGTTGGTGTTGTGGCAAGGTTGGCCACTTTGCTTTGGATTGTTGGCACAATGCCAGTGCCAAGTTGAGTAGCAAGTTACCTGTTGGAAAGACAGCAGGTAGCTATGTCAAATTGCAAACTAACAATCACCAAGGACCCAAGTTTACTTTGGGTTCTAAGGTTCATTAATTTGTTTTGCAGGTGAATCCAAGTGGCCATACCCCTACATGGTACTTGGATAGTGGATGTTCCAGACACATGACTGGAACTAGGGGACTACTGAAGGACTACATCCCAATCAAAAATGGTCCAAAGCTGACCTTTGGTGGTTCTGAAAAAGGAATCATCAAAGGGTTTGGTAACATTTCTTCTAACCTTGTTACCATTACTCAAGTGGCTTATGTTAAAGGTTTGAAACATAACCTCATTAGTATAAGTCAATTAAGTGATGTAGGGTATGACATCTCATTTGTTAAAAATGGTTGTCATATCAAGAGGTCAAGTGATCAAGAGATCATTTTGACTGGATATAGAAAGAGAAATGTCTACTGCTTAGACATTATGGTTGAGACCAATTGTTCTCCAGTCTGTCTTGTAGCTGATGAGACAGTCTCTCAATGTGTCAAATGGCACAAGAGGCTTGCTCATCTTAATTACAAGACTATTGGCAAACTCTTTAGTAAAGAGTTAGTGAGGAATGGTCCTCAAGTTAAGTGTGTCAAAGATGGCATTTGCTCAGCTTGTCAAAAGGGCAAGCAGACTAAATCCACCTTTAGAAGCTTAGACAACAAAGATGCTGTGAGGTGTTTATACCTCTTGCATATGGATCTATTTGGTCCAATGCCAGTTCACAGCTTAGGTAGGAAGGTCTACACCTTTGTAGTTGTTGATGACTACTCAAGGTTTTCCTGGGTGTTCTTCTTAAAGCAGAAATCTGAAACACCTAGTGTCTTCTATAGTTTTGTTAAGCAAATTCAGAATGAATTGAACTGTACAGTGGTCAAAATTAGAAGTGACCATGGTACTGAGTTTCAGTCTGAAAGCATGACAAAGCTGTGTGAAGACTATGGGATATTTCAAGAATTCTCTTCACCTAGAACACCTCAGCAAAATGGCATTGCTGAAAGGAAAAATAGGACCTTGATAGAGGCTGGTAGAACCCTATTAAGTGATTCATCACTGCCAGAATATTTCTGGGCTGAAGCAGTAAACACTGCATGCCATGTGATAAATAGGGCTACCATCACTAAAAGGTTAAACAAGACCCCCTATGAAGTAGTGAAAGGCAGGAAACCAAATCTATCCTATTTTAGGATCTTTGGTTGTAAATGCTTCATACTTAACAATGGGAAGTCTTACTTAACTAAGTTTGCTGCCAAGTCCCAAGAGGGAGTGTTTGTTGGGTACAGCAATAATAGTAAGGCTTATAGAGTCTACAACTTGACCACACAAGTTGTAGAGGAGTCTGTGCATGTAGTTTTTGATGAAACACAACTAATTAACAATGAGTTGTCTAGTAGTGTGTGCAGCCCTACAGGTCTTACTAAGAAGATGGACAAGCTAACCATAGAAGATGTACCTGCTGCAAGACAGCAAGTAGAAGAAGATGGCTTATGTCCAGGGGGAGAACTACATGTACAAGGAGCTGTTGAAGTACAAGGAACTCAGCTTGATGAAGATGCTGAAGAAGTTCAACCAGAAGTAAGGATGCCTCCAGCCAACAGGCATCTAAGAGATCATCCAGTAGAGCTAATCATTGGAGATCCAAGACAAGGTGTTCAGACAAGGAGCAGAAATCAGAATGCTGTAGTATATTCAAGTTTTCTGTCTCAAATAGAACCAAAGAAATTTGAAGAAGCTATACTAGATCCACAGTGGACTGAAGCAATGCAGGAGGAGCTTAATCAGTTCAAAAGATGCAAGGTGTGGGATCTGGTTCCTAAGCCTAAAGATCACAATGTGATAGGAACAAAGTGGATCTACAGGAACAAGTTAGATGAACAAGGTGTCATCATTAAGAATAAGGCAAGACTGGTTGCAAAAGGATATAGGCAAGAAGAAGGTATTGATTTTGATCAAACCTTTGCTCCAGTAGCCAGACTGGAAGCCATCAGGATGTTCTTGGCCTATGCAACCTACCAAGGTTTCAAAGTATACCAAATGGATGTGAAGTCAGCATTCCTTAATGGTAATTTAAAAGAAGAAGTATATGTGGAGCAGCCTTCAGGTTTTGTTGATTCTACTCTTCCACATTATGTCTATAGACTTAGGAAAGCATTGTATGGGTTAAAGCAAGCTCCTAGAGCTTGGTATGAAACCCTATCTAGTTTCCTCATTGAGAACAAGTTCACAAGGGGGAAAATAGATAAGACTCTATTCCTTAGGGAATCTAGAGGCAAAGTAATACTTGTCCAAATATATGTAGATGACATTATATTTGGGTCTACTGAAAGTAGCCTTTGCAAAAAGTTTGCAAAGCTTATGCAGAGTCAATTTGAAATGAGTAGTATGGGAGAACTGAAGTTTTTCTTGGGTCTCCAAGTTAAACAGACTGAAAGTGGTCTATCCATATGTCAGTCTAAGTTCACCCTAGAACTCATAAGGAAATATGGTATGGATTCCTCCAGTACCATGAAGACTCCTATGGGGTCAAGTATGTCTCTAAGCAAGGATGATGCAGGGAAACCTGTAGATGAAACCTTGTATAGAGGGATAGTTGGCTCCCTACTATACTTGACTGCAAGTAGGCCTGACATTATGTATGCTACATGTGTTTGTGCCAGGTATCAAGCCTGCCCCAAAGAATCTCACTTGACTGCAGTCAAGAGAATCTTGAGATATCTAAAGGGCACACCCTATCTAGGCCTTTGGTACCCTAGGAATGGAGATTTTGATCTAACAGGCTATTCAGATGCAGACTTTGCAGGATGCAAAGAAGATAGAAAGAGCACAACTGGATCCTGTCAGTTCCTAGGTGGAAGACTCATTTCATGGAGTAGTAAGAAGCAAACCAGTGTGGCCATCTCCACAGCTGAGTCAGAATATGTAGCTGCAGGAAGTTGCTGTGCTCAACTTCTGTGGATTCAACATCAGCTAGAAGACTATGGATGTCAGGTAAGTAGAACTCCACTTTATTGTGATTCTACTAGTGTTATTTCAATAGCTAACAACCCTGTATCACATAGTAGAACTAAACATATTGAGATTAAATATCACTTTCTTAGGGAGCATGTTGAAAGAAATGATATTACACTTGAATATGTTAGAACTGATAATCAGATAGCTGATATGTTCACTAAGCCCTTAGATGAAGCTAAGTTTAATAGGTTCAAAATTGAACTAGGTATGATAAACTTAGATTAAGTATACAGAACAAAAATTGGCTAAGTAAAAAGGTGTCGACACATAGACAAGTCTATGTCGACACAGAATAGTAAGTGTCGACACTTCAGGAAAATGGTGTCGACACATCTAGGAAGTTAGTGTCGACACTTCAGAATGTTAGTGTCGACACATGTCGAGTAGGTGTCGACACATCCAATAAAGTGTCGACACTTAAGTTTTACTCAGAATTTTTCTAAGTAAAGTTTCGACTACATGTCAAGTATAGTGGTGTCGACACTTCACCAAGTGTCGACACATAAAATCTGTTGACTAAACTTGTGTCGACACAAGTGTGTCGAGACATTATAAGTCAGTGTCGACACTTATTGACAGTGTCGACACATCTTTAGACATTCATCCCGCCTGTTCGTCTTCAAACAAGAAAGGTATAAATAGGGTTCTGTTTGTGTTTGTCGACACGCTTTCAGAGTTTCGAGACTAAACTCCTGTGTCGCCATTTCTCTTCTCTAAAGACTATTTCTCAATACCCTAATGGCTCCCAAGCTGGAAGAGAACGTAAACGAAGGATATGAACTGGTGCGTGGCGCATTCGACGACTGCGAACAAGAAATCAAATCAGTGATAACCCTAATTTCCAATTCAGGATTGGAGTTCTTGGTTTCAGAACCAACGAAGATATGGAAGAAGGAAGTCATTGAATTCCTTACTGGCGCGGCTGTAGATGACTCAGGCTACAGAATTAAGTCAAGGGTGCATGGCACCAAGGTCAAGATTTCACCCAAGTCTTTAAGAAAGGTACTTCAGCTACCTAAAGTTCAAGATGAAGAGGAAGTAACTGCTTCTAAGACCAGGGAAGCTCTTACTTGGTGTGGACTGGATCCAAAGATGAAGGTGGGATCAGTCTTTAACAGAAAGGGTATGAATAATCAAGGCAAGTTCTTGTCAGAAATAGTGGGCAAGGTAATACTGAGCAAGCCAGGAGGACATGACAGGGTGTCTGCCTCCATGTTTGAAGTCATGACCCGAATCATCTTCAATCTGATAACAGACTGGTCAATGGTGGTTTATGAAAAAGTGAAGGAAAGCCTGAAGAAGCCCAATCTGGGCAGGATACTAAGTCTCTACCTGGCTGGATCAATTCCAGAGGTAATGAGCACTGCTGCAGGAACTAAGATCAATCATATGAGGAAGATGGACTCAAGAATATTCTCTAGATGGGAAAGGGTGTTATCCAAGGAAGTTCCTACTCCAGAGAAGCAAATTCAGAAGAAAGTCTCTCCTCCCAGGAAGAAGAGGAATACTGCTGCTGTGCCTCAAGAGTCCTCCAGCAGCTCAGGCAGTGAAGAACATGTGGTCTTCACTCCTGCTAGTCCAATGGATAAGGCTGCAGAAAAGTCACCTGCTCCTCAGGAGCCAGCTGACATCCAGGGGGAGCTTCCAGGTGTAGCAGAACCATCTACACTGGAGAGTGAGCAAGCCACCCTCCTCATTCAAGAGGTACTTGTTGACCTTAATACTTTGAATTTTTCTATAATAAATTCTGATTTGTCTGATGACAATCAGCAAAATCAGCCAGCAACTCAAGAACCAGATGTTGTTCTCCAAGACACATCTGTTGTAGCTGATGAAACCAGAACATCTCCTGCACAGTCTCCAGCAGAATATACAATGGAAGACCTATTTTTGAATTTCGATCAGGATGATTTTGATATGGAGAAGAATGCTGCTGATGCAGAGAAGGATGCTGCTGCTGAGGGGGAGAATTTGGATATTCAAGTAGAGCCTATAAGGCTAGATACTGAGAAGGCACAAGATGTGCACACTGAACAACCATCCAGCCCTAAGGATAGGGTGGATATTGCCAGTACATCTGAATCTGAAGATGATGAAGCTGAGCAAGCTAAGAAAAAGAAGTTCTTTGTTTTCAAAAGAAGGATCCAGAGCTACAAGAAGGCTCTCCAAACTGTTGCACAACATTCCTTAGTTCAACAACCTCCATCCACTGATTACAGTGCTCTACTGCTTGCCATGCAAATCAAGATGGATGAACAAAGGAAGGCTTTAGAAACTTATGTTGATGAAGGGCACAAGGCACTACAATCTGATCTGGGACAGGAAATCAAGTCAATAAGGTTTGAAATGAACCTTAATAAAAAGGAAATGACTGATTGTTTTACAAAGGGTGCTCATGCAGTGGTCTATCTAACTAAACATCAAGAAACAATCCAAGAGAAAGTAGAAGATATAGCACTAAAGCAAGGCTATGTGCTGGAAAATCAACTCAGGATGAATGATAACTTGACTGCATCTCACAATGCCATAGTCACTGAACTCAAGAAAAAGTCTGATGAACCATCAACCTCCTCTGCTGCTGCCAAAGCTGATTTTGATAAACTCTTTCAAGCTGAACTAACTGCTGTCAAGACTGCCATCAAGGACTCACAAAAGGTCATTTCTGAACAGCTTACCAAGCTAAGACCTTTCTTTAAAGAGGGCATAAGGTATTTGGATAGCCAAATCAGGTTTCAGAAAGATGATGTGAGAGATCATGTAGCCCAAGAAGTCATAAAGGGGGAGAGAGTGTTAGTCAAGGCCAGTTCTGAGCATGCCAAATGGATTTCAAATTCAATCAGGGCTACACTTGGATATCCCCCCCTGTGTGATGACAATGAAGTAGCTGAATCTGGTATTCAAGGAACATATCTTGGAGGTGAGCAACAGGCAGTGGCTGATGTAATCTATCCACCTCCAGATTTTGAAATGATTCATGCAGATATAAGCACAATGTATAGTCCAACTGCTGGTAAGCCTAATATTATTCTGGAAAAGGTTGTTCAACCTATCACAGCTGCTATGCAAGAGGCTTTGGACAAAGAAGAAGAGACTAGGCTATCAAAGAAGAAGTTCAGGGAACTTGCTGAACAAAAACCTGATTTTGAACAGTGGAGCCCTACTTCTAGGAACATTATTCTCACTGCATGGAAAGCAGCCAAGGACAATGCCCATGAGAGGAACAAGTGGTTCTCAGAGGCTGAATGGAGGAAACATGAGAGTAGGCAGGAAGCAATTGTCCAATATAGAAGAAAGGCTAAGTTAGGAAAGCTACCTCCTACAGCTGTGGAGCCTAGCAAGTACTTTCCTAAGCCCTATCATTATTTTGAAAGGCAAAAGATCAAGGCTGAAGAACAGAAGAAGAAGGACTCCAAAGGGAAGAAGACTGCTGAAGCTGAGCCTGCTGCTGCTGCTGCTGTAAAAGCTCAAGTTAAAGCTGGAAAAGGAATTGTTATTAAAGAACCTGATCAGAAATAGATTAGGAATTAACTTGATGCTTGTTGTAATCTGTTAAGTGAAAAACATTGTAGTACTTCATTGAAAATGTATAAGGAACAATATTGGAACAGTATATGATAAATATAGTATGATTGTTCTGAAATATGTATGTTTCTTAATTGTTCTGCAATATTGTATGAGTATACATGTGTGCTTTATTACATGTTTAAGTTTAACTCTGTTGTCATATATCTGTTTTACTTCATTTTATAATTTTTAATTATGAGTGATGTATATCATTGACTAAGGGTTATGACTTCTCCAAATAGGGGGAGATTGTTGGGTACATTGGTCAAATGTACCTGATTTGAAGAAGCCTCACCTAACTCAATGATATACATCATAGTGTATTTGATGTTTGTTTGAGTTACTTGTGCAGGTTAGGAATACACTGGACTGAAGCTAAAAATTCTAAGTCCATGTGTCGACACCCAGAGGGAAAGTGTCGACACTTGAGAAAGCTTGTGTCGACACCCAGACAAGCAGTGTCGACACTTGGAGTCATTGTGTCGACACCTGGGAAGAAGAGTCGACACCAGTCAGAAAGTGTCGACACTTGGAGCTGCGTCGACACTCAGTGTAGAAGAATGCAGAAAAGCTGTGTCGACACTTAGCAGAAGTGTCGACACCTAGAAGAGCTGAGTCAACACCAGAAAGTGTCGACACTTGAAGTAAGTGTCGACACTCAGCAAAAGTCTGCAGAATCTAAGTACAAGTGTCGACACTCAACACAATGTGTCGACACTATGCAGAAGAGTCAGCACTTGAAGTAAGTGTCGACACCCAGCACAATGTGTCGACACTTAGCTAAAGACTCAGTATTTGAAGAATGTGTCGACACTCAGCACAATGTGTCGACACACAACCAGAAGAGTCAACACTTGAAGAAAGTGTCGACACTCAGCACAATGTGTCGACACTTAGTTGAAGACTCTACACTTGAAGAAAGTGTCGACACAAGGAGCTGTGTCGACACTTAGCAGAGAACAGAAAAGTTTACAAAATATTCTAAGTACAAGTGTCGACACTAAGGGAATGTGTCGACACTCAGCTGAAGGAACAAATTTGAAGACTTGTGTCGACACCAAGAAGCTGTGTCGACACTTGACAGTTTCAACACATGAAGATGTGTCGACACAAAGGAGATGTGTCGACACTTAGAAGAATACAGTTAAAGAATGAAGAACAAGTACTTGTGTCGACACTCAATTTCAGTGTCGACACATGCAGAAGTATCTGTGTCGAGACATACAAGGAATTGTGTCGACACCTTGTAGACTTGTGTCGACACTCAATTTCAGTGTCGACACATGCAGAAGTATCTGTGTCGAGACATACAAGGAATTGTGTCGACACCTTGTAGACTTGTGTCGACACTTACACTACTTGTGTCGACACTTAGTCTATAAGTGTCGACACTTAAGAACAGAAAGTCTCGACACTATCTGACAGTTAGAGAATTTCAAGAAGTGACTGGTTGACATGACAGCTGCCGATCCAGCCGGTCTACATCAACTATCAGAGAAGTCAGAAGTCTGTTATGAACCGGACCACCCGGTTACCATGAAGGAAGCCTATAAATAGGGCCCCATAGTTTACAGAAAGATAGATAGAAAGTTGTTCATTATCATTACATGTTGTGAGAATAACTGAAGTGGTTGATCAGATTAAATCAAGAAGTGATACACTGAGGATCAACACAAGAAGATCTGACAGTCCAACTGCAGATCTAAGAAGTTGGAGAGAGAGAGCTCCATCCAAGAATTCAGTCTTTGGAACTAAGGCTGAGAAGAAGAATTCAGAGTCATCTGGATTTCAAGAAGCAGAAGATTCAGACTAATTCAGTTCTACTCAAGAAGCTTTGAAGAAAGCTAAGTCAGTTTGGATCAAGCTGAGTTCTTCCAAGAACTCTTCAAGAAACTCTCAACTCCTCTCATCTTTTCTGAGTTGTAGAGTTAGCAATTTTATTTCAATTACATCTTGTAAGATCCATTGGATCTGAGTGATTGTAAGCCTATTTTATAAAGGCTGAGGGTAGGGCTTGTTGCATGAGTGTAGGAGTTGAAGAACTCTGAGTGTAGGCCTTAATTGGCTGAGTGTAGGCCTGGGTGGCTGAGTGTAGGCCTTGTGGCTGAGTGTAAGGCTTTGGGCCTGAGGTAGGAACCTAGTTTGGTTCTGAGTTAGTGGAGAAGTTTGGCCGAATCTAGTACACTGCTAGATAGGCGAAGGGGGAAAGTGGATGTACCCAAAGATTGGGGAACCACTATAAAATTAGTGTGTCTTCTGTGCTGTGCTGTGAATTGACTGTTTATGCTGTAATTGCTGTTAGCTGTAGAATTCAGTGAAATAGCTGTTGTGCTGCCAAACAAAATTTAAAAAGGATTAGGTCACCTATTCACCCCCCCCCCCCCCTCTAGGTGTTTAGGTACCATATCTTTCATCCACGATTACCCAAATAGCATCATTGCCCTGCTGCGATCTAGGCAAACCATGTACAAAATCCATGGAGATGTCATCAAATTTCCACTCAGGGATTGGAAGAGGCTTCAGGAACCCGCCCGGCTTCTGACACTCGGCCTTCACCAAGGCACAAGTTTGGCAACGATTCACATACAAAGCTACATCCCGCTTCAGCCCCGGCCACCAAAAGGATTTCTTCATATCCAAGTACATCTTTGTACTGCCCGGGTGAAGTGAGCCTCAAACATCAACTATTCACGGAGCTTGCCGAACTGCGGTACACAAATCCTTCCGTCCTTCCTCAGAATCCCATCAATCATCTCCCAGCCGCTGCTCTCGCCCTTTTGAGCCTCCACCACATATGGTTGAAACTCCACATCCAAACGGGTCGCTTCCCAAATACGATCGGATAAGTCGTTCTGCATTTCAATACAGTTCAACCGAGCCACGCTGGACTCGCCTCTCGTCACACATTCCAATCCAAGGGACTCTCATTCTAGCACCATGGGCTTCTATCCAATTCCCTTGCCCAGAGTATTTTCTACTCAAGGCATCTGTCACCGCATTGGCTTTGCCTGGCGTGTTCTGAATCGCCACCTCATAGTCTCCAAGGAACTCGACCCACCTACGTTGTCGCATGTTCAAGTCCTTTTGATCCAAGAGATACTTCAGGCTTTTATGATCCGTGAAGATCTCCACCTTTGCACCATAAACATAGTGTCGCCATATTTTCAACGCAAAAATTACCGCCGGCAACACCATGTCATGGACGGGGTAATTCCTCTCATGAAGCTTCAGCTGCATAGACCCAAAAGCTATCACCTTGCCATTTTGCACCAAAACGCAACCCAAACCGCATCCCGATGCGTCACTAAAGATTTGAAATCCTCCGGTACCTTTCGGTAGACTTAGGATTGGAGCCATCATTAGTCTCTCCTTCAGTGCCTTAAATGCTTGATTGCACTCTTGAGTCCACACAAACTTATGATCTTTACGAGTGAGTGAGGTGAGGGGTAGAGCTATCCGTGAAAAATTCTCCACGAATCTCCTATAGTACTCGGCTAGTACAAGAAAACTTCGGACTTTCGCCACGGTCCTCAAAACCGGCCAATCTCTGATGGCTTCCACTTTTGTTGGATCCACTGCCACCCCATCCCCACTAATCATGTGGCCCAAAAATGCCACCTTCTCTAACCAAAACTTGCACTTTGAGAACTTTGCAGACAACTGATTCTCCCTCAACACTTCCAAGACCACTCTCAAGTGGGTCTCATCCTCCACTTCCGATTTGGAATACACCAAGATGTCATCAATGAAGACAACCACAAAAGAATCCAAGTATTCCCGAAATACTCGATTCATAAGATCCATGAACACAGATGGCGCGTTCGTCAGCCCGAATGGCATCACCGTAAACTCAAAGTGTTCATACCTCGTACCAAATGCAGTCTTGGGTATGTCCTCGTCCCGAATTCGCAACTGATAATAGCCTGACTTCAAGTCCAATTTTGAATACACCACCGACCCCACCAACTGGTCGTCTATCCGAGGAATCAGATACTTATTCTTTATGGTCAGTTTATTCAGCTCTCGGTAGTCTATGCACAGCCGCATACTACCGTCTTTATTCTTTACAAACAACACCGGCGCGCTCCACGACGAAGAACTGGATCTGATATACCATTGCTCCAACAGTTCCTGTAACTGTACTTTGAGTTCAGCCAACTCCTTTGGTGACATCCTAAATGGAGGACGTGACACCGGCCTAGCCTCCGACACTAACTCGATCTTGAAGTCGATCTCCCGCCGAGGAGGCGCTCCAGGAAGTTCATCCGGAAACACATCCTTGAACTATGCTACTACGGGCACTTCCTCAATAGACAACTTGGAGAGGCGAACCTCCAATAACGCTACAAGCACTACACCACCCTGGTTAACCTCCCGCATCAACTGCATGGCCGAAATCATGGAATAGGCCACTCCACAAAGGTCCTCAAATTTGACTTCCGTCTGCCCTTTGCTCCTTAGGGTCACTACCTTGGATAGGCAATCAATACTGGCGCGCTACTCTGCAAGCCAGTCCATGCCCAAAATCACATCAAACTCAACCAATGGTAAAACCGATGCTACCAATACGAAGTCAACTCCGTCCAGATCTAAACAAATGTGCCCTTTGGCCCCGGTGGTCATGGATGACCCATTGGGCATGCGCACTTTCAGCTCTGCGTCCGCCGAAAATGACTCAACTCCTATTCTCCGGATGAAGCTCTCCGCAAGAAAGGAGTGCGATGCTCCCGTATCGAACAATACCCTAGCGGTTTATCTGGAAACTAATACAAAGCCTATAACATAGACATCACACAAAAAGGTCTAAAAGTATGAAGCACAAAGTTAAACTTAAATTTCCTCATACCTGTCACCACATCGGTTTGGCGGATTGCTTCCTGCTGTCCAAGGTTGTAGGCCCTTGGTTGTACCGTTTGGAACCGAGAAGCACTAGATTCCGCCATCTTCCCTTTCTCTGCGACACTGGGGTCGGAGCGCACAGTTTGCTCCTGCCTTGCCTCTTGCTCCACTCCTCCTTGAGGACAAACATGAGCGATGTACCCCACCTTACCGTAGTTGTAGCACGTCGGCGGTCCCCTAGAGTGAGAACCTCCAGACATTCACTTACTCTTCTCACCGGACCTGGAAGTGTGAAGCTTTTTCCTCCACCTACTGCCTTCAGACTTTCCCTGGGAATGGGAAGGCTTCCCTTCCACTTGCTTGGGAGTGAAACCCTTACGATGTTGGGTTCGCTCCAGATCACTCTCCAATGTCCTGGCAGCCTCAACTAGCTCATTAAAACCAGCCCTCTTCATGGAAATGAGAAGTTGCCTCAGATTCTCCCTCACCCCCTGGTAGAAGAGGTTATCCCTCTCTATATCATCTGTCATCGTCGTTCCCGCGTAACGACCCAAACGGGTGAACTCCTCCACACACTCGTCCACCGTCTTGTCTCGCTCCATTAAGTGTAGAAACTGCCTCTAAAGGGCCAACCGTGTAGAAACGTGAATGTACCTCTTTAGAAAAGCATCCCCAAATTCTTCCATCGATGGACTGCGTCCCGGAAATTGGCGACCTCTATGGCTCGCCAACCATAACTTGGTGTCTCCTTCTAACATGAACGCCGCATACTCAGGTTTCTTCTCTTCTGGCGTCTCTGCCACCCTCAAAAGCTCTTGAATCCGAGCCCACCAATCCTCCGCATCAATTGGCGTACCAACTCCCTTGAACGACGGGGGATGGAAGCACAGAAAGTACTTCATCTGTCGGTTCCCATGCCCGACCACCACTCTTTCTGCCAAAGGCTCTACTCGACTGGATTCTCCGCCTGGAACGGCCGTCGCCGTATCCGGGGTAGCAGGAGTTTCTACCTGAGCAACCGGGGTTGCTACCTGAGCTGTCGGTGCAGCTTGGGTTGCCACCATCGCTTCTGCAAGCATGCGGCAGAAGTCGGTCGGGTTTACACCCGTTTCCAAAAGACCCGGAGCAGTGGCACTTCTCCTGAAAAGTTCTTCTCTTGCTCTCGACGTACCCGCATCGTTGCTTTCACTCTTCAAGAAAACAAGAAATAAGGAATCAGTCTCTAATCTCAAGACTTAAACATAAGGACACTCATGGTCCCGCGTTACTCTTATGTGGATAACTTCTCTACGCACTGACATTGAATCTAACCTCCCTCTAATACCAAATTGTAACACCTCCCATGTAATGACCGTATAATATGGGTCCGACCGGGGCCCCACAATATACAAACGCCACAGCTTCAGTATTATAAGATGATATAGCTACCCGATCTCAAAACTCATAACACAACACAGCGGAAACAACAAGCAAGACTAGAAGTTATCCACACCTATAAGAGTAACGAAATGGCCTTACAACAAAAGTGAGTCCAAACTCAAATAATACATCAGTCATAAAAGTGCATAAGCACACCTAGTCTACCTCGGCATGCAAGACGGTCAACATGAGCATCAAACATACAATGTCATAAAAAGCAGAGCTATAGCAAAAGGGTAACACTTCATGAGGCTTAGGCCTTTCTGGTCGGCGAGCTAGCTCCTGCTTGCGATCCTGGCGCTGTAAAAATTATTAGTAACGTGGGTCAACAAAGGCTGACCTCAAACTGTGTAACCAACACATCTCCTCCCGGCCTCCCCTAACGGACCCCGGGGTACTCCTCCAACCTGCAAGTTAGCACTTCGTATGCAATATTCGTAAGCAAGAAAAGCAACTAAGGAAACAGGCTTGGATGTCTCAAACATCATACATGTTCTCTACTGTTGAGCATATAATAATAGGGCCTACTATGCAACATGAATGCAACACTCGGGCTTCACCCAAGACATCCTATAACATATGCATCTAGCACAACATCACATCATTTGGGTACTCATCATTTCCCCATTGTCATAAAGCCGCAAACAAAGGGGAACCATAATCCCCCAACGACATACAAGCCGCCACACGGAACTCTTGTCAAGGCCCCACCCACTCACAGTCGTAGAACCGGGCTTGACGGCAAACTCTGACTTCTCATGTCAAGATTCCGTCCAACAAACTGACCGATTCTAAGAACCCTTGCTGGACCCCACCCGCTCATGGCCTCATTGCCCGGGCTTGCCCCATGCTCGACGTTCTCGTCAGTCTCACAAAAGGGGACTAGTCTCGTCGGGACACTTTCCACACATGAATTGCACGTCACGGGACATCCAGCCGACCACGGAGACACAGCCACGCCTTGGCACATCACAATCTAAGACAATTCCACCCTAATCCCTCATTCGTACTGCAGCGTTCCCGTGCACCAAGGAAACCATCTACCACCCATGCGGAGCTAACCTTGTCCACCAAGGAAACCATCTATCGCCAATGAGGAGCTAACCTTGTCCGGTACCGGCCATACGTACTCACGCAAGATAAATGGAAGAACACCACAAACATCACACATCACAAACAGCCTCTTGCCGCAACGGATATCTACGAATCCTTAAACCTCATATGCAACATCACCGAGTCGGACTAACGGTCGTGACTATGGCTTCACCCACCATGCCTAATCCACTAACGAAGCGGATCTCTAATGCAAAAACATGCCGGGGACGGACTAAATCGACCCGGAGGTTCCTCTTGAACCTTGGCGACCCAAACCCCTCTCATTTGAGAGTTTAGTGCCCAGAAACTAGGAAATAAAAGATGCTAAAACATGCATCCTAAAACCAAGAGGAGAAGTGTCGTTACCTTCCAACTCCTCTTCCTAGCCATGGAAAAATATCTAGATGAAAACCTTCGCAACGATCTTGCCTCCACGGATCCGAACTTGGCTCGCGATTTGGAGCACCGAAGCCTCTCTAATGGCCGGATCTCCTTCACCGTCTTCCTTGCTCTCCCCTCTCTCTAGAACTTTAGTAAGAGAAAGCTTGGAGAATAATGAGGGTTTCTAATCATATTCTCGGACTTAACTCAGCAAGAGCAATCCTGGACCATCAGATCCCAAAAGAAAGGGAAGAACGGCCACGATTAGAACTGAAAATAAAAACACCTGGGCCGAACACGGCTTGTGACACGCCCGTGTCCAAGGCCGTGTTCCCCAATCGATGCCGAAACCGTCGCACCCAAAACAAGACACGGGCCCTTGACATGCCCGTGTCACATTTGACACGGCCGTCTCCAATGTAACGCCCCAAAACTCAAAAGAGCGACGAGAGGCGTTTTGGGCCAAATCTGGTACTTGGCAGAGGCACACGGCCTGCGATACGGGCGTGTCCCAGGGCATGTCAGGCTCGAGTCGACGTTTTGGCCGCGAGGTCGATGAAATGTGGAGTCGACGATCGTCGAGTAGCGAACATGGCCTGAGACACGGGCGTGTCTCAGGGCGTGTCGAGCCCGTGTCGACGATCGGCCCGGGAGTCGACATTTTCGCTCGACGATGTGTCGAGACAAGGCACACGGCCTAGGAAACGGGCGTGTCCAAGGCCGTGTCGGGTGGTCGACGAACTTCGCTCGATGAAGTGTCGAGGCAGTGAACATGGCCTAGAGCCCAGGCGTGTTCGGGTTTGACACGGGCGTGTCAAATAGGACAAGGGCGTATCCAAGACCCGTGTGAGTCTCGGGTTGTTTTCGGGGCTGTGTCGATGGGGGAACACGGCCAACCACACGGCCTTGTCAGTTGGAACACGTGCGTGTCAGGTCGAATACGGGCGTGTCGGATGCCTGTGTGTTTTTCGAGACGCGTCGATTTTGATGGCGAATGAAGGACACGGCCCCGGACACGGGCGTGTCACAGGCCGTGTTCGGCCCAGATTCTACATTTTAGATCTGGATCGTGGCCGTTCGTTTCTTTAATTCGGGATCTTACGGCTGGGGGCTATTAGTGCTTGGATATACACGGGATTGGACCCTTGAAACCCTCATTTCACTTAAGAGGTTCTCTTTCTAAAGTATAGAGAGAGAGGAGAGCAAAGGAGGAAGAAGAAGCTTAGATCAAGTCTTTGGAGGAGCTTCGGAGCTCCAAATCGCGAACAACTTCGGATCTACGGAGGCAAAGAGAGTGCGGTGCTTTTCATCCGCTTACATTTCCATGGCGCCAAGGAAGAACGCTAGGCTAACGATTCTCTACTTGATCATGTGAAGCTTTCCTTCTTTTGCATAGGGAATCCCGCTCTCGCGAGTTTGCGGTGAGTTTCAGGCGTTCCTTCGGCAAGACATGAATAGTCCCCGTTATGTAGAGTCCGTAAACGAGAATGGACATAGGCATGATGTGTGAAGCCTATCCGGACATGTTGGTCTGGATCGGTGATGTTGCATTGCATAAATGCCGGAGAAGACTCCGTGCGAATGTTTGTTTTTCGGGTTTTCTACGTGGTAGATTGCAACAGGGACCCTTGGGGATTAACCCTAAGGTGCACCCGGAAAACTGGGCGGATGCGTGATCTTGCCAACTTGGAGGCTTGGGAGCCAACTTGAACATAACCGGGTTATGTGATATGTGTGATGGAAACGGGACTCGGGAGAAGTTTGGCCTGCGCATATGTTTTAAATTAACGTTGCGATGTGAGCACGGGTTAGATGGAACCGTACCCATTCTATGTCGTTCGGATTAGAGTCGTTGGCATAGATGAGGGTCTTCGGTGGTCTATGGTTTAAATTACCGTGACCCATGCCGGGAAGACAAATTGCTCATTGTTTGGCCGTCTTGGGGACGGTGGTGAGTCGACGGGCTTAGACCGTGTTCACCGAGAATGTGCCCTGAGTGCACGGGGTGTGTGGCCGTGTGAGCCTACGCCTGTGATGAAATGTATATTTATACACTGCTTGGTTATGCTAATAAGTGCAGGGAAGGAGCACGCCGCCCCGAATTGGGGGCAAGATCGTTATAATTTGGTCAGCATTGCTGACCGTTGCTTTTGTTTGCCACCGTGCGGTGGTTTGTTGCTTGCAGGTGCTGCTGGACCAAGCGGTCAATAGCGGGCTATAGCCCAAACTGCGAAGCCGTCCCTCGAAGGCCTAAATTGGAGTGTTTTACTTGCTTTTGTTCATGTATGACCGGCCTGCGTGCCGTGGTATGTAAAACATGTAATATGAGTAAACCATTTGTAAGGCCTTAAGGCCAGTACTTGTGTATGTACTTCATTCCTATTTGGCTTATTGGTGGACATTCATGCTTGTTGCTGGGTTCTTTTAATTGCAACTATTTAAACTGCTTCCGCTAGAATGCTCTGTGTAGGACGTTATGATTGGTTGGATGGTTTCCATTAAGTAACCACCCGGTCTATCGGTGGTATATGGCGTCGGGCCGCGGCCGGACCTACTGCTATATGCTATGCGACGGATAGTGGGTGTTACAAATTGATATCAGACTACTAGTTTCGATCAGGCTTAAATGAATTCGTGGACGAATTCTTTTTAAGGGGTGGTGAGCACATGTGTGCGCGTCATCGTTATAACATCAAAAGAACCCATGAATGTCCACTTAGGAATGAAAATACACATGTTTGGGGAACCTGCGTGTTCCTATAATTGCTGTTTGCAATTTTGTTTGGTCGCTTAATGGTGTTTTGTACCACTATAGGTGACCGGAAGCGGTGATGGGCCGTCGGAACATCAGGTTTCTAAGGATTATAGTGCACCTGGTGACGTGCCTGCAACACTTCCCTCCGGTGAAACCATAAGAATGGTGGTGGAAGCAGTGTTCGCTGCGATTGGAGCACAAAATGAAAGACGTGTGTAGTCCCCTATTATCCCAACGCCGGGTGCTGTGATGGAGCAAACAATATTTATAGGACCTTTGGGGCAGCAGTTGAACATGCTCTTAGTACAGGGTATGCACTCAGTCGAGGAATATTTGCAATCATTTCTGATGATAAGACGCTAACCATGCTCTGAAGTGGAGAGCGAGCAGTCGATGGTCGATAGGTTTTATAATGGCCTGCGCGGCGAATTGCGAGTTCTGTTGCTAGGACCAAAGTTACTAGGATTCCGTGCCATGGTAGAATCGGCTAGATCTTTGGAAGAAGATTTGACAAAAGTCAATCGGACATCGGTGCTTTGGGTACTAGACTCTCCAGATTCTGCAAAATCTGAATACCGAAGGAGGAGGAATAAGAAGTCTAAAATGTCTACTTGTCAAGCTCCATATGGTTGTTTTAAGTGTGGCAAGGAAGGGCACTTTGCCCGAGACTCACGGAGTGGTGCTCAGAAGTTAAAGAAAAACTCTGGTGACAAGAAGTCTGAATTCAAGGCGCCGACTACTTTAAAGTCCGGCTATCGAAGGTTCTATAAGAAGGCTAGGACTTCGGGTCCAGCTCCTTTTTCTGGTGCTTCTGGGTTGAGTACGGGTCGGACCCCGGGTGCATGCTTTACTTGTGGAAAGCTGGGGCACTTTACCCATGATTGCTGGAGCGGGTGCCTCAAGTCTGAGAAGAAGCACGTTGTCGTGATGACAGGTACGACTTAAAGTTATAGCAGTTTAACTTTAAACACTTGTTGCACTTGTGCATGTTAGCTTGGAACTGTCGGTGCTAATCTTTGTTCTAATGTTCGGTTAATTCGGCGAGAGCACCGTTCGCTTAGGGAGCTTCACATTCCCTGTTAACCAAAGGATTTGTATTGCGCGTCGGAGTATCTCCATTGATGGAAAAAAGACAAATTGGATACGTTGTTGTCTAATGATGCTCATTGCACGCGAGTAGAATCTATTGCGTTTAGGTGCGGATAGGGAGTAAAGAATTTGACATATAAGTGTCGTTACTACCGCTAGGGGAGCTCGACATGATCTTTGATATGGACTAGCTCTCGGAGCAGCAAGCATACATTGATCAAAATTGCAAGGAAGGCAAGTTGGGAGCAAGTCGTGAGATGACTTTTACGGGCATCAATGGGGTCAAGTATGGCGTTGGTGCCTGCTCTTCAGTTGGTTAAGGCGGTTTGGTGTGATGCCAAACCGGTCATACGCTCTTCGTATCAGTTAGCACCTAAGGAGATGGCGGAGCTGAAGGTGCAACTTCAAGAGTTATTGGAGCAAGGGTTTGTGCGTTCAAGTTCGTTGCCTTGGAGCGTACTGGTCCTCTTTGTTAAGAAGAAGGCCGGAAGCTTGAGGATATTTATTGATTATCGGGAGCTCAATAAGTTGACGGAAACGAAGAAGTACCCGATCCCCCAGATCGATGATCTTTTTGATCATTTGGTCGGGTCGACGGTGTACTCAAAGTTGGATCTCAAGTTCGGGTACTATCAGCTGCGAATAAGGGAGAGTGATATCCCGAAGACATCGTTCAGTACGAGATACGGGCATTACAAGTTTACGGTCATGCCGTTTTGGCTGACTAATGCACCGTCAGTGTTCATGGATTTGATGAACAGGACCTTCAGGGAGTACTTGGACCGTTTTGTGATCGTCTACATCGACGATATTTTGGTGTACTTGCAGAGTGAGGAAGATCACTTCAGGCATCTTCATTTGGTTTTGGAAACTCTAAGGAGGAATCAATTGTACGCCAAGTTCTCGAAGTGCGAGTTTTGGTTGTCCTCAGTGGCATTCCTCGGTCATATAGTGAGTGGAGAAGGTATTGCAGTGGATCCGGTGAAGATTGTTGTGATACGGGAGTGGCCTGAGCTTTCTACGGTAGAGGAAGTCCGGAGCTTTCTCGGGCTTGCCGGCTGTTATAGGCGCTTCGTAGAGAACTTCTAGCGGATAGTGTTACCTCTCACTACTTTGACGAGGAAGGAGCAGAGGTTCGTTTGGACGCCGGAGTGCGCGCGAGCTTTTGAGGAGTTGAAATGTTGGTTAACCACGGCGCCCGTGCTAAGTTCGCCGAGTGGGACCGAAGGTTATGAGATTTATAACGATGATTCGGGCAGTGGTTTGGGTTGTGTGTTGTTACAGCATGGAAGCGTTATAGCATATGGCTCGAGACAGTTGAAAGTGCACGAGAGAAATTATCCGGTCCATGACTTGGAGTTAGCGACCGTGATTTTTGCCTTGAAGCTGTGGAGACATTATTTGTACGGTGTGAAGATTGATATCTACACCGATCACAAGAGCCTGAAGTATTTGATTGATCAAAAAGATCTGAATATGCGGCAGCGTAGATGGATGGAGTTCTTGGGGGACTATACACTCAAGATCCACTACGTGCCTGGTAAGGTCAATGCGGTTGCGGACGCATTGAGTCGCCAAGCCCCAGCTCAAGCTAATTGGCTGTCGATCCATGACGAGCGGTTGGTTCGGGAGTTGGAGGCGTTGGAGATTGTTTGGGTAGATAAGCAGTCAAGTGCGGAAGAACTCTTGAATTGGACTGAAGTTCAATATGACCTGGCTGATCAGATTCGGCAGGCTTTGCATTTGGATGTCCATATGAAGCAGATCATGGTAGAGGATCTGGATGGGTCAAATTCCCAATTTGTTGTGGAGGATGGATTACTTTGGAAAGATTGTCGTCTGTGCGTCCCAAGTGTGGGCAATTTGCGGGTGGAATTGTTGTACGAGGCACATCATACCGAGTACTAGATTCACCCAGGGAGCACGAAGATGTATCGCGATTTAAAGAAACTATTTTGGTGGCCGGGTTTGAAGAAGGATGTGGCACTCTACGTGGCGAAGTGCCAAACTTGCGCCTTGGTGAAGGCGGAATGCCAAAAAACGGGAGGATTTCTGGAATCCTTGCCTATTCCGGAGTGGAAATTTGACGACATCACAATGGACTTTGTGCACGGTTTGCCAAGGTCGCAAAAGGGGAACGACACCATCTGGGTGGTCGTAGATCAGCTAACGAAGGTGTCGCATTTCATTCCGCATAGGAAGGATGATCCGGTGGAAAAGTTGGTAAAATTATATGTGAATAACATAGTGCGGCTTCACGGTGTACCCCGCAGCATCGTGAGTGACCAAGATGGGCGGTTCATGTCCAATGATTGGAGGCTAGTACAGCAAATGTTGGGAACAAAGTTAAAGTTCAGCACGACCTTCCATCCGCAAACCGATGGGCAGACCGAGAGGGTCAATAGAACTATGGAAGACATGCTCCGCATGTGTGTCTTGGACTTTGGAAAGTAATGGGAAGACCATCTTTATTTGGTGGAGTTTGCGTACAACAATAGATATCAGGCGAGTATTCAAATGGCGCCCTTCAAGGCCCTATATGGTAGAAAATGTCGCACGTCGTTGTCTTGGTTAGAAACGGGTGAGTCAAAGTTGTACAAGCGCCAAGAGGTGGAAGATGCTACGTCTTTGGTTCGTACCATTCGGGAAAGGTTACTAATCGCTCAGGACCGTCAGGCGAAGTACTATAATGCCAAGCACAGGAACGTGACATTCGCTGTGGGCGTCTGGGTGTACTTAAAGATCAAGCCGTTCAAGGGTGTCTCGTGGGTGCGGCGATTGAAAAAGCTAAGCCCGAGGTACCTTGGGCCGTTTGAGGTTCTGGAGTCGGTTGGTGAAGCAGCCTATCAGTTGAATCTTTCAGTGGAGCTTAGTGGTTTACATGATGTATTTCATATATCGGTGCTACGAAAGGCGGTGCAAGAGCCTACGCAAGTGATCGCGGTCGATCAAGTGCTGGTTGATAGTGGGTTGACGACGAAGGTCAAACCCGTGCGGATTGAGGACACGGAGGTCAAGCGGCTACACAATAAAGAGATCCGGATGGTCAAGGTCCATTGAGACAATTGCGGTCGAGAGGAGCTCTCTTGGGAGTGAGAGCAGACTATGCTTGAGGAGTACCTGGAGTTGTTTCACTCATGTACCATTTAAGTTTTATGTTTCTTTCCTTTATGTAATTTCGAGGATGAAATTCTTTTAAGAGGTGGAGAGTTGTAACGCCCCGAAACTCAAAAGAGCGACGGGAGCCATTTTGGGCCAAATCTGGTATTTGGCAGGGGCATACGGCCTGGGACACGGGCGTGTCCCAGGGCGTGTCAGGCTCGAGTCGATGTTTTGGCCACGAGGTCGACGAAATGTGGAGTCAACGATCATCGAGCAGTGAACACGGCCTGAGACACGGGCGTGTCTTAGGGCGTGTCGAGCCCGTGTAGATGATCGGCCCTGGAGTCGACATTTTCGCTCGACGATGTGTCGAGACAAGGCACACAGCCTAGGACACGGGCGTGTCCAAGGCCGTGTCGCGTGGTCGATGAACTTCACTCGACAAAGTGTCGAGGCAGTGAACACGGCCTGGAGCCCAGGCGTGTTCGGGTTTGACACGGGTGTGTCAAATAGGACATGGGCGTGTCTAAGACCCGTGTGAGTCTCGGGTTGTTTTCGGGGCTGTGTCGATGGGGGCACACAGCCAATCACACGGCCGTGTTAGTTGGAACACGGGCGTGTCAGGTCTAACATGGGCGTATCGGATGCCCGTGTGTTTTTCGAGATGCGTCGATTTTAACAGCGAATGAAGGATACGGCCCTGGATACGGGCGTGTCACAGGCCGTGTTCGACCCAGATTCTGCATTTTAGATATGGATCGTGGCCGTTCGTTTCTTTAATTCGGGATCCGACGGCTGGAGACTGTTAGTGCTTGGATATACACGGGATTGGACCCTTGAAACCCTCATTTCACTTGAGAGGTTCTCTTTCTAAAGTATAGAGAGAGAGGAGAGCAAAGGAGGAAGAAGAAGCTTAGATTCGGTCTTTAGAGGAGCTTCAGAGCTCCAAATCACGAACCGAATTCGGATCTACGGAGGCAAAGAGAGTGCGGTGCTTTTCATCCGCTTACATTTCCATTGCGCCAAGGAAGAATGCTAGGGTAACGATTCTCTACTTGAGCATGTGAAGATCTCCTTCTTTTGCATAGGGAAGCCCGCTCTAGTGAGTTTACGGTGAGTTTGAGGCGTTCCTTCGGGAAGACATGAATATTCCCCGTTGTGTAGAGTCCGTAAATGAGAACGGACATAGGCATGATATGTGAAGCCTATCCAGATATGTTGGTCTGGATCGGTGATGTTGCATTGCATAAATGCCGGAGAAGACTCCATGCGAATGTTTGTTTTTCGGGTTTTCTACGTGGTAGATTGCAACAGGGAGCCTTGGGGATTAACCCTAAGGTGCACCCGGAAAACTGGGCGGATGCGTGATCTTGCCAACTTGGAGGCCTAGGATCCAACTTGAACATAACCGGGTTATGTGATATGTGTGACGGAAACGGGACTCCGGAGATGCTTAACCTGCGCATATGTTTTAAATTAACGTTGCGATGTGAGCACGGGTTAGATGGAACCGTACCCGTTCTATGTCGTTCGGATTAGAGTCGTTGGCATAGATGAGGGTCTTCGGCAGTCTATGGTTTAAATTACCGTGACCCATGACGGGAAGACAAATTGCTCATTGTTTGGCCGTCCTAGGGACGGTGGTGAGTCGGCGGGCTTAGACCGTGTTCACCGAGAATGTGCCTTGAGTGCACGGGGTGTGTGGTCGTATGAGCCTACGCCTGTGATGAAATGTATATTTATACACTGCTTGGTTATGCTAATAAGTGCAGGGAAGGAGCATCGCCGCCCTGAATTGGGGGCGGGATCGTTATAATTTTGTCAGCATTGCTGACCGTTGCTTTTGTTTGCCACCGTGCGGTGGTTTGTTGCTTGCAGGTGCTGCTGTACCAAGCGGTCAATAGCGGGCCAAAGCCCAAATTGTGAAGTCGGCCCTCGAAGAACTAAATTGGAGTGTTTTACTTGCTTTTGTTCATGTATAACCGACCCGCGTGCCGTGGTATGGAAAACATGTAATATGAGTAAACCATTTGTAAGGCCTTAAGGCCAGTACTTGTGTATGTACTTCATTCCTATTTGGCTTATTAGTGGACATTCATGCTTGTTGCTGGGTTCTTTTAATTGCAACTATTTAAACTGCTTCAGCTAGAATGCTCTGTGTAGGACGTTATGATTGGTTAGATGGTTTCCATTGAGTAACCACCCGGTCTGTCTGTGGTATATAGCGTCGGGCCCCAGCCGAACCTATTGCTATATGCTATGCGACGGATAGGGGGTGTTACATCCAACCTGAACAAGCCTGTGCTCCAGGCCATGTCAAACCCCTTACACGTCCCGGTTCACAACCCGAGAAGGACACGGCCTAGGACACGCCCGTGTCTCAGGCCGTGTTCGAAGCCTCGACGATCGTCGAACGCTGATCGTCGTTCGCTGGCCAGATCATCGAGCGCTGGCCAGAACCACGATCACTGACCTGATCGTCGAACTAAAATCGTCGACCGAGCAAATCGTCGAGTGCAGATCGTAGATCACTGACCAGATCGACGATCGCTGGAGAGATCGATGATCTCTGGCGAGATCGACGATTTCTGGCGAGATCGACGATCTCTGGCGAGATCGACGATCTCTGGCGAGATCGACGATCTCTGGCGAGATCGACGATCTCTGGCGAGATCGACGATCTCTGGCGAGATCGACGATCTCTGGCGAGATCGACGAACCAAAATCGTCCAACCAAAATCGTCGAACGCAGACTCGACCACACTTCGTCGACTTCAAATCGACGAACTCCCGGGCTCTTGACGAATTTGAGATAGACACGGCCAGGGACACGCCCGTGTCCTAGGCCGTGTGACCCCCAACTAAGACCCAATCTTGGCCAAAAACGCTGATCGTCCCTCTTTCAAATTTTGGGCCGTTACATGCTTGCAGTTACCTTTTCCCTTCCATTCCCCGATGCTTGAACCGTTAGCTGGTGGTGCTCGACTCCCTTTCCATTTTCGTGCATCAATAGTTAACATGCGACCTTCAGATCAAGCAGTTTTTTGAAATTAGCGGAAAGAATGTCAGACCGTTAGACTGCACAACGCAACCTTCATGCCGGCAAGGATGCCCTTTGGGAAGTCATCGTGCAGTTAGCTCGAGAACTTGACCAAATTTATCGGCTAGTCACTCATCATTTCGCAGCAACTAACGATGTCTTAGGAGCTATTGTTAAGCAGCTAGACACGCAGTCCGCACTAGCGCCGATTAACTCTGTCAACTCGGCGCCAACAGTGGAGAGCCAACCTATTAAAGAGCCTGCTTGTCCGCCATAAGGACCGTTTGCCTATCCGCAAGTCTGCCCGGCATCTTATTCGCCTGTGTAGGCCGCAGCCCCCCTTCAGTTTCCAGTTGTTGGTCAAGAAATGTTATGCTCTTATGAACCCGACCCACAGTCCGTCGCTTACTCTGCCAACCGCACGAAGACAATACAAAAAACTGGTGCTTCTACGAAAAGGAAAAAGCATGTGTCAACTTTATTCCAAGTCAAACAACATGAGAATGAGACAATCTCTCATTTTATCGGCCGATTTCAGAAGGAGGTTTTGGAAGTTGGGGAGGCCAATCCAGAATTATATAAAATCACTCTAATTGAAGGATTAAAAGAAGGACCATTCAGGTTCGAAGCCACCCTCAGAAAAGAAAAAACATATCAAGAGATAATTAATCTTGCTAAACAGTACTCTCGTGTTGGAAGAGGTAATTCTGACTATGTTATGAAGAACAAACCAAATTGTAAGGAATCTTTCCAGCCTCTAGACCAAAAATACAAGGGCTCTGATTAGTATTGTGAGTATCATAAAGGAAAGGGTCATTTAACAGAAGATTGTAGATCTCTTAAACAACTAGTGGAGAGAATGATGAAGCAGGGAAAATTTGGTGATGCCATCCAATGGATTTATGCATCTCACTCAGGAACCTGAAAAGGCAAAGACATGTTGGACATCCTCCTCGGCTTGGAATAAATAGATCCAAAAATCCTCAACTTCAATGTTGAGAATAAATGCAAATGCGTTAATTTGTTTGTATTACCAACTCATTTCCTAAAATTTTTTTATTGAATATGTTTCTATCTCATATTTCAAGGCCTCTTACTAACATTTTTTCCAAGCATTCCCTTTTCTTAACAGCTTGAGAAATAAGGATGACTGATTCCAGGAGACATCACCGTGTTCAGCATGGAACCCCCTTGAATCGTTGTCATTAGCGTAACACCATGATGACCACGTGTGACGGGGTGATTTTGCACCGTGTAGTGGGAGCTTGCAGATTCTAGTGAGGTGGACCACTGAATTATGGATCCTGGCTGGTATCTGAACCTACCTCTGCATTATGGAGGGATAGGGTGGGTGTTATCTCTGCCCTGCCATTTATGGGATATCATTACAACTTTGATGACCGCGTGAGGAAAGCAATGCTATATGCACCTGCCCGCAGATCATCCTAGTTTGTTACCCTTGAATACTCTTTGGAACCCTCAAGCAGTGCCTGCAAGAGACCCACAGCTGGGTTGATCTCAGAGGAAAGCAATGGGCATTAAGCTCACCTGCCTGAAAGATCAACTTGGGTTGTGCTCCAGGCAAGAGGGCAGTAAATCCTTCCCCTTTTATTGAGTGAGGATTGAGTGAGGACCTTTTGTGACCCTGTGAGGAAAGCAATGCTATATGCACCTGCCTGCTTGGTCACCTAAGTCTGTAACTCTTACAGAAAATTTAGACAAAGGTGCGGACTCAACAATGGTGTCTTCTCAGTCCGCAAACTTTCAGTGGGTTTTCAATTCAATCGGACTTTATTATGGTAATCGCTATAGTCCACAGGGCAAGATTTATCAAGCCGCCAAGCGTACTTGGGTGATGTGATTTACAGTTTTCATGACCCTGCGAGGAAAGTAATGGGCTTCGTGTGCACCTGCCCGCTTGGTCACTTAAGTCTGTAACCCAGCTTTCTCAGATCGAAGTATTAATCTATTATTCTGAGTTCGCGGTCTATCAATAATTCTCTGTTAGTCCGCAACATTTATTATCGACATTTTTTTAAGCTCGCAAAGGTTTATTATCAGTTTTGTTCAATGGTATTGCGGACTTCAAATGGCTCTCGCCAGAGTACGCCTTAATGTTTTATAATTTTGGCAATCTAGCAAATGACTTTAATCTTGTTCATATTGTGGTGGGCTATAGTTGAATTATGTTCAATATATTCTAATTGGCGAGCTGAAAAATCAAATGTCGTGGACTAGTTTCTATAATGCGCGGACTGGTTTTCATTAACTGTAGAGTTCAATCATCGATTACACATTTCAAACAGCATTAAAATATGAGAAATGAACAAAGAACATTGCAGAAGACGCGAATTGATCCAAAAATATCCTTTATATTAATCAATATCGAATTACAACTATCAAAACTTGGCGGCCTCCAAATTTGAGTCCGCCATTTCCTTTGCAAAATAATAAAAACAAAATACATCTTATATCGATAACCTCTTCCGCTTTTTTTCCGCAGGAGCATCAAGGCTTGATCCTTCAATGTTGACCTCAGGGGAGTAGCCCTCCGATCCGCTTCTACTGCTGTTATCGGATCTTTTGCTGACCGCAGACTCGCCAGGTGAGCTCTCATCAGCAGAGCTAGATGGAGAGGAATCGGACTCGGCAGACTGAACTCCACCTCACTGGCTTGAACCAACATCATCAACAATATCTTTGGCCTCACCGCCACCTTCTACTTTTTCTTCTTCTTCTTCTTCTTCCTCAACCTCATCAATTTCTTCCTTTCCTTTGGTAGCCGGTTCCATCCCAGCGACCTGGTCCTCCAACTCGGGAAAAAGTTGGAGAAATGGCACGGCGTCCATGCCCTCCTTAGCGAAGCCGTCGTCAATGAATCGCTCGATAGCGATCTCAACGCTTTCCTTCACATAGGGGAGCATGGGGGCCTTGAAGCTTGGATTACCCAGGTCATATGCGGTCTGC
The DNA here is from genome assembly GCA_039583875.1 of Platanthera guangdongensis. Taxonomy (NCBI): domain Eukaryota; kingdom Viridiplantae; phylum Streptophyta; class Magnoliopsida; order Asparagales; family Orchidaceae; genus Platanthera; species Platanthera guangdongensis. Next base: position 76,573,264 of record CM077153.1, on the reverse strand, counting down.
AGGACAAAACAAAAATGGCAGGTCATCGTGGACTGCAAATGAAGACCGCTGCGAATACAAAACATACCGCAACCTCTTCCTTCTGAAGAGCAACCCTCTTCCCTAACTGCTTATTTCTCTCCCTTAATGAATTGTTATCTTCCTGAAGTCGCTCGTTTTCTTTGAGCAGATCTCTTGTCAGGGAGCCAAGGAAGTGGCTCATCACCCCACTGTTTGCACTTGCCTGGGCGGCTAGAAGAGGGAGGTCGGTAGGGGCAATCTTCTTCAGGTCGCGCAGATTGCATTTCCCATAAAGAGTAGAGATCGCGACGTGTGCATGCCGGGATATCCTCGGACTTTTCAAAAAACGTAGTGTTGTAGAGAGGCTGACATGTTTATTCTTACTATGCCAGTGGATCATTGAGTTGGCCCGCAGATCCTTCTGGCGGTTTCCAAAGCCCTGCAAGTCGAAGCTTTCGGAGGAAGAGTAGTTCACGGCGGGATCACCTTCTTCCCTTCTCTTCCTCACAAGCTCCTGTTTGCTTTCCCTTTGGGTTGGAGTCAGGCCGCCAGGTGTTTGTGGCAAATTCGCAGGCACAGCCAATACCGCTGCAAAAAGAAGAAAGAATCAATCAACTAACTGCAGGTCGCGGCGAATACAAAACTCAGTCCGTTGAGTTTACTGTCTTTGTGAGTTACACCGCCAAGGCTCGCTAGGAGCGGAATGTAATGTTCAATATCCAGCCTGGCTCCTGCAAGAAACTCAACAATGGCGGCCTCCACCTTGTCAAGATTGATGCCCTTGAAGATGGAATCTGCGCGCTCCTGCGGATAGGTGTGCGCGATCCCAAGCTTGCCTTCAAAGATCAAATATCGCGAGGTCCAGTTATGGATCTTATTTGGCAGACCCTTCACCTTCATCCCTCTGCAGTAAAAATATATTACACCCTTGTATGGGGGGCCTCCAGAAAGAGTAATGGAGCAGACTGAGAATATCTTTCTAAATATATTCAAACTGATGGTGATCTTCTCAGATTGTAGGTAGGAGATAAAGTTGTAGATTGCGGCAAGGGTATTGGGCGCGAGCTGGCCCGACACCATTCCATAGTGCTCAAAAATCTCTGATATTTCCCACAGTAGAGGAAACTTGAATCTACTGTCGAAATGATGAACGGGCACCGCAATCTGGGTCGCAGTGGAAAAGTTCAATCTTTCTTCATCAGCTGGTAGGCGGAGAAGCACAAGAGAGTCTTCCATATGTTTTTTGGAGAAGGCTTCGAGATCGGCGTTGATAATACGGTTTTTAGTCAATTTTATTAGGGTATTTTCAGGGTTTCAAAGCAAATCATGTCTTGTAAAGTGCTTATTTTGATTCACCTTTGTATATATTTTTGTCGCTAATGCGTTTTTCTGCTTTTTGCAGGTTTTCACGGCTTTCAGCCGAATTTTGCTGTGACACGCCCCCTGGTCACGCCCTACCCCAGCGTGTACCTAGGTCGTGTAGCCCAGAGGAATGAAGCAATTGGTCCGAAACTGCATTTCGTGGAAACTTAGTGTACACGCCCTCTGCCAAGCCCGTGTCACATCCGACACGGGCGTGTTCTAGAGCCGTGTCCCCAGGTTCTGAGGAATCGCCGCAACGTGCTCGTTTTTCCCACTCCACCGTCACACCGAATGTGTCATACCCCCGGGTCACGCCCGACCCGGGCGTGACATATGGGCGTGTACTTCAACAACCACATCCGTCAACTCTGGCATTTAATTTCAGCACGAAAAAGTCGCACCGACCGTGTCATGCCCCAGGTACACGCCCTACCAGGGCGTGTCAGGTGGGGAAAGTCCACCTAGTGTCAACTATCTTCACCTATGGGGGGGAATAGGTGACGTGTGGCGTTTTTGCAGAATTTAAATTGTACCTGCACACGAAAATAAAACAACACAGCACAAAAGAGTACACAAGCTATTTATAGTGGATCCCCGATTTGGGTACATCCACTTTCCCCCTTCGACCTATCTCCCAATAAGGGATGACTCGGTCTCTTCACCAATAGGATTGAAATCCAATCCTTGCACTATCGGAAGGAACCCTTCCACACGTAGGAGTCAACACTCCCACAACCCGGGTTGCACCCAACCCTTACAACTAGGAACCAACGTTCCTTTACAACAAAAATAAAATAGAATGTACAAGAAATACAAACTACGTTTGGAGACTACGGTGTCCCTCTTCGTTGACGACGTGTTCTTGAAGTCCACGAAGAGTCCACAACCTTAGATCTCTCTTGGAGAGAATCTCCCCGGAACCGGCGGCGGCAAGATGAGCGGCGGCTTGGTTCACGGGATCGGCGGCGACAACGGTGTGCGGCTGCTGTACTTTGGTGATCCAAACTTCGTAGCAAAGCTAGCTAGGTCTTCCAATGGTCATACTAGGATCAGTCGTCTCGATCGATTCGGACGGGGAAGGTTTTCCCGATCAGTAAATCAAGAGACAAGAGATCTCCGGTTAGACACGTGAGACGCTAAGCTTGGCTAAGCTTCTATCGACCGGAGATCTGGAAGAAACCACGATCAAGTCCGGCGATCAACTCTCTCAAGAGGCGACGGCGGCGGCGGAGCGGAACTCACGATCTAGGTTACGTCGCGGCCCATGTTTCGTCTTTTTCTCCGTGTCTCTACTGTTCAAAAATACCCGTGTATTTATACAGTGAAATACTCTTTTATGACCGTTATGGGTCCCACCAGAAGAAACCCTAGATCCGGTTCAAACAGTGCCAGCGGCAGAATCCGGTCCAGCTTTTTCCAGAAAATTGCCCAAGTCAAAATCGGCGAGAATCGAAGGTGATTCTCGACGAATCGGCGAGAATCAGTTAGTGATTCTCGACGATTCGTCGAGAATCACTAGTGATTCTCGCCGAATCACTTGATGATTCTCGCCGAATCACTTGTTGATTCTCGACGAATATTACTTGGCCATGATCTGCTCAACGATGTGTTCGGTGAGAATCACTAGTGATTCTCGCCGAATCTTACTTGGCACCGTTTTGAGGTAGCCGGATAGAGTCGGCGAGAATCACTAATGATTCTCGACGATTCGGCGAGAATCACTAGTGATTCTCGTCGATTTATACTTAGACGATTTTTCGTCTATCCACCCAAGAGCTGCTCCTTGACCCATCCTTGCTCCTTGTCTGCTCTTGCATAGTTACAACCCTGTACTTGAAAGTAAGTGCACTCCAATAGAGAGAGTACACGTAGGCCAACACACTGATCTGCTCAACGAGGGATTACGTCGTACAGACCCGTGTATATTGACCTACTGCACCCTGACATTGGTGTGCACTTAGCGTGGATTAACTGCAAGCACAACTTAAGAGGTTTCATCAAATACATTGTGAATTCATCTTAGCTTGACAGGTGGCTTCCTCAAATCCAGGTAATTGTGGATACAATACCCAACAATCTCCCCCTATTTGACGAAGTCAAAACCCTACTAGCTAAGATGAATAACACCAACCAGATAATATAAACAACATTCAGAATTTAAATATGCAGCACAAGAGAATATAGGCAAACAGATCAAGACTTGAGTCATTCATAAATTCAAATACATATATATATATATATATATATATATATATATATATATATATATATATATATATATATATATATATATATAATCTCAAGATTGTTCATATAATAACAATAAACGTTAATTGTTCTTAAGAGAGAATGACAGGCTATAAATTTTTGACTATTTTTCTTTGGCTAAGTCATCCTTGAGTTTTTGAGCCAAATACTTCTTTCTTTGCCTCTCCATATACTCTTTGGGCTTCGGATAATATCTGGGTGGAGGAGCTTTATCTGCCGCAGTATTGGTCCTGAAAAAGATATTCCGTTTTGCTTCATACGTCTTGTGCATCTCCCACTCATACTGGCTGTATACATCGTTTCGATTGATTTCCCCTTTTTCCTGTAGCCAGAATGTGTCCAATATGATACTCTTCGATACTGGACTCCACTTTTCGTTTCTTACTTCCTCCTCCTTCAGTCTGATTCTCTTTTCAGCTTGTGTATCCTTAGACGTCCCTTCTTGCGATTTCCTCTTGTCCCTGGCTTTTGCTAGGGCTCCTTGATTAAACATTGCCATCAGTTTTGCCTTGGAGGAGGCCCTAGCAGCCCTATGAAAACCAGCTTCACTTACAGGAACTTCTTCAACACCGGCGCCCTCATCAGCCACAGTATTATCTTCAGGAGCAGGAGCACCCTGGGAATTTTCAGGGATATTAACGCCTAACGCTTGTTGGAGCATCCACCAGCAACTATCGTAAACATATTTGTTTGACTGCTCAAAGTTGTTGATCATGACTTCCCGAAGCTTAGCCATCTTAGCTATATATTCTTTCTCCCCCTTTTTGGCTTCGACTGCAATGGAGTTTAAATAAGAATGCAATGACTCATAAATATGCTTTGTAGTCCTGGAGAATTCAGTGACCAAGGCATGTTGATTTGTGTTGAGAGTTACCATATTGCCATCAAACTTTTGAATGTTATTTGCTACGACATGAGCATTCTGATTTACGATTGTGAGAGTTTCAGTGTTCCTTTTTAATCCGTCCATAAGAAGAGTGACAGCTTGGCCGGCCGCTGTATATTTATCTTCAAACTTCTTTTCCATCACGTCCAGTTTGTGATTGATCTCCACTATGTTCTTGAGCATGAGATTCTCCGATTTCTTAATTCTTTTCAACAATTTATTTTGAGCTTTCTCAAACGATGCTTTAAGCTCATCCACTATACCCTGAATGACATTCACGGTGTGATTGGCTAGATCATCTCGTAATGGAAAGGCCTGAGGCACTCCTTGGCATTGCGCTTCAGCTGATGCACCTGTAGAGCTGGACACGAGCACAGTCTCTAAGGGGGGAATGCTTGCGGCCTCTGTAGATTTCTCGGACTCCCCCTCCACAGCTGCACCAATGTTCTCAGGGACGAACTGTAAGACCCCCCCTCCCCCTTACCAAGGAGGGCTACCGGATCTTATGCCCAGAACCGCCGTCTTACGGTGGCACTAACTCACGGGTTAGTCGACACCGCAACACGCCGATTCTGCCGGCTAATACGATCATAAACCTGTAGGCCAATATGAGAAATAAGAAGTATAATTGAGTATAAAATGCCATCAGTCCACAAGTCACAGTACAATCATATAAAGGAAATGAATAGTACATCACTAGTCCACAGAAAAGTACAGAAGAAAGAGTAAAAAGGGCTTATGCCCAGTACATCAAATCTCTCTCTCACAAAATGATAAATGCGGAAGCTAAACTAGAACATCAAGATTCGTCCCACCTGAGGACGCGCAGTAGTGGTAGTAGCCTGCTGAAGTGGTATCTGCTCCTCATGCCCTGCCTCCTCGACGTGCTGGTGCTCCATCTCCACGGGCTCCTAAAAATAGTTGGTCACCGACCATTAGTCAAAAAGACTAAGTCGTTTCCTCCGCACCTCGCCCCGCAGCTCCTAGGCACCGAGCGGGAGGACGAAGCGGAGGACAACAAGGGGTACAAGGTGGAAGCAGGTGACAATATCTAACTAATGATGTAATAAATACTGTAGATCTACTCTAGCAATTCTATGTACGGTACAAGTAACAAGTAACAAGTAGTGCAGTAATGAAAAAGTAAAGAAGCAGTAGTATGAACAAGTAAATAAGCTAAGCTACTACTATGCTATCATCACAAACGTACCCTAACTTATATAAATGCCCATACAAATATATAAGTTAGGATTTCCAGGAAATTTAACTTATCATATAAAAGAGCCCATACTAATTTATATGATAAGGATCTATGAAGCGTATGACCTAATATGAATGAATGATATGATGCAATTTTATGCGCAGGCAAGTGCAACTCACACACAACGACTCTGTGATCACAGACCTTTAGTTCCCACTTTTTGAGAGCTAGCATCACTCTCGGGTACCACCGCTGTGGCTACGGCAGCAGCGGAGCGGGCGTCTCCGCTTCTAGACCGGTATGCACACTACCAAGCCTTAGACCCCTCTCATACGCCTCTGTACACGTCCAAGGTGCACTCTAGAGTCTCGCGTACGTACTTTGCTGACAAACCCGTCAGTCTTGTTGGGTCGGATGTGTGTTATCGGGGGTCGTCCTCCAGACCGCAGTGTAAAACAACCCACTGGCCCCTCTAACTCCCACAACCGCCTGGTGCACCGTACTGTCATCGGTGTGACGAACGGCCAGTACCGCATGCCCCGCCACGATATTTATGCACATGCAAGTAATTCTTACCGAGCCTTCCGCTCGCAGGACCAAAACCCGTCCTGAATCCCTCAAACCCAAACACGGGTGAGAACGCACATCAGTGCCTTTATACCAACTCCCTCAAACCCCAAAACGGGTGAGCATATGTCATGAATCTCTCCAGCCCACACACGGGCGAGAAGGTACAACAATGTCCTAACCTATTAAACTACTCTTGCCTACGGTTTATTATACTTAGAGATTTAAGGTTAATCCCAGGACTGCCCCCGGTATTCCCTGTGAAGGGCTCTCAAGGGGCACTAGGAACTGTGTTGGGATTACGCCCAGCGTTCCCTTTCGCAAGGATATTTATTTTAGTTGATGGCTACCCATGTATCTTCCCAGCTCTCCTTATTGCTTTAGTATAACCCTAGTGACTTAAGTTATTACCGGGAAAACCGACGGTCTTCCGCCGATCCCCACTCCAGTTGTTAGTTAAGACTTGCACTTTTGATCCCTCACTAAGAAAAACTCTACCCACCAGGGTTACATATGTTGAACTCTCTCTTATTTCTGCCGATAATCAGTCCCCTGGTAATTCCCTAAGGCAAGACCTATTTGTGTTATATGCAGACCATGACCTATGTTTACCCTAGAGATGTGATCTTCCAAAACTTAAGGCATCTTGCCTCTAAATATTTATCCTAAGGTATTATGGACTAAGGGAACTACCCTAAGGATTCTCATAATTTTTCCTGGCCAAATGGACATTTAATTAATTCTCTTAATTTAAATGCTCGGCCACTTTACACATGAAGTGATTTAATTAAGCATCCTCTGACTTAGGAAATTTTTCCTGAGATGTATATTAACCAAATATTGCTGCCTTCAGAATTTCATAATTTTCCTTAAATTATTTATTGTCATTTTCTATTTAATAACAATCCCACATAAATTCCATTTTACACATGAAGTATAAGCATTATATACTCAAAAATTCCAGAAATATTACAGAGCCTTTAAGACACTAAATTATGGCTATTGGCAGAGAATCATCAAAATTGAATGTAAGATGGCCTATGGGGTTCCATTATAAGGTATTTACCAAAATGCCATTGTACTAATTTAACACAAGTAATGCATCCAATAAAATTCTGAGAAATTCATGAAAAACTAATATCAACATTTTATGACAGTAGAATAAATCCCAAATTTTTCAGAGGTATAAATATATCATTTCAAGAATTATCATGATAAGGGTAAAATGGGAAATTTAGGGTATCTACTCCAAGGTTCTTCAAAACAGAGAAATCATAATTTTCCTAAGTCAAATGTGATGTAATCTATGCCTTGGTAATGTTGTTTGGATTTGTACTTGAATACATCCTATTTTCCAATTTTTAATTCCAAAATAGCTATTTATAAAGTAAATTCCAATAAATAGAATTTTGATTCCAAAAATTCCATTATTAATTTGAAGAGTGACATTTACCCTAATGAGCCACTATAAATAATTTCATAATTCTTGCATGCAATCATTGGGCTAAATTCACCAATTTGCATTTTTGCTATTTGCACACCAAGCCTTAACATAGGCTAGCACATGCAAGTGGATTCTCCCACATGAATTGATCCCAAGGTGCTGAAAATTTTATCATGCACCAAGGGTGACCCCACTGACCCACCACCAAAATTTGGGGCCATGGGGAGGAGTAGAACTCCATATATGCCATTAATTTAAATTTTGATATTTTACCAAAAACTATAGGAAAATGTTTTCTAAAAATTCCTAAATTTTGCCAGGAGGTAAGTAAGCCCTAATCATGCATGTGCCCAAAATTTGGGGTCATGGTGACTAATATTGAGACCAGGGCATCCAATATAATTTTTGACCTAGTCTAGGACCAGTCCTAAGAGAAATGTCCTACAGGGCTGTACACTACTCCAAATTGTATGTTTAGGGTGGCATATTAAAGGTAAGACCCTTGGCTACAATTTTCATCAAGGGCCTAAGTTCTGGAAATGCTTCTAAGAGGCCTAAATTTAGCATGCAAAAGTACTGAAAAAGTGTGACAGGAAATGTCACTATTCATACATTAAACTGATTTATATTAAAATCGGCGCACGAATCTTAAAGCAAGAATTGACGGGATCGGGTTATCGTCTACCTCCAGCCAACGGCTGAGATCGAGCCGACCTGGAACGATTTTGCCGGCGGTTTCCGGCCAGCTGAGACGTCGCCACCTCCGGCCAATGGTGCCATCACCTTCACGGTGGTGGTGGCTATCATTTCCCGGCGATGGGGCGGCGGGAGACGGCGGCGACGGCGATCCCGAGCGGTTTCAGAAACTTAGATTTTTCTAGATTTTCTCACATGGCATCGGGCTCAATTGAGCCCGATCTCTCGCCTATTTGATCTAAGAAGCTAGTGCGGGTAGAGGTGAAGTGAAACGCACCATAATCGGGGCTTGGCTGCGGGTCAGGCGGCGGTTTGCCGTGGTGGTGGTGCGCCGGCGAGCTCCTCCCCGAAAGTTGAATTCTCCACCGTTTTCCATGAGTAAGTAGTCGAATTCCACTCCTCTCGGCCTTCTGAAGCTGATGGTGAGCTCTGTTTGGACTGGGGTGGGCTATAAGTGGAGATATCTCCAATGTTAGCTCGGTTTTGGGCTTTGGAGGTTTCACCCAGCTGCCATGTGGCTCTCAGCTCTGGAATTCTGCTGGAAATGAAGAGGGGAGGTCAGCCACTTGGTTTTGGGCAGCCTAAGTCAGCTGATGGGGTGGCCATGTGGCCACCATTTCCTTCATCCCTCTTTCTCTCTCCTCTTCTCCTAAAATTTCCAATTTTACCCCCTTGCATGCATTCTCTCTCCTGATTTAGAGGGGTAGGGTTGGTCTTGTTCACTTGGGCTGACTATGGGCCAATTTTGGTGGGCTTGGTCCAAGGGGGAATGACTTGGCCTTCATTTCATTCTTTAGGTCAAATTGTTGACCAATTTGACTTTTGGGGTTGACTGGTCAACTATGGTGGGTGGACTGACCCCACCTGGTGGAAATGGGTCTAGTGGCACCACCCAACTTGGTTTGGGTCAAGGGGGTGCCCCACTTAGGTTAATTAGGCCTATGGGTGTGGGTTTGACCAAATTAAGCCCAAGGTTGACCTTGGTCAACTGGGGTCAAAATGTTGACCCAGTGACATACCCTAGGGTCCACTTAGATTGTCTTTAGGGTTAGGGCAATGTGGTGGGGTCATGGTGTGGCTAGGGTCCCCTCGTAGGCTAGTTTGACCTAGTTTGACTATGGTCTTATAGTGGGCCCCACATGGCTACCACCCACTACCTGGGGTCAAACCTAGTTGGTCTCCTCAAATCTCACCCCATGCCTAACCCAATCTAAGTTGAGGGGTGTAGAAGTAACATGGGATGTTACAAATTCCAATAAACAAGAAAATAATTTCGTCCCCGAAATTTAAGTTCGGGTCTACGGGGTTCTAATTGCAAGAATTATCAAGAATCTTAAAAACATAGCTTAAATGTACCTGATGCGAATAGCTCCGGGTGTTGCTCCAGCATCAGATCTCTCGGCTCCCAAGTGTGCTCTTCCCGTCCATGGTTGGACCACAGCACCTTCACCAGGGGAACCTTCTTCTTTCGCAACACTCGGATGGCTGTATCGTCAATCCGGATCGGCTCCAATCTCACTGATCTGTCAGGCTCTACCGGTCCGGCTGTAGTAGTGATGTGCTGCTCCGGCCGGAGGAGAGCTCTCCATAAGGAAGAGACATGGAAGACGTCATGTAGTGCACCCAACTCCGGTGGCAGCTGCAGTCGGTAAGCTAAGGGGCCGATCCGCTCCAGGATCAGGTAGGGCCCCATGTATCGTGGACTGAGCTTCTTGTGCCTCCGCACCCGTGAAACACCGTGTACCGGACGTATCTTCAAGAATACCCTGTCTCCAACCTGGAACTCCACCTGCCGGTGCCGAGCATCATAATACTTTGCCTGTCTGCTCTGGGCCTCCAGTAGCCGATCCCTGATCAATCGAACCTGAGCCTCAGTGTCCTCTATATAATCGGATCCCAGAGCCCTGGTGTCCACATCCTGTACCCATGATAGCGGTGTCCGGCATCTCCTCCCATAAAGAGCCTCGTACGGAGCCATCCTGATGCTAGCCTGGTGGCTGTTATTATACGAGAACTCGATCAATGGCAGCAGTCTCTCCCAAGGCCTCCCCGTATCCAATATGCATAATCTGAGCAGGTCCTCCATGGTCCGGATGGTCCGCTCGGTCTGTCCGTCAGTCTGCGGGTGGAAGGCGGTACTAAAGGTAAGCCGAGATCCCAAGTGAGCATGCACGGCCCTCCACTCGCTCGAAGTGAACCGACCATCACGGTCCGAAATAATAGTCCTGGGGATACCATGATATCTGATGTACTGCTCCACAAATAGTCTCACCAGAACTGCAACTGGGGCATCCTTCCGAACTGGGATAAACCGCGCGACTTTGGTCAATCTGTCCACTATAACCCATATAGAATCATGTCCGGAGTGGGAGCGAGGCAATCCGTGTACAAAGTCCATAGCAATGTCCTCGAACTTCCACTCTGGAACTGGCAGTGGCTGTAATAAACCTCCCGGGCTCTTGCATTCCGCCTTCACACGCTGGCAGGTCTCGCAATGGGTCACAAAATCCGTGATCTCCCTCTTCATCCCGGGCCAATACATAGATCTCCGCAAATCTGCCCACATCTTGGTGATGCCAGGGTGCACTGAATATCTCGAGCAATGTGCCTCTCGGAGTATGTCATCTCGAATACTGCCCCCTGCTGGTATGTAGATGCGCCCCCGGAACCGAAGAAGATCATCCTGTAGTGTGTAGTCCTCGACCTTGCCCCTCTCTAGGGCACTGAAAATCGGCTGTAATGCAGCATCCAGCCTCTGATGTGCTCGGATGCGCTCCTGTATATCATCGCAGCTGATCACTGAGCTCAAATACTCTCTATATACCACTGGCTCGGTCTCGGACACCACGGTAATGTGCATGTCCTCCATCATCTGAAACAGCTCCATGGACATCAATCGGGGCTCCGGTCCAGAAGTGCCGGCCCTCCTGCTCAAAGCATCCGCAACCGTGTTCGCTTTTCCCGGATGATAGTGGATCTTGTAATCATAATCACAGAGAAACTTCAGCCACCTCCTCTGTCTCAGGTTTAGGTCTTTCTGAGTATTGATATACTTGAGATTCTTGTGATCTGAAAAGATGTCACAATGAATCCCATATAAGTAATGCCTCCATATCTTCAGGGCGAAAACCACAGCCCCGAGCTCTAGATCATGTACTGGATAGTTATGCTCATGCTTCTTCAACTGTCTCGAAGCATAAGCGATAACGTGTCCATGCTGCATCAAGACTGCACCCATCCCCTGGTAAGAGGCGTCCGTGTAGATCTGGAATCCTTCGCTCCCGGATGGAAGCGCAAGAATGGGGGATGAGATGAGTCGGTCCTTCAGCTCCTGAAAAGCTGCCTCACACCGCTCTGACCAAACAAAATCTGCATCCTTCTTCGTCAAGGACGTGAGGGGGAGTGCTATCCTCGAGAACCCCTCCACGAACTTGCGGTAATAGCCTGCTAGTCCCAAGAAACTGCGGATGTCAGATGCGGTCTTCGGCCGTGGCCAATCCCTCACGGTCTCTATCTTGGCCGGGTCCACTGCTAACCCAGCCCCGCTGATCGTGTGCCCCAGGAAAGCCACCTCCTGCAACCAGAACTGGCACTTCGAAAATTTTGCGTACATCTGTGTCTCCCTCAACCTCTGCAGGACCTGTGCCAAGTGCTCCGTATGCTCCTCCTGAGTCCGAGAATATATAAGGATGTCGTCGATGAATACTATCACGAAGCGATCTAAGAAAGGCTCGAAAACACGGTTCATCAGACTCATGAATGCAGCAGGAGCATTCGTGAGCCCAAAAGGCATCACCGTGAATTCGTATAGTCCATAACGCGAACTGAAAGCCGTCTTCGGTATGTCTTCTTCCCTGATACGGAGCTGATAATAGCCGGATCGCAAATCTAACTTGGAGAACCAGAATGCTCCCTGTAGCTGGTCAAATAACTCATCTATCTGAGGCAGAGGATAGGTGTTTCGGACCGTCAACCGGTTCAGCTCCCGGTAATCTATACATAATCGCAGTGATCCGTCCTTCTTCTTCACAAATAGAACTGGCGCTCCCCATGGCGATGAACTAGGCCGTACAAATCCTGACTCGACTAGCTCCTGCAGTTGAGTTCTGAACTCTGCTAACTCTCTAGGAGCCATCCTGTAGGGTGCTCGGGACACCGGCTTCGCTCCCGGCACTAGCTGAATCCTGAAGTCCAAGTCTCTAGCAGGCGGTAGCCCGGGCAATTTCTCCGGGAATACGTCGGAGAAATCCCGAACCACCGGAATATCTGAGATAGTCGCCTCTGTCCCCACCATCTCGAAGCAGACAATATAGACTTCTTCGCCCTGCTCATGGGCCTTCACAGCCTGTATAGAAGATAATAGTAGGTGGCAGATAGGCTGGATACCTTCAACGATAACATGAGAGTCGCCATGTCTCAGCGTGATCCTCCTGGACGGACAATCTATCTGGGCATGGTTCCGGTGCAACCAGGCCATGCCCAAGATCAAGTCAAAGTCCTGCAGCTTCAGAATAGTCGCCGGCGCCTCAAAAGCCTTGCCGCCAATCTCGGCCTCCATGTCGCAATGTGCAGTAGTCCGCAGCTCCGACCCATCGGGTAGGCGTACCCTCATCTCTAGTCCAGGGAACCTCTCCACGCCTTCGAGTCCGTCGATGAAGGCCTCGGATACGAACGAGTGTGACGCACCCGTGTCGAAAAGAGTATGGGCAGGCTTGCCGCTGATCATGACTATGCCTGAGGTTTGTTTATGTGAGGGTTAATTGTTATCCTATGGTTCCAGGTACTATATACATATCATTGGAAAATTTAAGGAAACTCAAAACTAACTTCAAGTACCTGTAATGACCTCCTCGGGATTCCTCGGCTCTGTGAGGTCCAAGGCGTATATCTGCTCCTGTTCGCGCCTCCTGCCGTGATATCCCCGACCTCGGCCTCGTCCTCGGCCTCGTCCTCGGCCCTGCTGTACTGGGGCCACTGGAGGTGGAGGAGGAGGAGGGGGATGGAATCGGTGCGGGCACTCCGACCTGATGTGCCCAGGCTGGCGACATCCGTAACAAACCACTTGTCGGTGGCCTCGGTCATCCTGCCTCCTTGGATCATGCATCTGTAGAGGTGGGGGAGCCAAAGCTGGAGGAGGCCCCTGCTCCTGCCTGAAGTTGGGACGACGACGTCCCCCACCCCTCCTGTATCCGATGGTCCTGCCTCTCTGAGAGCCCCTACTGCTCTCACCTGATGTCGATCCATCAAATGGTCTCTTCCCTCCGGCTCGCACCATCAGCTGGTCAGCCTCCAGCTTCTTCGCCATCTCGATGATCTGCCTGGATGTGCCATGAGAAATGAATAACAGAGCCTGCCTCAGATCATCCCTAAGGCCCCGGTAGAACCTCTTCGCATACCTCCTGTCGTCGGTGTCCTGAATCCCCGCGAACCTGGCCAAGTGGGAGAACTCCCTCTGGTACTCTATCACAGATCTGGTCCCCTGCTTGAGGTTCAAAAACCTCTCCTCCAAAGCATCTCTGTCCGTAGCAGAGACGAAGTGCTCCAGGAACACATCGCCAAACTCCTCCCAAGAAATCTCTGACAACTCAAAGTCCGCATAAGTAGTCTCCCGGACTGACTTCCATCATCTCTTCGCGTGGGCCTCTAGCACGGAGGTGGCTAGAGGTACTGCCTGGCCGACTGGGCAGCTGATGCCCGCTAAGATCTCGTGTATGGCCTCCAGCCATTCTTCTGTCTTCACCGCATCCTCTGTCCCGCGGTACGTCGGTGGGGACAGGCTCTTGAATGCACTCAGCCAGCTCGACCCCGGATTTGGCTGTGGAGCCGGGACTTGCTGGGCTCTAAAGGCATCCAAAATCGCCGTCAGGGTCTGCCCCATCTCCGTATGTAGGAATGGAGTGGCAGCTGGAGGGGGAGGAGCCACATTTTGCGGCGCTGCGACCTGTGGAGGTTGCATAAAGGTAAGGTTAAAGCAAAATTGGCCTATCAAATTGTACTTTGTGGACCATTTCTGTGACTTTTGTACATGGGCACACCACTGCTTCCGCTGCATAGTTTGTCCGCAAACTAATGCTGGGGCGGGGGTGGTCCCATGTTGTGGACTTCTTTCTCATATGATCGTTGTTCGAGTGATACCAGTTTGTAAGACCCCCCCTCCCCCTTACCAAGGAGGGCTACCGGATCTTATGCCCAGAACCGCCGTCTTACGGTGGCACTAACTCACGGGTTAGTCGACACCGCAACACGCCAATTCTGCCGGCTAATACGATCATAAACCTGTAGGCCAATATGAGAAATAAGAAGTATAATTGAGTATAAAATGCCATCAGTCCACAAGTCACAGTACAATCATATAAAGGAAATGAATAGTACATCACTAGTCCACAGAAAAGTACAGAAGAAAGAGTAAAAAGGGCTTATGCCCAGTACATCAAATCTCTCTCTCACAAAATGATAAATGCGGAAGCTAAACTAGAACATCAAGATTCGTCCCACCTGAGGACGCGCAGTAGTGGTAGTAGCCTGCTGAAGTGGTATCTGCTCCTCATGCCCTGCCTCCTCGACGTGCTGGTGCTCCATCTCCACGGGCTCCTAAAAATAGTTGGTCACCGACCATTAGTCAAAAAGACTAAGTCGTTTCCTCCGCACCTCGCCCCGCAGCTCCTAGGCACCGAGCGGGAGGACGAAGCGGAGGACAACAAGGGGTACAAGGTGGAAGCAGGTGACAATATCTAACTAATGATGTAATAAATACTGTAGATCTACTCTAGCAATTCTATGTACGGTACAAGTAACAAGTAACAAGTAGTGCAGTAATGAAAAAGTAAAGAAGCAGTAGTATGAACAAGTAAATAAGCTAAGCTACTACTATGCTATCATCACAAACGTACCCTAACTTATATAAATGCCCATACAAATATATAAGTTAGGATTTCCAGGAAATTTAACTTATCATATAAAAGAGCCCATACTAATTTATATGATAAGGATCTATGAAGCGTATGACCTAATATGAATGAATGATATGATGCAATTTTATGCGCAGGCAAGTGCAACTCACACACAACGACTCTGTGATCACAGACCTTTAGTTCCCACTTTTTGAGAGCTAGCATCACTCTCGGGTACCACCGCTGTGGCTACGGCAGCAGCGGAGCGGGCGTCTCCGCTTCTAGACCGGTATGCACACTACCAAGCCTTAGACCCCTCTCATACGCCTCTGTACACGTCCAAGGTGCACTCTAGAGTCTCGCGTACGTACTTTGCTGACAAACCCGTCAGTCTTGTTGGGTCGGATGTGTGTTATCGGGGGTCGTCCTCCAGACCGCAGTGTAAAACAACCCACTGGCCCCTCTAACTCCCACAACCGCCTGGTGCACCGTACTGCCATCGGTGTGATGAACGGCCAGTACCGCATGCCCCGCCACGATATTTATGCACATGCAAGTAATTCTTACCGAGCCTTCCGCTCGCAGGACCAAAACCCGTCCTGAATCCCTCAAACCCAAACACGGGTGAGAACGCACATCAGTGCCTTTATACCAACTCCCTCAAACCCCAAAACGGGTGAGCATATGTCATGAATCTCTCCAGCCCACACACGGGCGAGAAGGTACAACAATGTCCTAACCTATTAAACTACTCTTGCCTACGGTTTATTATACTTAGAGATTTAAGGTTAATCCCAGGACTGCCCCCGGTATTCCCTGTGAAGGGCTCTCAAGGGGCACTAGGAACTGTGTTGGGATTACGCCCAGCGTTCCCTTTCGCAAGGATATTTATTTTAGTTGATGGCTACCCATGTATCTTCCCAGCTCTCCTTATTGCTTTAGTATAACCCTAGTGACTTAAGTTATTACCGGGAAAACCGACGGTCTTCCGCCGATCCCCACTCCAGTTGTTAGTTAAGACTTGCACTTTTGATCCCTCACTAAGAAAAACTCTACCCACCAGGGTTACATATGTTGAACTCTCTCTTATTTCTGCCGATAATCAGTCCCCTGGTAATTCCCTAAGGCAAGACCTATTTGTGTTATATGCAGACCATGACCTATGTTTACCCTAGAGATGTGATCTTCCAAAACTTAAGGCATCTTGCCTCTAAATATTTATCCTAAGGTATTATGGACTAAGGGAACTACCCTAAGGATTCTCATAATTTTTCCTGGCCAAATGGACATTTAATTAATTCTCTTAATTTAAATGCTCGGCCACTTTACACATGAAGTGATTTAATTAAGCATCCTCTGACTTAGGAAATTTTTCCTGAGATGTATATTAACCAAATATTGCTGCCTTCAGAATTTCATAATTTTCCTTAAATTATTTATTGTCATTTTCTATTTAATAACAATCCCACATAAATTCCATTTTACACATGAAGTATAAGCATTATATACTCAAAAATTCCAGAAATATTACAGAGCTTTTAAGACACTAAATTATGGCTATTGGCAGAGAATCATCAAAATTGAATGTAAGATGGCCTATGAGGTTCCATTATAAGGTATTTACCAAAATGCCATTGTACTAATTTAACACAAGTAATGCATCCAATAAAATTCTGAGAAATTCATGAAAAACTAATATCAACATTTTATGACAGTAGAATAAATCCCAAATTTTTCAGAGGTATAAATATATCATTTCAAGAATTATCATGATAAGGGTAAAATGGGAAATTTAGGGTATCTACTCCAAGGTTCTTCAAAACAGAGAAATCATAATTTTCCTAAGTCAAATGTGATGTAATCTATGCCTTGGTAATGTTGTTTGGATTTGTACTTGAATACATCCTATTTTCCAATTTTTAATTCCAAAATAGCTATTTATAAAGTAAATTCCAATAAATGGAATTTTGATTCCAAAAATTCCATTATTAATTTGAAGAGTGACATTTACCCTAATGAGCCACTATAAATAATTTCATAATTCTTGCATGCAATCATTGGGCTAAATTCACCAATTTGCATTTTTGCTATTTGCACACCAAGCCTTAACATAGGCTAGCACATGCAAGTGGATTCTCCCACATGCAGTGATCCCAAGGTGCTGAAAATTTTATCATGCACCAAGGGTGACCCCACTGACCCACCACCAAAATTTGGGGCCATGGGGAGGAGTAGAACTCCATATATGCCATTAATTTAAATTTTGATATTTTACCAAAAACTATAGGAAATTTTTTCTAAAAATTCCTAAATTTTGGCAGGAGGTAAGTAAGCCCTAATCATGCATGTGCCCAAAATTTGGGGTCATGGTGACTAATATTGAGACCAGGGCATCCAATATAATTTTTGACCTAGTCTAGGACCAGTCCTAAGAGAAATGTCCTACAGGGCTGTACACTACTCCAAATTGTATGTTTAGGGTGGCATATTAAGGGTAAGACCCTTGGCTACAATTTTCATCAAGGGCCTAAGTTCTGGAAATGCCTCTAAGAGGCCTAAATTTAGCATGCAAAAGTACTGAAAAAGTGTGACAGGAAATGTCACTATTCATACATTAAACTGATTTATATTAAAATCGGCGCACGAATCTTAAAGCAAGAATTGACGGGATTGGGTTATCGTCTACCTCCAGCCAACGGCTGAGATCGAGCCGACCTGGAACGATTTTGCCGGCGGTTTCCGGCCAGCTGAGACGTCGCCACCTCCGGCCAATGGTGCCATCACCTTCACGGTGGTGGTGGCTATCATTTCCCGGCGATGGGGCGGCGGGAGACGGCGGCGACGGCGATCCCGAGCGGTTTCAGAAACTTAGATTTTTCTAGATTTTCTCACATGGCATCGGGCTCAATTGAGCCCGATCTCTCGCCTATTTGATCTAAGAAGCTAGTGCGGGTAGAGGTGAAGTGAAACGCACCATAATCGGGGCTTGGCTGCGGGTCAGGCGGCGGTTTGCCGTGGTGGTGGTGCGCCGGCGAGCTCCTCCCCGAAAGTTGAATTCTCCACCATTTTCCATGAGTAAGTAGTCGAATTCCACTCCTCTCGGCCTTCTGAAGCTGATGGTGAGCTCTGTTTGGACTAGGGTGGGCTATAAGTGGAGATATCTCCAATGCTAGCTCGGTTTTGGGCTTTGGAGGTTTCACCCAGCTGCCATGTGGCTCTCAGCTCTGGAATTCTGCTGGAAATGAAGAGGGGAGGTCAGCCACTTGGTTTTGGGCAGCCTAAGTCAGCTGATGGGGTGGCCATGTGGCCACCATTTCCTTCATCCCTCTTTCTCTCTCCTCTTCTCCTAAAATTTCCAATTTTACCCCCTTGCATGCATTCTCTCTCCTGATTTAGAGGGGTAGGGTTGGTCTTGTTCACTTGGGCTGACTATGGGCCAATTTTGGTGGGCTTGGTCCAAGGGGGAATGACTTGGCCTTCATTTCATTCTTTAGGTCAAATTGTTGACCAATTTGACTTTTGGGGTTGACTGGTCAACTATGGTGGGTGGACTGACCCCACCTGGTGGAAATGGGTCTAGTGGCACCACCCAACTTGGTTTGGGTCAAGGGGGTGCCCCACTTAGGTTAATTAGGCCTATGGGTGTGGGTTTGACCAAATTAAGCCCAAGGTTGACCTTGGTCAACTGGGGTCAAAATGTTGACCCAGTGACATACCCTAGGGTCCACTTAGATTGTATTTAGGGTTAGGGCAATGTGGTGGGGTCATGGTGTGGCTAGGGTCCCCTCTTAGGCTAGTTTGACCTAGTTTGACTATGGTCTTATAGTGGGCCCCACATGGCTACCACCCACTACCTGGGGTCAAACCTAGTTGGTCTCCTCAAATCTCACCCCATGCCTAACCCAATCTAAGTTGAGGGGTCTAGAAGTAACATGGGATGTTACACGAACTCAGGAGCGTGCTTGTCAGATGGAACTTCAGTGATATCCTGAGTCTCCAATGCTTCCTGTCCCCCATTGCCTTCTTCCTCACCTTCATCATCCATTTGATCATTCTCATCAGCATCACCTTCCAACCCTTCGTCAGCAGTCTCCTCTACAGCATCACTTTCTTCTTGTATATCCGCCACTGCATCTCTGACTATCTGGGAGATGTCAGATACGATATTAGCATCAGTGGGTAGAGGCTCCCCCTCAATTCCTGCTGTCAAAGCATCAGGAATTTCACTGGGGATAACTAAGGAATCAGCCACAGTTCCTTCCTCGGCTGGAGATACGTCCTGTTGTTCTACCACGGCAGCCTGCCCAATGCGCCTCTCCCATCTGTCAAAGACACTCGAGTCCATTTTCTTCAAGTAATGTAGAGGAACACCTTTACTCATGTCATACTTATCTCCGTTTACCTGATTGAGATACAGACTGATGATTCGGCCAAAGCTAGGAGATCTGAGGGTGTCCTTTATCTTCTCAAAAAGCAATGCCCCCCAGTTGAATCCTTTTCTGCAGACAATAGCCACCAGGATCTTGAACATGTCCGCAGAGATGTGGTCATGAGAACCCGGTTTGCATATGAGTACCTTCCCAAAGATATCTGACAGAAGTTTCCCTTCTTAATTCATATCCTTTCGCTTTATCGACCGAGTTCCTCGAGCGAGACCACAGAATAATAGAGTCCTGGTTTTGTCTTCCTCCTCAAGATAATCCTCGTGCTCCGAGCTAGATAGCTGCAGGAAGTGGGTCAGCTTGCTGGCAGACATCTTGATCGTTGTCCATGCAACCTTGCTCTTGATGAGAGAGTCTTCATTTCGGAGTCTGGCGGTAGCGAAGAACTCCAGCACTTCCTTGTCCAAGATTTTACACGAGCGCTCCAGTACGAATGAGATTCCAGCCTCTTCCAGCATAATAATGATGTTTCTGAATTCATCTGAGGTATGAGAGAACCCTGTTCGAACCAGCTCGCATCCAGTGACCAGCCCAGCGGTTGTCCTTGGAGCTATTGCACACCTAGGGAGAGAATCCCTGCTCTACGCTTAATAAAAAGTCAAAAGGGAAGCGACACTAGTGATAAAGTCCAAGTAAGGGTGAGGATGTGGTTACCTAAAAGCGTAGACAGTGAGTTAGTTCGATGAAGACGATGGACACCCGGTAGGTGCACGCGACTGTGATTGATCGAAACCGCGGAGAAGTCCCTGGAAGGAAGAATCGGCGAGATTGGGAGACGGGATGTCGACGGAAGGGGAATCTTGCGGGATGAAACGGCGAGAAACCTTCGGTGAGCTTCCTGTCGGATGTCGACGGAGTTCTTCACGATTCGGCGAGGGACCTTCGGTAAGAAGCTTGCGGGAATCTCGCGGGATGTCTACGGAAAGGGAATAGTCGGCGAGTTCCCCTGCGGAGAGAGTCGATTCGGTGAGTCTCCTGCGGAGAAAGTCCTTCGGCGGGATTCCTACGGAAGATGAAGGGTCGGCGGGAATATGAAGGATCGACGAGTTAAGAGGATTTTAACGGTTTCCGTGTGTTCGGCGGAAGGCTTCGGGTTAAGCGGGTTTCTAGTTTGTCTAAGTGGAAATATATATATGTTTCTTAAAGCCAATATATTTAGGGTTTGAACCGAGCTTTTCCAGACGTTTCTTGATGTCAAGATTTCCAATGACGTATCTTCGTTAGTTTTTAACGAACTGATTTACGCCGATAGATGTTAGTTCTCGAATCTACCAGTGGAATTACCGATAACTCTTTAATGATGTATCTAAGGTTTATATTCACGGCGTTAACCTATCCTTAGATGTGCACACATATATGTATATATATATATGTATATAACGATGTATATATATATATATATATATATATATATGTAAAAGTCGATAGAAAATGACTCAAGTCTTGGAGCTGATGAAAAATACCTAGGATTATGAGAGTTATCATTTAGCCTCTCTGACTAAAACATACCAGGTGCTCGATGTGAGTATGCCCATATAGATATCACTGCTGTTATTCCAGATGCATGTTCCAATTCAGTCTTGAAACATCTACTGTCTAGTTCCCATTATATTTACGGGAACCTAGACTACCCTGCAAAAGAGAGTTACTTTACCTTAGGAACCCAATACATATTGGGTCCTAGGTTCTTGTTAGCATAAACACTCGACTGCCTTCCTTCAGAAATTCTGACAGGAAGACTACCTCTGCCCTGGAGATGTGGATAGGCCCTTGCCCTTGACACAGAGGGGTTGTGCCAACAGTCTATGGCAAAGTGTCCCACTTTGCCACAGCACCAACACTCATGAATGTTGTATCTCCGTTTCTGACCAGATCTTGTGACTGAGGTAGTCATGAGCCTAGGTCCAAACGGGATAGATCTGGATCTGCTCCCAGAACTGCCTCTTCCACCGTGACACGTGGAAGGGTGGAATGAATGCATGCAGCGAGCGTCACGAGGTCTGGGAAGTGGTGCCTTCCTTTCAGACAGCCCCCTTCCTGAGACCCCATAAGAACTTACAGCATGACTTCTAACCCCCCTTTCCTGTGTCCTTGGGTGGAGAGAAGATTTCTGAGAGCTGATACTAGCCGATTAATGCCGAGTATGGGCAGTGGCCGAGAATACAAAGGACTCATAAGGAGCCTTAGGTATTCTCTCACGGGTGCCTATGACGGCCCTTGCACTATGGGTGTCTCCACATGAGGACAGATCACTCTTGCAGTGATCACGATTATTCCTGTGATCATACCTGAAGGCATGATGAGTAGCCTTCCTACTTGGAGTGGGGGGTCAGAATACTGTTTCCCCATTTCTCCACGAATTGATAATTCGGGAGATCCACCCATTTTCTACCTTTCTCTTCATAGCATCAACCTTGGAAAAGTTTGATACTATCCTTTTCTCAGTCTCTAGACTACTCTCTAGATCAGATATTTTAGAGTCCTTGACCTTGTTGGACGCCAATTGGAGAACCAACAAGATCTTCAGCCGTGCAATCTCCTGAGCTTGTTCTTCAACAAGCAGGTTGCTTTTCTGAAGGGCTCTCTGCAGGGAATCAGAATTTTCTGAAGGGACACAGTTCCTGTCTTCAGAAACTTCAAGAGAGATGGGGCAGGATGAAAAAGTTACCGGCTCTTCAGTGTTATTGTCATTAGAGCCAGTGACCGTTGTGTCATCCTCATCAGAACTGCTTTCCTCACTGGCTTCTTCAGTCTCTGACACGGACACTGGAGCACTGATGCTGTCCGATAGATCCTTACCTTCATCTTCAGAGGCGAGGACCCCCACATAGGCTTCATCCTCTGGTTGACAGCAGATTCCAGCTTTCTCTGACCCCCCCCCCATCTGTTCTGAGATCATCACCCACATAGATTTAGCCGACCCACATTTTTTTCAATCTAGAGCGAGAAGCTCCAGACCAGATATCCATGATAATTTGACGAATCCTCTTGTCCAAATTAAATAATGAAAGTTCCTTCTCCGACATCTCAGCAATGCACTTGGGCACTTGAATATTCTTTCCAGAGTCGGAGGTCTTCATAGGAATAAAAGGACCCTCTTCCAGGATGAAAGATGCTCGAGGATCGATAGCATCCAAGTGATACGACACTCTCATCCTCCAGACGGGATAAAACTCCTTTGTGCATGTGGGGAGTCTTAGTGGCGATATCTCATGATCCAGCTCCATGCTTCTGACACTGGTGGCAGGATTCTACTCAAGGTGTAAACCTTTTTGATGAGTAACCTCGCTCTGATACTACTTGAAATTCCACCTAGTGTCAACTATCTTCACCTATGGGGGGGGAATAGGTGACGTGTGGCATTTTTGCGGAATTTAAATTGTACCTGCACACGAAAATAAAACAACACAACATAAAAGAGTACACAAGCTATTTATAGTGGTTCCCCGATTTGGGTACATCCACTTTCCCCCTTCGACCTATCTCCCAACAAGGGACGACTCGGTCTCTTCACCAACAGGATTGAAATCCAATCCTTGCACTATCGGAAGGAACCCTTCCACACGTAGGAGTCAACACTCCCACAACCCGGGTTGCACCCAACCCTTACAACTAGGAACCAACGTTCCTTTACAACAAAACTAAAATAGAATGTACAAGAAATACAAACTACGTTTGGAGACTACGGTGTCCCTCTTCGTTGACGACGTGTTCTTGAAGTCCACGAAGAGTCCACAACCTTAGATCTCTCTTGGAGAGAATCTCCCCGGAACCGGCGGCGGCAAGATGAGCGGCAGCTTGGTTCACGGGATCGGCAGCGACAATGGTGTGCGGCTGCTATACTTTGGAGATCCAAACTTCATAGCAAAGCTAGCTAGGTCTTCCAACGGTCACACTAGGATCAGTCGTCTCGATCGATTCGGACGGGGAAGGTTTTCCCGATCAACAAATCAAGAGACAAGAGATCTCCGGTTAGACACGTGAGACGCTAAGCTTGGCTAAGCTTCTATCGACCAGAGATCTGGAAGAAACCACGATCAAGACCAACGATCAACTCTCTCAAGCGGAGACGGCGGCGGCGGAGCGGAACTCGCGATCTAGGTTACATCGCGGCCCGTGTTTCGTCTTTTTCTCCGTGTCTCTACTGTTCAAAAATACCCGTGTATTTATACAGTGAAATACTCTTATATGACCGTTATGGGTCCCACCAGAAGAAACCCTAGATCCGGTTCAAATAGTGCCAGCGGCAGAATCCGGTCCAGCTTTTTCCAGAAAATTGCCCAAGTCAAAATCGGCGAGAATCGAAGGTGATTCTCGACGAATCGGCGAGAATCAGTTAGTGATTCTCGACGATTCGTCGAGAATCACTAGTGATTCTCGCCGAATCACTTGATGATTCTCGCCGAATCACTTGTTGATTCTCGACGAATATTACATGGCCATGATCTGCTCAACGATGGGTTCGGCGAGAATCACTAGTGATTCTCGCCGAATCTTACTTGGCACCGTTTTGAGGTAGCCGGATAGAGTCGGCGAGAATCACTAGTGATTCTCGACGATTCGGCGAGAATCACTAGTGATTCTCGCCGAATCGGCGAGAATCACTTGGTGATTCTCGTCGATTTATAATTAGATGATTTTTCGTCTATCCACCCAAGAGCTGCTCCTTGACCCATCCTTGCTCCTTGTCTGCTCTTGCATAGTTACAACCCTGTACTGGAAAGTAAGTGCACTCCAATAGAGAAAGTACACGTAGGCCAACACACTGATCTGCTCAACGAGGGATTACGTCGTACAGACCCGTGTATATTGACCTACTGCACCCTGACATTGGTGTGCACTTAGCGTGGAATAACTGCAAGCACAACTTAAGAGGTTTCATCAAATACATTGTGAATTCATCTTAGCTTGACAGGTGGCTTCCTCAAATCCAGGTAATTGTGGATACAATACCCAACAGGGGGCGTGACCCATCCCGAAAAAAGCTATAAATTGAGCCCTTCCCCAAGGGTTCATGACCACTTTTGGCTGAGAGGGGGAGGTTCTGCACCTTTGTTTAATGTTCCTTTTATGCTCTTTCTCTCTCGCTTTGTATTTTCCTTAATCCTAGTTAGTTAAGCTTTTGTAATAGCTTTTATTAATGTTTTAGTTGCTAATGATAGGGCCAGAATAGGATTTCAATTCCATGCACTTGTAATCTCGTTCAATTTCATGCTGTAAGCTCGCCTTAATTTTAATAAAAGTGCTCTTATTTTCTTCTCTTTACTACTTTGTGTCGTTATGCTTTACTACTCATCCCCCTCTTCCACCTCACCATGATTAACTAATCCTCCATGTACTCGATCTTGATGATCCGAGGTTCGAGTGATTAAGCTATGATGCTTTGAATCTTACCTTTCCTTTTTAGGGTTTAGCCTTGAATTACTCTTGATTTATCACGGGATGGAGGTATATCATCGATATATACTCTCCACCTTTGCTTCATTCTGGGCTAGCCGAGAGGCCGAAAGTTTGAAATGAGCACTCAAGAGTAAAGGGAGTTGTTCGCACCCCTCGAGAGAGGCATACGTTCAATTCTCCCGGATTGGAGTAAAATCCAATAGAGGGGTTCGCAGCATAAAGCGGGTTTTAGGCCTCCGATTCGGACGAAAGTTTGGTCAGACCTTCCTAAACTCAGATGGGCATGACTTTGAGAGAAGCATGTTCTTGCTTTTAGAACCTCCGCGGTCAAGGTCACTTGCCTTATTAATTGAAAAAGTTTATTATTGCATCTTTTGATCAACTTAAGCCGAGGTGATTCTCGATCGAGTACTATCGCTTAATCATCATTTAGCTTTTCTCAAAATTGCAAGTAAAACATTCTCACTTCTCTAATTTAGTAAGCAACCCCAAAACAACTTATATTTGATAAGATAATAGTAACTCCTTGAAGTAGAAATACTCAATTCGCCCCGGGTAATACGACCTTGATATTGAACTTAATATCCTATACTATATGCGACAAGGTATACTTGCCTTCATCGAATATAGAATCGGAGAACATCTCTCAACTACACTTTCACCTTCTCCTCCCTTAACTTTGTCTTCTCCACGCATAACCCCTTCTCCGCTAATAATTCTATATCAAGTTTTTGGCGCCGTTGCCGGGGACTCATGTTTTGATATTTTGAAAAAAAGGATAGCTATTAATATTATCATTTTTCCTTTTCTCTCGCTCTCGTAATGGTTTTATCTCTTCCCCCCCCCCCTCTTTCTCTCTTTTTAAGTGTATGACCCGAGAAAGCTCATCGATTATTCCTTTCGATCCTGAGATAGAGCGCACCGTTGTGCGTCGCCTGCGTTCTCATGACCAGGAATCGCATTTAGGCATCGAAGAGTCGATCGGGGACACTGCCACAGAAACGATGGATCCTAATCCACCCAACCCAAATGAGGCCCAACAAAGGACTATGTCCTATTATGCGAGGCCGAACCTTGAGGGTACACAATCAAGTATTGTTCGCCCCACAGTGGCGAACAATAACTTTGAGATCAAGTCCAGCATCATCCAAATGGTGCAGCAGTCGGTAACCTTCGATGGTCTCCCGGACGAGGATCCAAATTGTCACATTGCAAATTTTCTTGAAATCTGTGATACTTTTAAAATCAATGGAGTCTCAGATGACTCCATTCGATTACGTCTCATCCCTTTCTCTTTGCGGTCAAAGGCCAAACAGTGGCTGAGCTCTCTTCCTAGAGGGTCCATCACCACGTGGGCCGAGATGGCAGGGAAATTTCTTACCAAGTATTTCCCGCCTGCGAAGACCGCCAAATTGCGCACGGATATTGCATCCTTCATGCAAATAGACTCGAAGACTCTCTACGATACATGGGAGAGCTTCAAGGAGCTATTGAGAAGGTGCCCACACCACGCGCTTCGAATTTGGCAACAAGTGCAAATATTTTATAATGGCCTAAATTCCTTAACAAGGCAAATGATCGACGCGGCCCCTGGGGGAACACTAAATAACAAAACCCCAGAGGTCTCTCAGGAACTTTTTGAGGAAATGGCTATGAATTCATATCAATGGAACGCGCCCCGTGTGCGGGCTAACAAACCAGCGGGAGTCTTTGAAATTGACGCTACTTCGAATCTTGCCCTCCAAGTTGAGCGGTTAACAAAGCAAGTGGTGGAGATGACTGCTTCCTCCGCCACTCCTCCTTGGTTTAATAATTATAATAACTCTACTTTTACATAAGAGCATGTTGACTTCATGGGAAATGCTCCTCAGCCCTCCTATAACCCAAACAACGCACCGTACAATAACACTTACAATGCGGGTTATAGGAGCCATCTGAATTTCTCATAGAGCAACCAAGGAAATGCTCAACGCCCCCATAACCCCCCTCATAATCATAGCCAAAAATTTAATCTATCTCCCCCCTTAAATTTAAATCCACCTAGTTTCCAACCGCAACAGGCAAAGCCCTCTTCACTTGAAGAGGTCTTTGCCAAATACGTTGCTACTAATGAAACAAATATCAGGAATATTGTCGGGTCCATCAAAAACTTGGAAAACCAAGTGGGACAGCTAGCCAAGATGATATCTGATCGGTAACAAGGAGCTTTGCCAGGAAATACCGAGCAAAATCCAAGAGAAAGTACAAACTCCATTACCCTCCGCAGCGGAAAAGAAGTTGCTATACCAAGCGAACCTATGGTACCTCTCCCATCTCCTCTCTCTCCTCCTGTTATTTTAGCTTCAAATTTGCCTACTACGCCTATGCCACATATGTCTAATCCAAAATTACCATATCCGTCTAAACTTAAAAATGAACGCGCTGAAGAAAGTTACAAAAAAGTTTTAGAAATTCTAACAAAAATTCATATAAATGTGCCGTTCTGCGAGGCTATCTCTCAAATGACGAAATACGCGAAATATCTCAAGGAGCTCCTATCAAATAAGAAAAAGCTCGAGGATATTCCCATATTTCCTTAAATGTAGAATGCTCCGCGGTTGTGCTCAACAAATTACCCCGCAAAGCGAATGACCCGGGAAGGTTCTCCATCCCATGCCTATTCGGTAATTCGTTGGTCAAACATGCGTTGGCAGACTTGGGAGCAAGCATAAATCTCATGCCCTTTTCGCTTTTTAAAAAATTAGGTCTAGGATCTCCGAACCCCACTTGTATGAGCATTCAGCTAGCCGATCGTTCTGTGAAATATCCGATAGGGATTGTGGAGGATGTCTTGGTCAAGGTGGACAAATTCATCTTTCCGGTGGATTTTGTCATCCTAGACATCGAAGAGGATGCCGATGTACCCCTGATACTCGGCCACCCCTTCCTTGCCACCTCCCGCGCTATTATTGATGTTAGTGATGGAAAGCTCCTCCTTCGGGTTGGAGATGATGAAATCACTTTCAGCATTAATCCCTCCATGCGTAACACCCTAGAGCAAGATGATTCCTGCTTTTATCTAGAGGAATTCTTCGAAAATGAATTTTTTGTGTCTTTGGAATTAATTTCTTCACCATTTGATGAATCTCTTATCACTGAGCTCTTCTGCTTAGAGAAAGTCTCTCGCACTACCCTCCCCGAATCGCTTCCCATGGACACCATAAAATTCAAAACCTCTTACGAGGAACCACCCATATTGGAGCTTAAGAAACTCCCCCCTCATCTGCAGTATCTTTTCCTCGAAAATGACTCTAAGCTACCGGTTATTATCTCCTCGGATCTTTGCAACTCAGAAATTTCTGAGTTGACTCTAGTTTTGCAAAATCACCGCCATGCAATTACGTGGCAGTTATCCGATATTAAGGGGATTAGCCCATCATTCTGTACACACAAGATCTTCTTAGATAATAACTTTCATAGTACTATCCAGCCCCAACGACGTTTAAATCCAAACATGAAGGACGTCGTGAAGGCTGAGGTTATTAAGCTTCTAGATGCGGGAATTATCTATCCCATCTCCGATAGTACTTGGGTAAGCCCAGTCCAGGTCGTGCCAAAGAAAGGCGGGGTCACGGTAGTGGCCAATGAAAATAATGAATTAATTCCAACCCGTACTATTACGGGTTGGCGGATGTGCATTGATTACCGCAAACTCAATGATGCCACCCGAAAAGACCTCTTCCCGCTCCTCTTTATCGACCAAATTTTAGAACGACTTTCCGGTCACTCCTTCTACTGCTTTCTCGACGGTCTCTCGGGGTACCTCCAAATCCCTATTTCACCTGAAGACCAAGAGAAGACTACCTTTCCCTGTCCATTTGGCACCTTCGCTTATAGACGAATGCCATTTGGTTTATGTAATGTGCCAGCTACATTTCAGCGATGTATGCTGGCGATATTCGATGAATTGGTAGAAGAAGTAATGGAGGTTTTTATGTATGACTTCTTGGTGTTTGGTAGTTCTTTTGCGAATTAATTAAAAATCTTGAGCGCGTGTTGATTCATTGTGAGGAAACTAACTTAGCCCTCAACTGGGAGAAATGCCATTTTATGGTCCGAGAGGGATTAGTCCTCGGCCATAAGATTTTAGGCAAGGGGATCGAGGTCGACCGGGCCAAGATCGAAATTATTGAAAAGCTCCCCCCTCCAACGAATAATAAAGCCATTCGCAGTTTTCTTGGGCACGCGGGATTTTATCGGCGTTTTATCCAAAATGTTTCCAAAATAACGAAGCCGATAACCCATCTTCTCGAGAAAGAGTCACCTTTCAAATTTAACAACGATTGTCTTCTTGCTTTCAATTTAATAAAAGAAAAATTAGTAAAATCTCCAATTCTGGTTGCTCCGGATTGGTCGCCCCCTTTCGAAATCATGTGTGATGCTAGTGATACTACGGTAGGCGCGGTCTTAGGCCAGCGGATGGATAAATTCTTCCACCCGATTTACTATGCAAGCAAGACACTCATGTCTGCACAGGCCAACTACACCACCACCGAGAAAGAGCTCCTAGCAATTGTTTTTGCCTTTGATAAGTTTAGGTCTTATATCACCCTCCCCAAAGTAATTGTTTTTACGGATCACTCAGCTCTTCATTTTTTATTTAGCAAAGCGGACGCAAAGCCCCGCCTTTTGCGATGGATCCTCCTCTTGCAGGAGTTTGATTTAGAAATCCGGAACAAAAGAGGGGCCGAAAATTTTGCGGCCGACCATTTATCTCGTTTAGAAAACCCTGCCAGCGAATTATTAGTGGAAGCCGATATTAACGATAAATTCCCTGAAGAGTGCCTCTTCGCTCTCGAAAATTCAAAAGATTATCTCGTGCCCTGGTTCGCCGACTTTGCCAATTATTTAGTTGCTCGGGTCTTGCCAAAGGAATACTCAAGTCAGAAAAAGAAGAAATTCTTTTCTGATTTAAAGAATTACTTTTGGAAAGACCCTTTCTTATTCAGAATCTGTGCGGATCAGGTAGTGCGGCGTTGCGTTTCGAGTGAAGAAGGAGTGCAAATTTTGGGACATTGCCATGAAGGCCCAACAGGTGGTCATTATCAAGCGAACCGCACCGCAAGAAAGGTGCTGGAGGCGGGTTTCTATTGGCCCACGCTATTCAAGGATGCTCACACCCTAGTGAGTACTTGCGATAATTGCCAGCGGGCAGGAAATATCTCACGGCAGGATGAGATGCCTCAAAATATTTTCCTCGAATGCGAAACCTTCGATCTTTGGGGCATCGACTTCATTGGCCCCCTACCCCCCTCTTATCAAAATAAATACATTCTCGTAGCTATCGACTATGTATCAAGGTGGACGGAAGCGCAAGCTCTCCCCACCAACGATGCACGAGTCGTTGTAAAATTTCTAAAAAAATTATTCTCTCGATTTGGTACGCCACGCGCTATAATTAGTGACAGGGGAACCCATTTCTGCAATAGCCAGTTTGCTAAAATTTTGTCAAAATATGGAGTAACACACAAACTTTCCACCGCCTATCAGCCCCAGACGAGCGGTCAAGTCGAGGTTGTTAATCGAGAATTGAAACATATTTTAGAGAAAACCGTATCCTTAAATAGGAAGGATTGGGCACTAAAACTAGATGATGCACTATGGGCCTATCGAACGACATATAAGACCTCCATCGGCTGCATGCTATATCACTTGGTTTATGGTAAGGCTTGCCACCTTCCAGTTGAGTTAGAGCACCGTGTGTTTTGGGCCCTCAAAACATTAAATCTAGATCCAACCCTAACCGCCGAACACCGTAAATTTTAGCTTAATGAACTCGACGAGTGGCGGGCGAACGCTTACGAGAGTAATAGGCTTTATAAAGAGAGAACAAAGTTCTACCATGACAAAAATATTAAATTTCCTAAATCTTTTTTGCCGGGCGATCTCGTCATTCTTTATAACTCTCGGCTTCGCCTCTTTCCAGGTAAATTAAAATCGCGATGGTCCGGCCCCTTTATTATTAAAGAGGCTTGGCCGTATGGGACGGTTCTCATTTCGCACCCGGATAAGGGTGATTTAAGGTAAATGGTCAGCGATTAAAACTCTATTTGCCTAACGATTTACTTCCTACTGCGACGGAACAATTACTGCTATCGAACTCATGAACTATTTCGTTTCTCCTTCATTTGGACTGTAATAATTTAAGACTTCTTATTGTTGCACAATATTCTTTTGGTCGAGCTCAAACGACCTTTATAAACAAAGGGCGCTCTTGGGAGGCAACCCAAATCTTTTTTCTGTTTTCTTTATTTTAAACTTTTTTCCCCGGACGGCTCCACAAGTTGCGGCTTCAAAAATCACCGCCGTCGATGTTGCTAAATCCATCACAAAGTCCAACAAAAGACCTTTCCTGACGATTCAAAGGCCAAGCATGGAGGAGCGGCATCACTCAGCTTTCGCTGCAAACTAAAACCGGGGAAGTACCTGTTTTTCAATTCTGTCTTTCATTTCTTTACTTTAATTTTCTCTCGTTCTCCAACCTCCTTCTCCATTGCGGACAATGTAGATTTTAAGCTTGGGGGAGGACTTCCTCCTTCTTTTTGCCTTTTGTAAATATCTTTTACTTTTCCAAAAAAAAACTATATAGCTGCATTTTGTTATTTCAATAGTACCCCATGTTTTTGTTTTGTTTTTCTCAAAACTTTTTATAAACAACGTAGTTAATTATAATTTCTTTAATCATTATTTTTTAATCATATTTCACAAGTAAAATGTTGGACATGCTGTGTTTCTAATTCACGGTAGCATGTTAAGGTGAAATATTTCTCTAAAATGCGCATTTCAATTATGGTTTTCCGTTCTTTATTTTCTTTACTTTCCCTAAAATTCATCATCCACTATTTTCCTTTTCGTTTTTACATAATTTTTGTAAGAACAACTTTTGAATAACGTAGTAGATATGAACGATCCAAGTCACATATTATCTTTATTTTCAAGATAATTTCATCAATCTTCTTTTATTATCTCGGACTTGCTTTTTGAAATTTTTCAAATCTATGTTTTAAATAAATTTAAAAGCATGAAAATGATTTATGCCGCTTTTGTTTACGTTTGAGCTTTCCTGCCAACATAAAATCTTTTACCACTAGTTAGCCGCTTATGAGCCTTTTTTCCAATTTCATTTGATAACTGCACATAGCATTTCATTTTCACCAAAGCCAAAATTCCTACCTATCTAATCACGCTAAATTTTTTGAGTTTCATTCAAAAGTTTTTATAATCATGCTAGGAAATTTTGTGTTATCTTTGGAAAAATTATTGAAAAAAAGTGTACTCAAAAGCAATGTTTGATTTTATTTGGCCAATTAAACATGAAAGAAATTTTTTTTTATGCCCTTTGTTTTGAAAAAAGAAAAAAAATGAAGAGAAAAAAATAAATAATAATAAAGAAGAAAAAGAAACAAAATATATATTTTTTGTTTAAAATAAAATTTTTTTGAAACTCTTTGTTTTGGTTTAGTGTGATTTTAAGCATCCATGTTTATCTTTGAATTTCACTCATATTCATGATCCTAAACCAAACGTTTCGGTCCAATTAAGTCCTTTTGATTCCGCCTTTTTAAATCTTATTTAACAGCTACGAAAAGAAGAAAAGTAAATCAGTTTTAGTTCTGGATTTAAATTTAGATTTTTGTTATTTAATTGATATAATTATAATGCGTTGCTTGGATCTAGTAACAACTCAATACGTTCTTTTCATTTTCATTGCCTTGTTGAATCTATTTAAAGAGTCTCGTCAAAATTCTGGATGATTTATTTTGGTTAAGTAAAGTTTATAAAAGTTAAACCATACCGAAATAATTGTTTTAGATTTACGTTTTACATTCTCCCTACCTGGAATTTCGCATAGTACTTGTGTAAGCATGATTAAAACTTTTTGAATTAGTCACTTTTTTGATTAGCTAGTTTTTATATCTTTGCTTGGGGACAAGCAAAACTTAAGCTTGGGCGAATTTGATAATACGGTTTATAGTCAATTTTATTAGGGTATTTTCAGGGTTTCAAAGCAAATCATGTCTTGTAAAGTGTTTATTTTGATTCACCTTTGTATATATTTTTGTCGCTAATGCGTTTTTTCGGCTTTTTGCAGGTTTTCACATCTTTCAGCCGAATTTTGCTGTGACACGCCCCATGGTCACGCCCTACCCGGGCGTGTACCTAGGGCGTGTAACCTAGAGTAATGAAGCAATTGGTCCGAAACTGCATTCCGTGGAAACTTAGTGTACACGCCCTCTGTCACGCCCGTGTCACATCCGA
This sequence comes from Platanthera guangdongensis, assembly GCA_039583875.1. Taxonomy (NCBI): domain Eukaryota; kingdom Viridiplantae; phylum Streptophyta; class Magnoliopsida; order Asparagales; family Orchidaceae; genus Platanthera; species Platanthera guangdongensis. The sequence continues at coordinate 76,539,810 of CM077153.1, read as the reverse complement.
CACGGGCGTGTTCTAGAGGCGTGTCCCCAGGTTTCAAGGAATCACCGCAACGCACTCGTTTTTCCCGCTCCACCGTCGCACCGAATGTGTCACGCCCCCGGGTCATGCCCGACCCAGGCGTGACATATGGTCGTGTACTTCAACAACCACGCCCGACAACTCCAGCAGTTAATTTCAGCATGAAAAGGTCGCACCGACCGTGTCACGCCCCAGGTACACGCCCTACCAGGGCGTGTCAGGGGGCGTGACCCATCCCAAAAAAAAGCTATAAATTGAGCCCTTCCCCAAGGGTTCAGGACCACTTTTGGCTGAGAGGGGGAGGTTCTGCACCTTTGTTTAATGTTCCTTTTATGCTCTTTCTCTCTCGCTTTGTATTTTCCTTAATCCTAGTTAGTTAAGCTTTTGTAATAGCTTTTATTAATGCTTTAGTTGCTAATGATAGAGCCAGAATAGGATTTCAATTCCATGCACTTGTAATCTCGTTCAATTTCATGCTGTAAGCTCGCCTTAATTTTAATAAAAGTGCTCTTATTTTCTTCTCTTTACTACTTTGTGTCTTTATGCTTTACTACTCATCCCCCCTCTTCCACCTCACCATGATTAACTAATCCTCCATGTACTCGATCTTGATGATCCGAGGTTCGAGTGATTAAGTTATGATGCTTTGAATCTTACCTTTCCTTTTTAGGGTTTAGCCTTGAATTACTCTTGATTTATCACGGGTTGGAGGTATATCATCGATATATACTCTCCACCTTTGCTTCATTCTGGGCAGCTGAGAGGCCGAAAGTTTGAAATGAGCACTTAAGAGTAAAGGGAGTTGTTCGCACCCCTCGAGAGAGGCAGACGTTCAATTCTCCCGGATTGGAGTAAAATCCAATAGAGGGGTTCGCAGCATAAAACGGGTTTTAGGCCTCCGATTCGGATGAAAGTTCGGTCAGACCTTCCTAAACTCAGATGGCATGACTTCGAGAGAAGCATTTTCTTGCTTTTAGAACCTCCGCGGTCAAGGTCTCTTGCCTTATTAATTGAAAAAGTTTATTATTGCATCTTTTGATCAACTTAAGCCGAGGTGATTCTTGATCGAGTACTATCGCTTAATCATCATTTAGCTTTTCTCAAAATTACAAGTAAAACATTCTCACTTCTCTAATTTAGTAAGCAACCCCAAAAAAACTTTTAATTGATAAGATAATAGTAACTCCTTGAACTAGAAATACTCAATTCGCCCCGGGTAATACGACCTTGATATTGAACTTAATATCCTATACTATATGCGACAAGGTATACTTGCCTTCATCGAATATAGAATCGGAGAACATCTCTCAACTACACTTTCACTTTCTCCTCCCTTAACTTTGTCTTCTCCACGCATAACCCCTTCTCCGCTAATAATTCTATATCAGGCGTCCATTAATTTGCATTTCTTGTTCTTGGCAGCATGGAAGGCGAGCGTGGTATAAGTTCTGGCAAACACCATCTTCATAGGCTGCAAAGATTTCTGCTTCGGTCGCATTTCTTGCATAGAAGAGAGAATGAAGAATATTTATAGCGTTTAAGGTCTGACAACATTTCAGCCAGACCGCGCAGTTTGCTCATCCAGTCCACCAAGCTCGCACCAAATTCAATTTTCATACAAGTAAAAATAAGACATCACAGACATAAACTCGAGTTCATTCAGTTCGTTATTTCTAGTTTCCAAGGCTCCTGCCAAGCATATTTCAAAGCATAATATAAGCGGACATAACTTCAATCCGCCCAGATCGTAACATTTTTAACCTGCAATTTAGCACATTTCGTCACAGCATGCAGTCATAACGTCAGTTCGCACAGTTCGCCATACCATTACCCTGCAAAGAGATCTCAAACCATGCAAATTGCAGCATTTAGTAAACAAGTGCAATATCACATTTCAAATCAGAACATGCGGACATCATGTCAGTACACACAGAATGCAAAGCATTGTTCAGATCACAGCAAATCGCATCGTAGATAAAAAATAAAGAATTGTTCAAGAATACAAATTATACATCAAAATATCAAATAGTTCACAACAAGCCGGACTCAATGGTCTCTGTTCTCAGAACGCACAAGCCGCTCCGTTCTGTCTCTACACAGATGTGCCACTTGGTCACTCATTTGAAGTACTTTGCCATACAAATGATAGATATGGCTATGCATGGAGTTGATAGTCCTATGCATATGTGCGGCCTCCCGGTCTACCCAGTTCAAAGGAACCACAGGCTCGGTCTCCAGCCTTTATATCTCATCTGCCGAGGGCTGGCTACCTTCTGCTGGAACTGGAGCTTTTGATTGAGCGGTGCGATCTAGCAGTCGTGGCCTCTCCTCTGTGACTTCAGTAGCCTGCTTGCCATTATCCTCCCGCACCAGTGCCAAATATTTTCCTTTGTAGAAGCGGGCGTCATCAGAAAACTGCTTATTATCCTTGTCATACCTCTCCAGTGCCCTTGAGATATTGGTGACCTGGTCCTTCAGAGCCTTCTTGCGCTCTACCCCCCTTTTAACTCCGCTCGAATTTCTTTAATTTCATCTTGAAATTTCTTCTCTAACATTGCAATTTTGTCCATGCCGGACTGCTCGCCTTTTGCGGACTCATCAAGTGAGATCGCGTCAGCTATAGTATCTATTGTAGTCATGATCTCGACTGTCACAATAGAGCCAGGTCGCGACCTCCTTCCTACAACAAAGAAAGCCAAGTTCATATTCAAATCCAGGCCGCAGCGGACTCAAAATGCAGAGATAAAAGATCACTTTTGGCAAAGGCCACATTGAGCTAGCGTTTATCAAACACAGGCTGCCTTGCACGCTCAGGATCAAAGGCGCTTAACCGTTTCCTCCATTCGCGATGGACTTTGGTTCTCTTTTCAGTCACCGAGCTCGTTGAAACAACTATATCTTCCGTCTCAGTGATAATCTTGATTGGCCTCGACTTCCGTTGTGTCGATCTGTAAAGCCACTGACGCTTCAAGTATTTTGGCTCCGGTTGGAGTTTACCTGTCCGCAGCAGTTCCGCAGCAGCTCGCAGATCCTCCGCTAGCTTTTCTGTGGTGATTTGCTTCGAGTCCGCCGCAAATTTTGCCTTATGAGCGGCGATCTTCTCCTGCTGCTCGGCAATCTTCCTCTTCGGCTTCGCCTACTCTTCTTCCTCAGTAGTAGATGAAGAGGGTTGCTCACCAATCTTAACCCCCAAGATTTCAACCTCGGGCTGCAACACCTCCAACAAGGACTGGTTTATGAGATCAAGTTGCTCGACATCTATAGAGTTCAGCATTTTGTCAGTTGACAGACTGACCATTGAGAGGGAATTATTTCCCGGGATATGGGCCTCCGGTGTAACGAGGTCGCCCTCAGAAACTACTTTTTCTCGCGGCCTGTGCTGTAAGATCGCAGCCCCAGTCCGCATGGAGATGTTTTTCTCTTTCCTTACCCGCAGCTTCTTCTTAACCTGCTCGGCAATGGTGGATTTGTCCCTCTTTCTCTTCTTCCAAGAAGAGCTTCCTTTCTCAGTGGAGTCCGCGGTGACCTACCCTAAGTCCGACTGACTCTCACAGACTGACTCTGGTTTCGCAACAACTAGTGCCTGTGATGGCACCCCCTCCTCAGCTAACTCTCCAGTAGGTCGCCTATCTTGATCTAGATCTATGATAGGCTGTTGGGCATCCAGTGAAGAAACTTCGGCTTCGTTATTCATATGGAGCATGTCCGCTGAGTTTGCAATTTTTTGTTTGTCAGCAGTCTAAGGCGGATTCAGCTCTTCATCCGCACTCTTTGGTGGATTTATAGAATGAGATGCAGTGGCATATCCAGTTTTCTCACGCGCAGGCTCATAAGTTTGGCAGACTTCTCCCGTAGCCGGCTTCTTGCTCTGAGAACTTTCCCCAGCAGAGCGGACAGACACTCCTCTCTTCTCCACTTTTTTAGTTTTCATTGGTGGCTTTTGCTTCTCATCCTTTGAACTAAGGCTGTCAAAGAATGCACCAAGTCTGGCCATGCCGGACTTCAAAGTGGAGACCGCAAGGGGTGAGAAGCGACCAGTGGCGATGGTAACTTTTGGCAAATACAGAACCTCCAGCGATATTTATAGCGCTAACAACAGTAAAGAGGCTTGCGGACTCGGAGGTTAAGATAACATTTTTGAAGTTTCCAGAAACTTAAAAATGTTCGGGGAATATATTAACCCCAAATTCCGCAACACGTACAATGTTCAAAGGTCACATCAGCGACGAACTCGATTTGGCAGTCCACCAAGATCGTCAAACTTCAGTAAGTCCCAGCTATTCGGTGTCGGACTCGGCTCTGCAGTCCGCCCAGCTTGGCCTGCACTAGGAGATCATCTCATGATTGGTCCTCTTCAGGCAGACTCAAGGCCCAGTCTGCCCAGGCCACGACCCTCTAGCAGGATCACTCCTTGCAGCAATATACGGAACCTCCAGCCCGCGAGACCATTCCACCCCTATTGTGTAGACTTTTGTGTTTTTTCTTTTTTGCTTCCCGTCATTACTGCCCAATTCTCCTATACACCAGACAGCCGGTTATTTTTGCCCTACCCGTTTGGGCAGGCCCCGAACCTATAAATATGGGGAGGTTGATCACCCAAAGGACGCTGACTCGAGCCCTAGAGCCCACCTGTTAAAGGCTGCGGACTCGAATCCCAGGCTTTGTGGACTCCAACTTGCTCTGCTTCTTGAACTTTGCCTTTACTTAGCTTGTAATCAAACCCATTTGCAATCAAAGGAAAGCCCGCCGCTAGAGAGGCATTCAGGCCGCGATGGGTGAAGACTAGTGTTGTCGTGGCTCACGGCTCTGCTGTGCTTTTTCTCTCGCCCACTCAGTAGATAGCTGCTTGCAGTTGCCTTTTCCATTCCATTCCCCGGTGCTCGAACCATTAGCTGGTGGTGCTCGAATCCCTTTCCATTTTCGTGCATCAACAGTATAAGTTTACGCAGCGGAAAATACTCTATTTATTTCATTTATTATCATATATGCGCATAGAGCCTCAGAAAAATTTCAATGGAAATGTGACTTCTACATTTAATATAAGTAAAAAAGTAGTTTTATGGCTCTTAAAATAGAATAAATTTCAGTTAAAATAGATGTAACGTCCCAATTTATGCTATGCCCCTTGTGCGCACTTTCAAGTTAGGAGAGTTGACTTCGGCTCAGGGTGCGCTGGCAGATAGGATTGAACCTGAGCCGGAGTGGAAGTTCCGGCTCGACATTAAGTGTTTGGACACTACCGCGTGGCAGTAGCAAGATACCGTGGGGTGGTAGCGGCCGAGGCGTTGAGAGCATTGAGTGGGCAGGAGGGCGTGGAGAGAGTTGAGTTGACAAAAGGAGTTGAGTTCTATCGCGCGGCGATAGCAAGGTACCGCACAATGATATCAACTGAGGCGTTAAGAGCATTGAGTTGACAAAAGACAGTGAGTGTTATCGCACGGCGATATTGTGATACCGTGCGAAGATAGATGACTGATTAATTAGCAGATGGCTTAGGAACATAACGCCTGGCGTTAGGATTATCGTGGGCGATAGCCCGATGAATTATTTTGTCAAGGTGCTCGGTAAGATATCGCGCAACGGTAGAAGGTTACCGCTCGGTGATAGAGGCATAGGAGGCGGAACCTGAGTGGGCAGTTCGAACGTTGACTTGCCGAAGAAGTCGTTTTAGGGAATACCGCCCGACGGTAGTAAGCTATAGCTGGAGGTAGCTCCCTGATCAGGAAAACCCTAATTCTAATTGGACGCCCCCTATATATAATCATCCAAGTCTTAGCCACCAGTTACTTTCACCGAATTTTCGGAGAGATCGACTACAGCGGAGCTTTTCTTAGAAGACAAGGAATGGAAGAAGGAGAACGAGAGCAAAGGTCGACACCATCATACCGCCAAGGAGAGCAACGAGTTCCATAGCCGAAACCTCTGGAAACAAAGTGAGCTTCCTACCCTCTCCCTTAGTGCTAGATCTGTAGTTATTTTCTAGGAGAGATGTTAACTCAAAAGTGTTTGACATGTGAGATGAAGCTCTCCTACCTAGAGACCATGTTAGGGCTTGTACCCTAGAGATTTGATGTCTTCAACCTCTCCTCTATTCTTATGAAGATTGTGGACTTGGTTTCGTGAAGAGAAATGGTCTATTGAGGGTGAATAAGGGAGGAGGAAGTTCTGTATATAGTTTTGATTAAAAGTCTAAAGGAAGAAGATGAACCGATGTCATTCATCGTGCTTTAATATGCATGCAAAAATCTATTTTCTGAGCACAACGAACTTCAAGGCCATTTTCATGTATGTTATGGCCAGAGGCTTTTCGAGTAAACATGATAGTCGTATTGCTTGGAAAGACCTTTCCAACGGATTGTTACAAGTTTTCATACCAGTCATGTAGACTTAGGAATGTCTAGTCTAATTTGCTGTACAGTCAAGTCTTAAATACATGTTCTCTGGTTAGTGTGCATCCGGGTTTGAATTTGGTAGATAGGTCATAGCAAATTAACTTTGAGATTTGTTGAACTTAATTTATGGATATTTGTGATAAACAAAGGACTAATTGGATAGATCCTTAATAAAGTAAATAAGGTTGAGCTTTTGGTAAACTTAGGTTATACATAATCGTGGTAAACAAATGGTTTGATGTAATATGATTGTACCGACAGTTTGAATAATGTTGACAAACAAATGGTTTGGGCAAGCTATTGATTAAATAAATTGATACGTTTGACTGTACACATGATATTCCTGTGCAAGCATAATTGATTGTGAATGCTTGACTTTAAAAAGGAATTTTATGTGGTTAATGCATGGCCACATGATTTGATAATTAATGAGATGTGTTTAGTAGTCCACTGCTTAGAGTTGTTTCTCCCTACGAGTAACAGTGTGGGGTTGGTGTACTTTATATGGTGGCTTGACACCTGTGTAAATGATGAACCCATGTGTGGTATGGAAATGTGGGAGGGTTGAAAGTGCGTGTGTGTTTAACACACTAGAATGATGTGTTCGCAAGGGACTCAGTGTGGAGCCCTTGCGTGCTGTTGAGTATGGGATGTGAATAAATAAAAGGGACTCAGAGTGGAGCCCTTATATGTGAAATTACATGCGGTGAGAGTTTTCACGCAGTGTCATAATCCTGGGTTAAGGATATTGTGGCAGGTCTACGGGCTCGCCAATCATCACACCGATGGGAGTTGATAGATAGACTTTGGGCGGTTGGGATTGGTACTTGGTGCTCATTCTCGGGTCTCCTTCCATGCCAAGTGGATGGATTGGCTATGTTCTCGGTGCTAAATCTGGAGGCCCATTCTGTGCCACCCGGTAGGCCAGTTTTAGTTGTATTCTTGGTGCACATCTACCCAAGACCCCTCTGAGCTGTAGTACACATGTGATTTTCGTTGTTGTGTTCTTAGTGTTGAGGCGTACTGAGGTCTAGGCTTGGTAGTGTGGAGACCGGCTTAGTAGTGGAAATCAAGTTCCACTATCACCGTCTGACCACGACGGATACCGCTTAAGAGGTTAGCTACCTGCTTGAAAAGTGGGAACTACAAGTCTTTGTCGACGTAGTGGTGTGCTTGTGTGTGCATGGGTGAGTCATCGCGTTGCATTCAGATCATTGCATTGCATCACATACACAAGATCCTCGTCGTATAAGTTTATATGAGCTCGATTATACGATGAGTTACTTTACTATTAAGCTGATCCTTAACTTATATGTCTGTATGAGCATTCATATAAGCTAAGTTACTTTCTTGTCATAGATTTATACACTTGATGTATGGATATAATTTTGTAGAATTGCTAAAGTTGAATGTTTATGATGTTGCTAAACTTTCTGACATTATTACTCATGATATATATAGAATCACCACCTGCTCGATATTACTGCTTATATAAATATATTGTATCTTCTTCTTTTCTCTGCCCGGTGCCTAAGAGTCGTCGGGGGAGCGAATGTGATAGCCACTTAGTCTTTGTGACTAACAGTTGCAACATCTTTATTTTTAGGAGGAAACCCCGCAGATACAACAGTAGGTTTTGCAGGTGGGCATCCAGGCCAGGGTCACTGGGCCTGAAGTGAAGATACCATTGTTGCCGTCAATAACTGATGTGAGTTTTGGGAGACTCATTTTGTAACCATCATGGCATGTTGTACTCTGATATTATAGAAGCATTGGTTGCTTCTTTTTATTGTTGTACTAGTTGGACATTATATACTAGTGTGTAATTTTGACTTATGCTTATAATCTTATGTTGGGTTAGCAATAATGATTTTAGTTTTAGCTGGCAGGATAGGCGTCTTGTGGTACATTTTGACTCGTGTGTTGGCACTACCGTAAGGTGGCTGTTCTGGGCTTAAGACTCCCCTCAATCATGTCTTGTGTTCCGGGAGGGAGGCCTTACAAATGGTATCAGCTTGCAATGATCTTGAATTAAAGAAGTCATTGAACAATGGTGCCACCCCCATTTGATTAGTAAGTTTGGGGACAAACTGACTTAGCGGAAGCAGTGGTGTGTGCATATGTAATTCACACTAAGTATGTCCAGCCATGACCCTATGATTAGCCAACCTGACATTAGGTTTGTACCTTTTGTGTAGATTTCGGCTAATATAAAGCCAGTAGGGGGCACTCCCACCCCTTCCGTACCCACTCAGTTTCAATAGTCGGAGCTAGGATAGACGCTCGCGGCTATTTTTGACACGTTTAGGGCTCAACATGATCCGGTGTAACAACAAGCCCCGAGCTCTAATTGGTTAAGCACGTTCCGGGCTCTCTCTCCACCTGCCTATCATGGGATAGAGTCGGCCGTGCGTACAGAGGAATGGCTCGACTCAGTGCAAGAACCAATGGCGGGAATCCGATGTCCAGCCAACATGGTCGTGATATTAGCCATGTCAGTATTGGAATCCCACGGCAAGAGGTGGTGAAAGTCCCTCAAGGGCTACATCTTTCATGGTCGAGTGTATATAGAGATTAGTTGGAGTGAGTTTACGGAAGCCTTCTTGGAACAATTCATCCCTTCTACCGCTCGGGATGAACTTGAAGAAAGATTCTTGCAGCTAAAACAGGGATCCAAGACTGTTACAGAATATCACCAAGAGTTTCAGCATCTCGATGGGTTTGCTGACGCATACGAGTTGAATGATAGGAGGAATGCTAAGTGATTGTTCAAAGGCTTCCGGGATCCAATGAGGTAAGCCCTTTTGTTTATGGCGGTTTCAAGCTTAGTAGAGATAATGTATATGACAAAAAGGCTGGAGGTAGATCACTTGGGGAGTAATAAGAGACCCGCTGAGGGCGTGATGGAGGCCGGTCCTAGTTATAGGAGTAAGCAGGATAACAGAGGGATAGGAAACAATAGAGGGGGGGGTCGCTTCCGTCAGAATTTCAAGATGGAGCGTCCGGCTCCGCAGCCAGCACTACCTCCACCACCACAAATGCATCTACAACCTAGGGAGAAATATGAGCGATTCTGCTTCCATTGCAACCTGTCGGGCCACATCCAGCACTATTGTCCACAGTTAGGTGGAAATGTTCCCCCTGATCTTCCTCCTACAGCTCCACAAGGATGGGGAAATATGTGTGGTTGAGGACTACGAGGAAGGAACCATGGACCTGTTCGATTTCATGTGTTCGCGCTGGACATGGCGCAAGAGCAGAATCCTCAATATGTGATTGCTGTTATGTTGTGATTTAATTACTATGTTATAAGTGTTTCCCTTTAAATAGTCTAAGATATACTAAGAGTTTAGCTTGAGTTTATATAATTGATACTTAGGCACTGTGATGGTTGGTGGGAAACCAGGTTACACTCTATTCGATACCAGTGCCACACACTTATTTGTGTCGGCAGATTTCATTAAATACCTAGAAGGAGTGTAATACTTCAACGGTATTACTCGGTGAGTAAGCCTTCCGGATGGCTCTGAGATGACTGCATCCGCAAAGTGTGATTTGGAGGTACTTATTAGAGGAAACTTCTTTAAAACACCTGAAATAGTGTTGAGAATGCTAATATTCGACCTCATTCTAGGTATGGCATGGTTAGATTGGCAGAACGCCAGGATTGATTCTGCGGAGAAACAAATTTCCTTGAGGCATGGGGACTCTGAGGTCATCTTTCAAGGTATTAGACTTGCAATCAGTATGTTATTGGCATCAATTCATAACTTAAAAGCCCATATGAAAGGGGATGAAGTATATATGATATGCTTCGAACTAAAAGAAATGACAAATGATATGAAAGATGTGCGAGTGGTGCGGGATTTCCCAGAGGTATTTCCTGAGAAGTTGTGTAACGCCCTAAAACTCAAAAGAGGGACGGGTAGCATTTTGACCCAAGTTTGGAACTTGGTAGCGGTCACAAGGCCTGGGACACGGGCATGTCCCAGGGCCGTGTTATGCTCGTGTTCGACGGTGGTTGTGTGGTCGACGAAATTGCAGTCGACGATCGTCGAACAGCGAACACGGCCTGAGACACGGTCGTGTCCCAGGCCGTGTCCTACTCGGGTAGTTGGCTGAGTTGTGTCGGGGGAGAAACATGTCCTGGAGCCCAGGCGTGTTCGGTTTTGACACGGGCGTGTCAAATGGGACATGGGCATGTTGAATTCCTGTGTTCTCCTCAGGTTGGGGTTGGTCCGGTGTCGATGGAGGAACACGCCCAGCTACACGGGCGTGTACTGGATGACACGGGCATGTCAATCCTGACACGGGTTTGTCGAGTTCCCATGTACTTTTCGGGATGCGACGGCTTCGGCGTTGAATGGGGCACACGTCCTTGGACACGAGCGTGTCACAAGCCATGTTCGGCCCAGGTTTTGGATTTTAAGCGCGAATTGTGGCCTTCCGTTTCCTTATTTGGGGATCTAATGGCTCCGGGATGTCCTTGTTGGGATATACCCGGGAATAGGGTTTAGAAACCCTCATTCTATTTGATCTTTCTCTTTCTAGAGTTCTAGAGAGAGGGGAGAGCAAGGATGAAGAAGGAGGAGAGATCCGGCCACTGGTGGAGCTTTAGAGCGCCAAATCGCAAGCCGAGTTCGGATCTACGGAGGCGAGGATGTTGCAGTGCTTTTCATCCATAGAGATGTTGGATCCCTAGTTGGATTTGGGATGGGTTCACTAAATTATGATGTTTGACCCAAGATGTATAGTCAGGGTCATGTATGAGTTCTAGAGTCTAGGCTATGTCCTTAGAGTCTACACCATATGGACCAACCATCAACAGACTATAGAAGACTCAAGGCTTAGAGAAATTTCAAAGACTCAGAAAATGAGTTCGACGTTCGTCCAACTCAGATCGACGAAAGTCGTGCTCAGCTAGACGAAATCAGAGACAATTCTCTGAGCTGAGCTCGACCAACTTGAATCTCAGGATGACGAATTCCAGAGTATACTTCAACATTCCAAGTCCAGAATTCTTCACTTAACTCCAGTCGACGAACTTAGTTCTCAGGTCGACGAACTTAGTTCTCAGGTCGACGATCTCTGGGTATTCTACTTCAACATCTTATTCCAGAAATAACTAAGTATTCTAAGTCCATAATCACATTTCAGTCGACGAACTAACCTTCTCAGCTCGATGAACTTAGACCACAGTCTTGACAAGATTTATCAAGTAGCAGTTAGAAATTCTCAGCTCGACAAAACTAGTTCTCAGGTCGATGAACCCAGTTCTAAGGTCGACGTTTTCTGGGCACGTTACTTCAACATTCTTAAGTCCAAGAAACCTGGAATTCTAAACTCCAGTCGACGAAGTTATATTCTCAGCTCGACAAACTTGATGCACAGAATTGACGGGTCTAGAGAAAGCAGTTATCAGTTCTTAGGTCGACGAACTTAGATCTCAACTCGACGAACAACTATCATCTGGTCGACGAACTTGACTTCTCTGTTCGACGAACTCTGGACACAGCTCGATAAATTTTGTTCTCTGTTCAATGAATTCTATAAAGTTCCAGACTTAGAAATTTCCCTCCCTCTGTCCTCTTTCTATTACAATAATTCCTGAGTAATCAATGCATAAATATTCTCTGAATATTACCGTTATAAGCAAACATTGATTATGGTCTTCATCAGGATTATTGCCTACTATTTTTCCATGGGACAGTTGGGGAAATCAATCAATGCAAATATTCTCCAGGCCGTCAGCATTAAATGAAGAAAGGAATTCAAATTTCAAAGTGAAATTATATGGAAAATATAAAAGGGATTTTCTTTATCTCTCTCGAAAGAACACAACAAGAAATAGTAATACAGGAATATAGAAAAACTAACACAAAGAATATACAACATACAGAACTCACAGGGCAACAACACTGTCAAGAGACAAAAAGACCTAGGCCTTGAGAAGAGAAAAGAACAGCAAGCTGAAGAAGAAGAACATACATTGAAGATCAAGAGTATTCTTCCTTCTACATCCCAGGATCCTTCAAAGGACAACAAACACTCTATCTGTCAAGAATTTCCTGAAGTTCATCTGGTCAAAGCAAAATCTTGAAGACCTATCACCCTGCAGCAAGGCTTCAACTTCCTAAACCATTCTATATCTCAGGGGGAGCCTTTGCTAACATCATTTTTCCACTAGTGTCTTCTCCGTTGTATCTGAGAAAGAGAAGATAAAATCACTCTCTCATCCGCCACTGTATAAAGTGTTCTTAACTCCCTTCAAAAGTTATTTCTGGTTGCAAGTCACCTGATCAAAAGACTTGAGGATTGGTTTTTGAACACATGATCAAAAGCTCATTGGTGGCAGTCACCTGATCAAAAAACTGAGTGGATTCATACCAGGGTGGTAGAAGAGTGGATGTACCCAGGTTGGGGAACCATTATAAAATTCTTGTGTTGTCTGGGTTGCTCTTTTCTTTTGTTCTTGTTGTGGGTGTGATAACTAGGTTACTGCGTTTGTGTTTTTAATTTAATTCCTGCAGCACTAGTAATAGATTGATTTAATTAGCAAAAATTTTATAAACCCTAAATACTCTATTTACCCCCCACCCTAGAGTATTTCAGATCTAACCCTTAATTTCAATTAGTATCAGAGCAAGTTTCCTTTGGTTGTACAACTTAACCCCTTGAACCAAAAGATCCAGTTTTAGATCTGAGTTTTATTTCTGTTAGATTTATATTCACAGCATGGCATAGAACAAGGACTATGCAAGTACCAGACCTCCAGTATGCAATCTAAATCAGTTTTCCATCTAGAAGGCAAGAATCAAATTATATATGAATTCTATTGATGAGGATATATACAATTCCATCTTGACAGGTCCTCCTCATGCTACTGCCTCTACATCTACAGTAGTTTCGAGTACAAATGCAGTTCCACCACCTGAGTGGACTGAAGCACAGAATAAAGCAAAGGTTGCTGATGTCAAGGCCATGAACATTCTGGCCCAAACCATGTCAGATGACATCTTCCAGAAGGTGACTGAATGCATATCAACCAAGGCCATCTGGGATTCCCTTAATCAAATGGTGGCTGGATCTGCTGATGAAAGAAAGGATAGAAGATCCAACCTCATATCATAATATGAGAACTTCAAGAAGGAGGAAGCTGAATCAGTTGCAGATATGTATAATAGGCTGAGCTCAATCATCAATGAGCTAAAGACACTAGACAAGGACATCACCCTCACTGAGTTGAATGAAAAAATCGTCATGTGCTTCCCAAGCTCATGGGATTCAAGAATCTGGCCCATCAAGGAGGCCAGGAGTCTAACTAAGATTTCCACAGAATCTCTTTTAGGAAAGCTCAAATCTTATGAGCAGCTCATCAAATCCAGAAAAGCAGCTGATCAGAGAACACCTCCACCATCAAGGAAGGAGCACATCATAGCCTTTAAAGCTATTGAAGAAACGGAAGCCTCAACTATGAATGAAGAGCTGATGAGTCTCTTTGCCAAGAGATTCTATAAAATGGAAAGGAAGGATTTCAGAAGAAAGTCATCCAGGCAGGATGACAAGCCAAGGTATGATAAAACCCCCACTAAAGAAGTGGTTTGCTTTGGCTTCAGGAAACCTAGACACTTCATCTCAGAGTGTCCAGAAAATCAAAAGAAGGAAAAGAGAAGAGAGAAGGATTCTAGAAGACCGCAAAGCAGCAGGCCTTCTTCCAGCAACTAGAAGAAGAAGGAGAAAGGCATTGTAGCTGAATCTTGGAGTGAAACTGAGGATGAATCCACATCCTCCAGCTCCAGTGAAGATGAAGAAGAGGCAAGCGCCAAGGAAGTATGCCTTATGCCAATTGATGCCTTCAGGAGTCAATCAGATGAAGAAGGATCAGACAATGAAGAAGCTCCAGAAATAGAAGCTGATCAGGTACTTTTATCCTTTGACTATAATTCTGATGCTTTCATATTTGAATTTTAAACTATGTGTATTGATTTAATAAATTCTGAAAAGGAAATCAAAATACTTAGGTAAAAGTTAGCTAATCAAGAAACTCTAATTGCTGAAAACACTAGGTTAAAGGAAGAATTAAATCTAGCTACTGAACAAATTAACTCCTTAAAAACTGAACTATGTTAGGCCAAATAACTTGAGGAATCTCTCAATGGGAGAAGCCTCAAGCTGATGGACATCACAAGCACAGTCAATGCCAGACTAAATGGCAAGCTGGGCTTGGGTGATTCATCAAGTTTACCCCCCATTCTTAAGAAGAATATTTTATCAACCCCCATTAAATTTGTTTATGCTAAGGGCAAAGAAATAACAACCATTAAACAAACCATAAAAATGCCCAACTTAAAAGGTCAAAATAACAGAAACCAGAAAACAAGTAAAAACAAAGTTCAGCAGATTTCATCGAATTCAGATCGACAAAATGTGGCCAGTTCACCGAACTCAAGTCGACGAACGCTGAAAGCAAATTTATATAATAATCATTCACCTTACTGCGATCGACGAACTGTGTATGGTTCGTCGAGCAGAGATCGACGAACTTGTAGCACAAAAAATTACTATGGTCATTCTCTGAGCAGAGATCGACGATCCCATTCCATTTCGTCAAACTCTGGTCGACAAACTCACAACAATTCGTCGAACCCAGTCAGACTTAACAAAAATTATAATTACAACACCAACTCAAATCAAACTAAGAAACCATTTAACCCACTTGCAGATTGGATAATACCTCCCAGAAGATATCATCCATTAGTATATAAATCACAACCTGAGTATTCTGTGATATCCAGTTTTTCTTATCAACAATATAAAGGACCCAAGGTTACCTGGGTCAAGAACAACTAACTGTTTTCATTGCAGGAAAAGGGATGTCTAGTGATTAATCAAACATGGTACCTGGACAGTGGATGCTCCAAACACATGACTGGCAGCAAGGACAACCTAATTAACTATAAGTCCAAGCTAGGACCAAAGGTAATCTTTGGTGATTCACAGTGTGGACAGTCTGAAGGCTATGGAGAAGTAAGGATTGGAGTAGTCACATTCAAGAAGGTGACTTATGTAAAAGGACTCAAACATAACCTCATCTCAATAAGCCAATTATGTAATGAAGGTTATCATGTACATTTCAATTCAAAAACTTGTATTATTTCTAATAAAGAAAAATAAAATGTTTTAATTGGAAATAGACAAGGAAACATTTATTTAGTTGATTTTTATTCTGCCAATTCAGATATTTGTTTGTTTAATATAGTTTGCAATCAAAATGAATTATGACATAAAAGGCTAGGACATGTAAATATGAAAAACATTGCTAGGCTACCTAAAGACAACCTTGTGAGAGGTTTACCTTCTGGTCCCTACAAGAAGGAAGGCCTTTGCAGGGATTGTCAACTAGGCAAGCAAACTAAATCTTGCTTCAAGTCAGTAAATAAGAGTGATTCACCTAGGATTTTGTATTTGCTACACATGGACCTCTTTGGACCCATTACTGTATAAAGCCTAGGAGTGAAATCCTATACCCTAGTTATTGTAGAATACTTCTCAAGATTTACTTAGGTGTTCTTTCTGAGATCTAAGTCAGATACATTTAAAGTTCTTATAGATTTTCTCAGGACCATACAGATTGAGTACTCTACTCATGTTGCATTTATCAGAAGTGATCATGGTACAGAGTTTGAGTCTCTTCTTATGCATGAGTTCTATGAGAAGGAAGGTATCAGACACTGCTTCTCAGCTCCTAGAACTCCCCAACAAAATGGGGTAGCTGAAAGGAAGAATAGAACCCTGATTGAAGCTGCGGGCACACTACTTGCAGATGCTTACATGACACTATCCTTTTGGGCAGAGGCTATAAGCACAAAAAATTATGTACTGAACAGAAGATTGATACACAAACTAAAGAATAGGACTCCCTATGAATTACTTAAAGGGAAGAAACCTAAAATCACTAATTTTAAAGTATTTGGTTGCATATTCTATATACATAATAACAATAAGAAATACATTAGAAAGTTTGAAGCTAAGGCTGAAGAGGGAATTTTTCTAAGATATTCCCAAGTAAGTAAAGCTTATAGGGTATTTAACAAATCCTCCTTGAAAATTGAAGAATCTATTCATGTTACCTTTGACGAAACTAACATGTCTTATAAGGAGAAAGAGATTTCTACCAGTAATCATTTGTAGGTACCTCACTTGTGTGAGAATTTGGATGGACTAAGCCTCACCCGAGAGGCTCCAACACATCCTTCTCCACAAGTTGATGAAGACAGTGAAGAAGAAAGCACTGAAGTGACTGAACTTCATCCAACAGCAAACATAATTCCACAAGAGGAATTAAATCAAAAATGTTGCTAAACCCAGTCCACCAACTGATCTTGTCACACTAAGGGATCACCCTAGATCCCATGAGATTGGAGACATAACAGTAGGTGTACAGACAAGGCATCAACTCAATAAAGATATGATGCATGTCTGTTTTGTCTCTCAAGTTGAACCACAATCCATAACAGATGCTGAGCAAGATCCTCACTGGATCATTGCAATGCAAGAGGAGCACAACCAGTTTAAGAGATGTAGAGTTTGGGATTTGGTTCCAAGACCCAAAGACTACCCAATCATTGGAACCAAATGGGTATATAGAAACAAACTAGATGCCCACGGTGCAATTGTGAGGAACAAGGCTAGGCTTGTTGCTCAAGGATATAGGCAAGAAGAAGGCATAGACTATGATCAGACCTTTGCATCAGTTGCAAGGTTAGAGGCAATCAGAATCTTTCTTGCCTATGTTGCCTACAAGAAGTTCAAGGTATATCAGATGGATGTAAAGAGTGCTTTTCTAAATGGAGTACTAATAGAAGAGGTTTATGTTGAACAACCTCCAGGTTTTGTTTCTCCAACTCATCCCTCTTATGTATTTAGACTGCATAAAGACCTTTATGGTCTAAAGCAACCTCTAAGAGCTTGGTATGAGACCTTAGCTTGCTTCCTGATAGAGCATGAATTCACTAGAGGCATAGTAGATAAAGTACTATTCACTAGGCACCATAAGGATAAAATCTTGTTAATACAAATTTATGTGGATGACATCACATTTGGGTCTACTGACTCTAAACTATGCAAGAGGTTATCTGATCTCATGCATTCTAAGTTTGAGATGAGTACCATGGGTGAGCTCTCTAACTTCCTTGGTCTCCAAGTGAAGCAGCTACCTGATGACATCTTCATCTCCCAAGCTAAGTATGCTAAAGAGCTTCTTAAGAAGTTTGGGATGGCTGATGCCTCAGCAAAGAAAACACCTATAGTTACTAATGCTGTAATAGATTCTGATCCACATGGGAAACTTGTTGACTAGAAGTTGTATAGGGGCATTGTTAGGTCCCTATTATATCTTACAGTTAGTAGACCTGATATAAAGTTTGCCACATGCCTTTGTGCTAGGCTCCAAGTGAACCATAAAGAATCTCACCTAATTTTTCTAAAAAGAATTTTGAGATATATGAAGAGTTGTCCCAGTCTAGGCCTATGGTATCCTACAAAGTCAGAATTTGATTTAATTGGATATTCAGATGCTGACTTTGCTGGATGGAGGGTGACAGGAAAAGTACATCAGGAACTTGCTAGTTCCTTGGTATGAGATTAGTGTCTTGGTTGTGTAAGAAATAGTCCTCTGTGTCTACATCAACAGCTGAAGCAAAATACATAGATGCTGGCAGTTGTTGTTCCCAGATATTATGGATTCAAAACCAACTCCTTGACTATGGTTTCAACTTAAATAATTCAACTCTACAATGTGATAACACAAGTGTTATATCCATAGCACAGAATACAGTCCATCACAGTAGGACTAAGCATATAGACATTAGGCATCATTTCATTAGAGAGCGTGTAGACAAAAACAAAATTAAACTTGTCTATATCTACACTGATTTACAAAGAGCTGATATTTTCACCAAACCTTGCATAAAATAAATCACTTGTTCTTTATAAATCAGCTTGAAATGATCAATGGAGAAGCCTTAGTTTAATTTCTGTCTGCACTCGACGAATTTGCAAAAGTTCGTCGAACGAAGCTCGACAAACTGGGGAAAGTTCTTGAGATATTCGTCGAACGGAGTTCGACGAACTCTCTGTTAGTGAAGTCATTTTCGTCGAACGGAGATCGACAAATCTACTTCAGAAAACTTTCCTCGAACGGAGCTCGACGAAATGTCTTCAAATCTTCAGACTGAGCTCGACGAATTATTTAACTACAAATTATTTCGTTGACCTCAAATCGAACAATTATTTTTATTTTTCGTGGAACGGAGTTTGTCGATTCATATTCTAGAAAACCTTATATCTAGGTTTTCTTCGACCTCCATCCTGGGCTTTCAGTTCCTTTGCACTTGATCGTCGTTTTTCTCTTGCAGGTGCTCTAATGGCGATTCCCGCAGGAAATCTTGTGGCAATGAAATTCGACACTGGCTTTGATGTCGATTTCGATTCCTTCTAGAATACAGACCTAATATTCCTGGAAATCCTTCAACTGCTTGAAGAATAGCAGTTAAAGACACTGATGTCAACCAGGATCAAACTCGCCAGTGCTGAAATCAGGGAGTGGGTCTATACCTCCTCCACCACAGATGAGAACACTCTGACAGGGACAGTATCGGGTAATGCTATTTCTCTTACTCCCACCGTCCTAACAAAAATGTTTGGGTTAAGTAATGTTGAAGAAGAATTGGAAATTGATACTGAGGAATATGATGTGATGCTGGGTATGATGGGTTATTCTGGAGAAACCCAAATAAGTTGCTGAAGAAACACATGTCTGCTGAATTTAAATTCCTAGCAGACATTGTGGGCGAAGTGCTGAAGGGCAAGCACACTGCACATGACTACCACCAGGCACCAATTCCTGGTTATGTGTGTTGTGGTTAACAAGAAAAAGTTCAACTGGGCTCAGATCATGTCTGATCTGATTAAGAAAAAGAAAACAAAGAAAGAGGTCTGTTTTGGAATGATCTTAGGGATCTTCCTAAAAGAAAAGGCTGCTGAATCTCTGGTCTTCCATACCATATTCATCAATGCCTCTAAGAGGCTCACCTGTGCCCTTTTTGGCAGGTGGGAGAGGACCATCACCAAGTCCTCCAAGGCTTCTTCCTCCTCCATCAGGGCTTCTGAGTGTACTAGGGCTGCTCCAGCCATTTCCCACCCTACTGAAGAGATCCCTCATCCACCTCCATCATCTCCAGCCATCCAACCTCATCCTCAGATGGCACATCAACTTCCCTCCTCCACCACCATTCCTTCTCTTCAACAACCACAACAACACCCACAACAACCAGTTCATATTCCTACTACAGCTCCATCTCCTGCAACTTCTCCACACATATATATCACTGACATCCCCTCTGCGCCTCATTAGGAATCTCAACAATCCTCCCCTTCTCAATCACCATAACCAACCCCACCTCAATCCCCCCATGGTACACACATTCCCTTAACACCTTCATCTCCTTTACCCCCCCCCCCATCTGGACAACATCCCATTCTTCAATCTGCCTTCACCCCCCTCAATACCTCTACTCCTCAGGATTAACTAAAGCAAGATGCTCCACCTCCACCTCCACCATCCTCCTCCATTCCTGCCTTTGTCTCCAATGTTCCACCTTCTACACCACCCTCTGGAGCTCCACTATTGGATCCCTCCATCATACCACAACTCATTGTACTTCCACTCCCCTTCTTAAAACCATTATAGTAGAGGCCATTTCTGCTCTTGCTACTTCCCACTCCTTACTAGCTGCACAAATATCTTCTCTCTCTGCTCCTTCCTCTTCAGTTAGGGGCCTAGCTTCAGTATCCACTGAAACCAGGCAGGAGGAGATACTCGATGAAGAAGAAGTAGCAGCAGTAATAGCAACAATAGTAGTATCAGTAGCAGCAACAACAGTAGCATTAGTAGAAACAACACCAGTAGGTACAGCAGAAAAAGCAGATGTTGATGATGAATTCATGGATTTCATTAATTTTATTGAAACACATATGGAAATAGATACTGTGGATGATACAGTAACAGAGGAAATAATAACTGCTAGTGATTTTATTATAAATCCCACAGTAGATTTATTAAATTTATTGAGAACTTTTGATACAGTTCATTTGAACTTTTTGTCAGAAGACAACACTAAGCCATCCATGGCTATAATTCCTTACACCACACCCATAAGCCCCAGAGTTGTCAAGCAACTAAAGGCCAGTTTTGCAGTAACAGAGACTCCAGCCATTCCATCTCCACCACAAGTTGTTTCACCCATTGTATCATCTCCTCTTGCCCCAATTTTTGTTATGTATGATTCACCACTTCCTGATCTTGATGCACTGATCATGGAAGATATAGAAGAGAAAAATAAGTCAGCTGTTGAAAGCACTGAAGTGTACAGTTCTCCAGCTCCAGCTCCAGCTCCAGCTCCAGCTCCAGTTCCTGCTCCTCCTCCAGCTCCCTCCCAGGCTGAGAAACCTATGATATCTGTTGAAGCCCTAAAAAATAAATGCAATGTATGATAATCAACAAGATTCCTCTAATGATGATGATGATGATGATGATGATGAGGAGGAGGAGGAGGACTCAGATGATAAGCCCAAGAAAAAGAGATTGTCTAAGAAGAGGAAAGCTCCTCCATCTCCTGCACAAAAATTAAATCCAGCAAATGACATGCCATACTATATACTACAAAAGATCACACCTTATAAGGGTATGTCAGTATGGATGTGGCTGTCCAAGAATCAACAAAAAGAAAGGAAGAAAAGCAGAAGATATTCTCCTCCTCCATAGAGATTTAGAAAGGACCCTCCTCCTCCTCCACCAGCTGCTGGTGCTTCAAGTTATTCAACTCCAAGGACTACCCAGTTTCAGACCTATCAGAGACATCAGGGTAGATCCTCATCTTCAGGAAGCAGCCAGCAAAGACAGTATTCATCTGGCAAGTAGCACCAACAATAACAGCAGTAGCATCAACAACAACAACAACAACAATTCCCTGAACATCAAAAGGCTGAAAGCCAGAAATGACCTGCTTCCCCACCTGTACCATTTGAAGATCCAGAGACAGCTACAACAGCTAGGCTGGCCAGGTTCCAGGAACTGGTTGGCCGTTCCATGATTAACAAAGCTAAAGCTAAAGGGAAGGATACCTATCAATACTCTATAATGTCCAAGAACAGAAAGGAAGAACTGAACAGGTTTGTTAAGGCTAACAAGTTCTTTAATGTTGATGGTTATATGAAACTACATCCAGAAGTAGTAGTGCCCAGGGCTACATCTCTTAATATCATTGGAGCTGCTGACCTGACAATGACTAAGGCTCAATCTGCAGATCGTAACAGGGAGATTAGGTTTACTCAGCCAGGTGAGAAGGCCAAAGAGGAAAAGCACAAGGAATAAAGGAAGAAGAAGTAAATTATAAACTGTTTTCAGTCTTTCTGTTATTCTAAAAACTGCTTGTTTATATTCTGATACAAGCTCTGTGCATATATATCTGCTACACATTTAAATTTTTCATGCCAGATATATGTTTTATTTCTTTGTTATTAATGTGAGTCTATAATTAGTGACCTTACCCAAACAGGGGGAGATTGTTGGATCCCTAGTTAGAT
This sequence comes from Platanthera guangdongensis, assembly GCA_039583875.1. Lineage (NCBI taxonomy): Eukaryota > Viridiplantae > Streptophyta > Magnoliopsida > Asparagales > Orchidaceae > Platanthera > Platanthera guangdongensis. The sequence continues at coordinate 76,517,755 of CM077153.1, read as the reverse complement.
TTCGGCTAGGTTCACTAAATTAGGATGTTTGACCCAACATATATAGACAGGGTCATGTATGAGTTCTAGAGTCTAGGCTATGTCTTTAGAGTCAACACCACATGGACAAGCCATCAACAGACTGCAGAAGACTCAAGACTTAGAGATATTTCAAAGACTTAGAAAATGAGTTTGACTTTCGTCGAACTCAGGTCAACGAAAGTTATGCTCATCTCTACGAAATTAGAGACAATTCTCTGAGCTGAGCTCGATGAACTTGAATCTCAGGTCGACGAATTCCAGAGTATACTTCAACATTCCAAGTCCAGAATTCTTTACTTAACTCCAGTCGACGAACTTAGTTCTCAGGTCGACTAACTTAGTTCTCAGGTCGACGATCTCTGGGTATTTTACTTCAACATCTTATTCCAGAAACAACTAAGTATTCTAAGTCCAGAATCACACTCCAGTCGACGAACTTACCCTCTCAGCGCGGCGAACTTAGAGCATAGTCTTGGCAAGATTTATCAAGTAGCAGTTAGAAGTTCTCAGCTCCACGAAACTAGTTCTCAGGTCGACGAACCCATTTCTGAGGTCGACAATTTCTGGACACGTTACTTCAACATTCGTAAGTCCAAGAAACATTGAATTCTGAACTCTAGTTGACGAAGTTATATTCTCAGCTTGACGAAATTGATGCACAGAATTGACATGTCTAGAGAAAGCAGTTATCAGTTCTTAGGTTGATGATCTTGGATCTCCGCTCAACAAACAACTATCATCTGGTCGACGAACTTGACTTCTCTGTTCGGCGAACTCTGGACACAGCTCGACGAATTCTGTTCTCTGTTCAATGAATTCTATAAAGTTCCAGACTTAGAAATTTCCCTCCCTCTATCCTCTTTCTATTGCAATAATTCCCGAGTAATCAATGCATAAATATTCTCTGAATATTACCGTTATAAGCAAGCATTGATTATGGTCTTCATCAGGATTATTGCCAGTCATTTTTCCATGGGACAGTTGGGGAAATCAATCAATGCAAATATTCTCCAGGCCGTCAGCATTAAATGAAGAAAGGAATTCAAATTTCAAAGTGAAATTATATGGAAAATATAAAAGGGATTTTCTTCATCTCTCTCGAAAGAACACAACAAGAAACAACAATACATGAATATAGAAAAGCTGACACAGAGAATATACAGCATACAGAACTCACAGGGCAACAACACTGTCAAGAGACAAAAAGCCATAGGCCTTGACCAGAGAAAAGAATAGCAAGCTGAAGAAGAAGAAGAAGCACATACATTCAAGATCAAGAGTCTTCTTCCTTCTACATCCCAGGATTCTTCAAAGGACAACAAACACTCTATCTGTCAAGAAGTTCCTGAAGTTCATCTGGTCAAAGCAAAAGCTTGAAGACCTATCACCCGGGAGCATGGCTTGAACATCCTGAACCATTCTATATATTAGGGGGAGACTTTGCTAACATCATTTTTTCGCTAGGATCTTCTCAGTTGTATCTGAGAAAGAGAAGACAAAATCACTCTCTCATCCCCCACTATATAAAGGGTTCTTAACTCCCTTCAAAAGTTATTCCTGGTTGCAAGTCACCTGATCAAAAGACTTGAGGATTGGTTTTTGAGCACCTGATCAAAAGCTTATTAGTGGCAGTCACCTGATCAAAAACCTGAGTGGATTCCTACCAGGGTGGTAGAAGAGTGGATGTAACCAGTTTGGGGAACCACTATAAAATTCTTGTGTTGTCTGGGTTGCTCTTTTCTTTTGTTCTTGCTGTGGCTGTGATAACTAGGTTGCTGTGTCTGTGTTTTTAATTTAATTCCTACAGAACTAGTAATATATTGATTTAATTAGCAAAAATTTTATAAACCCTAAATACTCTATTCACACCCCCCCTCTAGAGTATTTCAGATCTAACCCTTACTTTCAATAGATCTTCATGGCGCCAAAGAGGAATACTAGGGTAACGATTTTCATCTTAGACATGTGAAGTCCTCTTTTCCCTTGCATAGGAAGCCTGTTCTTGCGAGTATGCGGTGAGTGTGATGTGTTCCTTAGGATAGACATGAATAGTCCCCGTTGTTTTGCATGTAGAGTACGTAATCGAGAAACGAATATAGGCATTATGTGTGAAGCCTACCCGGACAAGTTGTTCTGGATCGGTGATGTTGCATTGCATGAATGGCCGGAGAAGACTCCACGCCGATGGTTGTTTTTCGGGTTTTCTACACGGTAGATTATAATAGGGAGCCTTGGGTACTGACCTCAAGGTGCATAAGGAAAACTGGGCAGTAGTGTGGTTCTTCCATCTTGATGGCCTGGGAGCCAACTTGTATATAACTGGGTAATGTAATATTGTGTGTTCGATACTCGGGCTTCGGGAAAGCTTGACCCGCGCTAATGACTTAAATTGTCGTGGCGAGGTGAGCAACGGGTGGAGTGGAACCGTTCCCGCTCTATGCAGTTCAGTTTTAGGGGCCTACCGATAGTATAGAGGGCGGGTTTGAGGCTGTCGATGTCTTTAATTGACCTGACTTTTACCGGAAAGTCTCAAATGCTCACAAGTTTGCCGTCCTAGGGGAGGTGGTGGACCGAGTTCACCGTATAACTGCCCTGAGAGCATGGGGTGTGTGGCCCTGTGTGCCTACGCCTGTGGTGAAGTGTGCTTAAATTGTACTTTCACTATCTTTCTTGGTTTAGCTAATGCACTGCAGGGAAGGAGCATTGCCGCCCCTAGTTTAGGGGCGGGGTCCATTGCTTTTGTTTGCCACCGCTTCGGTGGATTGTTGCTTGTAGGTGCTGAAGAGCCTAGTGGCAAATAGCGGGCAAAATCCCATGTTGCTGAGCCAGCCCTCGAAGGCCTAATATTTGAATGTTTACTTTGTTTCTCATGTGTGACCGGCCTGCGTGCCGAGGTTTGGAAGACACTTATATTTGAGTAAACTATTGTAATGCCATAAGGCCATGTACTTGTGTATTTGTACGTTCATTCCTGTTGGGTTTTTGTAGTCGACATTCATGTTGTTGGTTGGGTTCTTTATTTGCAACTTTTAAATTGCTTCAGCTAGAATGTACTCTGTGTAGGACGCTGACTATTGGCAGGATGGTTTTCACGACGTAACCTTCCAGTCTGTCTGTAGTATATGCCATCGGGCCCCGGCCGTACCTACTGCTATATGCTATGTGACGGATAGGGGGTGTTATAATTTGGTATCAGACTACTGGTTTCGGTCAACTTAAATGAATTCGTGGATGAATTCTTTTAAGGAGTGGTGAGCACATGTGTGTGCATCATCGTTATAACATAAAAGAACCCATGAATGTCCACTTAGGAATGAAAATACACATGTTTGAGGAACCTGCGTGTTCCTATAATTGCTTTTTGCAATTTTGTTCGGTTTCACTTAACGTTGTTTTGTGCGACTATAGGTGACCAGGAGTGGTGTAAGACCATCAGAACGCTCGCTTTCTAAGGAATACAATGCACCCAGCGATGTGCTCGAGACCCCTCCTTCGTTTGAAACCATAGGAAGGGTCATTGAAGCGGTGTTCGCTGTGACTAATACACAACATGGAAGGAATGTGCAACCCTTTGCCCCTGATGTGGCTTCAACACCGGGTGGCGTGATGGAGCAAATGACATTTGGTAGACCATCAGGTCAGCAGATGAACATGCGTTTAGTGCAGGCAGCGCACTCAATTGATGAATATTTGCAAGCATTTCTTATGATAAGCCGCTACCCATGCTTTGAGTTAGAGAACGAGCAGTCTATAGTCGATAGATTTTATAATGGTCTGCGTGGTAAGCTGCAAATTCTACTGCTAGGACCAAAATTATTGGGATTTCGAGCCTTGGTGGAGTCGGCTAGATCTTTGGAAGTAGATTTGATGAAGACTCACCAATGCCAGTGAGTACGGTATCGAACTCTGCAAGCCCTATAAGAGTTGTATTCCGCAAAATGCTGAAAAGGGGGCTAGAACATCGACTAGCAAAGCTACTTACACTTATCATACTTGTGGCAAGAAAGGGCACTTTTCCCGAGATTGTCAGGATGGTGCTCAGAAGACAAAGAAAGCTATGTCAGGATCAGTTGAGGACTCTAGTGCAAAGGAAACGGTTTTCAAAATGCCGACTACCTCAAAATCTGGGTATTGTAAGTTCCATAAGAAGGCTTGGACTTCGGGTCCAACCCCTTCTTTCGGTGCTTCGGGGGAAACTACAAGCCGAAACCCGGGCGCTGCTATAACTGTGGAAAGCTGGGACACTTTGCCCGAGATTGTTGGAGCGGACGTGGTGACGGGTACGACTTAAATTTATAGTAGTTTAGCTTTAAATACTTGTTGCCCTTGAGCGTGTCAGCTTAGGAATGTTTGTGTTAGGGTTTGTTTCGCATTTTGTTTATCTGGTGAGAGCACTGTTCGATTCGGGAGCTTCACACTCCTCTTTGTCCAAAGGATTTGTATCGCGCATCGGAGTACCTTCTTCAATGTCAAAAGACAAATTGGATGTGTTATTGCTAAATGGGTGCTCAATGCACGCGGGTAGAGTTTGTTGCGTTTAGATATGGATTGGGAGTCAAGAGATTGAATTGCAAGTGTCGCTACTACCGATAGTAGAGTTTGATGTGATCTTTGGTATGGGTTGGCTCTCAGAGTGGCGGGCATACATTGATCGCAACCGCAAGGAGGTCAAATGGGGAGCAGATCGTGAGACGACTTTTGCGGGCTTGAAGGGATCAAGCAAGACTTTGATGTCTGCTGTACAGGTGGTTAAGGTGGTTCGTGCTGGTGCAGAATTGTTTCTCACTTTGGTGAAAGGTTCAAAGCCCAAGCCTGGTTTGGACAGCATCTCAGTGGTATCCGAGTACCCTGATATATTCCCTGGCGTTCTGCTTGGAGCCCCACCTCAGTGGGAGATGGCGGAACTGAAGGTTCAACTTGAAGAGCTATTGGAACAGGGTTATGTGCATCCAAGTTCGCCACCTTGGAGCACATCGATCCTTTTTGTGAAGAAGGACGGAAGTTTGCGGCTCTATATCGATTATCGAGAGATGAAAAAGTTAACGGAGAAGAACAAGTACCTGATCCCAAGGATTGATGATCTGTTCGATCAGTTAGGTGGGTCAACGGTATACTCAAAATTGGATCTTAAGTCCGGGTATTATCAGCTGAGGATAAGGGAAAATGATATCTCCAAGACAACTTTTAGTACGAGATACTCGCATTATGAGTTTACGGTCATGCCGTTTGGGCTGACTAATCCGCCGTCAGTGTTCATGGATCTGATGAACAGGACTCTCAGGGAGTACCTAGAACACTTTTTGATCGTCTTCATCGATAATATATTGGTGTACTCACAGAGTGAGGAGGATCACTTTAAGCATCTGCATTTGGTGCTGGAGATGCTGAGGAGGAATCAACTGTATGCAAAGTTCTCCAAATGCGAGTTTTGGTTGTCCTCAGTAGTGTTCCTTGGTCACATAGTCAGTGGAGAGGGAATTGCGGTGGATCCGGCGAAGATTATTGCTATACGAGAGTGGCTTGTGCTGTCTACTATAGCGGAAGTCTGGAGTTTTTTGGGGCTTGCCAGCTATTACAGGTGCTTCGTGGAGAACTTCTCGTGTGTAACATTGCCCCTCACGCCTCTGACGAGGAAAGAGCAGAAATGTTTTGGACGTCGGAGTGCGCATGAGATTTTGAGGAGTTGAAGAGTCGGTTGACCACGATGCCTCTAATAAGTTCGCCGAGTGGGATCGAACGCTTTGAGATCTACAGCGATGCTTCAAGCAGTGGATTGGGTTGTGTTCTACTGCAGCATGGAAGTGTGATAGCCTATGGCTCGCGTCAGTTGAAGGTGGATGAGAGGAATTATCCGGTCTATGACTTGGAGTTAGCGGTCGTGATATTTGCTCTGAAGCTGTGGAGGCATTACTTGTACTGGGTGAAGGTCGATATCTATACCGACCACAAGAGCCAGAAGTACTTGTTGGATCAGAAGGATCTGAACATGCGGCAGCAGAGATGGATGGAGTTACTGGGGGACTATACATTCAAGATTCGTTATGTGCCTGGTAAAGGCAATGCGGTTGCGGATGCATTGAGTCGTAGGGCCCCAGCTCAATCCAACTGGCTGTCGGTTCATGACGAGCATTTTGTTCGGGAGTTGGAGGCGTAGGAGATCTCTTGTGTAGACAGCAGGCTAGTGCCGAAGCGCTATTGAACTGGACTGAAGTTCAGTGTGACTTGGCTGATCGGAATCGGCCGGCTCTGGATTTGGATGGCCATGTGAAGCAAATCATGGTTGAGGCATTGGATGGGTCAAATTCCTAATTTGAGGTTTTGGAAGGATTGTTATGGGAGTACAGTAGTTTGTGCGTCCCGAATGTGGGCAACGTGCGGGTGGAATTGTTGTATGAGGCTCATCATACGAAGTACTCGATTGACTCGGGGAGCACGAAGATGTATTGTGATATGAAGAAATTGTTCTAGTGGCCAGGACTTAAGAAGGATGTGGCACTGTACGTGGCGAAGTGTCAAACATGTGCCTTAGTGAAGGCGGAGTGCCAGAAGCCTGGAAGATTCTTGAAGTCCTTGCCTATTTCGGAGTAGAAGTTCGACGACATTACTATGGACTTTGTGTATGGGTTGCCATGGTCATAGAAGGGAAACAATGCCATCTGAGTGGTCGTAGATCGTTTTACGAAAGTGTCGCACTTCATTCCGAATAGGTAGGATGATTCTCTGGAGAAATTGGCAAAGTTATATGTGGATAATATTGTGCGGCTTCACGGAGTGCCCCGTAGCATCGTGAGTCACCGAGATGGGCGGTTCACGTCCAATGATTGGAGGTTGGTTCAATAGATGTTGGGAATAAATCTGAGTTTCAGCACAGCCTTTCATTCGCAGACGGATGGCCAGATCGAGAGAGTCAACAGGACGATGGAAGACATGCTTCGCATGTGTGTCCTGGATTTTGGTAAGTAGTGGGAAGATAACCTGTACTTGGTGGAATTCGCTTACAACAATAGCTACCAGGCGATCATTGAGATGGCGCCCTTCGAGGTTCTTTATGGTAGAAGATGTCGCACGTCGTTATCTTAGTTGGGAACGGGTGAGTCAAAGTTATACAAGCGGAAAGAAGTGGAAGATGTAACCTCGTTGGTACGAACCATTGGAGAAAGAATGCTAATCGCTCAGGACCGACAAGCTAAGTACTATAACGCCAAGCATAGGAACATGGAGTTCATTGTTGGCGACTGGGTGCACTTGAAGATTAAGCCTTTCAAGGGTGTCTCGCGGGTACGACGCTTGAAGAAGCTAAGCCCGAGGTATCTTGGACCGTTTAAGGTTCTAGAGCTCGTTGGCGAAGCAGCTTATCGACTAAAGCTATCAGTGGAGCTAAGTGGTCTACACGACGTATTCCACATATCGGTGCTGCGAAAGGCGGTGCAAGAGCCTTCGCAAGTGATTGCGGTCGATCAAGTACCAGTTGATAATGGGTTGACGACGAAGGTCAAGCCGGTTCGCAATGAGGACTCGGAAGTCAAGTGTTTGCGTAACATGGAAATTAGGATGGTCAAGGTCCATTTGGACAACTGCAGTCGGGAGGAGATCTCATGGGAGCGAGAGCAGACCATTCTTGAGGAGTACCCAGAGTTATTCCACTCAGGTACCGTTTAAGTTTTTTTTAAATCTTTCCTTATTGTAATTTCGGGACGAAATTCTTTTAAGAGGGAGAGAGTTGTAACGCCGCGAAAATCAAAAGAGGGATGGGTAGAATTTTAAGCGAAGTTTGGAACTTGGTAGTGGTCATACGGCCTGGGACACGGGCGTGTCCCAGGGACGTGTCATGCTCGGGTTCGACTATGGTCGTATGGTCGACAAAATTGCAGTCGACGATCGTCGAACAGCGAACACTGCCTGAGACACGGGCATGTCCCAGGACGTTTCCTACTCGGGTAGTTGGCCGAGTTGTGTCGGGTGAGAAACACGGCCTGGAGCCCAGGCGTGTTTGCTTTTGACACATGCGTGTCAAATGGGACACGGGCGTGTCGAATACCCGTGTTCTCCTCGGGTTGGGGTTGGTCCTGTGTCGATGGAGGAACATGCCCAGCTACACGGGCTTGTACTGGATGACACGGGCATGTCAATCCTGACACGAGTGTGTCAATAGCACGCGTACTTTTCGGGATGTGATGGTTTCGACGTCGAATGGGGCACACGGCCTTGGACACGGGCGTGTCACAAGCCGTGTTCGTCCCAGGTTTTCGATTTTAAGCGCGAATCATGGCCGTCCATTTCCTTATTTTGGAATCTAATGGTTCAGGGCTGTCCTTGCTGAGATATACCCGGGAATTGGGTTTAGAAACCCTCATTCTATTTAATCTTTCTCTTTCTAAAGTTCGAGAGAGATTGGAGAGTAAGGAAGAAGGAGGAGAGATCCGGCCACCGGGGGAGCTTCGGAGCCCCAAATCGCAAGCCGAGTTCGGATCTACGGACATGTGAAGTCCTTTTTTCCCTTGCATAGGAAGTCTGCTCTTGCGAGCATGCGGTGAGTGTGAGGTGTTCCTTCGGGTAGACATGAATAGTCCCCGTTGTTTTTCATGTAGAGTCTGTAATCGAGAAACGGACATAGGCATGATGTGTGAAGCCTACTCGGACAAGTTGGTCTGGATCGGTGATGTTGCATTGCATGTATGGCCGGAGAGGTCTCCGCTTCGATGGTTGTTTTTCGGGATTTCTACGCGTAGATCACAATAGGGAGCCTTGGGGACTAACCTCAAGGTGCACCCAAAAAACTGGGCAAAAGCGTGGTTCTGCCATCTTGGAGGCCTGGGAGCCAACTTGTACATAACTGGGTTATGTAATTTTGTGTGTTCGATACTCGGGCTTCGGGGAAGCTTGACCCGCGCCGATGACTTAAATTGTCATGGCGAGGTGAGCAACAAGTTGAGTGTGTAAGACCCCTCCCCTTACTAAGGAGGCTCCCGGTCTTATGCCCAGAACCACTGTCCTATTGTGGCACTAACGCACGGGTTAGTCAACACCGCAACATGCCGATTCTGTCGGCTAATATGATCATATAACCTGTAGGCCAACATAAGAAATATAAGTAATACATATCAGAGTACAACACAGCTAGTCCACAGTCACAGTACAAATCATATATATATGAATGAAAGAGTACACAGTTTAAAATGAGAACAATAAAGAAAGAGTAATAAGTGCTTATGCCCAGTACATCATATGAATAACTCTCCTCACAAAATAACAAAATAGCGGAAGCTAATCAACTAATCTCTTCCCACCTAAGGTAGCGCTGTAGTAGTAGGTGGTGGTATCAACTCCTCACGCCCTGTCACCTCGTCCTGCCGGTCGTGCTGGTGCTCCATCTCCTCGAGCTCCTAAAACTAGTTGGTCACCGACCATTAGTCAAAAGACTAAGTCGTTTCCTCCGTACCTCGCCCTACAACTCCTAGGCACCGTGCGGGAGGACGAAGCGGAGGACTCTCAAGGGGTAACAAAAGGAAGCAGGTGACAAGGAATCTATCTATCAAGTATAAGAACAACATAGTTCTACTTTAGCAGTTCTAAGTACATGGTATAAGTGTGGTAAAGTTATGGTACAAGTAAGTAAAGAACAGAAATTAAGAGCAGAAAAGTAAAGTCATACTACCACTACACTACCATCACAAAACATACCTTAACTTATAAAAATGCTCATACAAATTTATAAGTTAAGTTTTCCAGGAAATTTAACTTATCATATAAAAGAGCCCATACTAATTTATATGATAAGCATCTATGAAGTGTATGACCTAATATGAATGAATGTTTAGGATGTAATTTATGTAACAGGAAAGTGCATCTCACACACAACGACTCTGTGATCACAGACCTTTAGTTCCCACTTTTTGAGAGTTAGCTTCACTCTCGGGTACCACCGTTGTGGCTACGACAGCAGCGGAGCGGACATCTCCACTTCTAGGCAGGTATGCACACTACCAAACCTAGACCCCTCTCATACGCCTCTGTACACATCTTAAGTGCACTCTAGTGTCTGCGTACGTATTTTGCTGACTACCGGTCAGTCTTGTTGGGTCGGGTGTGCGTTATCGGGGATCGTCCTCCAGACCTCAGTATAAACAACCTACTGGCCCCTCAAACCCTCACAACCGCCTGAGTCACCGTACTGCCATCGATGTGACGATCGGCCCAGTACTGCATGACTTGCCACTAAATTTATGCACATGCAAGTATTTCATCTCGAGCCTTCAGCTCGCAGGACAAACCTGTCCTGATTCCCTCAAACCCTTCGCGGGTGAGATTGCACATCGTGCTTTTAATCAAAATCCCTCAAACACATCACGGGTGAGAACGCACAATAGTGCCTTTATTCAGAATCCCTCAAACCTGTCACGGGCGAGAATGAACCATAATGTTTTAACTTATTAGACTACTCTTTTCTACGGATTCTTATACTTAGTGATTTAAGGTTAATCCCAGGACTGCACAGGGTATACCCGGTGAAGGGCTATCGGGGGCACTAAGAACTATGATGGGATTACGCCCAAAGCTCCATTTCTCAAGGATATTTACTTTAGTTGATGACTATCCATAATTCATACTTTGCTCTTATTATTACTTTTGAGTGATCCTAATGACTTAAGATGTTCTCAGAAGGGCGACGGTCTTCCGCCGGCCTCCACTCCAGTTGCTATCCAAGGGCTTGCACTTTTACTCTCATCACTAAGACAACACTGCCCACCAAGGTTATTCACTAATTGTAATCTCTAGCTCATCCGTCGATCTATCCCTCGGTGGTCCTTATAGTATAACCTACTTACACTATGCGCAACCCAGTCCTAAAACCACCCCGAAATGGAACTTCCAATTCCTTGGGCCACCTGCCCCTAACTATTTATCCTAGGATGGTATATACTAATGAAGTTAGCATATTGATTTACATAATTTTCTTAAGTCATAAAAGCCTCTAATTAAATCATTTAATTAATCCCCTAGATCATTTAATACATGAAGTATTACAAATTTTAATCCACTGACCTAAGGAACTTTTCTTAAGTTGAATCTTGGTAAAATATTGTTGTCTACCAAAATTCATAATTTTCCTTTGAATGTTTCTATTTATTCCTTAATTATTACAAAACTCACATAATTGTCATTTTCCAAATGAAGTATAAGGAATACATTACTCAAACTTCTAGGAAAATTACAGAGCATATATATCATTAATTTAAGGCTAATGGCAGAGTTTCATCAGCCTCTATAATGAAATGGCCTACCAATTTCAATTCCTAATAATTTACCAAAATGCCATTATGCTAATTTAAAAATTATTAGGACATCCAAAAAATTTTGAGATAATTATACAAGGCTGATCATACAATTATACAACACTAGAAAGTTTTTCAAAATTTACTGATATATATTTCCATCAATTCATAAATAAATGCAATAAAGGTAAAATGGTAATTTCCATGTATTTTGCTCGAAATTTCTTAAACAGTAGGATAAAAATTTTAATGAGTCAAATATGACCTCCCTTTTGTTTTGACAGATTTTGGGGGTTTTGTTTTTTGAACAAAAGAATATTTCCAATTTATTTATCAAAAGGCCTAAATTTTTAAAAAAATAAAAAAAATGGGATTTTTGCTCCCAAAAATTTCATTATTACTATGAGGGGTGAACTTTACTCTAATCAGCCACTGACATCAATTCCATGATTTTTGAATGTATTAAACAGGCTGAATATGCAATATTTCAAAAATTGCTATTTGCACCCCAAAGCTATATATAGCCAACACATGCAAGTGGGTTAACCCAACATGCAGTGGTCCAAATGTGCTAAAAATTTTACCATGCACATATAATGTCCCCAAGGACCTGCCACCACAATTTGGGGTCATTTAGAGTCATATTACTCCAATTATTTCATTTATTTAATTATGTGTATTATGATAAATACTATAGATCAATTGCTCCCAAAAATTCCCATTTTTTGGCAGGGGCTAGATATGCCCTAATTGAGCACATGCCCACAATATTGGGTCATTTGGATATCTGGTTTGGCGTAGGCAATTATATTGGTTTCTGCCCTAGCTTAGGACCAGTCCTAGTAGAGTAGCCCTACATGGAGCCCTATAGCTCAAATCTCATGTTTGTGGTGGCTAATTGAAGGTAAGACCTAAGCCTACATTTTTCATGTTGATGTATGGTCCTGATTTTGCACTTAAGAGTCCTAATTTTTGCATGCAAAGTTCTGTATAAAGTGTGACAGAAATCAAATTAAATAAATATAATACTATAGTTTCATTTTGAATAAAATGGACGGCATCCTATCATCGTCCCGATCAGCAACGGCTGAGATTGAGCCTGGCTGGGTCACTTCGTCTGGCCATTTCTGGCCACCTGGGTCGGTGCCACCGCCGGCGATTATTGTCACCACCTCCGTTAAGGTGCGGGCTAGCGTTTCCCGGCGGCGAGGCGGTCGGAGGCAGCTCCTCCGGCGATCCCGAGAAAGAAGAGAAAGATCGGATTTTGGCACTTTTCTCACATGGCATTGGGCTCAATTGAGCCCGATATCTCCCCTAATTTATCTAGGAAGCTAGTACGGGTAGAGGTGAAGTGAAACGAACATGATTCAGGCCTTGGCGGCGAGTGCAGCGGCGGTTGGCCATGGTCGAGCTGCTCCGACGATCTCCTGCTCAAAAGCTTGATTCTCCACCAATTCTCTTGCTCCAGGACTCAATCTCCACTCGTTTCCTCTCTCTAGAGATGTTGGTGGGGTTGGTTTTGGCTGGAGGTGGCTGTATATGGAGATATAACCAAGGTGAGCTCGGTTTGGGGCTTTGGATGCTTCACCCATGGTGCCAAGTGGCCACTATGCATCCAAATTCTTTTGGAATTCCCTTGGGTGGCCGGCCAGCAGTCTTTGGGCAGAAGGAGTCAAGGCCAAGTGGCCTCCGCCTCTTAATTCCACTTTCTCTCTCCTCCTTTTGGGTGAATTCTCCAAAATGCCCCCATCATGCACTCTCTCTCCAAATCCAGAGGGGTAGGGCTGGTCTTTGACACCTTGGGCTTATAATGGGCCAAGTTTGGTGGGCTTGGCCCAAGGTGAAGTGGTTTGGGCTCATTTTCACTCTTTAGGACAATTTGTTGACTAAGTTGACTTTTGAGTTGATTTGGTCAAGCATGATGAGTGGGCTGACCCCACTTGAAGGTAATGACCCCAATGGCATTGCCCAACTTGGGTTGGGTCAAGGTGGTGCTCTACTTGGGCTAAGTGGGCCTATACGTATAGGTTTGACCAACTTAGGGCTAAGGTTGACTTTCGTCAACTAGGGTCAAAATGTTGACCTAGTGACATGTCCTAGGGTCCACTTAGATTATTTTAGGGTTAAGGGCAATGTGGTGGGGTTATGGTGTGGCTAGGGTTCATATTTAGGCTAGTTTGACCTAGTTTGACTTTGGCCCCTTAGTGGCCCCACATGGCTACAACCCACTCCCTAGGGTCAAACCTAGCTAAATTCCCTATCACCCACCCCATGCCCAACCCAATCTAAGTTAAGGGGTCTAGAAGTAACATGGGATGTTACAAATCCTATAAACAAAAAAAAATAATTTCGTCCCCGAAATTTAAGTTCGAGTCTATGGGGTTCTACTTACAAGAGTTATAAGAAATTTAAACTCATAAACTAAAGTATACCTGAAGTAAACAACTCCGGGTGTTGCTCCATCATCAGATGCCTCGGCTCCCAGGTGTGCTCCTTCCATCCATGGTTGGACCACAACACCTTCACAAGAGGGACCTTCTTCTTTCGCAACACTCGGACATTCGTATCATCAATCCGGATCGGCTCCAATCTAACGGATCTGTTTGGTACTATCGGACCAGCTGTAGTAGTAACATGCTACTCTAGCCATAGGAGAGCTCTTCGCAAGGAAGAGACATGGAAGATGTCATGTAGGGTACTCAAATCCGGTGGCAGCTGCAGTTAGTAAGCTAAGGGGCCGATCCGCTCCAGGGTCAAGTATTGCCCCATATATCGAGGACTGAGCTTCTTGTCCCTCCGCACCCGAGAGCTACCGTGTACCGGACGTATCTTCAAGAAAATGCTGTCTCCAACCTGGAATTCCACCTTCCGGTGTCGAGCATCATAATACTTCGCCTACCTACTCTGGGCCTCTAGCAGCCCATCCCTGATCAAACGAACCTGAGCCTCCGTATCCTTCACATAATCAGAACCAAGAGTCCTCATGTCCACATCCTGAACCCAAGATAGTATTGTCCGACACTTCCTCCCGTAAAGTGCCTCATATGGTGCCATCCCGATGCTATCCTGGTGGCTGTTATTGTAAGAGAACTCGATCAATGGTAGCAGCCTCTCCCAAGGCTTCCCTGTATCCAATATGAATAGACGAAGCAGATCCTCCATGGTCCGGATGGTCCGCTCGGTCTGGCCGTCGGTCTGCGGGTGGAAGGTGGTGCTAAACATGAGCTGAGAACCCAATTAAGCATGCACAACCCTCCATTCCCTTGATGTGAACCGACCATCACAGTCCGAGACGATCGTTCTGGGGATGCCATGGTACCTGACGAAGTGCTCCATGAACAATCTCACCAGAACAACAACTGGAGAATCCTTCCTGACTGGAATAAACCGCGCTACCTTGGTCAGCCTGTCGACTATGACCCATGTGGAATTGTGCCCAGTGTGGGAGCGAGGCAGTCCGTGCACAAAATCCATAGCAATGTCGTCGAACTTCCACTCTGGAACGGGCAGTGGCTATAATAAACCTCCCGGGCTCTTGCATTCCGCCTTCACACGCCGACACGTCTCGCAATGTGTCACAATGTGAGTGATCTCCCACTTCATCCCTGGCCAGTACATAGACTTCCGTAAATCTGCCCACATTTTGGTGATGCCAGGATGCACTGAATATCTGGAGCAGTGTGCCTCTCTAAGTATATCATCCCGGAAATCGTCCCCTGCTGGTATATAAACGCATCCACGGAATTGAAGGAGATCATCCTACAACATGTAATACTCAACCTTGCCCCTTTCCAGGGCACTGAAAATCGGCTCCAATGTAGCATCCAGCCTCTTATGCGCCACAATGCGCTCCCGAAGATCATTCTCCCCGATCAAGGAGTTCAGATATTCCCGGTAGACTGCTGGCTCGTCCTATGAAACCATGGTGATATGCATATCATCCATCATCTGCATCAATCCCATATACATCACCCAGGGCTCCGGTCCAGTAGTGTCGGCTCTCCTGCTCAACACATCTGCCACAGTGTTCGCTTTCCCCGGGTGATAGTGCAATTTGTAATCAAAATCGCAAAGAAATTCCAGCCATCTCCTCTGCCAAAGGTTCAGATCTTTCTGCGTGTCGACGTATTTGAGGTTCTTGTGATCCGAGTAGATATCACAATGAATCCCATAAAAGTAGTGTCTCCATATTTTCAATACAAATACGACTGCCCCAAGCTCCAAGTCATGCACCATGTAGTTATGCTCATGCTTCTTAAATTGTCTCGAAGCATAGGCAATGGCATGTCTGTGCTGTATTAGTACAGCACCCATCCCCTAATAAGAGGCATCCGTGTAGATCTGAAATCCCTCATTCCCAGATGGGAGTGCAAGGATAGGGGATGAGGTGAGTCGGTCCTTCAACCCCTGAAAGGCTGTCTCGCACTGCTCTGTCCAAGCAAACTCTACATCCTTCTTCCTCAAGGACGTGAGGGGGAGTGCTATCCTCGAGAACCCCTCCATGAACTTACGATAATAACCTGCTAATCCCAAGAAGTTGCGAATTCCTGAAGCTGTCTTCGGCCGTGGCCAATCTCTCACTACCTCTATCTTTGCTGGATCCATCGCCAATCCAGCTCCACTGATCGTATGCCCCAAGAAGGCCACCTGTAGCCAGAACTAGCACTTAGAAAAACTTCTCATACATCTGAGACTCCCTCAGCCTCTGCAAAACATGTGCCAAATGCTTTGTGTGCTCCTCCTGAGTCCGGGAATAGATCATAATATCGTCGATGAATACAATGACGAAGCGGTCCAAGTAGGGCTCGAATACACGGTTCATTAGACTCATGAATGCGGAAGGGGCATTCGTGAGCCCAAAAGGCATCACCGTGAACTCGTATATCCTGTATCGTGAGCTGAAATCCGTCTTCTGGATGTCTTCCTCTTGGATGCGCAGCTGATAGTAACCGAATTTCAAATCTAGCTTAGAGAACTAGAAGGCCCCCTGAAGTTGATCAAATAGATCGTCTATCTGAGGCAGTGGATAGGTATTCCGGACCGTCAACCGATTCAGCTCCCTATAATCTATGCACAATCGTAATGATCTATCTTTCTTCTTCACAAAAAGAACTGGTGCTCCCCACGACGACGAGCTCGGCCACACAAATCCTGATTCCACAAGCTCCTGAAGCTGAGTCCTGAATTCTGCCAACTCTGTGGGAGCCATCCTGTAAGGTGCCCGGGACACTGGCCTCGCCCCCGGCACCAACTGAATCCTGAAATCCAAGTCCCGAGCTGGTGGTAGTCCGGGCAATTTCTCCGGGAATACATCAGAGAAATCCCGAACCACCGTGATATCAGCTATAGAACTCTCTGCTCCCACCATCTCGAAGCAGATAAGGTACACCTCTTCCCCTACTCATAGGCCTTGATAGACTGTACAGAAGATAATGAAAGATGGGGGATAGGTCAGATACCTTCAATAGTGACATAGGAGTCTCCATGCATGAGTGTGATCCTCTTCGACGGGCAGTCGATCTGGGCATGGTTCCAATGAAGCCACGTCATGCCCAAAATCAAATCAAAGTCCGGCAATCTCAAGACTGCCGCCGGAGCTTCGAATGCCTTGCCTCCTATCTCGGCCTCCATGTTGCAGCTATCCGTGGTCCATAGCTCCGAGCTATCAGGAAGACTCACCCTCATCTCTATGCCAGGGAATCTCTCCACACCCTCTAATCCTTCAATAAAAGTGTCTGACACGAATGAGTGCGAAGCACCCGTGTCGAAGAGGGTATGAGCGGGCTTACCGCAGATCATAACTATGCCTGAGATTTATTTCAGTTAAAATGGAGGTTATTTCTATAGTTTTCAAGGCACTACTAGGGTTAAAATTCTAAATTAAAATAATTTAAGTACCTGTAATCACTTCCTAGGGGTTCCTTTGCTCTGTGAGGTCCAATGCATATATCTGCTCCTGTCTACGTCCTCGGCTGTGATATCCCCGGCCTCGGCCTCGACCTCATCCTCGGCCTCGGCCTCGGCCCTACTGTACTAAAGGGGCCACTGGAGGTGGAGTAGGAGGAGGTGGACGGATCTGATGTGGACACTCCGATCTAATATGCCCGGGCTCGTGGCATCCATAACAAACTAACAGCCGGTAGCCACGGTCATCTTGCCTCCTCGGAACATGCACTTGTAGAGGTGGGGGAGCTAATGCTGGAGGAGGCCCCTGCTCCTGCCTGAAGTTGGGACGACGACGTCCCCTACCCCTCTTATATATAATGAATCTGCCTCGCTGGGATCCCCTGCTACTCTCCCTAGGTGATGACCCGTCCAGTGGCCTCTTCCCTCTGTTTGTCACCATCAGCTGGTCTGACTCCAGTTTCTTAGCCATCTCGATGATCTGGGCTTATGTGTCATGAGAAATGAACAATAGGGCCTGCCTCAAGTCGTCTCTAAGGCCCCGGTAGAATCTTTTGGCATACCTTCTGTCGTCTGTATCATATATCCCTGCGAACCTGGCAAGGGGGAAAACTCCCTTTGGGATTCAATCACCGATCTGCTCCCCTGGCTAAGGTTCAGAAACCTCCCTTCCAGTGCATCTCTTTCTATGGTGGATACGAAGTGATCCAAGAATACTTCACCGAACTACTCCCAAGATATGTCTAAAAGCTCCCAGTCAGCATAAGTGGACTCTAGCACGGAATTCCACCATTGTTTTGCATGAGCTTCTAATGTAGAGGTGGCTAGAGGAACTGCCTAGCTGACAGGGCAGCTGATATCTACCAATATCTCATGTATGGCCTCCAGCCATTCCTCAGTCTTCACAGCATCCTCTGTCCTACGGTACATTGGTGGGGACAGGCTCTTGAAGGCACTCAACCAGCTTGACCCCGAATTTGGCTGCGGAGCCGGGACCTGCTCTGCTTTGAAGGCTTCCAGGATAGCCGTCAAAGTTTTCCCCATCTCTATCTATATGAAAGGGCGTGGCAGCCGGAGGGGGAGGAACCACATTCTGCGGCGCAGCGACCTGTGGAGATGCATAAAGGTAAGGTTAAAATAGAACTAACCTAACTCATTGTATTTAATGGACTGTTTTATGTGACTTTTTACACATGGGCACACCATTGTTTCCGCTGCATAGTTTGTCCGCAAACTAATGCTCGCGCGGGGTGGTCTAGTGTTGTGGACTTCTTTCTCATATGATCGTTCGGTCAAGTGATACCAGTTTTTAATACCCCTCCCCTTACCAAGGACGCTCCCGGTCTTATGCCCAGAACCGTCGTCTTACGGTGGCACTAACGCACGGGTTAGTCGACACCGCAACACGTCGATTCTGCCGGCTAATACGATCATATAACCTGTAGGCCAATATGAGAAATAGAAGTAATACATATCAGAGTACAACACAGCTAGTCCACAGTCACAGTACAAATCATATATATATATATATATGAATGAAAGAGTACACAGTCCAAAATGAGAACAATAAAGAAATAGTAATAAGGGCTTATGCCTAGTACATCATATGAATAACTCTCCTCACAAAATAGCAAAATAGCGGAAGATAATTAACTAATCTCATCCCACTTGAGGTTGCGCTGTAGTAGTAGTAGGTGGTATCAACTCCTCACGCCATGTCACCTCATCCTGCCGATCGTGCTGGTGCTCCATCTCCTCGAGCTCCTAAAAATAGTTGGTCACCGACCATTAGTCAAAATACTAAGTCATTTCCTCCACACCTCACCCCGCAACTCCTAGGCACCGTGAAGGAGGACGAAGCGGAGGACTATCAAGGGGTAACAAAAGGAAGCAGGCGACAAGGACTCTATCTATCAAGTATAAGAGCAACATAGTTCTACTCTAGCAGTTCTAAGTACATGGTATAAGTGAAGTAAAGGTATGGTGCAAGTAAGTAAAAAATAGAAAGTAAGAGCAGAATAGTAAAGCCATGCTACCACTACACTACCATCACAAAACGTACCTTAACTTATAAAAATGCCCATACAAATTTATAAGTTAAGGTTTCCAGGAAATTTAACTTATCATATAAAAGAGCCCATACTAATTAATATGATAAGGATCTATGAAGCGTATGACCTAATATGAATGAATGTTTATCATGCAATTTATGTAACAGGCAAGTGCAACTCACACACAACGACTCTGTGATCACATACCTTTAGTTCCCACTTTTTGAGAGCTAGCTGCACTCTCGGGTACCACCGTTGTGGCTACGGCAGCTACGCAGTGGGCATCTCCACTTCTAGGCAGGTATGCACACTACCAAACGTAGACCCCTCTCATACGCCTATGTACACGTCCTAGGTGCACTCTAGAGTGTGTGTACGTATTTTGTTGACTATCGGTCAGTCATGTTGGGTCGGGTGTGCATTATCGGGAATCGTCCCCCAGACCTCAGTATAAATAACCTACTGGCCCCTCAAACCCTCACACCCGCCTGAGTCACCGTACTGCCATCGGTGTGACCATTGGCCCAGTACCATATGACTCGCCACTAAATTTATGCACATGCAAGTATTTCATCTCGAGCCTTCAGCTCGCAGGACCAACATGTCCTGATTCCCTCAAACCCTTCGTGGGTGAGATTGCACATAGTGCTTTTAATCAAAATCCCTCAAACCCATCACGGGTCAGAACGCACAATAGTGCCTTTATTCAGAATCCCTCAAACCCGTCATGGGTGAGAATGAACCACAATGTCTTAACCTATTAGAATACTCTTGTCTATGGGTTCTTATACTTAGTGATTTAAGGTTAATCCCAGGACTGCCCAGGGTATACCCGATGAAGCGTTCTCGGGGGCACTAGGAACTATGATGGGATTATGCCCAAAGCTCCCTTTCTCAAGGATATTTACTTTAGTTGATGACTACCCATAATTCATACTTTGCTCTCATTATTACTCTTGAGTGATCCTAATGACTTAAGATGTTCTCAAAAGGGCGACGGTGTTCCGCCGACCTCCACTCCAGTTGCTATCCAAGGGCTTGAACTTTTACTCTCATCACTAATACAACACTACCCACCAAGGTTATTCTCCAATTGTATTCTCTAGCTCATCCGTCGATCTATCCCTCGGTGGTCCTTATAGTATAACCTACTTACACTATGCGCAACCCATGACCTAATACCACCTCGTAATGGAACTTCCAATTCCTAGGGCCACCTGCCCCTAACTATTTATCCTAGGATGGTATGGACTAATGAAGTGAGCATATTGATTTACATAATTTTCTTAAGTCATTAAAGCCTCTAATTAAATCATTTAATTAATCCCCTAGGTCATTTAATACATGAAGTATTACAAATTATAATCCACTGACATAAGGAATTCTTTTTGAGTTGCATCTTGGTAAAATATTGCTGTCTAAAAAAATTCATAATTTTCCTTTGAATATTTCTATTTATTCCTTAATTATTACAAAACTCACATAATTGTCATTTTCCAAATGAAGTATAAGGAATACATTACTCAAAATTCTAATAAAATTACAGAGCATATATATCATTAATTTAAGGCTAACGACAGAGTTTCATCAACCTCTATAATGAAATGGCCTACCAATTTCAATTCCTAATAATTTACCAAAATGTCATTATGCTAATTTAAAAATTATTAGGACATACAAAACTTTTGAGATAATTATACAAGGCTAATCATACAATTATAAAACACTAGAAATATTTTCAAAATTTACTGATATATATTTCCATAAATTCATAAATAAATGCAATAAGGGTAAAATGGTAATTTCCATGTGTTTTGATCCAAAATTATCAAACAGTAGGATACAAATTTTCATGAGTCAAATATAACCTCCCTTTTGTTTTGACAGATTTTGAGGGTTTTGTTTTTTGATCAAAAGCCTATTTCCAATTTATTTATCAAAAGGCCTAAATGTTTTTTAAAAAAATTCAAATAATAGGATTTTTGCTACCAGAAATCCCATTATTACTATGAGGGGTGAACTTTACTCTAATGAGCCTCTGGCATCAATTCCATGATTTTTAAATCTTTCAAATAGGCTGAATATGATATATTTCAAAAATTGCTATTTGCACCCCAAAGCTATATATAGCCAACACATGCAAGTGGGTTAACCCAACATGCAACGGTCCAAATGTACTGAAAATCTTACCATACACATATAATGTCCCCAAGGACCTGCCACCAAAATTTGGGGCCATTTGGAGTCATATTACTCCAATTATTTCATTTAAATAAAAATGTGTATTATGACAAATACTATAGAAAAATTTCTCCCAAAAATTCCCATATTTTTGGCAGGTGCTAGATATGCCCTAATTGAGCACATGCCCAAAATATTTGGTCATTTGGATATCTGGTTTGGTTTGGGCAATTATTTTTGTTTCTGCCCAAGCCTAGGACCAGTCCTAGTAGAACAGCACTACAGGGAGCCCTATAGCTCCAAATCTCCTGTTTAGGGTGGCCAATTGAAGGTAAGACCTAAGCCTACATTTTCCATGTTGATGTATGGTCTTGATTTAGCACTTAAGAGGCCTAAATTTTGGCATGCAATGTTATGTATAAAGTGTGACAGAAATCAAATGAAATAAATATAATATTATAGTTTGATTTGAATAAAATGGACGGCATCCTATCAGCGTCCCCGATCAGCAACGACTGAGATTGAGCCTGGATGGGTCATTTTGTCTGGCCATTTCCGGCAACCTGGGGCGGCACCACCGCCGACGATTATTGTCACCACCTCCGTTGAGGTGCGGGCTAGCGTTTCCCTGCGGTGAGGAGGTCGGAGGCGGCTCCTCTGGCGATCCCAAGCAAGAAGAGAAAGCTCAGATTTTCGCTTTTCTCGCATGTCATCGGGCGCAATTGAGCCCAATATCTCCCCTAATTGATCTAGGAAGCTAGTATGGGTAGAGGTGAAGTGAAATGAACCTGATTCAGGCCTTGGCGGCGAGTGCGGCGGTGGTTGGCCATGGCTGAGCTGCTCCGTCTATCTCCTGCTCAAAACCTTGATTCTCCACAAATTCTCTTGCTCCAGGACTCGAACTCCTCTCATTTCCTCTCTCTGAAGGTGTTGGTGGGGTTGGTTTTGGCTGGAGGTGGCTGTATATGGAGATACAACCAAGGTGAGCTCGGTTTGGGGCTTTGGATGCTTCACCCATGGTGCCAAGTGGCCACTATGCAGCTAAATTCTTCTGGAATTCCCTTGGGTGGCCGGCCAGTAGTCTTTTGGCAGAAGGAGCCAAGGCCAAGTGTCCTCTCTCTCTTAATTCCACTTTCTCTCTCCTCCTTTTGGGTGAATTCTCCAAAATTCCACCATGCATGCACTCTCTCTCCAAATCCAGAGGGGTAGGGATAGTCTTTAACACCTTGGGCTGATAATGGGCCAAGTTTGGTGGGCTTGGCCCAAGGGGAAGTGGCTTGGGCTCATTTTCACTCTTTAGGACAATTTGTTGACTAAGTTGACTTTTGAGTTGACTTGGTCAAGCATGATGAGTGGGCTGACACCACTTTAAGGTAATGACCCCAATGGCACTACCCAACTTGGGTTGGGTCAAGGTGATGCTCAACTTGGGCTAAGTGGGCCTATAGGTATAGGTTTGACCAACTTAGGGCTAAGGTTGACTTTGGTCAACTAGGGTCAAAGGGTTGACCTAGTGACATGCCCTATGGTCCACTTAGATTATTTTAGGGTTAAGGGCAATGTGGTGGGGTTATGGTGTGGCTAGGGTTCCTATTTAGGCTAGTTTGACCTAGTTTGACTTTGGCCACTTAGTGTCCCCACATGGCTACAACCCACTCCCTAGGGTCAAACCTAGCTAAATTCCCTATCACCCACCCCATTCCCAACCCAATCTAAGTTAAGGGGTCTAGAAGTAACATGATATGTTACAGAGTGGAACCGTTCCCACTCTATGCGGTTCAGTTTTAGAGGCCTACCGATGGCATAGAGGGCGGGTCTGAGGCTGTCGATGTCTTCAATTGACGTGACCTTTTCCAAAAAGACTCAAATGCTCATG
Source organism: Platanthera guangdongensis (assembly GCA_039583875.1). NCBI lineage: Eukaryota > Viridiplantae > Streptophyta > Magnoliopsida > Asparagales > Orchidaceae > Platanthera > Platanthera guangdongensis. The sequence goes on along the minus strand of CM077153.1, from coordinate 76,494,449 downwards.
AGTTTTCCGTCCTAGTGGCGGTGGTGGACAGAGTTCATCGTATAAGTGCCCTGAGAGCACGGGTTGTGTGGCTGTGTGTGCCTACGCCTGTGGTGAAGTGCGCTTATGTAAGACCCCCCTTTTTTTCTTTTTTGAAACACCGGGGTCTTCGACTCAGAACCACCGCTTTGCGGTGACACCTTGGCACCCGGGAAGGTCATCACTACAAAACACCGATCTTACCGGCCTAATCGATCACAACTATAACAAAATAGTAAGAGGCAAGTCCACAGAAATCACATTTATATAGTAAATAATCTCCACGAAGGGAGTGTCCACAGATGTAATAGAAGTACTAAAAACATGGGCTTATGCCCAGTACATCAAGTCCTCACTACATATCTCTCATCGCGGAAGCAAACTACTATATCTACTAATGATCAGGACTCATAGTCCCTGCCGTCTAAACTCTGGTACTATACTGCCCCATCTCCAAGCGTGCCAACCTCCGGGGCTACTCCTCCATGTTGGGCTCCACGGTCCCCTAAATGATGTGGTTCGAAAACCGTTAGTCTAAAAGACTAAGTCCTATCATCCCACACCCCTTCCCCCATGGCTCCTAGGCACCGAGCGGGGAGAAGGAAAGGAGAGGACATGAAAGTGGAGAATAACAAATAGGTAGATGACAGTGGAACTAATCTAGCAGTTCTAAGTATATATGGCAGTAATAATGGTATGAAAATTGAATAAGAAAGTAACTTTAACTTAAATGAAAACACATATGCTAAGGGATCTTTTGCAGGGCTCCTATCGTATAAGAAGTCCCATACCGATTTATACGATAGGGTGTCAGTTTTTCAGCAAGCATAAATAAGTAATACCGAATAAAAACCTTAACTTATAAGCACGCTCACACGAACTTATAAACCAAGGGGTCGTTTTGCAAGGCCTATTGTATAAGCGTCTCATACCACATATACAATAGGTGTCGGGTTGTATGAAATGATTATGCTATGAAATACAATTATGTCGTGATGCGAACATGCAAGTGAAACTCACCCACTCGACTCTGTGTACACAGACCTTTAGTTCCCCCTTTCTGGAGCCGAACCTCCCAGGATACCTCCGTAGTGGCAAACGGAAGCGGTGGGTTGGGCCTCGCCCACCTCTAAACTGGTAATTGCACTACCAGTCAGACCTATCATACGCCTCAACGCTGGTTCACAAAGCGGAGCTCCTGTGTACTCTTTTAGGCTGGCGCACCGGACTGTATTTGGCCAAGTGCGAAACCACACTTGACGAGTCAACGTATTGGCATCGGTGCATCGACCCTCCAATACTGAAGACCCACCACCTTATACCTTATGCACATGAAACCTTATGTATCAGCTACCTAGCCAAAGCTCCCCCAACCATCCCGTCCGTCATAAACAACAGCCGAGCCAAAGCTCGCCGGGCCAACCTGCCCATCACAAACCATTACCCGAGCAAAAGCTTGTCGGGCTATGCTGCCCATTACCAAAACCACTGGTCCTACTGCCCGAGTGACCCAACCTAACTCCGCGAGACATCGATGTGTGAGAAGGTGAAACCCTAGACTTACTAGTTACTCTTGTATTTCCATTTTACCTACTATTTAGGTTAGCCCAGGACTGCACAAGGTATACCCCGTGAAGGGCTCTCGAAGGCACTAGGAACTACAATGAGATTACTCCCAAAGCTCCATTTCGCAAGGCACTTATTTTATCTTGGTTTATACCCAACTCCTAATTCCTTAGATGTTGTATTGAGTCTAACCCTAGTGTGTTTGGCACTTCCTCCCCATAGGAAAGACGATCTTTCATCGATCCCGAGCACTGCCTAACACTAGTCAATTCCACACTTTACTCAACCTGTCTTCCAGAGATGCCCCCAATTGTTTATCCAAACCAGCCAAACACTAATCCCACTCATGTGCTCATATTATACTCCAACATAGTTTCTGCAGTTTTTACTATATGCAGACCACTTAAGCTATATGACCCGAAAAATGGGAGGTACACCAAATAATCATCCAGTACTCCTATAATAATTATTGAAGGGCTATTATGACCTTTGTGGCCTAAATCCATAATTTCACAATTTTCCTATTTATCTGAAAAAATATTTAATTATTTTAGTAGCCAAAAATTCTAAGTTTTAACATGAAGTACCAATTTCAAACAAGATAATATTCCACCAAATTTATGTTAAATACAATATCATTAATTAACTTAAAATCCAAAGTTTCTCAATTTTTTAGCAAGGTTTAAGCCATTAATTATAATTTCAAATATATCCCATAATAAATCATTTTAAGAGAATGTACATTAACAATACTTCCAAAAATTTAGATAAAATTCAAGGATGATTAAAAGGACATATAAATACTCTAGATCAAGTTTCACCATTTATCATTGAATAATAAACTCTATACTTGATTTTCTAATAATATTCCAAGTTAATAGGTTTATGAATTAAGTATAACATCTATCGATCTAAAAACTTCAAATAAATTCCCATATGAGCATAATGAACTATTAACTTTACTTAACAAGTTTCATAATTTATTAACAAGTATTGAGTTCTGTAAGAATTATTTAGCAGGTTCCCAAATTTATGAGCTTGTGAAGTAGGTACCCTAATTATGTATTCAAAAATTTTATTAAAATTCATATATGATCAATATGGTCTACAACTCCCTCTGCCAAATTTTCATGACCTTCCAATGGGCAGTTGGACCATAATGACCAAATTATTAATTAGGGCAATCTCATGGGTTACAAAGGAAGTACTAAGAACATTGTTCTATAGTTCCCAATTAAATTACCAGAGGATCAATCTATCCTTATGAACACACTACCCAAATTTCATTATTGTTCAAGGAGTTTTACTAACCTATTCTAGCACTATAATATTTTCCCTTGACTAGGGTTAGGGTTTTGTGGGCCCTACCCTTTCCAAAATTCCCTAATATTTTTACCAGAGGGTTTTATCTACCCTAGCAACCTCCCTTCAGAATTTCAAGTTCATTCAAGGTGTTTTGGCCTCATGCCCTTCACAAGGCACAAAAGTCCTTCCTTAGGGTTTGGTCTTAGATCTTAGGGCAAATCAATTCCAATCTATCCCATCTTTCATGGGAAGGTGCAAAAAGCCATGCCAAGCTAGTGGCCCCAATTCCAACCTCTATTAAGGTGATTTGGTCACTCAAAAACCAAAGTGCACTTTTGACCAAAATACGCTTTTTAGGGCAAGGCTAGGGTTTGCATGATTTCAGTTCAACTCACTTCCAAATGTGATGAAATTTTAATCAGAGCTTTATAATGACCCCAAGCACCACTCAAAATTTGGTGAGTTCGGAGGTCATTTGGCCCTTAAATTAATTTACCCTAGGGAAATTAAATAGTTTGCAAAACTATAGAAATATTGTCCCCCAAAATTCCCATTTTTGGGCAGGACCTAGATATGGTCTAGAGTGACTCCCTGCCAAAATATCAAATCACTTGGACCAAAGATGAAGTGTAGGCACTCATTTAAATTTCTGTCTAGCCCTAGGTATAGACCCCACCAAAATGAGTGTCCTGGTCAAACCAGGCACCCAAATTGGTTTAAATAACTTCGTTGTACACTAGACTCGCTAGGCTACAATTTTCATGTTGAGTACATTTTGTGAAATAGCCTCTAAGTATTTTTAAAAATTAAAAACATTAAATATAAAATGTGTGACATAATTTAAATAATCAGTAAATTCATATCCTGTAGTTTATATTCATCATCTGCACGAATCTTGGCGCAATAGTGGACGGCATCTGGTCATCGTCCCCGTCCAACGGACGGCCTGGATTTATCCTACCTGGAGCTCCTTCCAACTGCTGCCACCGGCGATTCGGCCACCTCCCCGGCCGACCACCACCACCACTACCTTCGTTGAGGTGGTGGCTGTTGCCAGGAGGCGGCTTGGCCGCCGGAGAGCCCTTTTCCGGCGAACCCGACAGGTGCAAATTGGCGGAAAAACCAGGATTTTTTTGAATTGGATCGGGCTCATATGAGCCCGAACCTTGGCCCTAATGATTCCTATGAACTACCCATGGAAGAAGGAGTGGAGGAGCACCTATGTGGGTGGATGTAGACTTATCGATCGCCGGATTGTCATGGTGGTGGTGGTGGTGGTCGGATTTCTGCAACAACACAGTGAAAGTCCTTGGCTCCTTCAGGTAAAGGGTGGAACTGACTTCTTGGAGTCCAGTGAAGCTTTTAAGAAGAAGAAATGGGGTGTTAGGTGGCTGTAGGAGTCATTGCCATTATTGGCCCTTAGTCAAGGTTGGCGGCCATGGTAGGTGGGGGATGAAGCATGGCTCAAACCAGTCAAAAACAAGCTTGTTGAACTCCCCTTGTCCTGGTGAGTTGAATGGGGGGTTGGGGAAGGAGGAGCCCCAAGGTCTTCCCCCATTATTCCCTTCTCTTTCTCTCTCTTCCATGTTTTGGTTTTTCTCTCTCCTACTCACCAAGCCTAAATTTTTGACCCCTACCTAACCCAATGGCAGCCCACATGTCCATTTCATCCACCAAAACAAGGTTAGCACAAGGGAATTTGACTTGAGCTTGAGTTAGCCCTTTCGGGCTAGCTTGACCTAAACCTTGACTAGGGTTGACCTTGGTCAATTTGGTCTTTGAGGTTGCCCCTAATGGGTCTTTGGGGATCCATTGGCCTCCCCTAAGGTCTAGGTGGGGTTGACTAGGCACTTTGGAGGTCACTTGACCCTTAATCATGACACTTTGACCACATTAGGGCTTGAGTTGACTTGGGTCAACTTAGCCTTTCTGGCTGACCCCAATGGGTCCTTGGTGACCCATTGGCCTCTCACTAGGGTTAGTAAGGTATGTTTGGGGTCCACGTGGCTAAGGGAACTTCAATTGGCCCTGTCTAGGTCAGTTTGACCCATTGTAGGTCAGTTTGACCCATTTAGGGTTAGAGTTGACTTTGGTCAACTTAACCACTTTGAATAACCTCCATGGGTCCTTAGTGACCCATTGACCCCACTTTAGGTCTAGGAAGGACCCGATAGGGTTAATTGGACTTTACTAGGGCACACTGCCCTTAGTTACGACACCTTGCCCATTTTAGGCATATGGGGGTTCTAGGTCAACTGGGCCACCTTGGATTGACTCCAATGGAACCTTTGGGCTCTGATGAACTTTACAATGGATTGGTGAGACCATGGTGGGGTCTTGGAGTCTTGGTGAAGCCGCATGATTATCTTAAAAAAGGGTTCAGAAATCTACTATATGCAGACCATAGTGGTCTCACCCACATTCCTAGGTTTACTTGGCCCTTATTGGGCTTCCTAGGGTTTTGTCAAGACCTGGTCATGACAAAACCACTCCTAGGGGTCTAGTTGTTTGAGGGATGTTATAGCTTAAATTGTACTTTCACTATCATGCTTGGTTTTATTAATGCACTGCAGGGAAGGAGCATCGCCGCCCCTAGTTTAGGGGCAGGGTCATTATAATTTGGTCAGCTTTAGCTGACCGTTGCTTTTTTTTGCCACCGCTTCGATGGAATTTTGCTTGCAGGTGCTGCGGAGTCTAGTGGCAAATAGCGGGCAAAAGCCCATGTTGTTGAGCCGGCACTCGAAGGCCTAATATTTGAATGTTTACTTTGTTTCTCATGTGTGACCGACTTGCGTGCCGAGGTTTGGAAGACATTTATATTTGAGTAAACTATTGTAAGGACATAAGACCAAGTACTTGTGTATTTGTACGTTCATTCCTGTTGGGTTTTTGTAGTGGACATTCATGTTGTTGGCTGGGTTCTTTATTTGCAACTTTAAAATTTCTTCCGTTAGAATGTACTCTGTGTAGGATATTGGTTATTGGCAGGATGGTTTCCTTGGCGTAACCTTCCGGTCTGTCTGTGGTATATGGCTTCGGGCCCCGACCAGACCTACTGCTATATGTTATATGACGTATAGGGGGTGTTACAAGTTGTCAGGGTTACCCCCGCATAGAGAGGTGGACTTTCAAATTAATTTAGTACCAGGTGATAAGACCATCTCTCTGACCCATTACAGAATGGCTCCAATGGAACTCACCGAGTTTAGAGTTCAAAGGCAAGAATTAGTAGAACCAGGGTTGGTTCGCCCCAATTCATCACCTTGGGGATCCCCTGTTCTATTTGTTAAGAAGTAGGTTGGAACGCCACGGTTATGTATAGATTATCGGGAACTCAATCATTTAACGGTACAGAACACCAATCCTCTACCCCAGATCAATGAGTTATTTGATCAGTTGGTAAGAGCGCATTGGTTTTCTAAACTAGATCTGCACTTTGGGTACTACTAGTTGATGATACGAGAGGAGGACATTCAGAAAACAAAATTTAGCTCGAGGTACGGTCTATATAAGTTCATTGTGATGCTGTTTGGGCTCACAAATGCCCCTTCAGCTTTCATGAGTTTTGTGAATAGGGTGTTTGAGCCGTACTTAGATGTCTTTGTCATCATTTTCATCGATGACATTTTGGTCTATTCGAAGATAGAGGAGGAGCATGCAGAGTACTTGGCCTTGGTTTTGAAAAAGTTAAAAGAACACTCGTTATTTGCTAAGTTCAGCAAGTGCGAATTTTGGCTACGAGATGTTGCCTTCTTGCGCCATGTGATTAGCAAAGCTGGACTAGCCGTGGACCTAGCAAAGTTGCATGACATGAAGGAATGGTCGACTTTGAAGTCAGCGGCCGATGTGTGGTGTTTCAGTGGACTTGCAGGATACTATCCCAAGTTCGTGAAAGGATTCTCGAAGTTACTCTTCCTCTCACTGCTTTGACAGAGAAAGGTCTGCCATACAAGTGGATACCCCAGTGTGAAGTTGCATTCCAAGAGCTGAAAGATAGACTTACCACCGTACCCATCCTAGCCCTTCCATCTGGGAAGGAAGGATTTTAATTTTACACAAATGTGACATATCAAGGGATAGGAGCAGTATTGATACAGCATGGGCATGTGATTGCTCATGCTTCGAGGCAACTGAAGAAGCATGAAGCCAATTACCCAATTCATGATTTGGAATTAGGGGCAGTGGTGTTCACCTTGATGGTTTGGAGGCACAATCTATATGGCATCCACTGTGAGATCTTCTCAGACCATAAGAGTCTAAAGTATGTTCATACTCAAAAGGAGTTGAATCTGAGGCAGCAGCTGTGGTTTGAATTTTTGTGTGATTATGAGTTTACATTGAATTAACAACCCAGAAAAGCAAATTCCGTAGCCGATGCATTGAGCAGAAATGTACCGAAATTGAGCCCTGAGTCTCGATTGATTAGTATGGAATTAGCTCGAATGCTCGAGGAGATGGAGATCACACTGGTGTATAAACATCATTCTGAAGAGTATATTGAGTATCTATCTGCCATGAGTATAGTATGTTGCATTCAAGATCAAATTCGGGCAGAGCAAGGGAAGGATGCTGCTCTGTCCCTTGTAATTAAGTCAATTGATGATGGAACTATTGAGGAGTATACACTAAAGGACGGCCACATGACTTTCCGGGGCCGACTTTACATCCCCAAGGCTCGGGAAATTCGGGAAGACATATTGAGAGAGACACATTGCTCCAAGTATTCAGAGCACCTTGGGGTTTCCAAGATGTATAGTGACTTGCGAAAGACCATGTTCTGGCTAGGGATGAAGACTGCAGTCAAGAATTTTGTTACACACTGTGAGACATGTCAGAAGGTGAAGGTGGAGTGCAAGATTCGCAGAGGATTATTTCAGTCATAGTCCAGCCCTAAGTGGAAGTTCGAGGACATCTCTATAGACTTTGTTCATGGGTTTCCTTGCTCGCGCTCTGGGAACGATTCAGTTTGGGTGATTATAGATTGCTTAACAAAGGTGGTAAAATTTATCCCTATGAAAAAGGAGGCACATGTGGATGTTTTAGTGCGGCTCTTTGTGGAGCAATTTGTACGGTACCATGGCGTGCCTATGACGATAGTCTCTGATCATGATGGTCGCTTTACATCCAAGGAGTGGAAGATAGTACAAGCATATTTAGGCTCTCGCCTTACCTTCAGTATAGCTTTTCATCCTCAGATGGATGGTCTGTCTAAGAGGACCTTCAGGACAATGGAAGACCTTTTGAGACTGTGTATTAGATAGAGGAGAACTGTCAGAAAGGCTCTTACCACTGGTAGAATTTTCAAACAACAATAGCCATCAAGTTTCCATCGGGATGGATCCCCACGAAGCACTTTATGGGAGAAGGTGTAGAACTTCATTGTCATGGGTGCAAGATGAATATCCAAAAGTTTTAGGGATAGAGTACATTGATGACAATGATGCTCTTGTTAGGTTGATACGAGACAACATGCTTGAGGCTCAAAATCGGCATGCAAAATACCATAATAAGAAATATCGAATGGTGGAATTTTAAGGGGGTGACAAAGTATTCTTGAAGATCAGGCCAATGCACAGAGTATCATGAGTGCGTGGTATGAATAAGCTCAGCCTGAGTTATGTGGGGACCTATACTATAGTGGAGAGAATTGGCCCTTTAGCCTATCGGCTGGAGCTACCACCAGAACTGGAAAATTTGCACGACAGCTTCCATGTGTCATCGCTCCGAAAGGCACTACTTCGGCCTGACCAATATGTCCCTACTACAGATGGGGTAGTGGAAACTGATAGATCCATCCGACTAGATCTGATGCGGATAGTGGACAACGAGACAAGGAGCTTGCGGCAGGAAAGTGTACTATTGGTAAAGTTCCAATGGTCTAATCACGGGAAAAAAGAATACACTTGGGAGCCGGTGGACGTGATGTGTAAGCGCTACCTGGAGTTATTTTAACAAGGTAAAATTCCAAGCATATTTTATGTTCATGTTTTGGACATTCATATTTATATAATTATTAATTTAGATCATTTGTCTTTTGATTATATTCTTATGCTTGCTTACACTGCATTCTCTATTTGCATATTTAGATATGTTTATGTCTATATAATTCACCTTAGTGTAAATGGTTCTGACTTCTACAAATAGGGGGAGATTGTTGGGTATTGTATCCACATTAACCCAGTTTTGATGAAGTCACCCTTGAATTAAGATGAATTAAGTTGTATTTGATGTTTTGTTTGAGTTATGTGTTTGAAGGATTATATTGCCAAGTGTAGACCAATGTCAGTCTACAATGGGTCACCAAGCACAGGACCATACAATGTAATCCTTCATTGTGTGATCTATGTTGTTGACTCATGTGTAGCCTCTCAATTGGGATACACTTCTTACTCAAGCACTAGGACTGATTGGAGAAAGGCTTGTTGTTGAATTCACTAAAGAAGTGAAAATTCGGTTGAAGAGAATTTTCTAAGTATTTGACTCGAGTAGTCACTTTCATACTCGAGTGAAATACTTAGTCAATACTCGAGTAAAACTATCTATACTCGAGTAGAGGAACTAGCTCTTGAGTAGCCAAATTATAGCTCTCGAGTAGCTAACTCAACTACTTGAGTAGATCCTCTCTCATTCTCGAGTTAATAGAATTTCTTCTCCAGAAAGTTTTCTAAGTAAATTACTCGAGTAGTCATATAAGTACTAGAGTAGTTTAGTCTTTTGTCTCGAGTTACAGAAGACTGGATTTCGTGTAATTTTACCTCACTCGAGTAGTCAAGTTCATGTACTCGGGTAGTCTATCTACTACTCGACTAGCCCAGGTTTAATTCTTGAGTAACAAGATTTTCATTCCTCAAAATTTTCCTAAGTCCCTTACTCGAGTAGTTATATCTACATACTCGAGTAGTTTGTATCCTCTCGAGTAGTCCGGTTTCACTACTCGAGTAACCCAGATTTTTCTTCCAGAAAATATTCTAATTCCTTGACTCGAGTAGTTCCTCTACCTCTCGAGTAGTTAATCTCTATTCTCTCGAGTAGTATTTCTTGTACTCGAGTAGTTCAACTCCACATCTCGAGGAACTATATTAGAACTCGAGTAAGACTTTGTGTACTCGAGTAGCTGCTCATCATTTCTGACTTTTTTCCAAGTCATCTACTCGAGGAGTCCTCTTCTATTCACTCGAGTAATCTTATATAGTACTCGAGTAGGTTAATCTTCACTCGAGTATGTCAGTCATCCTTTTTTAGAAAAATCTCTAAGTCCAGATTTGACGAAAATTTCAAAGAGCCTTGACGTGATTGGTCCACGTGTACATCATTAAGACTAATTATGACCGTTAGGGATGATCTTATATAAAGTCTTGTCAAAACCGACAAACCCTAACAAGTTCTGTCAAGATTATTATAAGTATTTTATGAATCTCATTCTCTCTCTAAAAATGAAAGTCACTGTTGCCAACCTTCATCGCGCATATCCGGCTAGGGTTTTCAATTCCAGAAGATTCAGATCAAGAAGATTCACAGATTGTGATTGTCTTTCAATTCTTCATCATCTATCTAATCGTGTGAAGCCAAGAAGTTTCAGATCTAGCTATTGCCGAGATTCTTCTTCAACTTCCCTGATAAAACCGCAAAGATCAAAGAAGAATATTTAGGCCGACTGTTTTCAGATCTGAGAAAGAATTAATGTTTGTATTTTCATATACTTTCAATTTCATTCTTGTAGGAGAATTCTCTCCGAGTGTAGGAGCTTTTGTCTCCGAGTTGTAGGAAGTTTTATCTTCCGAGTGTAGATCCATTTTGTTGATCGAGATTGTAGAAACTTTGTTCCGAGGCATAGGATTGGTTTTCAATCCGAGATAGTGGAGTAGCCGAGTCTAGTGCATTGCTAGATCGGTGAGGGAAAGTGGATGTAACCAAGTTTGTGGAACCACTATAAATCTTTTGTCGTCTGTGATTGCTTGGTAGATAATTGTCTGCATAGATCTTAAATTTGTATTCCGCTAAAAGACGTACAACTTACATATTCACCCCAATCTAGGTGATTTATGTAGACAACTGATCACTTTCAATTAGTATCAGAGCCAGGTTGATCATTAAAAGGTTAACACCTTGATCAGATCTTCCTAGTTGTCTTTTGAGATCTACCAAGCATGGACAAGGCTAAAGATTTTGCCAAGCTTCCTTTGTGCAGCAAGAATAACTTTCCCATGTGGAAAAAAAGAATCAGATTTTTTATGGAAGCTGTGGATCTAAGGATCTTCATGATCATTGAAAAAGGTCCTTACATTCCCTTGACCGTCTCCACAATAGATCCAACAAAGAAAGTTCCAAAGAAATTGATGGATCTAGACAAAGATGATATTGCACTTGTGTCTTTAGATAAGAAGGCCAAGAACATAATAGCAAGTGCAGTCGATGACTCCATGCTGCAAAACTTGATACACTTCCAGTATGCAAAGGATATGTGGCAGTCCCTAGTCACTTTGATGGAAGGTACAGAAGAAGTTAGGGATGATAGAAGATCACTTCTGAATAAAAGTATGAAGCAATCCGACAAGGACACAAGGACACCATTGCTGACACATTTGAAAATTTCTTCAAGATAGTCAATGGCCTAAGGGTCTATGGACGAGTCTTCACAAACAGAGAATTAAATGATATGTTCTTGAGATCTCTAACTAAGGAATGGGATAACACGGTCTGTGACATCAGGAAATTTGGAAAGTTAGCTGAGACAGACCCGTAGAATCTCTTCGGGAAGCTTATGTCATATGAGCTTCAACTCAAAACTAGAAAGGCTGAAGAAGAGAAGAACAGGTCTGCATCCAAAGAGAAGTTTGTTGCTTTAAAGGCAGACACCTTAAGGAAGTGAAAGGCTGCCTCTCCTGCCCTAACACAAGAAGTGAGTGAAGAAGAAACCTCGGAGCCAAGTACCTCAGGCTTTGAGATATCTGAAGGAGATTTCTCTCCGCTCTCACGACAGTTCAAGAAATTCTTGAACTGAAAGAAGCAGTTGGAAGGCTAGGATGCCTCCTATAAAAGATCACGACATGATGGTGATCGACAAAAAAAGGCTCAAGCAGCCACGACAGGTACACTCCTAAACAGAACAAACATATTTCTTCCGACATCATTTGTTACTGTTGTAATAAGCCAGGTCATGTCATTGCTGACTGCCCCTATAAGAAGAAGGAGGGTGGAAGAAGAGAGGAAAAGAAGTCGTCATACAATAAGAAGAGGACAGAGAAGGGCCTGATAGCCAAGAAGGGAAAAACTCTTAGTGACTCCGACTCATATGAGTCGAGTGAAGAATAAGATGCCTTCTTTCGGCTTATGGCTCAGACTGATGACGAACAAGAGCCCCAGTTCACTGGGAAGGTAAACTCTCACACTCCTCTTTCAGAATCTGAAGCTTCTGAGCATGATAATGAGGACAACTCTTCTGATGATGTGTCTGAACTCATGGCCCAGTACAAGGAGTTGATCATGGCTTACGACAAATGTCGTCGAGTCGTGAAAACTCAGGCTAAAGAGATAAAGTCTCTAAAAGCTGAAGAGAGCATCTTGAGAGAGGAAGTCGCTAAGACTGACTCACTCAAAGAGAACTTCAATAATGCTCTTGAAGAATACAACAAGGCTCTTGAGCACCTTGACTTAAAAGAGAAAATCATCAAAAAGTTGGAAGAACAACTCGCTGCTGAAAAGAAACTTGTTGAAAGTTTCTCAAAGCCTAAGACTGTTCTTCCATTCGTTGCTGAATTCTCAGCTAAGGTCAAGGGTGCTGGACTAGGCCATGTAGAAGCTCCTAGTAAATCTTCTAGGAGGAACAAGGCTCAAAGAAAGAATAAGGCTGCCATAAGGGCCTTGGCCAAAGAAAAAGGGAAAGCCCCTCATGATCAGACTTCGTTCAAGAAAATCATATTTCCAACTAATGAGTTTGATCATGACTCATCCTACGGTCACTTGACTAGGCCTACCTATGTAGAGCGAAAGTCCCGTTACCAAGTATGGACTCACCCCAGAAACTTTGGTGAATGTATCTTTAAGGAACCTTATAAAGAAGTCACTCTTCAGAGCTATGGCCCTTGCAATCATGGTCATAACTTCAATAAAGCACCAAAGGTAAAGCTATTGTGAAAAATCCAATGAAGGTGAAGAAATCATGTGATTGTCATCATCATGAAGCTTCTTCCTCCAAGAATGCTGCTCCTACTAGACCACAACTTCAAAAGGTCAGGCAGGCAAACATAAGACAAAGATACAACAAGTATAACTGTTGGTGCTGTGGCAGAATTGGTCACTTTGCCATTGACTGCTGGTTTAATCCCAGAATTTTTGCAACTCCTCAAGTTGGCAGTATGAGAAGTACCACTCATAATGCTAATACTCATTGGGGGAGTGTTTTAACACGAGACCAAGGACCCAAACACGTTTGGTTTCATAAGGCAAACTGATTATGATTGCAGGTATGTCCAAAGGCCACCAAAATGCCTATCTGGTATTTGGACAGTGGATGGTCTCGGCACATGACCGGGATAAGAAGCCTACTTTAGAATTACTTTCCAGTCTTGAACGGACCAAAGGTCATCTTTGGTGTTTTAGACCGAGGAATCACTAAAGGCTATGGTATGATCACTAACGGTAGCGCATCCTTCTCAGATGTAACTTATGTTGAAGGATTGGAACACAATCTCATAAGCATAAGCCAACTCTGCGATAAAGGATACATAGTTGAATTTTATGCTGATAAGTGCTTGATAAAATCCGTTGACAATATGGAAATGATTCTATCCGGCACTCGAAGCAGTAACATATTTTGTTTAAATTTCATTTGTATAGACTCTTCTACACCAGTGTGCTTTTTAGCAAAAAATAGTGCATCTCTCGGTGACCAGTGACACAAGAGAATATCACATATAAATTACAAAACCATTAATAAATTATTTTCACTGAATTTAGTACGTGATGTCCCAAATGTCAAGTACGTCAAAGATAGACCTTGTCATGCATGCATAAAAGTCAAGAAAACTAGGACTACCTTTAAAAGCGTTATTGGCAAAGATTCTAATAGATGTCTCTGTTGGATCCCTAGTTGATTTGGGCTAGGTTCACTAATTTAGGATGTGACACAACATGTATAGCCAGGGTCAAATTTGTGTCCTAGAGTCTAGGCCAAGTCCTTAGAGTCAACATCAGATGGACCAGCTATCAATAAGACCATCAGTGACTCAAGACTTAGAAGATTTCAAGACTAAGTAAAATGAGTTCGACATTCGTCGAACTCAGGTTGACGAAAGACGTTCTCAGCTCGACGAACTTTGGATATTTCTCTGAGTTGAGCTCGACGATCTTCATTCTCTGGTCGACGAAAACTGGGATACTTCAACAAACTAAAGTCAGGGTAACTCCAGATTATTCTAAGTCCCACTTCAGGCTTTGATCGACGAACAAGATTCTGAGCTCGACGAATTTGGACCTCGAGTTCACAACAACCTTCTATTAGAGATCTCAGGTCGATGAAGTCAACTTCTCAGGCCAATGAATTCTCAGGTCGACAAACTATGTTCTTTGGTCGACGAATTCTGGAACCAGAAGATTTGTGTCAACACCTAGGACATGTGTCAACACCAACTATGTCGATACTGGAAGATTTGTGTCGACAACAAGAATAATCTGTCGACACCAACTATGTCGACACTGGAAGATTTGTGTCGACACCAACTTATGTCGATACCAGAAGATTTATGTCGACACCAGAAAACCTGTGTCGACACCAGAAGTTTTCATGTCGATACACAGAATATCAGTCAACACAAAATATTTGACTAAGTCCAGAATTGTTGCTGAACTCCAGTCGACGAATGCAATTGTTAGCTCGACGAACTTCAGACAGAAAAGGCAAAGTTCTGAAGCATGTAAGTTCTGTAATCCGCTCGACGAACTTGGAACTCAGCTCGACGAACAAAAGCTGTTTGGTCGACGAATACAAAACCTCAGTTCGACGAACTAGTAACTCAGCTCGACGAATTCTGTTATTCGTTCGATGATTCCAAACTTAGCCATTTCCGGCATTTAATACTCACTCAAATGCAATAATTCCTGACAGATTAATGACTCAAACACTCTTTGAATGTAGCCATTAGAGGAAGCATTAATTACAGTCTTCTTAAGGAATATTACTTGCTGATTTTCCACGAGATAGTTGGGGAAATACATTAATGCCGATTATTCTTAGGCCGTCAGCATTAATTACAGAGGATTCAAATGTTTGAAAAGACATAGAAGAAAAGAAGATCGACAATCAGATGAAGCAAGCACAATAATATACTCAGTTAAGAAGATAGACTGACTGCAAGATTTCATACAGCACCAGAAAAGCTTCACACAAAACTCATAGTGAAGCTTACAGTTATAGACAGTGATATTCATTCATTCAGAAGAAGAACAACTATAATATATCAAGAGTGTTCTTCTTCAACATTCTCTCCAGGACTTCCAAGGACAACAAATATCAAATAAGTCAAGAAGATTCTGCATCACTGCTTGTCAAGAACTCTGATTGAAGACCTATCACCCTACAACAAAGCTCCAGATCTTCCCTGAACCATTCTACACCTCAGGGGGAGTTGTTTGCTAACATAATTCCACATAATTCTTCTCAGTTTATTGAGAAAGAGAAAACATAATCACTCTCTCACCCCCTCCTGTATAAAGGGTTGTCATCTCCCTTCAAAAGTGATTCATGGTTGCAAATCTCCTTACCAAAAGACTTGAGTTGGTTTTTGGGGACCTGATCAAAACCCATTGGTGTCAGGCACCTGATCAAAAACCTGAGTGGATTCCTACCAAGAGTGGTAGAAGAGTGGACTACCCAGATTTGGGGAACCACTATAAACATCTTGTGTCATCTGGTTGCTTATCGTTTTCTTTTGTTCTTGCTGTGTGGCTGTGATTAGGTTTAATCTTTTTTGTTTTCCAGTTTTCTTAATTACTGCACTTTTTCAGGTTACAACAAAAGCTGTATCAGCCCTCTTATTTGAGACCTAACAAATTTAAATATACTCTATTCACCCCCCTCTATAGTATTGTAGATCTAACCCTCACTTTCAATTGGTATCAGAGGAAGGTTACTTTGGTTGAACAAGTTAACCTTTGAACCAAAGATCCTAGGTTAGATCTACACATCACTTTATTCAGTTTTAACTTAGAAACACAGCCATGGCACAAAATAAAGATTATGCAAGCACCAGACCTCCAATTTGTAACTTGCAAAAGTTTGGAATCTGGAAGGCAAGAATCAAGCTATACATGAATTCTATTGATGAACATATTTTTGCTTCTATCTTAACAGGTGTACCTCCACCACCTGCTGCTCCTCCCAGCACTTCTACAGATATGACTACAGTCCCTCCTCCAGATTATAATGATGCTTACAGGAAAGCCAAGATGGTTGATGCAAAAGCCATGAACATACAGGCACAAACAATGTCTGATGACATTTTCCAGAAGGTTGCTGAGTGCACATCAGCAAAAGCTATTTGGGATTACCTAAACCAAATGGTTGATGGATCAGCTGATGAAAGGAAGTATAGGAGATCAAATATCATATCCCAATATGAGAATTTTAAGAAACAGGAAGCTAAGACAGTGTCAAAGATGTATAACAGATTAAGCTCAATCATTAATGAGCTAAAAACTCTTGACAAGGTCATCACTCTCACTGAAGTGAATGACAAAATTCTGATGTGCTTCCCAAGATCATGGGACACAAGAATCTGGCCTATCAAGGAGGCTAGATACCTGAATGAGATATCAACTGAATCTCTATTGGGCAAACGGAAATCCTATGAGCAGTTAATTAAGACAAGGGAAGCTGCTGAGCAAAGAAAACTTCCTATAGCCAGAAGATATCAGAACATAGCATTCAAATCCTCAGAAGAATCAGAGTCTTCAACATCAAATGAAGAACGTATAAGTCTCTTAGCTAAGAGATTTTTCAAAATGGCTAGAAAAGACTTCAGGAGAAAGTCAGCAAGAAAGGATGACAGGCCAAAGTATGACAAGACACCAACAAAGGAAGTGGTCTATTATGGATGCAGAAAGCCTGGGCACTTCCTTTCTGAGTGTCCAGAAAATCAAAAGAAGGAGAAGAGAAGAGAAAAGGAAAAGGATTCCAGAAAACATTTCACCAGCAACCCCTCTTCCAGCAAACACAAGAGGAAGGAAAAGGGGTTTGTAGCTGAGTCCTGGAGTGAGACTGAAGAGGAGTCAACATCTTGAAGCTCCAGTGAAGGTGAAGAAGAAGAAAGAGCAAAAGAGGTTTGCCTCATGGCAATTGATGCCTCAAGAAGCAACTCAGAAGAAGGAGAGTCAGACAATGAGGAAGCTTCTGAATCAGAAGCTGATCAGGTATTATCATTGTTTGATTATAATTCAGAATCTTTTAAATCAGATTTTAAAATCATGTGTTTAGATTTAATTAACTCTGAGAAGGAAATCAAACTTCTCAGATATAAGCAAGTTAACTATGATAGCCTAGTATCAGAAAATACAAAATTGAAAAATGAAATAGATATGTTTAGTGAACAAATCACCCTTCTAAAAGATGAATTAAATAAAGCAAAATAGTTAGAAGAATCACTAAATGGAAGAAGTAAACAACTAGCAGAAATCACTAACATATCCAATGCTAGATTTAATGAAAGTAGGTTAGGATTAGTTGCATCATCTAGTGAACCACCTGTTATTAAGAAAAACCACCTGTTACAACCCATCAATTTTATTTCTAGGAAAGGAAAGAAGAATACTGAGCAAGTATATAAAGTAAATAAAATTCTTGAACAAATTAAAACTAAGGACAAAATGGAAAAATAGAAAACACCAAATAAAAACGAAGTTCAGCAATTTTCGTTGACCTCAGATCGATGAAAAGGGGCCAGTTCGTCGAACCCAGATCGACGAACTCTGAACGCCAAACTATAGTTATCATTATTCGTCTAACTGCGATCGACAAACTTTGTATGGTTAGTCGAGCAGAGATCGACGAACGTGGGGAGCAGAGAATGAACATGTTTATTCTCTGGGCAGAGATCGACGATCTCAACCCAATTCGTTGAACTCTGGTCGACGAACTTACATAAATTCATCGAACCCAGGAAAACTTAACCAAAACTTTAACTGTAACAGAAACTTAGATACTTCTGGGAAATCATTCAATTGCCTAGCTAACTAGACCATTCCACCTAAGAGATACCACCCCCTAGGATATAAATCCCAGCCAGAATTTTCTGTTATTTCTAGTTTCTTCGATCAGACATACAAAGGGCCCAAGGTAACCTGGGTCAAAAATCACTAACTATTTATGTTGTAGGTAAAAAAGTGTCCTGGGATAAATGAAACTTGGTACCTAGACATTGGCTGCTCCAAGCATATGACTGGCATCAAGGACATCCTATTCAACTATAAGTCCAAGATGGGGCCAAAGGTCATCTTTGTTGACTCAAAATGTGGTCAGTCAGAAGGAGTTGGAGAAGTGAGAATAGGAGCTGTCACATTCATAAAGGTGACATATGTAAGTGGACTGAAGCATAACCTCATCTCCATAAGTCAATTATGTGATGATGGTTATCAGGTATACTTTAACCCTTCTACCTGCTCTATCATTGATAAAAATAACCAAACTATTTTAACTGGAAGTAGACAAGGAAATATTTATTTAGTAAACTTTTCCTCTGCCACAACTGATATCTGTTTACTGAATTTAACTGGTAATCAGAATGAATTATGGCACAAAAGACTATGACATGTAAACCTGAAAAACATTGCTAGGTTATCTAAGCACAACATTGTTAGAGGTCTACCTCTGCTCCCTACAAGAAGGAAGGTCTCTGTAGGGCTTGTCAATTAGGCAAGCAAACTAAAACTAGTTTCAAATCAATTAATAAGAGTGATTCACCTAGGATCTTGTACTTGCTACCTTTCCAACAGATGGTTACACGTTTTCATACGAGTCCAGTAGACTCAGGAATTTCGAGTCGAAGACATTGTATAGTCAAGTCTTTAGTACATGTTCTCTGGTTAGTGTGGATGTGGGTTTGACTTTGGTAGAGAGGTCATGGAAAATTAACTTTGAGATTTGCTGAACTTAATTTATGGATGTATGTGATAAACAAAGGACTGATGGGATAGATACTTAAGAAAGTAAATAAGGTTGAGGTTTGGTAAACTTAGGCTATAAATAATCGTGATAAATAAATGGTTTGATGGAATATGATTGTACCGACGGTTTGAAAAAATGTTGACAAGAAAATGGTTTGGGCAAGCTTGTGAACAAATAAATTAATACGTTTGATTGTACAAATGATATTCCTGTGGAAGCATAATTGATTATGAATGCTTGACTTTAAAAAGGAATTTGATGAGTTAAATGCATGGCCATGTGGTTTGATGATTAATGAGATGTGTTTAGTAGTCCACTGCTTGGAGTTGTGTCTCCCAACAGGTAGCAGTGTTGGGTTTATGTACTGTGTAAGGTGGCTTGCCACCTATGTAAATGATGAACCCTTATGTGTAATGGAACTGTGGAATTGCATGCAGTGTGTGTTTATCGCACTAGAATGATGTGTTGACAAGGGACTCGTTGTGGATTCCTTGAGTACTATTGAGCACGAGATCTGAATAACTAAAAGGGACTCAGAGTGGATCCCTTATATGTGAAATTGCATGCAGTGTGAGTTAATACGCGGTGTCATAATCCTGGGTTAAGGACAGTGTGGCAGGTCTACAGGCACGCTAGTCATCAAACCGACGGGAGTTGACAGATAGACTTTTGGATGTTGGGCTTGGCCCTTGGTGCTCATTCCCGGGACTGCTTCTGTACCAAGTGGATGGATTGGTTGTGTCCTCGGTACTCATTCCCAAGGCCCTTTTCGTGCCACATGGTAGGCTAGTTTGGGTTGTATTCTTGGTGCACATCAACCCAAGACCCCTCTGAGCCATAGTACGCATGTGAGCTCCGTTATTATGTTCTTAGCATTGAGGTGTATGAAGGCATAGGCTTGGTAGTATGGAGACATGCCTAATACTGGAAAGCTTGTTCATCTATCACCGTCTGGCCACGACGGATGATGCTTGAGAGGTTAGCTACCTCCTCAAAAAGTGGGAACTACAAGTCTGTGTCAACAAAGCAGTGTGTGTGTGTCTGTGTGTGTGTGTGCATTGGTGAGTCATCACATTGCACTCATATCATTGCATTGCATCACATACACAAGATCCTCGTCTTATAAGTTTGTATGGGCACTCTGATACGATGAGTTACTTTTCTGTTAAGCAGGTCCTTAACTTATATGTCTGTATGGGCATTCATATAAGCTAAGTTACTTTCTTGTCATATATTCATACACTTGATGGATGGATATAGTTTTGTAGAATTGCTAAATTTGAATGTATATGATGTTGCTATACTTGCAGACATTATTACTCATGATATATATATAATCACCACCTGCTTGATATTACTGCTTATAATTTCACGGACCAATACTCGTCAAACTTGCTGAAATGGACCAATACTCGACAAACTTATAATTTCGCGGACCGACACTTACTAATTTACTCGAGAAAATATGACTTACTAAACACCCTATAATCGAAGGTAAACGCAAAGGAAGAAAAGCAAGCAAAACAACCACTTACCTCGATTTTTCTCAGAATCGTCCTCTGAATCACTTCACGTCGTAGATCGAACCAAGCGAAGATGCGGGAATAATACACCTATGAAGATTTGTCCAAAATGGCGGTTATGGCCGAAAATCCTAACGCTAAAAAGTTCACGAAACAGACAAAACTTACCACAAACGCGTAGGTCTCATCGAGAGCTTTCTGAATCTATGCTCAGGTGAAAAGTTCTAGCACCGGAGGTCCGGTGGAGGCGGCCGGATGGTTTTCCGAATTCGCTTCTGGTTTGGCGAATGAACAGGGGGATTTTAGTATGTTCTTTATAAGCGAGGAGATGAGAGTATATAATAATAATAATAATAATAATAATAATAATAATAATAGATGAAATGAGGAGGGGAATTCAGTGAGTTAGGTGGGGCATTCAGTGAGTGAGGGAATATAAATAATAATAATAATAAAAATAATATTTTAAATATTATATTATTATGAAGGCTAGACACACACCGATTCAAACAAAATTCGGAACCAGGGTCAAAGCTGGTGCAATGAAATGAACGATGAAGTCAAAATCAAAATCCAATGCGCCGTTATAGATATATAAATTTCTAAAGTTTACGGCGAACAATAAATATACGAAACATCAAAAATTTGTTGAGCCTCCAAAGATGCTCTGATTGCGATGAAACTTCACGTGCAAATTCAAAATTAATTGATTTAATTTCGTATCGTGAAATTTTATAATTTCGATGAGAATTATAAGATTTGGTCGGATCTACCTAACGGATGCGAAAACGCACTAATGTTGATGTGTCGTCAACTCCGCGTTAACGTAACGTCCTTACGTCATTATGACGTCACCAAGAGAATTAAAATTATTGATGGAAAATTCAGGGGTGTTATATAGAACCATCCTTCTTTTTCACAAACAAGACGAGAGCACCCCAAGGCGAAGTACTTAGCCTAGTAAAACCACATTGCAGCAGTCCATCTAGCTGGGCATGCAACTCTTCCAGCTCACGCGAGCAATAATCTATGATGCATTAGAAATAGGGCGAGTACCTGGCTCGAGAACAATAACAAATTCAACATCTCTCTCAGGCGGAAGACCAGGAAGACTACTTTGGAAAAAATTGGAGAACTCTCCCACAACAAAAATATACTCAATGCACAACAAACTACTAGAGTTTCCAAAATAAAAACCAGGTAAGCAAAAGAACTGGAATCTAAGAGTTTCCGAGCAAATAACGCAAGAATAATTGGGGAATCCTGGTGCGAAAAATCATACACACACAAGGGTGTTTATTGTCCATCTTGAAGTCAAAATGCTTAACCTTGCATTGGATGACAACATCATATCTATAAAAGTAGTCCATGCCTAAAATCACATCGAAGTCCTCCAGGTCTAGCACCTTCAAATCGACAAAGGCTAGTAAATCACCTAAAAGGATTTGACAACTCTAGATACCATGATCCTACACCACCGAGTCACTAGAGGGAAACTTAACGCAAAGCAAATTGCCGACTTAATCGACAGTCAGACGGTGACATTCTACCAAATTCCTAGCCACGAACGAATGGGTAGCACTAGAAAAAAAATGTGCACCCAACGGTTCTTTACCTTAAACTTCCCTATTAAATAGTATACGTAACTAGTCGAACAACATCGAAACTAAAGCTAAAAGCTAAGAACTAGATTAGAATCTAACCTGAGATCACTTGGGTGGAAGTCTGCGCTTCTTCCACATTCACCACATTTAACTTGTCCTTCCCTTTATTCAGGTGTTGCAGCGGCGGAGACAAGGATTGAACTGGAACTGGTTACCGTGTGGGCTGATATTACGATCAGCTAGACTTCAAATGCCCTTTCTGCTCATACTGGAAGTATACCATATCCTTTGTACAACAATGATCAACATCATGCACTTCTGCTTGTATGAAGCACACACAAGGACTCCTTTGAGCATGCTTTGAATTGCAAGCACGAGCTGTTGCTTCTTAGCTCCCAATCTCTTGAAACACTTCTCGAAGGGATGGCCGGGCCGGCCACTAAAACTACATGCTTCCTTTCTTCCTTTATTTAAAGTTGGGCCAGATGTCCGAGAGTATCCACTATCATCAGACTTTCTCTAGCCCTTCCTCATCCGTGCACCTCAATTTTTGGAATTGTCAATAGCCTCGACTCTCAGAGCAGCTTCTACTACCTTAGCATAAGTCTCCTACCGGTACGCACTAGACAACTACTGGATGTCGCTACAAAGTCCTCCCAAGAATGACTTCACCATGCCTGCCTCAGAGGCTAATAAATCTGGAGCAAACCTACTCAACTTACTGAATTCTATCTCATACTCCCTAAGCGTGAATTGTCTCTATTTCAGGTGCAAAAATTATTCATCAGACGGTCTTGCTCTACCGATGGCAGAATTTTTTAGCAACAACCTTTTGAAAGATTCTCATGAATATCACTCTAATAGGCTCTCTTTCTCTCGGATCCACCAGCTCTTAGAAAGGCCTTTCAGCTGGTAAGCGGCGACCATTACCTTCTTGCCAGCAGAAATTCCCGAATATAAAAACATCTCTTCGATTTCAATGATTTAGTCATCCAATGTCATGAAATTGTCTCTCCCGTCATAGGCAGGAGGTCCTAATCGCTGAAAGTGCGAAATGAAATTCATCTTTGGTGGCTGCAGAATTGGGGGCATCCGAGGAGTAGGGGGAACATGTACAGTCTGACCTATTGCAGTGTCCTGCACCACAGGCTACTACCAAAAGTTGGCAGTCAACAAAGCCTGAATATATGATTGCATAGCAACCAACTGTCTTGATAGAGCCTCGTTGCTCTGCCACAACCCTTCAATAATAGCCTAACTTTGCGCACCTAACGAATCACCCTCAGACTGCGGAGTCGGCCTTGTCGCTACATGGTTAGGCAGCATTCCTAATAATACAACAAACAACTCATCAAACCCAGCTTAACACTAGAACTACTCAATTTAGTCCATACCATACATGTATAGATACTTGCTCATGTTGCTACCTTACTCTTGGATTTTCAAACTTGATGATATGCTTTAACTTAGGATGGTACACCATCATCCTACTGACTCATGTGCATATAATATGAATGCATTAATTCTTGTTCCTTGTTTTAAACCATGTATGTTCGTGTGTCATCATGTAGATCTTAACTTGGCAAGTGTGTCTATGCTATGTTATGTTATGCATGCAATGTTATGCATTGTAATAAAGGACTTAATGCATGTTATGAGCATTATACACATGAAATTATATGCACTCACACTACATAATTTTGCATGTAACGAAAAATTAAAATCTAATGGGCATCCATTTGATGATTGTTATCCATCCCATACTACATAACAATCACATGTTGCTTCCTGTGAGGATCCATATACAAACAATATTATGCATCCCATACTACATAATATGCCCCGTATACTTCTTGTTATGCTTATAAATGTGGTGTTGATGCTTCAGCCAAGACATACTGATGACACCTTGATGTATGAATGCAATGAGACAAGACAACTAAAACTTCACCTGATATAGCCGTTCAACCAACTTATCAAACAAACCTCCCTCTGATACAAACTATTACAACCCGCATTTTCTCAGCATTAAATAATATATATCAGAGTGAGAGAAAATACACATCATGATGCCACACTGTGTAGGGGACAACTACAGACGCACAGGCAAGAACCTACTCCTAGTACTTTTCAGGAAATCCTCAAGTTTGTTTTGATAACATTATAGTTTAAGTTTAAGTTTTGATGGTCGTGTCCCTCGACTCAGTGGATCAACTAATGCACGGGTAAAAATATACGTATATGCAGCAAAAAATACTTTATTTAGTTCATTTATTTTCCTATATGAGCATGAAAATCCATTGGAATAATTCATGTTATGCATACTGATGTCTCAAATTTGTTTCGAAATTAATTCTGAACTAGCAATCCAATGAAGGCAAGTATACCTATCTAATGGAGCAAGGGGAAACAAGTGTCGTATTGAAATCTAGTAACCATTGAATAATTATACACAAACGAATTACTATTATCTTATCGAAATATATTTTAGGGTTTGCTTACAAAATTAGAAAAGAAAAATTACTTGTAAATAAAGAGAAGGTTTTAAATGATGATAAAAAAATAACACTCGATCGTGAACCACCTCAGCATCAGTTAATCACAAATGAAATAACAACCTATGTCTTAATAAGATAAAGGTCCTTGACCGTGGGGGTTCCCAAAGCTTGAACATGCTTCTCTCGAAGACATGCCCAACTAAGTTTAAGAAGATCTGACCAAACTCATGTCCCATATTAGGATACCTAAAGCTTGCCTTAAGTGATGAACCCCACTAATTGATTTCACTCCAATCCGGGAGATTTACGTCATCCTCTCTCATGGGGTGTTTGCAACTCTCTTTATTCTTGAGTGTTCACTTCAAATTATGAGCCTCTCAGCTAGCTAAGAGTAAAAACCTAAATGGAGACTATATATCGATAATATAGTTCCATTCGAAATAATTGAAGAGTAAGTCGAAGGACTAAGCCCTAAAAAGAAGAAGAAAGCTAAAGCATCATAACTGATCAACACATCCTCAGATCATCGCCACCAAGTACTATGTGGATTTAGTTACTCATTGTGGAAGGGTGAGAGAGGGAGAAGTAGTAGAAATTTATGAAAGACTAAATAAGAAGGAAGAGAAAGAGAGACTTTTATTACTAAAAAGAGGTGTTGCTAGTTGAAATAAACAATAACATTACATGAACTAAGAAAAACTAGCTATGTGTTAATTCCTTGCTATTGAAAGACCTTAAAAATTTATTACAAAAGTTACATAGGAAAAACTTGAGACGAGTGAGATAAATGAGCGAAAACAACAATATAAACACGAAAGAAAATAAGTAGTAGCTCTCAAAAACTCAACTAAACTCCACTAATTCTGCATATTGGATAGCTCTCAACTGCCAGAATCTATTCTGGAACACTTGGAGCTTGCTCCTATTTATAGAAGATTTTTTGGGAAGTACATGCACCCCTTACATGCCCGTGTAGGGGGGCATGTTAGTACTGTTGACTTCAGCTGCTGAAATTTCGGCAGGAAAGTGACTGGCGCGCAAGTTGGGTTATACGTCCACGGTACACACCCCTGCTGAGGGGGCATTTATGCTATGTCACGTCGGTGGCTCGGAAATTCATGTTGCAGCGCCGAAAATGTGGACTTTGGTGTACATGACCACGATACACGCCCGTGCCGGAGGGCGTGTCAGCTACGACATGTCGTGGACTATGTAAAGTCATCAGCGGCGTCGAAATGGTGGACTTGCGGTACTCGCTCAATATACACGCCCGTGGTGGTGGTACACCGGCATGAGCGAGGGCGTGTAAGCAGAATTTTCATGGATTTTGACTTCAGAACGTAGCTTCATTCCAGTTGGGTTATACGGCCTAGTACACGCCCTGGGAGGGCGTGTCCTGGGGGCATTTAATAGGAGAAAACCCAAAAAACCCAAAACCTGAAAAAATAGAAAATAAACTAAGTTAGAACAATAATTATAAAAATAAACTAAATATGGGCTAATTGCATACGTTTAAAGTAATAAAATTCTAACTTTTTACCCTAGTAAATTAAACTAGAAAAGGTAATATCCAATTCCCCCAACTTATGTTTTGCTTGTCCCAAAGCAAGGATATATAAACTAGCTAACACAAAAGTAACTAATCAAAAAGTTCTAATTACGCTAAACACAAGTACCATGCAAAATTATAAGTAGGTATAAAATGAAAGGTAAACCTAAAACAAGTACTTAAACATGGTTTAAGATTTACAAACTTTACTAACAAAAAATACTCATCCAAAATTTTAACAAAATTCTTTAAATAGATTTAAGCAAGACAACAGATGAAATAGTGTATTGAGTTGTTACTAGATCCTAAGAGACATTTTATACTCATATCATCCAAAGAACAAAAATCTAAATTCAAACCCAAAACTTAACAATTCTACTTTTCTTCTTCACCTAGCTAATAAACAAACCTAGGAGCATGAATCAAGAGGAATTATTAGGATAAAAATTTTTGGCTTAGGTATATGATTAGGAGTGGAATTCAAAGATAAACACAGAGGCAAAAATCACACTAAACTAAAACATTTATTTCATTTAAAATTTTAACATAAAAAGGGTGAAACCTTGCATTTAACAACACCATAATAAAATTTTTTTCTTTTTATTTTTCAAAACAAGGTTCGTATATATATATATATATATATATATATATATATATATATATATATATATATATATATATATATATATATATATATATATATATATATATATATATATATTCATTTTGAAATTGGCCAATCAAAACTTTTCTTTTGAGCATACATTTTTTTCATGAAATTCTACAAACATCACACAACAAAACTATCACAAAATAAAATTTTAAACGAAACATAAAAGATTATGATGGGTTAGGTTGGAAAATTTAGCTTTGCTGAAAGAATATTGATAAGTGGAGTTCGAAATTGAAATAGGAAAAAGGATTAAAATCAGCTAAATCGGGATATAATTTTAAGGTTCACGTGAAGGCTCAAACGAATTCAAAAATGGCCTACATCATTTCCATGCTCCTAAAATTTATCCAAAGCATAAGTTTTGAAAAATTTCAAAAAGTAAGACCAAGATATTAAATAGAGACTAATGAACTTATCTTAAAAATTAGAATAATAAGAGTCTAGAATCATCCTCATCTACTACACTAGTCAAAGTTGACATTACAAAAATTATCTAAAAACAAGAAGGAAAATAGTGGATGAATGATTTTTTTAAGAAAGTAAAGAAAATAAAGAACGAAAATCATAAGAAAAGCGAGAGTTTTAGAAAAACGTTTCATGCTAACATGCTATCATGAATTAGAAACACTGCATGTCCAACATTTTACTTGTGGAACAAAATTAAAAGAACGATTAGAAAGAATTTAAATTAGTTATGCTAATATTGGGAATTTTGAGAAAAACTAAACAAAAATCAAGGGGTACTATTGATTTTTACCAATATTAGTTTAAACTACTAAAGTAAAAACATATAATATATATATATTTTATTTTAATAATATTTTTTTTTTTGGAATTTTAGATATTCTTTTTTTTTGAATTTTTCTTTAAGATAAAAACAATTTTTCTTTAAGAAGAAAACAGTAAAAAAATTTTGATTTTGATTTTTTGATGTAAAGAGAAAATTAAAAAAAAATGAAGAAACCCTACCCCAAGCTTAAAATGAAAATTGTACTCAATGAAGAAAGGAGGGGAAGGACGGAGAGAAACTAATATAGAAAATTGAAAGGATAGAATTAAAAATAGGTACTTCCCCAAATTTGTGAGTCACGATAGTATGTGTGATGTCGCTTCCCCATGCTTGTGCTTTGGAATTTCATGAAATATCATCTTTGAACTTGTGGTGAATTCAGCAATGTCAGTAAATAGTTGGAGAAGTTTGCAAACTAATGAGAAGGGGATGTGTTTATTAAAAATAGCTTCTCATTGGGAAAATAATCATTAAAAGTTTTTTTATTTAAATTTTCAATATACAGGTTATCTAAAAGTGAGAGATGGTCTGCGACCAAATTCT
Organism: Platanthera guangdongensis; assembly: GCA_039583875.1. NCBI lineage: Eukaryota > Viridiplantae > Streptophyta > Magnoliopsida > Asparagales > Orchidaceae > Platanthera > Platanthera guangdongensis. The sequence continues at coordinate 76,466,224 of CM077153.1, read as the reverse complement.
CGGCCCCCTTCTTATATCGGATTTCCAAGTCGAACTCCTAGAGGAGTAAGACCCAGCGAATCAAGCGCAGCTTGACATCTGATTTAGCAAATAAGTACTTGAGGGCCGAGTGGTCCGTGAAAACAATAATTTTAGAAAATTTTATATATGGGCGGAATTTATCGAAGGAAAAAATAACATCTAAAAGTTCCTTTTCTGTCGTGGTGTAATTTTCTTATGCGGATGTGAGCGTTTTACTCACATAGTAAATATGGTGGAAGTTCTTTGATATGCGTTGTCCTAGAACGGCTTGTAACAACCCCATCTGTTCATATAGTATATACTAGAAGGTCCGGTCGGGGCCCCACAGCATAGACCACAAAACAGGCGGTGAAGTTATGGAGTGATACCAGGGTTGCGCATCCTAACACATATGCATTCTTGCGGAAGCCTATAACACGTAACTTGAACGCCACCCTGAATGTCCACCATATAAACATCACATTTATATAAAACAGGAATGTCAGTAAATACAAAGTCATGTGGCCTTATGGCCTTACAAGTCTCTTTACACCTGTGGATTTGAACATTGGCACGCAGGCCAACCATATACAAATGAAACACAACATTTACTTAGCCTTTAAGGGCTAGCGGCAACAACATCAACAGCAACAACAACAACAGCAGGGCCTTCAGCCTTTATGTGTTCCGCTCTGTTCTCCAGCACTTGTGCAAGGACATTCCACCCAACGGTGGCAAATAAGGCAACGGTCACCATTCAGCTGAGCAATTTTATAACCACCCTACCCCTTTCCCGGGGCAGTGGTATTTCTTCCCTGCAGGCAATAGCATTTCACAGACAGATATATATACATACATTGTTCTCTCATGCACATACATTCCATCACAACCGTCAGCCACGCGGCCCGACAGTCCGTACACTCAGGACAGATTCTTGGTGTACCTGTGTACCAGTTGCCCCCCACCGTATTAGGGTCGCAACCCAACGGTAAAACATTGAGCATTTACTCCATGGCGTGCAGCCGGAGATTATAGTCTTAATGAACCAGGATTGGCCCGTAGCCCCCCATTGTATCACGACGCGTAGGCCTAAGACTCTCGCTATGCTCTCCAATAGACCGCACTTTCTGGTCTCACGTCGGACGGACATTACGCAGGTTGGATCATCCACCCTCGTTGCTCAAATCGCCTTGCCATCACCGAGTGCGGCGTACTCATGGCTAAATCAAAGGCACGAGTCGGTTTCACCTTGCCTGTTTGGCATAAAGCCTGGGTGTTTTCCTAGGCACACTAGTACTTTCTATCACACCCATTCATATCACAACATCAGAGGGTCTTTCCTGGGCACACCAGTACTTCCTGCTACTCCCTTCACAGGCATAAGCCCACAATTTTCACAAATATCAAGGGTATTTTCCTGACATACCACGGCAGTACTTCCAGTTACTCTCTTTCACAGGTACCACCCATGAACATCAAGAATTACAAAGGGTATTTCCTGGGCACACCAGTACTTCATGCTACTCCCTTTCACAGGTCGAACCCAATATCACAAGCATCACAAGGGTATTTTCCTGGACTACCACTCTAGTACTTTCTGTTACTGCCTTTCACAGGTTTAACCCATCGACTCCTAAAGTACACGTTTGTCACGGAGTCTTCTCCAATGCGTATATGCAACATCACCAATCTAGACCAACTTGTCCAGATGGGCTTCACACATCATGCCTATTCCGTACTCCTTTTCTGGATCTATATGTCAAATGATTGGGAATTTCATGAATCAACCCAAGAGACTCCCATAAAACGCCACCCTCTGGTGGGGGAATCATATGCACATGCCAAAAAGGAAGCCTTCACATGGCTAGGAAGAAAAGTCGTTACCCTCGAAGACCGCTTCGGCATCATGAGCTCCTAATTGGCTGGGAAGAACCGCAACGGCTTTTCCTCCGCAACGCTGGCCTCAGATTTCTTATCGGAACTTTGCAGCACCACTGGTGGCCAGCGCCTTTTCCTCCTCCTCCTTCTTCCAATCTTTCACTCTCTCTCTAGGAGTTTAGAAAGATGAAGGCCAAATTGAAAATAAGAACTTTCTTCTCATCCACGGCCTTGAGAAAGTAGGGAGGCACCTCAGCCCTTGGATTACAGCTGAAGAAATGGACAGCCATGAGTTTGCCACAAACTCATATTTTTTTTGCCTTACACGGCCTGTGACACGCCCGTGTCCCAGGACGTGTACCCCAAGCGGTGCTCAACTGACTTATCCAATCCTGCACACGCCAATGTGATACGCCCGTATAACGAGCCATGTCACCTGACACGCCTTCCGACATGCCTGTGTCGGGGGGATGTTCTTTAGTCTGCACAAAATCGAGATTAACCCGAGAGGGACACGGCCTGTGGAACGCCCGTGTCCCAGGCCGTGTGACCATATACGGCACTAGACATGCCCCAGCTCAACTTTATCAAGCTGAAATTCGTTAATCTGCGAGGACATGCCCTGTGACATGCCCGTGTCATAGTCCGTGTACTCCGCACGCGACGTTCGTCGACCGAATTTTGTCGACCACTCATCGACTGCTCACTTGCGCAGGACACGTCCTGGGACACGCCCGTGTCCCAGGCCGTGTCACCCAATTTGTTCCCAACTCTGAAATTTAGGGTATTACAGCCCTACCCTCCTTACAAAAATTTCGTCCCCGAAATTTGCAGAAAGTAAGGACTCAAATAGAAGGATTTTACTTCACAAACATTCATTACACCTTAATATACACTGCATAACAATTACACAAAGAGCTCGGTAAACTCAGCTCGCATTGTCTGCTCTCGCTACCATGGGAGTTCTTCACGGCCGCAATTGTCCCATCGGACTTTGACCATCCCGACCGTCTTGTACCGTAATTGTTTCTCGGCACTATCCTTGATCCGAATGGGTCTAACCTTCGTCGTTAGCCCATACTCCACCGCCACACGATCATGCTCGATTACTTGAGCTGGATCCTTCACGGCTTTCCACAGCACTGAGATGTGCAACACATCATGTAATCCACTCAAGTTTGCCGATAGAGCTAGCCGATATGCAGTTTCCCCGACTCGCTCCACCACTTCAAATGTACCAAGGTACCATGGACTCAACTGTTTCAAACGTCAAATCCTGGATACGCCTTTGAAGGGTTTGATCTTAAAGTATAACCAGTCGCCCACCGCGACCTCCACATTCTGGTGCTTGGCGTTGTAGTATTTCGCTTAACGATCTTGTGCTATTAGTAGCCTTTCTAAAATAGTCGTATTGTCGAGTTCGCTTCATCGACTTAATTATGCCTATACAACTTGGATTCGCCTTCTTCTACCCAATCTAACGGAGTACGACATTTTCGTCCATATAGAACTTCATACGGTGTCATACAGATGCTCGCTTGTTAGCTGTTATTGTAGGTAAATTCCACCATGTAGAGATGACCTTCCCATCTCGTCCCAACGTCCAGGGCGCACATCCGGAGCATATCCTCCATCGTTATGTTGGTCCTTTTCATTTGGACAACTGTTTGGGGATGATAGGCCATACTGAACATCAACTTTGTGCCCAACAGCTGATGGACCAGCCTCCAATCATTTGATGTGAATCGCCCATCTCGATCGCTCACGATGCTCCGAGAAACACCATGTAGCCGTACAATCTGTTCAACATACAGTTTTGCCAAACTTTCTACCGAATCGTCCCGCCTATTCGGAAGGAAGTGTGCCACTTTCGTCAGCTGATCGACAATTACCCAGATGCAATCAGTCCCGTGGTGAGATCTCGGCAACTCGTGCACGAAATCCATGGAAATATCATCAAACTTCAACTCCAGAATTGGCAATGACTTCAAGAAATCGCTAGATTTATGGCATTCCGCCTTCACCATAGCACACGTTTGGCATTTGGCCACATAATAAGCAATATATTTCTTCAGTTCTTGCCACAAGAACATCTTTTTCATGTCTCTGAACATCTTTGTGCTCCCAAGGTGAATTGCGTACTTTGTATAATACGCTTGGTACATCAACTCTTCCCTCCATTTGCCCAAAATCGGGACGCACAAATGGCCTACTTTCCTCAAAATCCCATCATCCCTGGAGAATTTGCCCTCTGGCCCATCCTTGGCATAGCGTTGGAGACTGACATCTAGCTTCGTTGCTCGTCGAACTTTATCTGCAAGGTCACACTGCACCTCCGTCCAGTTCAAACATGCATCGACTGTAGCATTCTTGTCAACACAAGAAATCTCTAACGCTTCCAACGTCTGGATTAGAGGTTCATCATGACTCTGCAACCAGCTTGCCCCTTGCTGGAGCTCTCCGACTCAAGGTATCCGTGACAACACTTCCCTTTCCGGGCGTATAATGAATCGCAAAGGTGTAGTCCCCGAGGAACTCCAACCACCTTCGTTGTCGCATATTTATGTCCTTCTGCTCCAACAAGTACTTTAGGATCTTGTGGTCCGTATGGATCTCCACTTTCACGCAATACAGATAATTCCACCACAATTTCAGTGCAAAGATCACCGCCGCCAAATTTAAGTCGTGGACGGGATACTTTCTCTCGTGAACTTTCAACTGGCCAGAGCCATAAGCAATCACTTTCCCATTTGTAGAATAACGCAGCCTAAGCCGCTTCCTGACGCCTCATTGTAGATTTCAAAGCCATCAGTACCACATTGCGACGTCAACACAGGTGCCGTGGTCAATCGACATTTCAGCTCGTCAAAAGCTTGTGTGTACTCCGGCATCCAAACAAACTTCTGATTCTTTGTCGTCGGTGTGGTTAGCGCCAAAGCGATCTGCGAGAAGTTCGCAACAAATCTTCTATAGTATCCTACTAGTCCAAGGAAGCTCCTGACTTCAGCCACAGAAGACAACACTGGCCACTCCTGTATGGCTTGACAGATCTACTATTATTCCTTCTCTCCTTCCCACATAGTACAGAAAAGTCACCGATGATAGCCAAAACTCACACGTCGCGACCTTGGCATCGAGTTTATTACATTGTAAAGTCTACAACACCAACTGTATGTGATTTTTGTGATCAACATCAGATTAAGAGGAGAGTGCCTCAAAAGATCAGTAATGTACACGATCCCAAACAAGTCCAGGTACTCTCGACATGTTCGGTGCATCAGGTCCATGAACAACAAGGGCGCACTACACAGCTCAAATGACATTACCGTGAATTCATAATGACCATATCGTATGCCAAATGCGGTTTGGAGAAGGTCGTCTTCCCGCATTCTTCACGGGTACTCCTTAGATTTCCCATCCAACTAAGCGACCAATTCATGGAATCGATTGCTTACTCATTTTTTACAGATTAGTCACTTCAAGATAATCAAGATACTCGCAAAGCACCATCTTTCCGTTTCATAAGAAGAATGGATGCGCTCCTAGGTAACATACTTGGGCGTATACATCCTTGTGCCAGCAACCCTTGTAATTAGATGTTCAACTCAGCCATTCCTTCGACGTGACGAGATACAGGGAGCGGGCCACAGGTTCGTAGCTGGGACCAATAGAATACAAATCGATCTCTCACTGGGGTGGTAGCCCAGGAAGATCCTTAGGTGACACAACACATCCGGAAGCTCCCATATCGGCACCGCAGATGCATCCAAACACAATTCTTGATGTCCAAGTTGCACTGCCATAGTGTAACCTCGCTTCAAACCATACGTTCGGTAAGAACATCCATCCACGATCAAAAAGGCTCTTACTAGTATATTCCAAGTCCTAACAAGTCCTATGTCGCATACATCACACAAGTTACAGTATGTAATTAGAAAAACAAGCAACAATGTCACCACTTGTGCCACCTTCACTATGCTAAATGGCCATGAGTAAAGGCGTAGGAGTGCGCCTGGGATGCAGAGGACTTCACCACTGCTTTTCCCGCTTCCACATAAGACGCTAATATATTATGTGCAACCATTTGTCAACCACTCCTGACAATGATGGGCGAAATTGTCCCCTTTTAATAGAAAATCAACTGTCTATTCGTATTCACGATAACCGTACAAATACGTTTATTCCACATATACATATATTGTATGCATAGAGCACAAACGTAGCAGTGGAAACTGCCATGCAACACTGATTATTGTACAGACTGGCTCTGATACCAAAAATGTAACAACCCCAATCAGTTCATATAGTATATACTTGAAGGTCCGGCTAGGGCCCCACAGCATAGACCACAAAACATGCAGTGAAGTTACAGAGTGATACCAGAGTTGTGCATCCTAACACATATGCATTCTACCGGAAGCCTATAACACGTAACTTGAACGCCACCCTGAATGTCCACCATATAAACAGCACATTTATATAAAACAGGAATGTCAGCAAATACAAAGTCAGGTGGCCTTATGGCCTTACAAGTCTCTTGACACCTGTGGCTTTGAACATTGGCGCGCAATCCAACCACATATAAATGAAACACAGCATTTACTTAGCCTTCAAGGGCTAGCAGCAACAACAGCAATAACAACAGCAGGTCCTTTAGCATTTTCGTGTCTCGCTCGGTTCTCCAGCACCTGTGCAAGGACATTCCACCCAACGGTGGCAAACAAGGCAATGGTCAGCATTCAGCTGAACAATTATATAACGACCCTACCGTTTTCCCGGGGTAGTGGTATTTCTTCCGTGCAGGCAATAGCATTTCCCAGGCAGATATATATATACATACATTGTGCTCTCACGCACATACATTCCATCACAACTGTCAGCCACGTAGCCCGACAGTCCGTGCACCCATGGTACATTCTTGGTGTACCGGTGAACTAGTTGCCCACCACAGTATCAGGGTCGCAACCCAATGGTGAGACATTGAGCATTTACTCCATGGCGTGCAACCGGAGATTATAGTCTTAGTGAACCGGGATTGGCCTGTAGCCCCCATTGTATGACGGCTTGTAGGCCTAAGACTCTCGCTATTCGCTCCAACAGACTGCACTTTCTGGTCTCACGTCGGACGGACATAACGCAGGTTGGATCATCCACCCCACGTTGCTCAAATCGTCATGCCATCACTGAGTACGCTGTACTTGCGGCTAAATCAAAGGCGCGGGTCGGTTTCACCTTACCTTTTTGGCATAAATCCTAGGTGTTTTCCTGGGCACACTAGTACTTACTATCACACCCATTCGTATCACAACATCAGAGGTTCTTTCCTGGGCACACCAGTACTTCCTTCTACTCCCTTCACAGGCATAACCCCACAATTATCACAAATGTCAGGTGTATTTTCCTGACTTACCACGCCAGTACTTCCTGTTACTCTCTTTCATAGGTAGCACCCATGAACATCAAGCATTACAAAGGGTATTTCCTGGGCACACCAGTACTTCCTGCTACTCCCTTTCACAGGTAGAACCCAATATCACAAGCATCACAAGGGTATTTTCCTGGACTACCACTCCAGTACTTCCTATTACTGTCTTTCACAGGTTTAACCCATCGACTCCTAAACTACACATTTGTCACGAAGTTTTCTCCGGTGCGTATATGCAACATCACTAATCCAGACGAACCTCTCCAGATGGGCTTCACACATCATGCCTATTCCGTACTCCTTTTCCGGAATTATATGCCAAATTATTAGGGATTCCATGAATCAACCCAAGAGACTCCCATAACATGCCACCCTCTGGTGGGGGAATCATATGCACATGCCAAAAAGGAAGCCTTCACATGGCTAGGAATAAAAGTCGTTACCCTCGAAGACCGCTTCTGTGCCATGAGCTCCTAGCTGGCTGGAAAGAACCGCAACGACTTTTCCTCCGCAACGCTGACCTTAGATTTCTTGTCGGAACTTCACAACACCAACGGTGGCCAACTCCTTTTCCTCCTCCTCCTTCTTCCTCTCTTTCTCTCTCTAGGAATTTAGAAAGATGAAGGCCAAATTGAAAATGAGAACTTCCTTCTCATCCACGACCTTAAGGAAGTAGGGAAGCACCTCAGCCCTTGGAATATAGCTGAAGAAATGGACAGCTACGAGTTTGCCACAAACTCATATTTTTTTGCCTGACACGGCCTGTGACACGCCCGTGTCCCAGGCCGTGTATCCCAAGCGATGCTCAACCGACTTATCCAATCCTACACACACCCATGTGACACGCTCTTGTCACAGGTCGTGTCACCTAACATGCCTTCCGACACGCCCGTGTCGGGGGTCGTGTTCTTCAGTCTGCACAAAATCGATATCAACCCGAGAGGGACACGGCCTGTGACATGCCTGTCTCCCAGGCCATGTTCCCATACACAGCACTAGACACGCCCCAGCTCAACTTCATCGAGCTGAAATTCGTCGACCTGCGAGGACACACCATGTGACACGCCCGTATCATAGGCCGTGTACTTGGCACGCGACGATCGTCGACCAAATTTTATTGGCCACTCGTTTACTTCTCACTCGTGTGGGACACGCCCAAGGACACGCCCGTGTCTCAGGCTGTGTCACCCAATTATTTCCCAACTCTGATATTTAGGGTGTTACACAGCTCACACCGCAAAGCTACTCGCATCGCACATGAACTCAAAAGAAAGGTCCCATATCGGAGCTATCATAATTGGTGCGTTAATTAATTTACTTTTAATCAATTCAGAAGCAGATAAACAAACATCATCGAAGTTAAATGGAGCATCTTTCTCTAGCAAATGAGTAAGAGGTATGTTGATTTTGGAAAAATCTTTTATGAACCTATGGTAGAAGCCAGCATGACCTAAGAAACTTTGAATGTCGTTAACATTAGTTGGTGGTGGTAAATTTTCAATTACGTCAAATATAGCTTTATCCTCCTCAATTCCTCTTGATGAAATCTTGTGACCTAAAACTAACCACCCCCCCCCCACCCACCCCGCACCATGAAATGGCATTTTTCCCAATTCAGGGCGAGGTTAGTTTCTTCACATCATTCTAAAATATTTTCTAAATTTCCAAAGCAGACATGGAAGGAGTCACCGAACACGGAGAAGTCATCCATAAAAACCTACATAATTCTTTCAAAGTACTTGTCAAATATGGCTAGCATACATCATTGGAATGTTGTTGGCGCATTACATAACCTAAACGGCATTATTCGGTAAGCAAAGGTGCCGAAGGGACAAGTAAACATTGTTTTCTCCTGATCCTCGGGCGAATTGGTGATTTGAAAATATCCCGAGAGACCATCGAGAAAATAGAAAAAGCTATGGCCGGATAAACATTCTAAAATTTGATCGATGAACGGCAAGGAGAAGTGGTCCTTGCGGGTGGCGTCATTCTACTTATGATAATCTATACACATGCGCCACCCCGTCATCGTCCATGTAGGAATTAAATAATTATTCTCATTCAAGACTACCGTGATCCCTCCCTTTTTTGGCACTACCTGAACAGGGCTAACCCATTTACTATCTGATATGGTGTAGATAATTCATGCGTCTAAAAGTTTCATTACCTCGCCCTTTACTACTTCTTTCATATTTGGGTTCAATCGGCGTAGAGGTTGGACAGAGTTACGTGAATTATCTTCCATTAGAATTTTATGAGTGCAAAAAAATGAGCTTATGCCCTTGATATCAGAAATCTGCCAAGCGATAGCTCGTCGATGTTTTTGTAAAACTCGAAGAAGTTTATCATTTTCTAATTCAGTTATATAGGATGATACTATTACGGGTAGTTTGGAGTATTTTTTTAGGAAGGTGTACTTTTGATGTTTAGGTAGTTATTTGATGCTTAAGATCATGACAGTGAACCAGTCGCACAATTAATATAAAATGGGGGTTTTCCCAGGTATCGATCTCACAAGGAACACAGTAAGGTGGAGTTAATTTCGAGGAGGACTTGAGATTGAAGTCCTCAGGTCGGAGCTAACTAAGGGGGGGTTTTGATATTGAGGACAAAGAAAATAAAAGGCTAACAACTACTCCTATGCAACGCCGCTATGCGATGCTTCGCCAGGCGGGATGGAAGACTAGTCGGGCTACTATGCACCGAATCGTTAGGCGGATGGACGAGAAGGCTAGCGGATGAGGTGGTTAGAACGACGGAATGAGGGTCGTAAGCACCTCTTCGCTACGCACGCCACTAGCAATTGCTAGTGCGGCAAGGGTGGATGGTGGAATATGGCGCACCTCAAATAAATAACGATCACAAACAATCATATAGACATAGTTGTAAGAACGTTTTACAAATAAGCATACATCATCTATAACTAAGGTTTACAACAACACATAAACAATAATAAAGAAAGAACAAGTCAAGATTTCGACCGAATCCGTAGTCTTGCTGAGGATTCACGGTTGGAATCGTCGGGTTGTCAATCCGCGTCCAAGCTCGGTCCTCAACTGCGTCCGGGATAGAGAAGGGCTGTCACCACCTTCCAATGTCCCGTCTTCTTCGTCTCACGACAACGGACGAAAGTTGAAAGCTTCCCTTTGCTTGATGGCTATGGTGTTGAAGCTTGAAATGAACCCAAGAGATGATTGTGGAGGCCGAGAGGAAGCTCCGGCTAGGATTTGGCGGTGAAAGCTTGCCCGGAGCACCTCCCTAGGGTGGAAGATGAAGGAGGACGGCAAAATCCCTCCTCGGAGATGAAAATGGTGGAGGAAATGGGCGATCCCGAATTATGGCGGAACCTGCACTATTTATAAAAAAGCAAAAATGAACAATGCGCACGATCACAGGCGCAGGACCAGTGGTCGTGCGCACTATGTCCTGTGCTCGTACGCACTGGCATGGAATATCAGGAAGAAGAACTGGGATAATGCGCACGAGTAGTGGCGCACGACCAGTGATCGTGCGCACTAAGTCCAATGATCGTGCAATTACCCAGACAGGACTCCAGAAAAGAGGAATCAATGCACACGATCAGTGGTGCACGACCGGTGGTCGTGCGCAATATGTCCAGTGGTCGTGCACTTACCCCAGGCTGATTCTGGAAAATGAAGAGTAGTGCACACGATCAGGGGCGCACAACCAGTGGTCGTGCGCATTAGATCCCATGATCGTGCACAGTATTCCTGTTTCACAACCATCCCGGAACACGCACATGACCCCTGTACCGAAAGAAAAACCAATCACTTATATGTGCAGACATTCCAGGCAATCACAAAAAGAAAGTACAGACATTAAAAGTACAAAAATACACAACCAAGGGCCTAAGTGTGCACTTCCTATGGAAATAAAGACAAGATGAAATATGAACGATATAGAACTAAAAGTGAAGTGCAAATGCGTGAAAACTAGCCCAGATTAGTCCGAAAATAGGTATATAAAGTGGACTCATCACACCCCCATACTTAAATGTTTGCGCATCCCGAGCAAACAAAATCTAAGAAGATAGGGAAAAATAATAGTTAACAAAGAAATTGCGATACGAAGTACCATGCGAAGTCGCATGCTCGCGCGCGTAAAAATATAATAGAAGAAATTTCTAAGTATACAAAATAGTTTATACTTTTCACAATGCGTATCAAAAATTTATTATTACTCAAAAATGGAATCACGGTGAATCATCCGGTCATGCGTAGGGAGAAAGTAGACTAATCGTTAGGCGAGCATTGCCAAAGATTGGGGCTCGGGATAACCTCCAAAGGAATCCACCAATGTCGGTGACCATATGCTTGCCCTTTCACACTCTCTCCACGACACTAGTTAGACTCAAGCACGAATCCGTAGGACTTGGAGTATAATATAGGCTTAGGTGAAGGCGGGGTATATAAGGGTAAACAAGACGGACACGCACACCCAAAATATGATTGCCCGAAAACGTACACAGCTAAACTCAATGGACAAACACGTGCGACGCATCACCAGTCCTGGACTTTTGACGGTGCGCGTAAGGTCATAACGAACACAACTCAACCACATTGCACAACTCAGCAATAATAGATATACAAATACATTTCTTTTTTTTTGTATTCCACATTGGGAATTTTCTTTTTATTTACTATCATATTTTTTTTCTTTTCCCCTTTTTTTCTTTTTTCTTTTATCCAAATAGCCAAAACTAAATAGGAAAACACGGCAACACCACAAACTGCATAAACACCAACAAAACTGCCCACACAAACCGGTTATAAACTACAACAAAACAAACTAACCGAGCAATCACATTCAGATGTGCGAGTAGGAAAGGATATATGGCTATGGTAGCGAGGCGAAGGGATTTCAAAGGAAGGGACAGGCTCAACGGGGATAGCAACGGTTAGATGTCGGTAATGGTACAAGGCTTAAACGAGACAAAGTGACGGCCCACTTCACGCACGCACTTGACTAACCATGTACCCATGCTTCGGGAGTAGCTAGGGGCAAGTTCTTAGCCAACGAGAAAGACTATCCGTCCTCCCGACTCGAGCAATACGAACCTAACGGCCGTCTACACACATCTGTAAGCTACCGTCGGATTCACACCAGATTCATCAACATTTGAGTAGAATAAAAAGTATTTACGCAATTAGAAAATAATAAAACTAAAAGCATACAGAAAAATTAAATCTACTCGAATTTCTACACGAGACGAGAGCAGTTGACTAGGAACGCAACAAGGCCAACATTTTACTCCGTCTCATAATCCTAAACCAGCACCAAAATTTTCCCAAATCTAACGAATAAATGAGTCTAACTCGCAGCACGCAAAAAGCTAAGCACACGCTCATGTGGGTGCAGTGGTGTGTGATGCAATGAACTAATCAAAATAAAACTATAAAGGCTTCTAGTATGCACATGAGATGTGCACGTGCAAAAGGTAACAAAACTAGCTCTCCCCCAGACTTAAACTAAGCAATATAGCAGATGATATAGAAATTAAAATAATAAGGAGCTAAGGGAAGAGGTTAACCGATGCTCAGCCAGTGAGCATACCAGAAGGCGTGTGGAAACCTGAAGCTGGTCCGTCATACAAAGAATCACAATCCTGCTAATGCAATTTGCCAAGAATACCTGCAGGGGTGAGCTCCGCAAAAACAAAAGAAAACTATACAAAATACAAATAAATAATAAAACTAAAATAGACATGAAAAATAAAAATTGCAGAAAATAAAAGATAAGTACTGGGGTTATTGTCATCCTAGCACGACTTATTAAATTCTAAACAGTTCTAGCTTATAGGCCTATGAAATAAAAAGTGCACAGGTAACTGGCCTAATATCCGTTTCGGTAACGGGTACTGATACGGTGATAGAGCACTTACCCCTCTACCTAAATAATCATACCTACCCAACACAGGTAGAGGAAATAGGAAGTAGGATGATGAGGAGGCCTGGTCCTCACTCATCTCACCACAAAACAAATCCTTGCCTAGCAAGGTATCGTCTATCACAGGCCCGCAGGAGGCAATGGCAACGGCATGAGCACAAAGCTCATCGTCATCCCAATGTACCTGTGGAGACTCATCCTACACAGGCTCAGATAAGGAAGGGGGATCAAGTAATAAAAGAGAAGAAGAACTAAAAGAATCAGAAAATGGGAGAGTGATCCCGGTATCACTCTCAGCAGGATCCAAGCAGAGATCACTGTCGGTGTCATATTAGTCGTACCGAGGGGAATCCGAGAACTCGAGGTCCACGGTGGTAAGAGGAACGGCCTCATCCAATAAGGAGGTGCAAACCTCCGCATCGGAAAGAGGGTATTCCTCATCCCACCGGGGTGCGTAAAAATGTTCCGAAGATCCACCTTCTCCGTCGGAGATAGAGGAATCATCATCCCACTTCGGCGCAACCTCAGGCACCGAATCATCCACAAATACGGCATCATCAACCGACTCACACAAAAATGGAGTAGCACAATCCGGCAAAAATGGCAGAGGGGCAAGGCTTCTCTCAAAATCAAGCACTAAATGAGAAGGCCCCATCGCAAAATCATTCGCTGACGCCACCCCGTCGATGACCGGAACAATCTCATCATCCCATACAGGAGCGCCCATGAGTTCCTGCTCCTCTTTTTGTTGGCTAACACCAGAGTGATCATCACTCAAGGAAAGCCCGTAAAAAGGGATCGAGGGACCCATGAAAGAGCCGTATGCGGCCAGAGATTCTTCAGTAATCTCAACGGGTAAAGAATGAGCAAGGTGCGTTATGTCAGTGTATGGGCCAGGCAACACCCTGGTAGGACTGTCCACAACAATCTTTCGCGAACGGGAGGTTGTTGTGAACACGCCCTCAGAGGGAGAAGGCTTGCACAAACGAGGGCAATCCTTCAACATGTGGCCCACACCTTGACATAACAAACACCGAATGCAATGCTCGGCATTCATAACAACAATGGCATCGATGGATCAGCGCAAAGTGTCAAGGATACGGCACTTAGCATCAGAATCCATCACGAACAAAAATAATTGCTGAAAAAGTGCTACACAGCTAAAATGAAAATAGCACGGATCTGTTATCTAAATCAAAAATCAGAAAAGGGGTAAAAAGAAATAAGCAAAAGAAAAATTATAATAACCAAAGCAAATAAGAAAAAAGAATGATATGCACAAATGGAAAAGGGCTTCAATCTATTATCTCCCTCTCCAAAAACTCACACGACTGTGTTCCCCGGCAACGGCGCCAAAAACTTGATGCTTAAGATGACGGCAGTGAACCGGTCGCACAAGTAATATAAAATGGGGGTTTTCCCAAGTATCGATCTCACAAGGAACATAGTAAGGTGGAGTTAATTTCGAGGAGGACTTGAGATTGAAGTCCTCAGGTCGGAGCTAACTAAGGGGGGTTTTGATATTGCAGACAAAGAAAATAAAAGGCTAACAACTACTCCTATGCAACGCCGCTATGCGATGCTTCGCCAGGCGGGATGGAAGACTAGTCGGGCTGCTATGCACCGAATCGTTAGGCGGATGGACGAGAAGGCTAGCGGATGAGGTGGTTAGAACGGCGGAATAAGGGTCGTAAGCACCTCTTGGCTACGCACGCCACTAGCAATTTCTAGTGCGGCGGTGGATGGTGGAATATGGCGCACCTCAAGTAAATAACGAACACAAACAATCATATAGACATAATTGTAAGAACGTTTTACAAATAAGCATACATCATCTATAACTAAGGTTTACAACGACACATAAACAACAATAAAAGAAGAACAAGTCAAGAGATCGACCGAATCCGAATTCTTGCTGAGGATTCACGGTTGGAATCGTCGGGTTGTCAATCAGCGTCCAATCTCGGTCCTCAACTGCATCCGGGATAGAGAAGGGCTGTCACCACCTTCCAATGGCCCGCCTTCTTCGTCTCACGATAGCGGACGAAAGTTGAAAGCTTCCCTTTGCTTGATGGCTATGGCGTTGAAGCTTGAAATGAACCCAAGAGATGATGGAGGAGGCCGAGAGGAAGCTCCAGCAAGGATTTTGCGATGAAAGCTTGCCCGGAGCACCTCCCTAGGGTGGAAGATGAAGGAGGACGGCGGAATCCATCCTCGGAGATTAAAACGGCGGAGGAAATGGGCGATCTCGAATTAGGGCGGAACCAGCACTATTTATACAAAAGCAGAAATGAACAATGCGCACGACCAGTAGTCGTGCGCACTATGTCATGTGCTCGTGCGCACTGGCATGGAATATCAGGAAGAAGAACTCGGATAATGCGCACGAGTAGTGGCGCACGACCAGTGGTCGTGCGCACTAAGTCCCGTGGTCGTGCGATTACCCAGACAGGACTCCAGAAAAGAGGAATCAATGCATACGATCAGTGGCGCACGACCGGTGGTCGTGCGCAAAATGTCCAGTGGTGGTGCGCTTACCCCAGGCTGATTCTGGAAAACGAAGAGTAGTGCGCACGATCAGGGGTGCACGACCAGTGGTCGTCCGCATTAGATCCCATGATCGTGCGCAGTATTCCTGTTTCACAACCATCTCGGAACACTCACACGACCCCTGTACCGAAAGAAAAACCAATCACTGATATGTGCAGACATTCCAGGCAATCACAAAAAGGAAGTACAGACATTAAAAGTACAAAAATACACAACCAAGGGCCTAAGTGTGCACTTCCTATGGAAATAAAGACAAGATGAAATATGAACGATATAGAACTAAAAGTGAAGTGCAAATGGGTGAAAACTAGCCCAGATGCGTCCGAAAATAGGTATATAAAGTGGACTCATCATTATTTTAGTTCTAGGGTAGGGGGTTCTTCGTAAGATGATTTGGGGGATTTTTCCCTTTCAAAAATCATTTCTTCAAACACTTTTGACTTATAAGGAAAATTTTAAGGTGGTGAATAAGCGTCCATTATCGTTTCTTGTAGACACTGGGGCGGGGTAGTTGAAAAAGAAATAAAAGAAGAAAATTCATTTTTGAAAAGGTTTTAGGAAGATTCGTCACTTAAAACATCCAAGAAGAAACAAGATTCATCATTTTCTAAGGTATTTTTCATAGACTGGGTGATGGACAAAGTAACCTCGCAGCAAGAGCTTTCCATTGCTTACATCAATGATAGCGCGGGAGGTCACAAGGAAGGGGCGGCTAAGGATCAGGGGAACCTCGACATCCACTTCAATGCCCAAGATGACGAAATCCACCGGGAAGATGAATTTGTCGACTTTCACTAAAACGTCCTCCATGATTCCTAACAAATAATTTTGTAACACCCCAAATTTCTTAAGGCAGGAAATGGTTCTATGGAGGTTATCGCTCGGTAGTAGCTATTTACCGCGTGATAGTAGCTCTAGGGTTAGCATCGACAACATCGACATCATTGAGAGCGTTGAGAGCATTGAGTCAACTCAACGTTGACTTACCGCATGGCAGAATGTTATTACCACGTGGCATTAGCTGGGGAATTAAACAGGTAGAGCTCATGGGAAGCTATCGCATGGTGATATGGTTACCGCTGGCGATAGCTGGATCAATTTAATTAACGGGGTTCTCAGGATTCTACAACGAAGTGTTAGCCTTACGACAGAGCGGTAGCATAGCAGTTATGACGCGTCCACGTGTCAACGCCCAATTCGAGTTCTGTGCGGTGTCATCCTTAAGAAGCTAAATGATTGAGGTACCACGTGGCAGTAACTTCCTACTGCGCAGCTGTACAACTCGTAAATTGAATTCTAGATAGAATTATGACCATTTGCTGGTTTTATTAAGGGATCTGACGGCTGGAGATTGCCCCTGTTAGTATATAGCCAAGAGTGTAGGTTTTCATCTCACTTTTCCTCTAAATCTTCTCTTTCTAAGTGTTAGACAGAAGGGAGAGCAAAGAAGGAAGAATATGAAGAAGATCTCGCCACCGTTGGAGTTCCGAAGCTCCGATTCGTCGGATGAGTCCGGTGAAAGATATTGTACCTAATCACCTAAAGGGGGGGGGGGTGAATAGGTGACTTAAATCTTTTTAACTTTATAGGCAGAATTCAGATTATTTCACAGAGTTATTACTACTTTATCACAGCAAACAATCAGCAATCACAGCAATCAATCCAGCACACAGTGAACACACAAATTTATAGTGGTTCCCCAAGATTTGGGTACATCCACTTTCCCCCTTCGCCTATCTAGCAGTGTACTAGATTCGGCCAAACTCCTCCACTATCTCAGATCCTCAGATCTTACACTCAGAACCTCAACAAGGTTCCTACAACTCAGGCCCAAGGCCCTACAACTCAGCTTCTTCACAAATCCTACACTCAGCTTCTTCTCAAAGCCTACACTCAGCCACCAAGGCCTACACTCAGCCACAACAGGCCTACACTCAGAGATTCAAATCTCCTAAACTCAGGCACACAGGCCCTACACTCAGCCTTTATAATTACAGGCTTACAAACTCAGATCCCTAAGGATCTTACAAGATAATTTGAATACAACATGTAAACTATACAACTCAGAGAAAAGAGAGAAGAGTTGTGAGTTTCTTTATGAGTTCTTGGAAGAACTCAGCTGAAATCAACCTGACTTGGCTTTCTTCAAAGCTTCTTGAAAGTAGAACACAATAAGATTGATCTCCTCTGCAATTGATCCTTGATCTCTGCTACTTAAGATTCAGAACAAAATCTGAACCCTTCTTCTCAGCCTGGTTCCAACGGCTGACATCTTGGATGGAGCTCTCTCTCTCTAACTACTTAGATCTTCACTTGATTCTTCAATGAATAGCTAGACCTTCTTTGTATTACTTGAACTGTTGATCATCTATTTCTGTAGACAGTATAAGCCTATTTATAGGCCTTCTTCATGGTAACCGACTGGTCCGGTTCATAACTGATTTCTGACAACTCTGACAGGTGCAGTAGACCGGCTGGAATGGCAGCTGTCAAGTCATCCAGTCAGTTCTTGAAAAATCTGTAACTGTCTGAAAGTGTCGAGACTGTCTGTCTTTGAGTGTCGACACTTATAGACCAAGTGTCGACACAAGTTGACTAAGTGTCGACACTAGCCTACAAGGTGTCGACACAACTCCTTGTGTTATAGAATTCACTTCTCGACACAGCTTCTTCTTCATGTGTCGACACTGATAATGTGTGTCGACACAACACTTTGGTCTTCAACACTTTGTTGAATTCTTCTAAGTGTCGACACAACACCTTTGTGTCGACACATCTTCATGTGTTGAACTTGTCAGTGTCGACACATCTTCTTGGTGTCGACACATGCCTTCTCTGTTGATACTTGCTGAGTGTCGACACTGTTCCATGTGTCGACATATTCTTCATCTGTTGAGACTCTGCCTGACTTTTGCTGAGTGTCGACACAGCCTCCAAGTGTCGACACTTTCTGATGTAGACACAGTTTCACTGAGTGTTGACACAACCGCTAGGTGTCGACACTGCTTCACTGGACTTTTCTTCATTGAGTGTCGACACAGCTCCGTGTGTCGACACTTTCTGTCTGGTGTCGACTCTGCATCCCTGGTGTCGACACAAGTACTCCAAGTGTCGACACAGCTTGCCTGTGTGTCGACACAAGTCTTCTTAAGTGTCGACAATTTCCCTCTAGGTGTCGACACATGGACTTAGAAACTTTTTCATCTTCCCTGCAAATACTTAACCTGCACAAGTAAACTCAACATACATCAAATACATTTTGATGTATATCATTGAGTAGGGTGAGGCTTCTTCAAATCAGGTACATTAGAAACAATGTACCCAACAATCTCCCCCTATTTGGAGAAGTTATAACCCTTAGTCAATGATATACACCATTTATAATAAAATTACAAAATGATGTAAAGCAGGATTATATATTCAGGGCAAACATAACATGTATTAAACAAACATGCATACACAGATATCATCACAGAACAATTATGAAATAGATTTAACATATAACACATTGTTCTAATATCTTGTCATATTCATTTTCCAAAAGTTTACAAAGTGTTTAACAATTAAAATATTACAACTGGAAACTCAAGAAAAATCAATTCTATTTTTGTTCAGCCTCCTTGATCACTATTCCTTTTCTAGATTGTACTTTGGCTTGTACAGGGGCTTCAGTAACTTCAGTATCAGTAGGCTTCTTGCCTTTCAGATCCTTTTTCTTTTGCTCTTCAGCTTTAATCTTTTGCCTCTCAAAGTAGTGATAAGGCTTGGGAAAGTACTTGCTAGGCTCCTGGGCAGTAGGAGGTAGCTTTCCCATCTTGGCCTTTCTCCTATATTGCACTATAGCTTCTTGCCTTGATTCATGCTTTCTCCACTCCATTTCAGAAAACCATTTGTTTCTATCTTGAATATTATCTTTTGCAGCTTTCCATGCAGTTAAGATAATGTTTCTAGAAGTGGGGCTCCACTGCTCAAAGTCTGGTCTTTGTTCAGCTTGCTCTCTGAACCTCTTCTTAGACAATCTGGTTTCTTATTCTGCTTGTTCTTTCAGAAAAGCTTCTTGCAGAGCCTCAGATACTGGCTGAACCACTTTCTCTATAATGACATTTTGTTGTCCCTCTGGTGGGCTATACATTGATTGTATATCAGCTTGAACCATATCAAAATCTGGTGGAGGATAGATAACTTGAGCTACTTCAGGTTGCTCACCTCCAAGATATGCAGGGTTAATTCCAGATTATGCTACATTGTCATCATCACATAAAGGAGGATATCCAAGAGTAGCTCTGATAGAATTAGAAATCCACTTAGCATGATCAGAGCTAGCTTTGACTAACACCCTCTCCCCCTTTATGACTTCTCTTTCCATGTGATCTCTTAGATCATCCTTTTGAAATCTTATTTGGGCATTAAGATAATTGACTCCATCCTTGTATAAGGGTTTTAACCTTTGGAGTTTTTCTGAGATCAGTTTCTGAGAATCTTGAATAGCAGATGTAACATCAGTGATGCTCTCTTGTAAGGCTTTGTCAAACTCAGCCATAGCAGTAGCATTAGAAGTTGTCAGTCCAGTAGCTATGTTCTTCATCTCAGTGACAATTGCATTGTGTGAAGCAGTCAAATTGTCATTCATTCTGAAGTTGTCAGTCCAGTAGCCTTGCTTTACTTCAAGTTCATCTATTTGAGCTTTTATCTTCTCTTGATGAGTTTCCAAGTATACCACTGCATTCCCTCCTTTGTGGAAGCAGTCAGTCATCTCCTTCTTATTAAGATTCATTTCAAATCTTATAGACTTAATATCCTGGGCCAAATCAAACTGTAAAGATTTTTGCCCTTCATCCACATATTTCTCAATGACTTGCCTGTGCTCATCCAGTTTAATTTGCATAGCAACCATCAAAGCACTGTAATCTACAGTTGGAGTTGGCTGTAGTGCTGGCTGTGGTGCTATGGTATGCAATGTCTTCTTATAAGTTTGGCTTCTTCTTTTAAATACTTGAAATTTCTTTTTCTTAGCTCTTGCTGCCTCCTCATCTTCAGAAGCTGATGAACTTGCAATATCTACCCTCTCCCTTGGTAGCTCCTCAACTTCCTTGGGCTTCTCAGGTTCTTGCCTTGTAGGTTCTTCAACAATTACTACTTGCTCCCTCTCAACTGGAGCATTCTCCCCCTCAGCAGCAGCACATTCCTTGTCAAAATCTGTTTGATCCAGATTTAGGAAAAGATCTTCCATTGTATATTCTTGTGGAGAATGGGCTGGAGAAACTCTTGGCTCATTTACCACTAGATCAGATACAACTTGAACTGTAATAGATGTGTCCTCCATGACAACATCTGGGAGTTGGCTATCAATCTGAGTTTTCTGATTAACATTATTTAAGGAATCAGACAAAACATTATCCTCTATAAGGAAATCTAAAGCATTAAGCTCAGTGATTACCTCAAGGATGATGTGGGTTGCTTGCTCACTCTCTAGTGTAGTTGGCTCTTCCACCACTAGAGGCTCCCCCTGGATTTGCTCCTGGTGTATGGAGCTAGCTGATGGTAGCTCCCTCTGCCTCTCTGCAGCATCTTGTTGAGCTGGAGACCTCCCAACATTTCCTTCTACATCCTCATCAGGTGTAAAGACAACTTATTCTTCACTACCAGAGCTGCTAGAGGAATCCTGAGCCACTGGGGCAGGCTTCTTCTTCTTCTTTTGGGGAGTAAGTTTCTCTGGAGTAGGTAATTCCTTGGTTAAAACTCTGTCCCACCTAGAGAATATTCTCATGTCCATTTTTCTCATATGATTGATCTTAGTTCCAGCAGCTTGACCCATAACCTCTGGTATACTACCAGCTAGGTATAAACTTATTATTCTACCCAAATTGGGTTTCTTCAGACTCTCCTTGATCTTTTCAAAGACTACTACAGACCAATCAGTTTTTAGGCTGAAGATTATCCTGGTCATGAGATTGAACATATGGGCAGATACCCTGTCATGCCCTCC
The DNA here is from genome assembly GCA_039583875.1 of Platanthera guangdongensis. Classification (NCBI taxonomy): domain Eukaryota; kingdom Viridiplantae; phylum Streptophyta; class Magnoliopsida; order Asparagales; family Orchidaceae; genus Platanthera; species Platanthera guangdongensis. The sequence goes on along the minus strand of CM077153.1, from coordinate 76,444,478 downwards.
AGGCTTACTTAAGATCACTTTGCCAACAATTTCTGATAGAAATTTACCCTGACTGTTCATCCCCTTCCTATTGAATATAGATCCAATTTTCATCTTTGAATCCAGACCACACCATGTCAATGCTTCTCTGGTCTTAGAAGCAGTTACTTCATCCTCTTCTTTTGTCCTTGGCAGGTTTAGAACTTTTCTCAAACTTTTTGGAGAGACCTTTACTTTTTCTCCATGGTCCCTGGACTTGATCTTGAATCCAGATTCGTCTACTTTAGCTCCATTCAGGAATTCTAAGACTTCTTTCTTCCAGATTTCAGTTGGCTCTGAAACAAGAAATTCTAACCCCGAGTCTGCAACTAGGGTTACCACACTCGTGATCTCCGGGTCTGCATCATCAAATGCATGTCGCACCAGTTCGTAGCCTTCATTGACGTTCTCCTTGAGCTTTGGCGCCATTAGGGTTTGAAGAATTTGACTGGAGAGAAGAGAGGTGTCGACACACAAGTTTGGTCTCGAAACTTTAGTGAGCGTGTCGACAGACAATGGAGAAATTCTATTTATACCTTTCTAGGTTTGAACCGAGTCTGCATCATCAAATGCATGTCGCACCGAGTCTGCAACTGTGGAAAAGTGTCGACACAGACTTATAATGTCTCGACACCTATGTGTTGACACAAGTTTAATCAACAGAATATATGTGTCGACACTTGTTTATGTGTCGACACCAAATAACTCGACATTTAGTCGAGACTTTACTTAGATAATTCTGAGTAAAGCCTAAGTGTCGACAACACCTTGGATGTGTCGACACCTACTTGACATGTGTCGACACTAATTTTCTGAAGTGTCGACACCAACTACCTAGATGTGTCGACACCTTTTCCCTGAAGTGTCGACACCACTTTTCTGTGTCGACACAGATATCTTTGTGTGTCGACACCATTTTACTTAGCCATTTCTATAAACTTATTCTAAGTTTATCATACCTAGTTCAATTTTAAACCTATTGAACTTAGTTTCTTCTAAGGGCTTAGTATACATATCAGCTAGTTGATTATCTGTTCTAACATATTCCAGTAAAATATCTTCTTTTTCTACATATTCTCTAAGAAAATGATATTTTATTTCAATATGTTTAGTTCTACTATGGGAAACAGGATTGTTTGCAATTGATATAGCACTAGTAGAATCCCAAAATACTGGAGTTCTACTTACCTGAATTCCATAGTCCTCAAACTGATGTTGTATCCATAGAAGTTGAGCACAACAACTTCCTGCAGCCACATATTCTGATTCTGCAGTGGAGATAGCCACACTTGTTTGCTTTTTGCTACTCCATGACATCAGTCTTCCACCTAGGAATTTACAAGTTCCAGTTGTGCTTTTTCTGTCTTCTTTGCATCCTGCAAAGTCTGCATCTGAATAACCTATTAGTTCAAAATCCCCATTCCTAGGGTACCAAAGGCCTAGATAAGGAGTGCCCTTTAGATATCTCAATATCCTTTTGACTGCTGTCAAATGAGACTCTTTAGGGCATGCTTGGTACCTAGCACAGACACATGTAGCATACATGATATCTGGTCTACTTGCAGTCAAATAGAGTAGGGAGCCAACTATCCCTCTATACAAAGTCTCATCTATAGGTTTCCCTGCATCATCTTTGCTAAGAGACATACTTGACCCCATAGGAGTCTTCATGGTACTGAATGAATCCATACCATACTTCCTTATGAGTTCTAGGGTGAACTTAGACTAGCATATGGATAAACCATTCTCAGTCTGTCTAACTTGGAGACCCAAGAAGAACTTAAGTTCCCCCATACTACTCATCTCAAATTGTCCTTGCATTAGTTTTGCAAACTTTTTGCAAAGACTACTTTCAGTAGACCCAAATATTATGTCATCTACATATATTTGAACTAGTATTACTTTGCCTCTGGATTCCCTAAGGAATAGAGTCTTGTCTATTTTCCCCCTTGTGAACTTATTCTCAATGAGGAAACTAGACATGGTTTCATACCAAGCCCTAGGGGCTTGCTTTAACCCATATAAAGCTTTCCTAAGTCTATAGACATGATTAGGTTGAGTTGAATCAACAAAACCTGATGGCTGTTCCACATAGACTTCTTCCTTTAGATTACCATTCAAAAAGGCTGACTTGACATCCATTTGGTAAACTTTAAATCCTTGAAAGGTTGCATAGGCCAGGAACATCCTTATGGCTTCCAGTCTGGCTACTGGAGCAAAGGTTTGATCAAAGTCAATACCTTCTTCCTGCCTATATCCTTTAGCAACCAATCTTGCTTTGTTCTTAATGATGACTCCATGTTCAACCATCTTGTTCCTAAAGATCCACTTGGTTCCAATTATGTTGTGGTCTTTTGGTTTAGGAACAAGTTCCCAGACTTTGCACCTCTTAAACTGATTCAGCTCTTCTTGCATTGCCTCAATCCAATGAGGGTCTAGGATGGCTTCTTCAAACTTCTTTGGTTCAACTTGGGATAGAAAACTGGAGTAGAGTGCTGCACTCAGATTTCTGCTCCTTGTTTGTACCCTTTGTCTTGGATCACCAATGATTTGCTCTGCTGGATGATCTCTAAGATGCCTATTGGCTGGAGGTATCCTGGCTTTAGGTTGAACTTCTTCAGTTTCTTCATCTTGCTGCACTCCTTGAATTTGTTCTGTATTAGGTACATGTAGTACTCCCCCTGGACAACAGCCACTATCTTCTACTTGCTGTCTTACAGTAGGTTCTTCTTCTATAGTGAGCTTGCCCATCTTCTTTGTTATACCTGTGGAGCTGCATATACTACTAGACAACTCATTATTAATAAGTCTAGTTTCATCAAATACTACATGTACAGACTCTTCTATAACTTGAGTAGACAAGTTGTAGACTCTATAAGCCTTACTATTGTTGCTGTACCCAACAAAAATTCCCTCTTGTGACTTGGCAGCAAACGTAGTCAAGTAAGACTTTCCATTGTTAAGTATAAAGCACTTACAACCAAAGATCCTGAAGTAGGATAGGTTTGGTTTTCTGCCTTTCACAACCTCATAGGGGGTCTTGTTGTGGCTTTTAGTAATGGTAGCCCTATTAATTACATGGCATGCAGTATTCACTGCTTTAGCCCAGAAATATTCTGGTAGTGATGTATCACTTAATAGGGTCCTACCAACCTCAATCAAGGTTCCATTCTTCCTTTCAGCAATGCCATTTTGCTGAGGTGTTCTTGGTGAAGAAAACTCTTGAAATATCCCAAATTCTTCACATAGTTTTGCCATACTATCAGACTGAAATTCAGTACCATGGTCACTTCTTATTTTGACCACTGTACTATCTAGTTCATTCTGAATTTGTTTGACAAAGCTATAGAAGACACTAGGTGTTTCAGATTTCTGTCTAAGGAAGAACACCCAGGAAAACCTTGAGTAGTCATCTACAACTACAAAGGTATAGACCTTCCTACCTAGGCTGTGAACTGGTATTGGACCAAAGAGATCCATATGCAAGAGGTATAAACACCTCACAGCATCTTTGTTTTCAATGCTACTAAAGGTGGATCTAGTCTGCTTGCCCTTTTGACAAGCTGAGCAAATACCATCTTTAATACACTTAACTTGAGAACCATTCCTCAGTAACTCTTTACTAAAGAGTTGGCCAATTGTCTTATAATTTAGATGGGCTAGCCTCTTGTGCCATTTGACACAATGAGAGACTGTCTCATCAGCTACAAGACACACTGGAGAACCATTGTTCTCAACCATAATGTCTAGGCAGTAGACATTCCATTTTCTATAACCAGTCAAAATGATCTCTTGATCATTTGACCTCAGAATATGACAACCATCTTTGACAAATGAGATGTCATATCCAACATCACTCATTTGACTTATACAAATAAGGTTATGTTTCAAACCTTTGACATAAGCCACTTGAGTAATAGTTATATGGGAGCTAGAAATGTTACCAAAACCCTTGATGATCCCTTTTTTAGAACCACCAAAGGTGACTTTTGGACCATCCTTTATAGGTGTGTAGTCCTTTACCAATCCCCTTGTTCCAGTCATGTGTCTGGAACATCCACTGTCCAAGTACCATATTGGAGCATGGCCACTTGGACTCACCTGCAAAACAGATTAGTGAACCTTAGAACCCAAAGAATTCTTGGGTCCTTGGTACTGGTTAGTTTGCTTCCTAACAAAGCTACCTGCAGGATTTCCAACAGGCAGTTTGCTACTCACTTTGGCACTTGCATTGTGCCAACAGTCCATGGCAAAATGGCCTACCTTGCCATAGCACCAACACTCAAACTTATTGTACCTTTGCTTAGGTACATCCTTTGCTGTTTTGTTTACAGCTTGCTTGTTGAGAGTTGGGGCTTTGCCCTTGGACTTGGACTTGGACGGAACAGTCCTAGCTGGTTTAGTAAACCCCAGTCCAGCTTTACATTTTTGATGAACAAATTCATCAATTAAGGGTAGAACTGACTTTCGTTTAGAAAACCTAGCAACCAAATATCTCTCCTTCTGAAGACTAATCTCCAGACTTTTGATTTGATCATTCTTAAATGATATAGTCCCCATCTGAATCACAGTTATGTACTTCAGTCTGGCTATCTTATTAAGTTTTTGATCAAATAACTTCTCATAATCAGTTGCAGCCACTTTGAGACTTGCAATCTCCTTGGCTTGACTCTTGGCCAAGGATTTGCATTTCTTAAATGCTTGCAACAGAACTTTATATTCATCTATCAATTGATGATTATCCTCTTCAGACTTAGATGCACTCTCATCACTTGATGATGATGAATCTGATTCTGATCTAGCACAAGAAATTGAACTGAAAGAACAATTTTGTACCTTACTAGGTCCAGGCTGCTCCGGGATTTTGTCACTTTCTGTCAATGCCATCAGTCCTTGGCACTGACTGTCCTCTTGTTCATATATAGAGTTCATGATCTGGATGAACTCTTCTTCTTCTTCCTCAGCAAACAGTCCTATATATGCTTCTGCATCTGACTCAGTTTCTGATGAAGATAAGTCTGACAGGCTCTTATCCTTTTTGGCTACAAAAGACTTTTCCTTCTTGCCCTTGAATTGAGTCTTTTTCTTATCATTAGACTCATTTCTTTTCTCTGAATAGTCTGCAACAACATGTCCTTGTCTATTACAGCAATAGCATACAATTTTTGAAAGAGTTGTTTTGCTAGACTTGGTCTTTTTCCGGTCTTTCTTTGAAGACTTTTTATTCTGATAATAGTCTTCTTTACCCTGTGAAGTAGATGGCTTTGTCCTCCACTGTTTCTTTTTTAAGAACTTCTGAAAATGTCTTGTAAAGGCAGCAAAGTCCTCATCACTTTCAATGCTTTCAGACTTTCTGCTTGCTGACTCATCTGACTCAGTTTCAGCTACTTTTAGTGGTGGAGTTGGTCACTTACTTCTGTACTTTCTGGGGGGCTTCTGTTTTAAATGCCACTGTCCTTTCTTTATGTTCACTTCTTGTAGATTTCTCCTCTTCTTTCCTCACCATCAACTGCATTTCATAGGACAGCAGTTTTCCAAACAGTGTTGGTGGAGGAATTTCTGCTAACTTTGCCATTTCCCTAATGGCACAGATCTTGGTGTCCCAATCTTTTGTAAGGGACCTTAAGAACTTATCATTGAGCTCATAGTTACTGAACTCTCTTCCATAGGACATTAGCTCATTCACAATCCTATAGAACTTCTTATAGCAGTCAGTTATGCTATCAGATCTACCTTGTCTAAAACTTTCATATTCTTGGTTGAGCAAAGATTTTCTGTCTTGCCTCACTTCTTCAGAACCCTCCATATACACTATCAAGGTATCCCACATCTCCTTAGTTGTCTTGCAGTGTATTAAATTCTGAAAGGTAGCATCATCAATGGCACTCACAATGATATTCTGAGCCCTCTTGTCCATTGTGGCTAGAACTATCTCATCCTTTGTCATTTCAGAGAAATCCTTAAGTGTTCTCTGAGTAGCATCTAAGACTGAAACCTTCATGGGCACATATGGCCCTTCCTTCACTGTGATATATATTCTAGGGTCTGAGGCTTCCATAGACAGTCTCACCCTTTCCTTCCAGATGCCAAAGATCTCTTTTCTGCGAATAGGTAGCTTCATGGATCCCAATTCCTTATGATTCTCAGTGGAACCCATGGTTCTTGATTTTCTTGATTCTGTAATTTTACTTAGACTGAATCTGCCAACAGGATCTACTCAGACAGTTAAGTCCTTTTTTGAGTAACCTCCCTCTGATACCACTTGAAAGATATCGTACCTAATCACCTAGAGGGGGGGGGGGGTGAATAGGTGACTTAAATCTTTTTAACTTTATAGGCAGAATTCAGATTATTTCACAGAGTTATTACTACTTTATCACAGCAAACAATCAGCAATCACAACAATCAATCCAGTACACAGTGAACACACAAATTTATAGTGGTTCCCCAAGATTTGGTTACATCCACTTTCCCCCTTCGCCTATCTAGCAGTGTACTAGATTCGGCCAAACTCCTCCACTATCTCAGATCCTCAGATCTTACACTCAGAACCTCAACCAGGTTCCTACAACTCAGGCCCAAGGCCCTACAACTCAGCTTCTTCACAAAGCCTACACTCAGCTTCTTCTCAAAGCCTACACTCAGCCACCAAGGCCTACACTCAGCCACAATAGGCCTACACTCAGAGATTCAAATCTCCTACACTCAGGCACACATGGCCTACACTCAGCCTTTATAATTACAGGCTTACAAACTCAGATCCCTAAGGATCTTACAAGATAATTTGAATACAACATGTAAACTCGACAACTTAGAGAAAAGAGAGAAGAGTTGTGAGTTTCTTGATGAGTTCTTGGAAGAACTCAGCTGAAATCAACCTGACTTGGCTTTCTTCAAAGCTTCTTGAAAGTAGAACACAATAAGATTGATCTCCTCTGCAGTTGATCCTTGATCTCTGCTACTTAAGATTCAGAACAAAATCTGAACCCTTCTTCTCAGCCTGGTTCCAACGGCTTACTTCTTGGATGGAGCTCTCTCTCTCCAACTACTTAGATCTTCACTTGATTCTTCAATGAATAGCTAGACCTTCTTTGTATTACTTGAACTATTGATCATCTATTTCTGTAGACAGTATAAGCCTATTTATAGGCCTTCTTCATGGTAATCGGCTGGTCCGGTTCATAACTGATTTCTGACAACTCTGACAGGTGCAGTAGACCGGCTGGAATGGCAGCTGTCAAGTCATCCAGTCAGTTCTTGAAAAATCTGTAACTGTTTGAAAGTGTCGAGACTGTCTGTCTTTGAGTGTCGACACTTATAGACCAAGTGTCGACACAAGTTGACTAAGTGTCGACACTAGCCTACAAGGTGTCGACACAACTCCTTGTGTTGTAGAATTCACTTCTCGACACAGCTTCTTCTTCATGTGTCGACACTGATAATGTGTGTCGACACAACACTTTGGTCTTCAGCACTTTGTTGAATTCTTCTAAGTGTCGACACAACACTTTTGTGTCGACACATCTTCATGTGTTGAACTTGTCAGTGTCGACACATCTTCTTGGTGTCGACACATGCCTTCTGTGTTGATACTTGCTGAGTGTCGACACTGCTCCATGTGTCGACACATTCTTCATCTGTTGAGACTCTGGCTGACTTTTGCTGAGTGTCGACACAACCTCCAAGTGTCGACACTTTCTGATGTAGACACAGTTTCACTGAGTGTTGACACAACTGCTAGGTGTCGACACTGCTTCACTGGACTTTTCTTCATTGAGTGTCGACACAGCTCCGTGTGTCGACACTTTCTGTCTGGTGTCGACTCTGCATCCCTGGTGTCGACACAAGTACTCCAAGTGTCGACACAGCTTGCCTGGGTGTCGACACAAGTCTTCTTAAGTGTCGACACTTTCCCTCTGGGTGTCGACACATGGACTTAGAAACTTTTTCATCTTCCCTGCAAATACTTAACCTGCACAAGTAAACTCAACATACATCAAATACATTTTGATGTATATCATTGAGTAGGGTGAGGCTTCTTCAAATCAGGTACATTAGAAACAATGTACCCAACATCCGGATCTGTGGAGGCAAGATCGTTGTGGTCGTGTTCATCCGTCTAAATCTTTGGCATGGCACCGAAGAGAGAGCAAAGTGTAATGATTCTCTACTTGCACATATGAATTCCTCTTACTTTTGCATACGAAAACCTCTCCCGCAAGTGTGCAATGAGCGTGAGGACTTCCTTCGGGTAGATATGGAGTATCCCCATAGTTTTGCATTTATAGTTAAGAATCGAAGTATGAACGTAGGCATTATGTGTGAAGCCCATCCAGATAGGTTTGTCTAGATTAGGTGATGTTTTTCATTTTGCTTGTTATTACCAGAGAAGATTCCGTGATGTTTGTTTTTCGAGTTTCTATATGGTAGATTGTAGCAGGGAACCTTGGGGACTCTCTCCAAGGAGCAAGCGAAAAATTGGGTAGAATCGCATTTCTGCCAGGTACCACGCGGATGTAGTGCTACAGCCGGCGGTAGCTCCTTGAGTGCTTTGTTTGAGGCCTGTGTCATGGAGACCTGGGGCCAGTGATGTGGGGCTGAGAGCTTTGAGAGCCCATCTTGGTGGCCTGAGAGCCATCGGTATAACATAACATGGTTATGTAATGTCTTGAGAATTGGGAAGGGGGAGGCTGACCCACATCATGGCTTTTCGTACCCGGCGATGTGAGCAATAGGAAATGTCCGAACCTACTGAGTAGTTATGTCGAGCATTCGTGGGTAATGTTACCTGTCGCTGCCATAGTTTTGGGTCTTAGGCCATGCACATGCCGTAAAGACTACCTTAATGCTCATGTTTATTGTCATCTTGTGAATGGTGGTGAGTCCCTGACTTTTATCTAGACACTGAGAATGTGCCCTGAGAGCACGTGGTGCGTGGTCATTTGTACCGACGCCTGTGGTGAAGTCTGCTTAAATTGCACTTTCTTTGCAATATTAGGTTTTGCTAATATATTGCAGGGAAGGAGCACCGCCGCCTCGAGAAAGGGGTGAGGTCGTTATAATTTGGTTAGCTTTAGCAGAACGTTTCCTTGTTTTGCCACCGTTAGGTGGATTGTTCTTTTGCAGGAACAGGTGAGCCAATTGGCAAGTAGCGGGCTGAAGCCCTTGATGCAGTGTTGGCCCTTGAAGGCCAAAGCGAAGTGTTTTATTTTACTATTTTCATGTGTGGCCATTCTGCGTGCCGAAGTATGTAAAACACTTATCATTTTAAGAAAACTGTTGTAAGGCCTTAAGGCTAAGACTTTTGTGTATATTACTTTCATTTCTGTTGTAGACTATAGTGGACATTCATGTTTATTGATTGGTTCATTCAACTTATCTTAAATGCTTCTTCTAGAATGCTCTCTGTTAGGATTAGAGATTTTATAATAGTATGTTGGTATTAATATGTAACTCCACTGGCTGTCCATGGAATATGGTGTTGACACAGTCAAACATTCTGTTATATCCCATGTGACGGATTGGGGTGTTACAATTTGGTATTAGACTACGGTGTCGTTCTTTCTTATGTGAATTCATGGGTGAATTGTTTTAAGAGGTGGTGAGCACATGTATGTGCATCATCATTATAACAAGAAAAGAACCCATGAATGTCCACTTAAGAATGAAAATAAACATGTTTGAGGAACCTGAGTGTTCCAATGATTGAGTTTTGGCAATCTATTTTTCTCCTAATCGAATGTTTTTACAACTATATGTGACTAGGAACGGTGTGGGGCAGTCGCATCAACAACTCTCCACGGAGAGTAGTGCGCTTAACGACGTGACTGCGACCCTTCCTTCGGCTAAAACCATATGAATGGTAGCATAAGCGGTGTTCGCTATGTTCAATACCAATCTTGTGAGGCATGAATGTCCCCTTGTCCCTAGGATGGCATCAATGCAGGTTGGCACCATGGAGAAAACTGCATTAATAAGAAGCCTTAGATCAGCAATTGAACATGCATCTGGTGTAGGGAGCGCACTCAGTTGATGAATATTTACATGTGTTTGTCATGATAAGGAGCTATGCATAGTTTGTGTTGGAGGATGAGCAGCCTATAATTAATATATTTTATAACGGTTTGTGCGATGATTTACTACTTCTGTTGGTAGGCCCGAAGTTGTTGGGATTCTGAGCGTTCATGTAGACGACTAGATCGTTGGAAGTAGATTTGGGAAAAGTCCACCAGACGCCAGTGTGCAGTGTACCGAAATCTGCAGTCTTTGTAAAGTTTGAATACCACGGGAGGTGGCATAGAGGTCTAAAACATCTACTGGTCAAGCTCCACATGCTTGTCATACTTGTGGCAAATCAGGACACCTTACCCGCGATTGTCATGATGATGCCCCGAATATAAAGATAGCTAAGTCAGGAGAAGATGTAGGGCAAGTCCCACTTACTTGTTATACATGTGGCAAGATAGACATATTGCCAGAAAATGTCGGAGTGGTACTCCATTGGAAAAGGAGGCTGGGTCTGGAATAAACTTTGGGCGAGGAGTCGTAATCTACTGTTATAACTGTGGCAAGCCGCGACATATAGCTCATGATTGTTGGGGTGGGTTTCCAAAGACAATGGAAAAGGCAGAAGGCCATAAGCAAAGGGACGAGATGACAGGCACGATTTAGCTTATATCTTTTATACCAATGACATGATTAGCTACTGGCTTATGACTTGTGTAAGTAATCTTTGTCCCACTTTCAGTGGTGGAGAGTACTGTTTGTTGCAGGACTTCTCGCTCCCTAGCATCCAAGGTTTTAGTGTGGTTTGTCGTAGTGCTTCCCATTGTATCGATTATGGGTATTCAAACCAAACGGAGACATTATCATTAAAGATTGTAGGTGGTTTGATCTTTTGCTTGGACGTACTCTCAGAGCAGCATACATAGGTTGGCTGCAACCCTAAGAGGTCACACCAGGGCAAAACACCGAATGCGAGAATAAGTTAGCAGTTCTTTAGGGGGTCGGAGTTGTTATTAACTCTATTAGAGTCCAGGAATCCCAAGTTTAGGTTAGTCGGTGTTTCGGTGGTGTTAGAGTTTCACGACGTCTTCCCTGAAAATTTCCCTGGAGACCCACCCCAGAGAGAGATTGCGTTCACAATTGAGTTGGTTCCTGGTGCCAAGCCGGTGTCACGGTATCTTTACCGCTTAACACCATGAGAAATGGCTGAGTTGAAAGAGCAGATTCAAGAATTGAAAGAGCAGGGGTATGTGTGTCAGAGTTCGTCACCATAGAGTAACCCGGTCCTCTTCGTGAAGAAGAAGGATGGTAGTCTACGATAGTGTATCGATTATCGGTAACTCAATAAGCTAACAAAGAAGAACACGTACCCAATTCTGATAATTGATGATTTGTTCTACCAGCTAGTTGGATCAACTGTGTATTCGAAGATGGATTTGAAGTCTGGTTACTATCAGCTAAGAATCGGGGAGAGTGATATTCCCAAGATGGCATTCAATACATGATATGGGCATGATGAGCTCACAATCCTGCGTTTTTGGCTGACGAATGTGCCATCTGTGTTTATGGACTTGATGAACCAGACGTTCAAGGAGTATTCGGATCAGTTCGTAATAGGGTTCATCGATGATATCCCGCTGTACTCCAAATTTGAGGATGATCGTGCTGAACTCCTACATATTGTTCTGGAGACCTCGAGAAGTAATCAGTTGTATGCCAAGTTCTCTTAGTGTGAGTTTTGGCTATCTTCTGTAGCGTTCCTTGGTCATATTGTTAGTGGTGATGGTATCGCGGTGGATCAAAAGGTTTTGATTATGCATCAGCAAAGCTGGATGGAGTTCCTTGGGGACTACATCTTCAAGATATGCTATGTACCTGAGAAAGTTAATGCGTTTGCAGATGCGTTAAGTCGCAGAGCTCCCGCATAGCCCAATTGGTTAACGATGCATGTTGAGCATCTTATTTGAAATTTAGAGGCCTTAGAGATCTCTTGTGTTTATAAGATAACTAGTGCTGAAGCATGATTGAACTGGATGGAAGTGTTGTATGACCTGGCTGATCGGATTTGGCGGGCTTTGGTGTTGGATGACAGCATGAAGATATTAATGGCTGAGGCTTTGGTTGGGTCAAATGCCCAATTTACTATCGGTGATGGGTTATTGTGGACGGACAATCATTTGTGCGTCCCAAAAGTGGGTAAAATACTGGAGGGGTTGATATACGAGGCTCATTACACCAAGTACTCGATTCACTCAGGGAGCACAAAGGTGAACAGAGTTATGAAAAAGCTATTCTAGTGGACTGGTGTAACGCCCCGAAACTCAGAAGAGCGACAGGAGGCTTTTTGGGCCAAATCTGGAATTTGGCAGGGGGCACACGGCCTGGGACACGGGCGTGTCCCAGGGCGTGTCAGGCTCGAGTCGACGATTTGGTCGTGAGGTCGACAAATTTTTGGAGTCGACGATCGTCGAGCAGCGAACATGGCCTGATACACGGGCGTGTCTCAGTGCATGTCGAGCTCATGTCGATGATCTGCCAGGGAAGTCGACGATTTTCGCACAACGATGTGTCGAGACACGGAACACGGCCTAGGACACGGGCGTGTCCAAGGCCGTGTCGAGAGGTCGACGAACTTCGCTTGACAAAGTGTCGAGACAGTGAACACGGCCTGGAGCCCACCCGTGTTCGGGTTTGACTCGAGCGTGTCAAATAGGACACGGGTGTGTCCAAGACCCGTGTGAGTCTCGGGTTGTTTTGGGGGCTGTGTCGATGGGGGCACACGGCCAACCACACGGCCGTGTTAGTATGAACACGGGCGTGTCAGGTTAAACACGGGCGTGTCGGGACCCGTGTAATTTTCATAACGCGTTTATTTTGAAGGTGAATGAGGGACACGGCCCTGGACACGGGCGTGTCGCAGGCCGTGTTCGGCCCAGGTTTTACTTTTCAGCTACAAATAGTAGTCATTCGTTTCCTTATTTTGGGATCCGGCGGTTGAAAGTTCTTCCTACTGGGATATACCCGGGATTGCGCCTTTGAAACCCTCATTTCACTTAATTGGTTCTCTTTCTAAGTCGAAAGAGAGGGGAGAGCAAAGGAGGAAGAAGAAGACTAGATCCGGTCACCGACGGAGCTTCGGAACTCCAAATCGCGAACCGAATTCGGATCTACGAAGGCAAGGAGAGTGCGGTGCTTTTCATCCGCTTACATTTCCATGGCCCCAAGGAAGAACGCTAGTGTAACGATTCTCTACTTGAGCATGTGAAGCTCTACCTTTTTGCATAGGAAAGCCCGCTCTCGCGAGTTTGCGGTGAGTTTGAGGCGTTCCTTCGGGTAGACATGAATAGTCCCCGTTGTGTACATGTAGAGTCCGTAATCGAGAACGGATATAGGCATGATGTGTGAAGCCTACCTGGACAAGTTGGTCTGGATTGGTGATGTTGCATTGCATAAATGGCCGGAGAAGACTCCGTGCGAATGTGTGTTTTTCGGGTTTTCTATGTGGTAGATTGCAACAAGGAGCCTTGGGGATTAACCCCAAGGTGCACCCGAAAAACTGGGCAGATGCGTGATTCTGCCAACTTGGTGGCCTGGGAGCCAACTTGAACATAACCGGGTTATGTGAAGTGTGTAACGGAAACGGGACTCGGGAGAAGTTTGACCCGCGCATATGGCTTAAATTGTCATTGCGATGTGAGTACGGGTTAGACGGAACCGTACCCGCTCTATATCGTTCGGTGTGAGCCGTTGGCATAGATGAGGGTCTTCAGCGGTCTATGGATTAAATTGACGTGACCTATGCCTGTAAGACAAAATGCTCTTTGTTTGGCCTTCAAAGTGGCGGTGGTTAGACCGGGGTGTCTATGGCTTAAATTGACGTGACATTGACCGGTTCACTGAGAATCTGCCCTGAGTGCACGGGGCATGTTGTTGTGCGTGCCAATGCCTGTGATGCAATGTATATATAAATATTGCTTGGTTATGCTAATAAACTGCAGGGAAGGAGCATCGCCGCCCCGAATTGGGGGCGGGATCGTTATAATTTAGTCAGCATTGCTGACCGTTGCTTTGGTTTGCCACCTTTGCGGTGGATTGTGCTTGCAGGTGCTGCAGAGCCGAGCGGTAAATAGCGGGCTAAAGCCCAAATTACTGAGCCGGCCCTCGAAGGCCTAATGTTGAGTGTTTCCTTTTATTCATGTATGGCCGGCCAGCGTGCTGAGGTTTGAAAACATGTAATTTGAGGAAAACAATTGTAAGGCCATAAGGCTTGTACATGTGCATTTGTACTTCATTCCTTTTGGCATATTAGTGGACATTCATGCTAGTGTTGGGTTCTTTATTAATGCAACAATTCTAATTACTTCCGCTAGAATGCTCTGTGTAGGATGTTGGATTGGTTGGATGGTTCCCACTCAGTAACCACCCGGTGTGTCTGTGGTATATGGCGTCGGGCCCCGGCCGAACCTACTGCTATATGCTTTGCGACGGATAGGGGGTGTTACAATTTGATATCAGACTACTGGTTTTGGTCAGGCTTAAAATGAATTCGTGGGCGAATTCTTTTAAGGGGTGGTGAGCACATGTGTGTGCGTCATCGTTATAACGGCAAAAGAACCCATGAATGTCCACTTAGGAATGAAAATACACGTGTTTGAGGAACCTGCGTGTTCCTATAATTGTGTTTTGCGATTTTGTTTGGTCGCTTAATGGTGTTTTGTACCACTAAAAGTAACCAGAAGTGGTGATGGGCCGTCGGAACGCCGAGTTTCTGAGGCAAGTAGCGCACCAAATGATGCTCCTGCAACACCTCCATCGGCTGAGACAATACGACTGGTGGCCGAAGCAGTGTTTGCCATGATCAATGCGCAGCCTGCAAGGCAAATGCAGCAGCCCGCTCCTGCGATGGTGCAGGTACCTCTTCGAGAGGTAGAGCCGAGAAGAGTGGAGCAGGTAGTAGTGTAGCCATTGGTGCCAAGGAGGGCAACCGAGAGACAACTCAAACATGTCATGAGCTTTAATCCTCCGGTATTCTCGGGGTTGAGAACCCCATCTTAAGCTGAAGACTGGCCCTCCCGTGTGAAGAGAGTCTTGACAGCGATGGAGATGGAGGAGTGGAAGATTACCACTATAGCTACGTTCTTGTTGGATGGAGACGCTAGGCTGTGGTGGGAGGGTTTGGAGCTGCATCTATTGATAGGAAGGCAACTTACAAACATCTCTATGGAGGAGTTCTTAAGACTGTTCTTGGCTAGGTACCTCCCTTCGACGCAGAGGATAGCTTTGGAGAATGAGTTCCAGAGGTTTGTATAAGGAGAGAGTAGCATGGATGAGTATCTCCACGAGTTTACTAGGTTGGGTCGATATGCTAGCCCTACCATGCGGAAGAGGAGCGTAAGACCAACCATTTCTACGAAGGTCTAAGAGATGACTTCAGGCTACTACTCTCAGGGCCAATGACGCAGGGTTTCTTGACCTTGGTCAACATGGCCCGGTCCTTGGAGAAGGACATGAAGAATGTTCAAGCGAAGAAAAGCTTGGGTGATAAGAAATCTGAGTTCAAGGTGCCGACTACCTCAAAGTCTGGGCACTGTAAATTATTTAAGAAGGCTAGGACTTCGGGTCCAGCTCCTTCTTCCGGTGCTTCTGGGGCGACTGCGGGTCGGACCCCGGGTGCATGTTTTACTTGTGGGAAGCCGGGGCACTTTGCCCATGATTGTTGGAGCGGGCGTCCCAAGTCCGAGAGAAAACCGGGAGCAACTTATGAAGAGAAGGGCAAGGCGGTGGAGTCAACCGCTTCCCATTTTGCTTCGGCTCAACCAAGGGTTTATAATCTTGGCCAACAGGAGGCCATCAAACAATCGGATGTGGTGACATGTACGGTTTAATTCGTAGCAAGTTAAGTTTCTTTAATACTTGTTATGCGTATGTTACCTTACCACTGCTTGTTTAGGATTTGTTTTGATTTGTGAGTTTTCGGCGAGAGCACTCTTTGATACGGGAGCTTCACACTCCTTCTTGTCCGAAGGATTCATATCGCGCATCGGAGTACCTTCTTCGATGACAAAGGACAAGTTGGATGTTTTGTTACGGAATGGGTGTTCGATGCGCGCGGATAAAATCTGTGGTGTTAAGATTCGCATTGGGAATCAAAAGTTCGATCTGCAAGCGTCGTTACTACCGTTGGTGGAGTTCGACGTTATATTTGGCATGGACTGGCTCTCGGAGCAGCAAGCCTATATTGATTGCGGTAGCAAGGAAGTCAAGTTGGGAGCAAGTCGTGAGACGACTTTTACGGGCTTGAAAGGGTCGAGCAAGATGTTGATGTCTGCTCTTCAGGTGGAGAAGACGGTTTGTGCTGGTGCATAGCTGTTCTTTACACTAGTGGAGGTTGCAAAGCCGAAGCCTACGTTGGATAGTATTTCAGTGGTATCTGAGTACCCTGATGTGTTCCCCGCAGATCTTCCTAGAGCCCCGCCTCAACGGGAGATAGATTTCACTATTGAGCTAGTGCCATGTGCGAAGCCTGTGTCACGATCTCTGTATCGGCTAGTGCCTAAGGAAATGGCGGAGCTGAAGGTGCAACTTCAAGAGTTGTTGGAGCAAGGGTTTGTGCGTCCAAGTTCGTCGCCTTGGAGCGCACCGGTCCTCTTTGTAAAGAGGAAGGATGGTAGCTTGAGACTCTGTATTGATTATCGGGAGTTAAACAAGCTAATGAAAAAGAACAAGTACCCAATCCCAAGGATTGATGATCTTTTTGATCAGTTGGTCGGGTCGACGGTGTACTCTAAGTTGGATCTCAAGTCTGGTTACTATCAGCTGAGGATAAGGGAGAGTGATATCCCTAAGACAGCGTTCAGTACAAGATACAGGCATTACAAGTTTACGGTCATGTCGTTTGGGTTGACGAATACACCGTCAGTGTTCATGGATTTGATGAACACCACCTTCAGGGAGTACTTGGACCATTTTGTGATCGTCTTCATCGACAATATTTTGGTGTACTCGCAGAGTGAGGAAGATCACTTCAGGCATCTTCATTTGGTTTTGGAGACGCTAAGGAGGAATCAATTGTACGCCCAATTCTCGAAGTGCGAGTTTTGGTTGTCCCCAGTGGCGTTCCTCAATCATATAGTGAGTGGGGAAGGTATTGCAGTGGATCCGACGAAGATTGTTGTGATACGAGAGTGGCCTGAGCTTTCTACAGTAGCGGAAGTCTAGAGCTTTCTGGGGCTTGCCGGTTATTATAGGCACTTCGTAGAGAACTTCTCGCGGATAGCGTTACCTCTCACTACTTTGACGAGGAAGGAGCAGAAGTTCGTCTGGATGCCGGAGTGCAGGCGAGCTTTTGAGGAGTTGAAATGTCGGTTGACCACGGCGCCTGTGTTGAGTTTGCCGAGTCGGACCGAAGGTTATGAGATTTATAGCGATGCTTCAGGCAGTAGTTTGGGTTGTGTGCTGTTACATCATGAAAGCGTTATAGCATATGGCTCGAGACAGCTGAAGGTGCACGAGAGGAACTATCAGGTCCATGACTTGGAGTTAGCTGTCGTGATTTTTGCCTTGAAGCTGTGGAGACATTATTTGTATGGTGTGAAGATTGATATCTACACCGATCACAAGAGCCTGAAGTATTAGATTGATCAGAAAGATCTGAACATACGGCAACGTAGATGGATGGAGTTCCTGGGGGACTATACATTCAAGATCCACTACGTGCCTGGTAAAGGCAATGTGGTTGTGGACGCGTTGAGTCAACGGGCCCCATCACAAGCCAATTGGCTATCGGTCCATGACGAGCGGTTGGTTCGGGAGTTAGAGGCGTTGGAGATCTTTTGCGTTGATAAGCAATCAAGTGTTGAAGAAGTATTGAATTGGACTGAAGTCCAATACGACCTGGCTGATCGGATTCGGCAGGCGTTGGATATGGATGTCCACATGAAGCAACTCATGATAGAGGCTCTGGATGGGTCAAATTCCCAATTCATTGTGTAGGACAGATTACTTTGGAAAGACGGTCGTCTATGCGTCCCAAGCGTGGGCAATTTGCGGGTGGAATTGTTGTACGAGGCACATCATACCAAGTACTCAATTCACCCGGGGAGCACGAAGATGTACCGCGATGTTAAGAAATTATTCTGGTGGCCAACCCTGAAAAAGGATGTGGCACTCTACGTGGCGAGGTGTCAAACTTGCGCCTTGGTGAAGGCGGAATGCCAAAAGCCGGGAATATTCTTGAAATCCTTGACTATTCAGGAGTGGAAGTTCGACGACATTACTATGGACTTTGTGCACGGGTTGCCAAGGTCGCAAAATGGGAACGACGCCATTTGGGTGGTCGTAGATCGTCTAACGAAGGTGTCGCATTTCATTCCGCATAGGAAGGATGATCCGGTTGAAAAATTGGCAAAGCTATATGTGGATAATATTGTACGACTACATGGTGTGCCCCGCAGCATCGTGAGTGACCGAGATGGGCGGTTCACGTCCAATGATTGGAGGCTGGTGCAGTAGATGTTGGGAACAAAGTTGAGTTTTAGCACAGCCTTTCATCCACAAACGGATGGGCAGACCGGGAGGGTCAATAGGACCATGGAAGACAAGCTTCGTATGTGTGTCCTGGACTTTGGAAAGCAATGTGAAGATCACCTATACTTGGTGGAATTCACTTACAACAATAGCTACCAGGCGAGCATTCAAATGACGCCCTTCGAGGCCCTTTATGGTAGAAAATGTCGGATGCCGTTGTCCTGGTTGGAAACGGGTGAATCAAAGTTGTATAAGCGATTAGAGGTGGAGGATGCTACTTCTTTGGTGATAACTATTCGGGAGAGGTTTCTAATAGCTCAGGACCGCCAGGCTAAGTACTATAATGCCAAGTATAGGAATGTGGAGTTCGCTGTTGGCGATTGGGTGTACTTAAAGATCAAGCCGTTAAAGGGTATCTCGCGGGTGTGGTGCTTGAAGAAGCTAAGCCCGAGGTACCTTGAACCGTTTGAGGTTCTGGAGCAAATTGGTGAAGCAGCGTACCGGTTGAACCTGTCTGTGGAGCTTAGTGATCTACATGATGTATTTCATATATCGGTGGTACGGAAGGCGGTGCAAGAGCCTACACAAGTGATCGCGGTCAATCAAGTGCCATTTGATAGTGGGTTGACGACGAAGGTCAAGCTCGTACGTATTGAAGACTCGGAAGTCAAGCGGCTATGCAATAAAGAGATCAGGATGGTCAAGGTCCGTTGGGATAATTGCGGTCGAGTGGAGCTCTCTTGGGAGCGAGAGCAGACTATGCTTGAGGAGTACCCGGAGTTGTTTCACTCAGGTACCATTTAAGTTTTATGTTTCTTTAGTTTATGTAATTTCGAGGACGAAATTCTTTTAAGAGGGGGAGAGTTATTGTAACACCTCCCCTGTAATGACCGTATAATATGGGTCCGGCCGGGGCCCCACAACATACGGATGCCACAGCTTTAGTATTATAAGTTGATATAGCTACCCACACTCAAAACACTTTGCACAACACAGTGGAAACATAAGCAAGACTAGAAGATATCCACTACAAGAAGAATAATAACAATGGCCTTATGGCCTTACAACAAGTGTCCAAACTCAAATAATACAACAGTCAAGAAAGTGCATAGCACACCTAGTCTACCTCGGCATGCAAGTCGGACAACATGAGTCTCAAACATACAACATCATATAAGTAGAGCTACAAAAAGAGAAAAGCACTTCATGAAGCTTAGGCCTTTCTGGCCGGCGAGCTAGCTCCTGCATGCGATCCTTGCCCTGTAAAATTTATTAGTAACGTGGGTCAGCAAAGGCTGACCTCAAACTGTGTAACAACACATATCCTCCCGTCTGCCACTAACGGACCCCAGGGTACCCCTCCATGATGGCGCGGCCCCTCCTCCACCGGTTGAAGACGATGCTGATGATGTTGTTGATGATCCGGTTGCTAAGGCCATACGACTCAAGGACATGAGGCGGCACGATGACGCTAACGGACGGCTACGCTACAACCTCCGCCAGCGCCGTGCTACCGCCACGGCAACGCCTTAGTTTTATTTATTTCCTTTTCGTGCACTTTATTTTATAATTGGAATATAAAATTATCCTATGCTTATGTGATAATTTTATATTCATTGCATGTGTTGTTGTATTTTCAATTTGAACTATTTTAGTTTTGGTGTGCAATTAGCCATTCGGATGGATGAGATTAAATCTCCATCATGAAGGGCTAAGGCTTATTTGTAACTCCTTTTAGTCATTCGGATGGATGAGATTAAATCTCCATCATGAAGGGCTAAGGCTTATTTGTAACTCCTATTTAAAGGAGGCTATCATGAAGAGTTAAAGCAATTGGAAAAGAAACCTTAAAAACCCCCTTGTGGAAATTTCGGCCACCATGGAGAAGTCCATAGCCGCCCCTCCCCTTTGGTGTGAAGCTAAGCCTTGCCTCCTCCATCCCCGTTCGGTGCGACTCCGGCGTGGCTTCCTTCGGTGCGACTCCTTGGAAGAAGGTTGCAAACCATTCGGTGCGACGCCGGTGGATCCGTGGAGAGAGTGATTCTCCCACAGTTATCTCGTGTGAACGTTTTCCGGTTGGGTAATCTCTTTCCCCTCCCTTATGTGATTTCTTCTCTTTAGTTGTGGTGGATTTCGCTCATCATTTTCTCCGGATCTTTAATTTAATCGCTGCAAGTTTTGAATCAAAATCGCCGTTGCAAGGCTTTTATTTCCGGATCGGGTGGATCCTATTTGCTTGAGCGGATCTTGGCCTATAGCCTTGGTCTTGCTCTCAAAAAGGAGTGGCAACCTTTGTGTTTTCTTGGGGAATAATCCGACTCAAATTTTCGATCGTTGTTTTCGAGTCGACCATTCCTCCTTTGTTGTTTGTGCTGCGTTTTGTGACGAGGGAATATTGCGGGCGATAGGTGCTGTGTAGGTGCGGTAGATCTACGACGTGTTGTGCGTAGGGAGAGCGTTAGCTTCGCGGAGATCTCCGTTTCCGGATAACCCTACATCAATTTGGTATCAGAGGCGGTCGTTTCAACTCCCACGTTGAAAACATCCTCTCTGCATTCCTTGTTGGTCGATCAGATCTAAAAACAATCAAAAAAATTATTTCTGTGGTCTGCCAATAGCGGGCTGAAATCTTTATTGTTCAGCAAAATTTCAAAAAAAAACTTTTTTAACAATCTACGTGTTATTCACTTTGGGAATATATAAAAATATCTTATTTTCAATATAGCTACAGCCCTAGGAAAATTCATCTTGCCCGGGGCCTCCCAAACCTGAATGCGCACAAGGCTAGGAACGGAGTACGCAACCCCGTCTACGTCTAGTATGGCTGCGAACGAGCATGGTGATCCCAACACCGCGGCTATAGAGGGTCTTCGTGCTGAAATGGCTGAGCTTAGGAACGTCTTAGCCCAGATCCTACAAAACCAAGCTAGGCCACCCCCGCCACTCGTTAATGTTGACCGGCCCAACCGGCACCAACATAACTCTGATTCGGATTCTGATGGGGACTCCCCACGGGTGCCCCCTAGGGGACACCGCCCCGAGCGAGACTTTGACATTACTAGGGCCATTAAGATAAATGCCCCCACGTATGATGGCATGGGAGACCCCCAAATCTTCCTTAACTGGACTGTGGATATGGAGTGTTACTTCGAGTGGCACAACCTGACGGATCCCCAAAAGGTCCAAGTTGCCCGGATGAAGTTAACAGGTCGTGCAAAGACGTTCTGGCTGAATGAGGAGCGAAGATTAGGAACCGGACACGGAGCCCCCCTTATAGGTTGGCCAGTAATGAAGAACATGTTGACCGATCAGTACGTTCCCGCGTACCATCGGACACAGATGTTCGATGAGCTTGCCACTCTGCGGCAGGGCTCAAGCTCGGTAGCTGAATATATGGGTGAACTTAAGGACCGAATGGTGCGATGTGACCTTAGGGAGATTCCCGAAGTCACTTTATCTAGATTTCGAAAGGGCCTTAACCCCGATATCCAAAGGAAGCTCTTGCGATATGGGCATACGGACTTGAGCACGACTTTCAATGCCGCCTTGGACATTGAAAAACACCTAGCCTCTAAGGCTCACTCCCGTTACGCTCATGCGAAGCACAAGTCCACCACTGGGGCATCTTCTTCCACATATCCTGATAAGGGAAAGTTTAAATCTACCGAGTCGAAGTCAATCGTGATCACCGCTAGGAACTCCAAGAACCCTTCGAGTGAGTGTGTCCCTATCGGGAAGGTTAGCAAGGCTAACACCACTTGTTACTCTTGCGGCATTCAAGGCCACTATGCCTGCGAATGCCCAACAAAGACAAAAACTCTAGCCTTGTTAGAGCCAACTACCGACCCTGACGATTATGTATACGAGGCCGCAGAAGAGAGTGACCCCGAAGGAGTCCCTAGTGACTTAGAGGACGATCACCCCCTTATGGTGATGCGTTGTATTTTGACCACTCCTCGTCCATTAGATGATTGGAAGAGGACGAGCATATTTTCTCTGATTTTTAAGAGTGGCGAGAAGCTTTGCAACCTGATTATTGATAGTGGTAGCTGCGTGAACGTCATATCTGAGAACGCCGTAGCACGTATGTCCTTGGTCACGGAACCACACCCGACCCCATACCAGGTCGCTTGGATCAACAAGCTCTCTGTACCCGTTACCAAGCGATGCCTGGTCCCACTCTCATTCAAATCCTACATTGATGAGGTGTGGTGTGATGTCCTTCCGATGGACGCTTGCCATGTGTTGTTAGGCCGCCCTTGGCTATACGACCGTGATGTTACACATTTTGGTAGAGCCAACACTTACGAGTTCAAATTCAATGGCAAAACCATCACTTTGAAGCCGACCATCCCAAAGGAGCCCGTAGTATTGGCTAAGGACACCCTTATCCCGGTAGAACGGAAAACGTTGAATCTCGTTGGTAGGAAAGAGTTTGAGAGAGATCCGTTCTTTGATGGAATTATGTATGCGCTAGTCCTCTTAAGTGCGAAGCCCGATTCTAGCATTTTGGATGAGCTACCTAGTGAGTTACGGGTACTGTTGGAAGAGTATAGGGACATGTACCCGGATGAGTTGCCGCCCACGTTACCCCCGCTTAGGAATATCCAGCATGCGATAGATCTCATCCCGGGGTCTTCCTTGCCAAACCAGCCCCATTATCGACTCCACCCCGCGGCTCACCTAGAGTTGCAGTCTCAGATCGAGGGCTTGCTAGCGAAAGGTTTTATTAGGACTAGTATGAGAAAATGTGCTGTACCAACCCTACTTGCCCCCAAGAAGGATGGTACATGGAGGATGTGCGTTGATAGCCGGGCTATCAACAAAATCACCATCAAGTATAGGTTCCCCATTCCCCGCCTAGATGATTTGTTGGATGTCTTGTCTGGAGCCACCGTATTCTCCAAATTAGATCTTCGGAGTGGCTATCACCAGATTAGGATACGAGAGGGCGATGAGTGGAAGATAGTGTTTAAGTCGAAGGATGGTTACCTGTTTAGGAACGGGAAGCTATGTATTCCGCAGTCATCGTTACGACTACATATTATATGGGAGTTGCATAGCGGAGGGTTGAGTGGCCACTTCGGTAGAGATAAGACCATTACGTTAGTCGAAGACAAATTCTATTGGCCAAAACTGAAGGTTATGGTGGGACAGGTAGTGAGTAGCTCCCGCACATGCCAGGTATCTAAGGGTAGTAAAACCAACGTAGGATTGTATACACCCTTGTCTATTCCTTCCATGCCTTGGGTCGACGTTAGTATGGATTTTGTATTAGGCCTTCCCGTTACCCTACGCCATCACGACTCAATTTTTGTAGTTGTGGATAGGTTTTCAAAGATGGCTTATTTCATCCCGTGCAGTAGGACGAATGATGCGTCTCACATCGCTAAGCTTTATTTTAAAGAAGTCGTTAGTCACCGTGGAGTGCCCAAGACCATAGTGTCGGATAGGGACGTAAAATTCACTAGTTATTTTTGGAAGACTCTTTGGATATTAATGGGAACGAAATTATTGTTTTCCTCTGCCTATCATCCCCAAACTGATGGGCAGACGGAAGTGGTTAATCGGAGCTTAGAAAATTTGTTACGATGCCTCGTGAGTGATCACAAGAGCACTTGGGATCTTCTCCTTCCCCATGCCCAATTAGCCTACAATAATTACAAGAATCGGTCTACGGGTCTGTCTCCAAATGAGATTGTCCACGAGTATAAGGCTCCCGTGCCGCTTGACTTGGTGTCGTTGCCCCCAACGTACACGGCAAGTCAGTTTGCACAATCCTTCGCCCAGCACATCCATGATTTACACGCACGTATACGGGACACCTTGACTACGCAATACGACTCTTATCAAGCGCACGCTAATTTACATAGGAGAGTATCAGACTTCAAAATTGGCAATCTAGTTTTAGTCCGTTTGGTTCCCGAACGATAGCCAACTGGCACCGTTAAAAAGTTAGCACCAAAGCGCGCCGGCCCTTTTCAGATTATTAAAAAGCTAGGTGACAACGCTTTCGTTTTGGAATTGTCTGCTGATTGGGGTATCTCCCCCATTTTTAATGTTTCGGATTTAACGATGTTTGTGTCACCACCACAAGAGTTGATTTCTTTGTCGTCTTCTTCTCCCACTAAAAATTCTCATGGGTTGGGGAGTGGTAGTACGGATGATCTCTCTCTTTCGGTCCCCACAGGTATATCATCGGATGGTAAGTTGCCTTCTTTCTTGCCTACTGCTAATATGTTCCCCAGGTTTCCACGGACGTTCTCCACTCCAAAGATGATACTTGATGCTGAGCCTGTTACCACTGCTGATGGCGACACCCGCCGCTTTCTCATCCGTTGGCGTGATCGGCCCCCTTCGGATGACTCTTGGGTACTTGAGACGGAGCTGCAGAGTTTGGATGCCGCTCTCCTTCACCGCTATCGCTTGGACCACGCAACGGAGATGTGTGCGTTTGAGCGGGGGAGGATTGATGGCGCGGCCCATCCTCCACCGGTTGAAGACGATGCTGATGATGCTGTTGATGATCCGGTTGCTAAGGCCATACGACTCAAGGACGTGAGGCGGCACGATGACGCTAACGGACGGCTACGCTACAACCTCCGCCCGCGCCGTGCTACCGCCACGGCAACGCCTTAGTTTTATTTATTTCCTTTTCGTGCACTTTATTTTATAATTGGAATATAAAATTATCCTATGCTTATGTGATAATTTTATATTCATTGCATGTGTTGTTGTATTTTCAATTTGAACTATTTTAGTTTTGGTGTGCAATTAGCCATTCGGATGGATGAGATTAAATCTCCATCATGAAGGGCTAAGGCTTATTTGTAACTCCTTTTATCCATTCGGATGGATGAGATTAAATCTCCATCATGAAGGGCTAAGGCTTATTTGTAACTCCTATTTAAAGGAGGCTATCATGAAGAGTTAAAGCAATTGGAAAAGAAACCTAAAAAAACCCCCTTGTGGAAATTTTGGCCACCATGGAGAAGTCCATAGCCGCCCCCTCCCCTTTGGTGTGAAGCCAAGCCTTGCCTCCTCCATCCCCGTTCGGTGCGACTCCGGCGTGGCTTCCTTCGGTGCGACTCCGTGGAAGAAGGTTGCAAACCATATTGTGCGACGCCGGTGGATCCGTGGAGAGAGTGATTCTCCCACAGTTATCTCGTGTGAACGTTTTCCGGTTGGGTAATCTCTTTCCCCTCCCTTGTGTGATTTCTTCTCTTTAGTTGTGGTGGATTTCGCTCATCGTTTTCTCCGGATCTTTAATTTAATCGCTGCAAGTTTTGAATCGAAATCGCCGTTGCAAGGCTTTTATTTCCGGATCGGGTGGATCCTATTTGCTTGAGCGGATCTTGGCCTATAGCCTTGGTCTTGCTCTCAAAAAGGAGTGGCAACCTTTGTGTTTTCTTGGGGAATAATCTGACTCAAATTTCCGATCGTTGTTTTCGAGTCGACCATTCCTCCTTTGTTGCTTGTGCTGCGTTTTGTGACGAGGGAATATTGCGGGCGATAGGTGCTGTGTAGGTGCGGTAGATCTACGACGTGTTGTGCGTAGGGAGAGCGTTAGCTTCGTGGAGATCTCCGTTTCCGGATAACCCTACATCACTCCAACCTGCAAGTTAGCACTTCGTATGCAATAATCATATGCAAGAAAAGCAACTAAAGAAACAGGCTTGGATGTCACACACATCATACATGTTCTCTACGGGTTGAGCATATAATAAAAAGGGCCTACTTATGCAACATGTATGCAATAACCTGGGTTTCACCCAAGGAACCCTATATCGTATGCATCTAGCACATCATCACATCATATGGGTACTCATCGATTCCCCATTGGCATAAAGCCACAAACAAAGGGCTAACATCATTCCCCCAAACGACGCACAGGCCGCCACATGGAACTCTTGCAAAGGCCCCACCCGCTCAAGGTCTTAGACCCGGGCTTGCCTACAAGCTCTGACGTCTCATGTCAGGATTCCAACAAACACAAACTGACCGATTCTAAGAAGCCTTGCCGGACCCCACCCGCTCATGGCCTCATTGCCCGGGCTTGCCCCTATGCTTGGCATTCTCGTCAGTCTCACAGAAGGGGACTAGTCTCGCCGGGATACTCTCCACACATGACGTGAACATCACGGGATTGCCAGCCGACCACGGAGACATAGCCACACCTTGGCACATAACAAACCAAGACAATTCCACCCTAATCCCTCATTTGTACTACAGCGTTCCCGCGCACCAAGGAAACCATCTCCAACTCATGCGGAGCTAACCTTGTCCACCAAGGAAACCATCTACCGACACGAGGAGCTAACCTTGTCTGGTTCCGACTACACGTACTCATTCGAGAAAAAGGGGAAAACACCACCACATCACAAACGGCATCTTGCCGCAACGGAATCTCTACGAATCCCTAAAGTTCGTATGCAACATCACCGAGTCGGACTAACGGTCGCGACTACGGCTTCACCCACCATGCCTAATCCACTAACGGAGCAGATCTCTAATGCAAATCATGTCGGGGACGGACTCAATCGACCCGGAGGTTCCTCTTGAACCTTGGCGACCCAAAAGCCCTCTCATTTGAGTGTTTGGTGCCCAAAACTAGAAAAGAAATGATGCTAAAGACATGCATCCTAAGACCTAGAGGAGAAGTGTCGTTACCTTCCGACTCCTCTTCCTTGCCATGGCAATATAACCGGATGAAAACCTTCGCAAAGATCTAGCCTCCACGGATCTGGACTCAGCTCGCAATTTGGAGCACCGAAACCTCTCCTACAGCCCAAACCCTCCTTCTCCTTCTTCCTTGCTCTCACTTCTCTCTAGATATTTAGTAAGAGAAAGCTTGGTGAAGAATGAGGGTTTTCAACCTATTCTCGGACTTAACTCCCCAAGAACAGTCCTGAACTATCAGATCCTAAAATCAGGGAAAGAATGGACACGATCCGCCTGAAAAATAAAAGACCTGGGCCGAACACGGCCTGGCACATGGCCGTGTCCAGGGCCGTGTGCCTCATTAGCCGTCTCAATTCGACCCGCCTGGAACAGCACACGGGCATCCGACATGCCCGTGTTCGACCCGACATGCCCGTGTCCCCACTGACACGGCCGTGTGGTCGGTCGTGTGCCTCCATCAACACGGCCCTGAAACCAACCCGAGAAGGGACACGGCCTGGGACACGCCCGTGTCCCAAGCCGTGTGCCAAGTCTCGACACTCGTCGACAGGATTTGTGTCGACAACGCGGAAAAACGTCGAGCGAAGATCGTGGACCAAGCGGGACACGCCCTGTGACACGCCCGTGTCACAGGCCATGTGCCCCAGTCTCGACACTCGACACTCGACACTCGTCGTGTGAACATCGTCGACTGAAGTTCGTCGACAGACCCACATGGCCTTGGACACGCCCGTGTCCTAGGCCGTGTTCCTTGTCTCGACACATTGTCGAGCAAAAGTGTCGACACCCCGGGTCGAGTGTCGACACGGGCTCGACACGCCCTGCGACACGCCCGTGTCGCAGGCCGTGTGCCCTAGTCTCGACACATTGTCGAGCGAAAGTGTCTACACCCTGGGCCGAGTGTCGACACGGGCTCGATACGCCCTGCGACACGCCCGTGTCGCAGGCCGTGTGCCCCCTGCCAGAAACCCAAAATTGGCCAGAAATGCAAATCGACCCCCTCTCAAATTCTGGGGTGTTATAACTCTCCCCCTTAACAGAATTTCGTCCCAAAATTACAAAACAAAGGGAATAAAACTTAAATGGTACCTGAAATGAAGAGTTCTGGATACTCTTCTAACATGTCTTGTTCTCGTTCCCAAGATTGCTCCTCATGACCGCAGTTGTCCAATCGGACTCGCACGAGTTTAACCTCTTTATTCTGCAACTGCCGAGTTTCCGAATCGTCTATAGCGATTGGACGGACTCGCGTCCTCAAGTCTTCCTCTATCGGCACCGCTGCCGGCTCAATCACCACACTAGCCTCCACCAAAGCTTTCCTCAAGATGGAGACATGGAAGACGTCATGCAATCCACTCAGAACCGCGGACAACGCCATCCGATAGGCTACTTCTCCCACCCGTTCAACAACTTCAAAGGGCCCCAAAAATCTTGGACTCAACTTCTTGAGTCGGCGAATTCGTGAGACGCCTTTGAACGGTTTGATCTTCAAATAGACCCAATCACCTACCGCAAACTCCAACTTCCGGTGAAGAGCATTAAAGTACTTTGCTTGCTGGTCTTGCGCCACCTTCATACGCTCTTGAATGGTTCGTACCAACTTACAAGCGTCAACTACCACCTTTTTCCCCAAAATTTTGGTGTCTCCCGCCTTTTCCCAAGACATCGGTGTTCGACACCGTTTCCCATACAAAGTTTCGTATGGCGCCATTTTTATACTTGCTTGATAACTGTTATTGTATGCGAATTTCACCATGAAGAGGTGATCCTCCCACTTCTTGTCGAAGTCAAGAACGCACATTCTCAACATATCCTCCATAGTACGGTTCGTTCTTTCAGTTTGCCCGTCAGTTTGAGGATGGAACGTCGTACTGAACTTTAGCTTCGTGCCCAAACTCTTCTGAACCAATCTCCAGTCCTTGGACGTAAACCGTCCATCTCGATCGCTGACTATGCTCTTAGGAATCCCATGCAGTCGCACAATGTTGCGAACATACAACTCCACCAGCTTCTCCACGCTGTCCTCTTTCCGATTTGGGATGAAGTGGGCCACCTTGGTTAAGCAGTCCACGATCACCCAGATAGCATCATTACCCTACTGCGATCTAGGCAAGCCATGTACAAAGTCCATGGAGATGTCATCAAATTTCCATTCAGGGATTGGAAGGGGCTTCAGGAACCCGTCCAGCTTCTGACACTCGGCCTTCACCAAGGCGCAAGTTTGGCAACGATTCACATACAAAGCTACGTCCCGCTTCAGCCCCGGCCACCAAAAGGATTTCTTCATATCCAAGTACATCTTTGTAATGCCTGGGTGAATGGAGTACTTTGTGAAGTGAGCCTCAAACATAAACTCCTCACGGAGTTTGCCGAACTGCGGTATACAAACCCTTCCGTCCTTCCTCAGAATCCCATCAATCATCTCACAGGTGCTGCTCTCGCCCGTTTGAGACTCCAACACAAAAGGTTGAAACTCCACATCCAACCGAGTCGCTTCCCGAATGCGATCGGACAAGTCGTTCTGCACTTCAATCCAGTTCAACCGAGCCATGCCGTACTCGCCTCTCGCAACACATTCCAAACCAAGAGACTCCCATTCCCGTACCAACCGCTCATCATGAGCTTCGATCCAATTCCCTTGCCCTGAGTGCTTTCTACTCAAAGCATCCGCCACCACATTGGCTTTACCCGGCGTATACTGAATTGCCACTTCGTAGTCTCCAAGAAACTCAACCCACCTATGTTGCCGCATGTTCAAGTCCTTTTGATCCAAGAGATACTTCAGGCTTTTATGATCCGTGAAGATCTCCACCTTTGCACCATAAACATAATGCCGCCATATTTTCAATGCGAAAATTACTGCCGCCAACTCCAAGTCATGGACGGGGTAATTCCTCTCATGAGGCTTCGGCTGTCTAGACCCAAAAGCTACCACCTTGCTATGTTGCACCAAAACGCAACCCAAACCGCATCCTGATGCGTCACTGAAGATCTGAAATCCCTCGGTCCCTTGCGGTAGAGTTAGGATTGGAGCCATCATCAGTCTCTCCTTCAGTGCCTCAAATGCTTGGCTGCACTCTTGAGTCCACACAAACTTATGATCTTTACGAGTGAGTGAAGTGAGGGGTAGAGCTATCCGCGAGAAATTCTCCATGAATCTCCTATAATACCCGGCTAGTCCAAGAAAACTTCGGACTTCCGCCACGGTCCTCAAGACTGGCCAATCTCTGATGGCCTCCACTTTTTTTGGATCCACTGCCACCCCATCCCCACTAATCACGTGGCCCAAAAATGCCACCTTCTCTAACCAGAACTCGCACTTGGAGAACTTTGCATACAACTGATTCTCCCTCAACACTTGCAAGACCACTCTCAAGTGGGTCTCATGCTCCACTTCCGATTTGGAATACACCAAGATGTCATCAATGAAGACAACCACAAAAGAATCCAAGTATTCCCGAAATACTCGATTCATAAGATCCATGAACACAGATGGTGCGTTCGTCAGCCCGAACGACATCACCGTAAACTCAAAGTGTCCATACCTTGTACCAAAGGCAGTCTTGGGGATGTCCTCGTCCCGAATTCGCAACTGATAATAGCCTAACTTCAAGTCCAATTTAGAGTACACCACCGACCCCACCAGGTGGTCGAACAAGTCGTCTATCCGAGGAATCAAATACTTATTCTTGAAGGTCAATTTATTCAACTCTCGGTAGTCTATGCATAGCCGCATGCTACCATCTTTCTTCTTTACAAACAACACCGGCGCGCTCCACGGTGAAGAACTGGGTCTAATATACCCTTGCTCCAACAGTTCCTATAGTTGTACCTTAAGTTCAACCAACTCCTTTGGTGCCATCCTAACGGAGGACGTGACACCGGCCTAGCCTCCGACACTAACTCGATCGAGAAATCGATCTCCCTCCGAGGAGGCGCTCCAGGAAGTTCATCCGAAAACACATCCTTGAACTCTGCCACTACGGGCACTTCCTCAATAGACAGCTGGGAGAGACGAACCTCCAATAACGCTACAAGCGCTACACCACCCTGGTTAACCTCCCGCATCAACTGCATGGCCGAAATCAGGGAACAGACCACTCCACAAAGGCCCTCAAATTTGAACTCTGTCTGCCCTTTGCTCATGAGGGTCACTACCTTAGATAGGCAGTCAATACTGGCGCGCTGCTCTGCAAGCCAGTCCATGCCCAAAATTACATTGAACTCAACCAATGGTAAAATCGCTGCTACCAAAATGAAGTACACTCCGTTCAGCTCCCAACAGATGCGCCCTCTGGCCCCGGTGGTCATGGATGACCCATTGGGCATGCGCACTTTCAGCTCTGCGTCCGATGAGAAAGACTCAACTCCTATTCTCCGGATGAAGCTCTCCGCGAGAAAGGAGTGCGATGCTCCCGTATCGAACAATACCCTAGCGGGGTATCCAGATACTAACACGAAGCCTACAACATAGACATCACACAAAAAGGGTCTAAAAGTATGAAGCACAAAATTTAAACTTAAATTTTCTTCATACCTGTCACCACATCGGTTTGGCGGATCGCTTCCTGCTGTCCAAGGTTATAGGCCCTTGGTTGCACCGGTTGGAACCAAGAAGCGCTCGACTACGCCATCTTCCCTTTCTCTGCAGCACTGGGGCCGAAGTGCACAGTATGCTCCTGCCTTGCCTCTTGCCCCGCTCCTCCTTGGGGACAAACACGAGCTATGTGCCCCACCTTACCGCAGTTGTAGCATGTCAGCGGTCCCCTAGAGTGTGAACCTCCAGGCATCCACTTGCTCTTCTCACCGGACCTGGATGTGCGAGGCTTATTCCTCCACCTACTCCCTTCAGACGTTCCATGGGATTGGGAAGGCTTCCCTTCCCCTTGCTTGGGAGTAAAACCCTTACGACGCTGGGTTAGCTCCAGATCGCTCTCCAACATCCTGGCAGCCTCATCTAGTTCATTAAATCCAGCCCACTTCATGGAAATGAGGGGTTGCCTCAGATTCTCCCTCAGCCCCTGGTAGAAGAGGTTATCCCTCTCTACATCATCTGCCATCGTCGTTCCCGCATAATGACCCAAACGGGTGAACTCCTGCACATACTCATCCACCGTCTTGTATCCCTGCATTAAATGCAGAAACTGTCTCTGAAGGGCCAACCGTGTCGAAACGGGAATGTACCTCTTAAGAAAAGCATCCCCAAACTCTTCCACCGACGGGGTGCGTCCCGGGAACTGGCGGCCTCTATGGCTCACCCACCATAACTTGGCGTCTCCTTCCAACATGAAAGCCGCATACTCAGCTTTCTTTTCTTCTGGCGTCTATGCCACCCTCAAAAGCTCTTGAATGAAAACCCACCAGTCCTCCGCATCCGTTGGCATACCAACTCCCTTGAATGACGGGGGATGGAAGCTCAGGAAATACTTCATGTGTCAGTCTCCATGTCCGACAACCACCCTTTCCGCCAAAGGCTCCACTCGCCGGTTGCTACTTGAGCTGCCGCTGCAGCTTGGGTTGCCACCATCGCTTCTGCAAGCATACGGAAAAAGTCGGACGAGTTTTCACCCGTGCCCAAAAGACCTGGAGCATTGGCACTGCTCGCCGAGAGTTCCTCTCTTGCTCCCGATGTACCCGCCTCGTTGCTTGCACTCTTCAAGAAACAAGAAATAAGGAATCAGTCTCAAATCTCAAGACTTAAACAATAGGACACTCATGGTCCCGCGTTACTCTTATGTGGATAACTTCTCTACGCATTGACCTTGAATCTAACCTCCCTCTGATACCAAATTGTAACACCTCTCCTGTAATGACCGTATAATATGGGTCCGGCCGGGGCCCCACAACATACGGACGCCATAGCTTTAGTATTATAAGTTGATATAGCTACCCACACTCAAAACACTTTGCACAACACAACGGAAACATAAGCAAGACTAGAAGTTATCCACTACAAGAAGAGTAATAACAATGGCCTTATGGCCTTACAACAAGTGTCCAAAGTCAAATAATACAACAGTCAAGAAAGTGCATAGCACACCTAGTCAAACTCGGCATGCAAGCCGGACAACATGAGTCTCAAACATATAACATCATATAAGTAGAGCTACAAAACGAGAAAAGCACTTCATGAAGCTTAGGACTTTCTAGACGGCGAGTTAGCTCTTGTATGCGATCCTTGCCCTGTAAAATTTATTAGTAACGTGGGTCAGCAAAGGCTGACCTCAAACTGTGTAACAACACATCTCCTCCCGGCCGCCCCTAACGGACCTGGGGGTACCCCTCCAACCTGCAAGTTAGCACTTCGTATGCAATAATCATAAGCAAGAAAAGCAACTACAGAAACAGGCTTGGATGTCGCACACATCATACATGTTCTCTATGGGTTGAGCATATAATAAAAAGGGCCTACTTATGCAACATGTATGCAATAACCCGGGTTTCACCCAAGGCACCCTATCTCGTATGCATGTAGAACATCATCACATCATATGGGTACTAATCGATTCCCCATTGGCATAAAGCCGCAAACAAAGGGGTAACACCATTCCCCCAAACGGCGCACAGGCCGCCACATGGAACTCTTGCAAAGGCCCGACCCGCTCAAGGTCTTAGACCCGGGCTTGCCTACAAGCTCTGATGTCTCATGTCAGGATTCCAACAAACACAAACTAACCGATTCTAAGAAGCCTTGCCGGACCCGACCCGCTCATGGCCTCATTGCCCGGGCTTGTCCCATGCTTGGCATTCTCGTCAGTCTCACAGAAGGGGACTAGTCTCGTCGGACACTCTACACACATGACGTGAACGCCACGGGATAGCCAGCCGACCACAGAGACATAGCCACGCCTTGGCACATCACAAACCAACACAATTCCACCCTAATCCCTCATTTGTACTGCACCGTTCCCGCGCACCAAGGAAACCATCTCCAACTCATGCAGAGCTAACCTTGTCCACCAAGGAAACCATCTACCGCCACAAGGAGCTAACCTTGTCCGGTTCCGACTACACGTACTCATTCGAGAAAAAGGGGAAAACACCACCACATCACAAACAGCATCTTGCTGCAACGGAATCTCTACGAATCCCTAAAGTTCGTATGCAACATCACCGAGTCGGACTAATGGTCGCGACTACGGCTTCTCCCACCATGCCTAATCCACTAACAAAGCGGATCTCTAATGCAAATCATGCCAGGGACGGACTCAATCGACCCGGAGGTTCCTCTTGAACCTTGGTGACCCAAAACCCCTCTCATTTGAGTGTTTGGTGACCAAAACTAGAAAAGAAATGATGCTAAAGACATGCATCCTAAGACTGAGAGGAGAAGTGTCGTTACCTTCTGACTCCTCTTCCTTGCCATGGCAAAATAACTGGATGAAAACCTTCACAAAGATCTAGCCTCCACAGATCTGGACTCGGCTCGCGATTTGGAGCACCGAAACCTCTCCTATACCCCAAACCCTCCTTCTCCTTCTTCCTTGCTCTCACTTCTCTCTAGATCTTTAGTAAGAGAAAGATTGGAGAAGAATGAGGGTTTTCAAACCTATTCTCGGACTTAACTCCCAAAGAACAGTCCTGAACCATCAGATCCTAAAATCAGGGAAAGAATGGCCACGATCCGCCTGGAAAATAAAAGACCTGGGCCGAACACGTCCTGGCACACGCCCGTGTCCAGGGCCGTGTGCCTCATTCGTCGTCTCAAATCGACGCGCATAGAACAGCACACGGGCATCCGACACGCCCGTGTGTGACCCGACACGCCCGTGTCCCCACTGACATGGCCGTGTGGTCGGCCATGTGCCTCCATCGACACGGCCCCGAAACCAACCCGATAAGGGACACGGCCTGGGACACGGGCACACGCCCATGTCCCAAGCCGTGTGCCAAGTCTCGACACTCGTCGATAGCCTTTGTGTCGACACCATGGAAAAACGTTGAGCGAAGATCGTCGACCAAGCGGGACACGCCATGTGACACGCCCGTGTCACAGGCCGTGTGCCCCAGTTTCGAAACTCGACACTCGACACTCCACACTCGTCGAGTGAACATCATCGACTGAAGTTCGTCGACAGACCCACATGGCCTTGGACACGCCCGTGTCCTAGGCCGTGTGCCTTGTATCGACATGTTGTCGAGCGAAAGTGTCGACACCCCGGGCCGAGTGTCGACACGGGCTCGACACGCCCTACGATACGCCCGTGTCGCACGTCGTGTGCCCTAGTATCGACACATTGTCGAGCGAAAGTGTCGACACCCCGGGCCGAGTGTCGACATGGGGTCGACACGCCCTGCGACACGCCCATGTCGCAGGCCGTGTGCCCCCTACCAGAAACCAAAAATTGGCCAGAAACGCAAAT
Source organism: Platanthera guangdongensis (assembly GCA_039583875.1). Taxonomy (NCBI): domain Eukaryota; kingdom Viridiplantae; phylum Streptophyta; class Magnoliopsida; order Asparagales; family Orchidaceae; genus Platanthera; species Platanthera guangdongensis. The sequence goes on along the minus strand of CM077153.1, from coordinate 76,408,884 downwards.
CGACCCACTCTCAAATTCTGGGGTGTTACAGTTGTAACGCCCCGAAACTCAAAAGTGCGACGGGAGGCGTTTTGGGCCAAATCTGGAATTTTGCAGGGGGCACACGGCCTGGGACACAAGAGTGTCCCAGGGCGAGTCAGGCTCGATTCGACGATTTGGTCGTGAGGTCGAAAAATTTTTGGAGTCGATGATCATCGAGCAGCGAACAAGGCCGGAGACACGGGCATGTCTCAGGGCGTGTCGAGCTCGTGTCGACGATCTGCTAGGGAAGTCGATAATTTTTGCTCGACGATGTGTCGAGACACGGAACACGTCCTGGGACACGGTCGTGTCCAAGGCCGTATCCGGTAGTCAACGAACTTCGCTCGACGAAGTGTCGAGACAGTGAACACGGCCTGGAGCCCAGGCGTGTTCGGGTTTGACACGGGTGTGTCAAATAGGACACGAGCGTGTCCAAGACCCGTGTGAGTCTCAGGTTGTTTTCGGGGCTGTGTCGATGGGGGCACACGGCCAACCACACAGTCGTGTCAGTTTGAACACGGGCGTGTCAGGTTAAACACGTGCATGTCGGGACCCGTGTAATTTTCGTAACGCGTTGATTTTGACGGCGAATGAGTGACACGGACCTGGAAACGGGCATGTCGCAGGCCGTGTTCTGCTCAGGTTTTACTTTTCAGCTACAAATCGTAGCCATTCGTTTCTTTATTTTGGGATCCGATGGTTGGTGGTTGTTCCTACTGGGATATACCCGGGATTGGGCCTTTGAAACCCTCATTTCACTTGAGTGGTTCTCTTTCTAAGTCTAGAAAGAGGGGAGAGCAAAGGAGGAAGAAGAAGCCTAGATCCGGTCACCGACGGAGCTTCGGAACTCATAATCGCGAACCGACTTCGGATCTACGGAGGCTAGGAGAGTGCAGTGCTTTTCATCCGCTTACATTTCCATGGCGCCAAGGAAGAATGCTAGTGTAACGATTCTCTACTTGAGCATGTGAAGCTCTACTTTTTTGCATAGGAAATCCCTCTCTCGCGAGTTTGCGGTGAGTTTGAGGGCTTCCGTCGGGTAGACATGAATAGTCCCCGTTGTGTACATGTAGAGTCCGTAATCGAGAACAGATATAGGCAGGATGTGTGAAGCCTACCCGGACAAGTTGGTCTGGTTCGGTGATGTTGCATTGCATAAATGGCCGGAGAAGACTCCGTGCGAATGTGTGTTTTTCGGGTTTTCTACGTGGTAGATTGCAACATGGAGCCTTGGGGATTAACCCCAAGGTGCACCCGAAAAACTGGGCAGATGCGTGATTCTGCCAACTTGGTGGCCTGGGAGCAAACTTGAACATAGCCGGGTTATGTGAAGTGTGTAATGGAAACGGGACTCGGGAGAAGTTTGACCCGCGCATATGGATAAAATTTTCGTTGCGATGTGAGCACGGGTTAGACGGAACCGTACCCGCTCTATTTCGTTCGGTGTGAGTCGTTGGAATAGATGAGGGTCTTCGGCGGTCTATGGCTTAAATTGACGTGACCTATGCGGGGAAGACAAAATGCTCATTGTTTGGCTATCAAAGTGGCGGTGGTGAGACCGGGGTGTCTATGGCTTAAATTGATGTGACATTGATCGGTTCACCGAGAATGTGCCCTGAGTGCACGTGGCGTGTCGCCGTGTATGCCAATGCCTGTGATGCAATGTATATATAAATACTGTTTGGTTATGTTAATAAACTGTAGGGAAGGAGCATCGCCGCCCCGAATTGGGTGTAGGATCGTTATAATTTAGTCAGCATTGCTAACCATTGCTTTGGTTTGCCACCTTTACGGTGGACTGTGCTTGCAGGTGCTGCGGAGCCAAGCGGTAAATATCGGGCTAAAGCCCAAATTGCTGAGCCGGCCCTCGGAGGCCTAATTTTGAGTGTTTCCTTTTATTCATGTATGGCCGGCCTGCGTGCCGAGGTTTGAAAACATGTAATTTGAGGAAAACAATTGTAAGGCCATAAGGCCTGTACTTGTGTATTTGTACTTCATTCCTTTTGGCGTATTAGTGGACATTCATGCTAGTGTTGGGTTCTTTATTAATGCAACAATTCTAATTGCTTCCGCTAGAATGCTCTGTGTAGGACGTTGGATTGGTTGGATGGTTCCCACTGAGTAACCACCCGGTCTGTCTATGGTATATGGTGTCGGGCCCCGGCCGGACCTACTGCTATATGCTATGCGATGGATAGGAGGTGTTACACCTGGACTGAAGAATGACATAGCACTTTATGTGGTGATGTGTCAAATGTTTGCCTTGGTGAAGACGGAGTGCCAAAAGCCTGGCGAAGTTCTGAAGTCCTTGCCTATACCGGAGTGGAAATTTGATGACATCTCCATGGATATCGTGCACGGTTTACCGAAATCACACACGGGTAATGATGTAATTGGGTGATCGTTGATCATTTAACGAAGGTGTCACACTTCATACCCAATAGAAAGGATGATTCAGTGGAGAAACTGGCGAAACTTTATGTGGACAGCATAGTCCATTTGCACGGCATACCCTGGAGCATCATTGCTGACCGAGATGGTTGGTTCATATCTTACTTTCGGAGGCTCATACATCAATTGTTGCGTACCAAGTTGAATTTCAGCACTATTTTTCACCCACAGACCATGGTCAGACTTAAAGGGTGAATAGGACAATGGAAGATATGCTTTGTATGTGTGCTTTTGATTTTGGGAAAAGGTGGGAGGACCATCTTTTTATGATTGAGTTCACGTACAATAACTGCTACCAAGGCAATATTTAGATGGAGCCTTTTGAGGTTGTGTATCGAATGAGGTGTCGTATGTTGTTGGCTCGGGTAGAAACAGGAGAATTGAAGCTATACAAGCAAAGGGACGTTGAAGATGCTACTTTAACGATACAGTTGATTCGAGAATGACTACTTATTGCTCAAGATAGGCATGCCAAATACTATAATGCCAAGCATCGAAATATGGAGTTTACAGTGGGTGATTGGGTATACCTTAAGATAAAGTCGTTTAAAGGCTTATAAAGGATTCGACTCTTAAAGAAGCTTAGTCCAAGTGCTGCGGAAGTCATTTCAAGAGCCTACTCAAGTGGTTTCTGTGAATCAAGTATCAGTCGACAATGGGTTTACGATGAAGGTCAAGCCCAGTCGGATAGAGGATGTATAGGTCAAGTAGTTGCGTAATAAATCCATTAAAATGGTCGCGACCCTTTAGTACAATTGTGTCCGACAGGAGCTTTCTTGTTAGCGGGAGCAAACTAGGATGTCGATGTTCCCCGAGTTATTCAATTGAGGTACACGGTTTAAAGTTGATTTAATTCCTTAGTTTCCTGCATGACTTAAATTCGGGACGAAATTTTTTAAGTGGGGGAGACTTGTAACACCCCAAATTTCTTAATGCAGGAAATGGTTCTGTGGAGGTTATCGCTTGACGGTAGCTCCAGGGTTAGCATCGACAGCGTCGACAGCATTGAGAGCGTTGAGAGCATTGAGTCAACTCAAGCTGGACATACCGCGTGGCGGAAGGTTATTACCGTACGGCAGTAGCTGGGGAATTAAAATGGTAAGGTTGTTGGGAAGCTATTGTCCGATGATATGGTTACCTCTAGTAATAGTTGGATCAATTTAATTGTTGGGGTTCTCAAGATTCTACCACGTAGTGTTAGTAATACTGCTGAGCGGTTGCAGAGCAATTATGACACATCTACGTGTCAACGCCCAATTCGAATTCTGAGCGGTGACGTCCTTAAAAAGTTAAATAATTGAGATACTGCGCGACGGTAACTTCTTACCGCACAACGGTAGAGCTCGCAAACTGAATTCTAGATAGAATCATGACATTTCACTTGTTTTTTTAAGGGATCCGATGGCTGGAGGTTGCCCCTGGGAGTATATAGACGATAGTGTGGGTTTCCATCTCACTTTTTCTTTGAATCTTTTCTTTCTAAGTGTTAGAGAGTAGGGAGAGCAAAGAAGGAAGAAGACAAAGGAGATCTCGCCACCGTTGGAGTTCCGAAGCTCTGATTCGCAGTACGAGTCTGGATCTATGGAGGCAACATCGTTGCGGTTGTATTCATTTGTCTAGATCTTTGGCATGGCACTGAAGAGAGCGCAAAGCATAACGATTCTATACTTGGACATCTGAAGTCCTCTTACTTTTGCATAGGAAACCCTCTCCTATGAGTGTGCAATGAGCGTGAGGTCTTCCTTTGGGTAGATTTGGAGTATCCCCGTAGTTTTTCATTTAGAGTTCGGAATCAAAGTACGAACATAGGCATGGTGTGTGAAGCCCATCCAGTCATGTTGCTCTAGATTGGTGATGTTTTTCATTATGCTTATTATTGCCATAGAAGACTCTGTGATGTTTGTTTTTCAGATTTCTATATGGTAGATTGCACCGGGGAACCTTGGGGACTAACTCCAAGGAGTACCCAAAAAACTACGTAGAATCGCATTTCTGCCAGGTACCGCGCGGCGGTAGTGCTATAGCCAGCAGTAGCTCCTTGAGAACTTTGTTTGAGGCCTGTGTCGTGGAGACCTAGGGCCAGTGTTTGAGTCTAGTGTCATGGAGAACTGTGGCCAGTAATGTAGGGCTGAGAGATTTGAGATCCCATCTTGGTGGCCAGAGAGCCATCCATATAACATAACGTGGTTATGTAATGTCTGGAGAAATGGGAAGGGGTAGGCCAACCCGCATCGTGGCTTTTCATGCCCGGCAATGTTAGTAACGGGAAAGGGCCGAACCTATCCAGTGGCTATGACAAGCGTCTGTGGGTAGTGTTACCTGTCGATGCCATAGTTACGGGTCTTTGTCCTTGTGCATGCCATAAATACTACCGTAATGCTCATGTTTGTTGTCGTCTTGTGAACGGTGGTAAGTCCTTGGCATTTGTCCGGACATTGAGAATATACCCTGAGAGCACGAGGTTTTTGTCCTTTCATTCCAATGCCTGTGGTAAAGTGTGCTTAAATTCCATTTTCATTGTGATGTTTGGTTTTGCTAATATATTGCAGGGAAGCAGCACCGCTACCCAGAGTAAGGGGTGGGGTCGTTATAATTTGGTCATCTTTAGCTGACCGTTGCCTTGTTTTGCCACCATTCAGTGCATTGTTCCCATGCAGGAACAGGTGAGCCAAGTGGAAAGTAGCGGGCTGAAGCCCTTGATGCAGTGCTGGCCCTTGAAGGTCAAAGCGAATTGTTTTCTTTTATTATTTTCATGTGTGGTCAGCCTGCGTTTCGAAGTATGTAAAACACTTATCCTTTTAAGAAAACTGTTGTAAGTCCTTAACGCCAAGACTTTTGTGTATATTACTTTCATTCCTGTTGTGTACTATAGTGGACACTCAAGTTTATTGATGGATTCATTAAACTTATTTTAAATGCTTCCGCTAGAATGCTCTATGTTAGGAATAGAGATTTTATAATAGTATGTTGGTAATAATATGTAACTACACTAATTGTTCGTAGAATATGGCGTGGGGCCTCGGCCAAACCTTCTATTATATACCATATGACGGATGGGGGTGTTACAACTTTACCGACCTATCGGTAAGCTGGATATTCATTCTCATAGGGCTTAGGGTACCCAGTCCTAATTTCTTAAAAAAGGAAAATGGCATCAAGTTGATGCTCGCACCTAAATCGGCTAGCGCGTCGTTGAGAAATAGGTCACTAAAGACACACGTGATAAAAAATCTACCAGGATCATTGATCTTCTTTGGTAAGCCATTTGTTAAGATGGCGGAGCACTCGACATTTAAAGTGACGCGCGATAAATTTTCTATCTTTTTATTATTAGTTAGAAGATCATTAAAGTACTTGGCGTACTTGGGCATTTGAGATATCGCTTCATGGAATGGCAAATTGATGTGTCTTTGCTTGAACATTTTCAGGAAGCGATTATATTGATCATATAACTGTTCCTTGTTAAGTTGAGAAGGATAAGGCGAAGTAGAATCATTTTTCAAAACCGAGGGTGGAGTGATAAAAATGTTTTCAGCGGGTGGAATATTTAAAATAGCGGCAGAGCTTACCTCGAGATCTTCACTAACTACACCAGAAATTTGTTTCCCACTCTGAAGCATTATAGCTTTCGTTTGCTCTCTCGGGTTGGGCTCGGTATTAGTAGTAAGAGACCTGGGCGGTCGTTCAGATATTATCTTGGCGAGCTGCCCTATTTAGTTCTCAAGATTTTTAACAGTCCAAGTTAATTTTCTGATGGTATCGTCGTTCACATTAATATACTTAGAAAACATTTCCTCCAAAGATGGAGGTTTTTGAAAATGTTGAGGTGGAAGAGGTGGTGCAGAAAAATCATTTTGCGGAGGCGGGCGAATAGCATTTGCAGGATTACTCCAAGAGAAATTCGGGTGATTTCACAAAGTAGAATTATAATTGTTTGGAAAAGAAAATCCTGGCGCAGGAAAATTAGCAGCAAAAAAATTATTATAAGGATTTTTAGGTATATTTCCTAAGAAATCAATTTGATCGGCAGCAGCTTTTGCAGATTCCTATCCCTGAGGAGCTGAGGAAGCAGACATTTCTGATACCTTTTTGCTAAGCATTTCTACTTGCAGTGTCAGCTGAGAGACTTTATCCACCTCGTACATAACTGTAGGTTTATTTTGCTAGGATCTTGGCACATTCCACTGATAAGTGTTCATGGCCATATCCTCAAATAGCTCAAGAGCGACATCCAGGGTTTTGTGGTTTAAAGTACCACCGCAAGCAGCATCTATCATTTGCTTCGTATTTTGATTTAGCCCATTATAAAATGTCTACACTTGTATCCATATACGCAGAGAATGATGAGGGCAACATCTTAAAAGTTCTTCAAATCTTTCACACGTCTCATATAAAGTTTCAGAGTCTATTTGGCAAAAAGAAGAAATATCGTTCCTAAGCTTTGCAGTTTTTCTTGGCGGAAAGTACTTCGTTAGGAATTTTTCAGTTAATTGATCCCAAGTGGTGATGCTTCCTCTAGGTATAGTCATCAACCATTATTTTTCTTTATTTCTTAAAGAGAAGGGGAAGAGTCTCACCCTAATCGGAACATTTGTAACACCATTTATCTTGAAGGTGTCACAAATTTTAAGAAAGCTAGCGATGTGTGTGTTCAGATCTTCATCTTGCAATCCGTCAAACTGCACATATTGTTGCACCATTTGAATTATGCTAGGCTTAAATTCGAAATTATTATTAGCTATGGTGGGGCGGACAATACAAGATTTTGTACCCTCCAAATTCGGCCTTGCATAATAGGACATAGGCCTATGCAGGGCTTCCTTTAGGTCTGGCTCTTCCTTTTCTGAATTTGAGATTTACTTGGATTCCTCAACTGGTTCTTGGAAAGAGGGATCTTGAAATCGCGAATTTCTCCGAAGAGTACACTCAATTTCTTGGTCCAATTCCAAAATTTTCGATGGATTCGCGCTGGTCGTATACAAGAAGAAAAAAGAAAGGAGAGAGAGGGAAAATAAGATTGAAAAATTTGAAAATAGATTTTTTTATTGGTTTAACTCCTAAACTTCCTGAGAACTAACCAGTTAAGGGTCCACACGGTACTTGACAAAATAGTGATATTTAAGCCACGTTGCCCTTTTCGAGAGAATTAGGTGATGTAGAAAGAAGGTGATGTGGGTTTCAAAAGATAGCGTTTAATTAATTTTTTTGTTTGTTTAAATTTTTGAAGAAAGAGAGGTGATAAAAGTAATAGATTCATGTTTTCTAAATATAAACAAAAAGTTTCTTCCCCGGCAACGACGCCAAAAGCTTGATGTCTAAAATTCGTTTGAAAATAATTCCAAACTAGCAATCCAATGAAGGCAAGTATACCTATCGAATTGTAGCAAGGGGACACAAGTGTTGTATTGAAATCTGGGAACCGTTGAATAATTGTACTCACATGAATTGCTATTATCTTATCAAAATATATTTTAGGGTTTGCTTAGAAAATTAGAAAAGGAAAATTACTTGTAAATAAAGAGAAGGGTTTAAATGATGATAAAGAAATAGCACTTGATCATGAATCACCTCGGCATAAGTTAATCAAAAATGAAATAACAACCTAAGTTTTAATAAGGTAAAGTCCTTGACCATGGGGGTTCCCAAAGCTTGAACACGCTTCTCTCAAAGACATGCCCAACTGAGTTTAAGAAGATCCGATTGAACTCTCGTCCAGTATTCGGGTACCTAAAGCTCGCCTTAATTAATGAACACCGCTTTTGTATTTCACTCTAATCCGGGAGCTTTATGTCATCCTCTCTTGAGGGGTGAGTGCAACTCTCTTTACTTTTGAGTGTTCACTTCAAACTATGAGCCTCTCGGCTAACTATGAGTGAAAACCTAAATGGAGACTATATATCGATAATGTAGTTCCATAGAAATAAGTCAAGAGTAAATCGAAGGCCTAAGCCCTAAAAAGAAGAAGAAAGCTAAAGCATCATAACTAATCAACTCATCATCAGATCAACGTGATCGAGTACTATGAGGATTTAGTTACTCATGGTGGAAGGGTGAGAGAGAGAGAAGTAGTAGAAATTCATGAAACACTAAATAAGAAGGAAGAGAAAGTGAGACTTTTATTTCTAAAAAGAGGCGTTGAAAGTTGAAATAAAAAATACCATTACATGAACTAAGAAAAACTAGCTATGTGCTAATTCCTTGCTATTGAAAGAGATTACAAATTAAATACAAAAGTTGCATAGCAAAAACTTGAGACGAGTGAGAGAAAACGAGCTAAAAGAAGAATATAAACACAAAAGAAAATAAGTAGTAGCTCTCAAAAACTCAACTAAACTCCACTAATTCTGCTTATTGGACTACTCTCAGCTGTTATAATTTATTCTGGAACACTTGGAGATTGTTCCTAGTTATAGAAACTTTTCTAGGAAGTACACGCCCCCCTTACACGTCCGTGTCGGGGGTTTTAGTACTGTTGACATAGCTGCGGAAATTTAGGCTGGAAAGTGACTGGCGCAGAAGTTGGGTTACATGCCCCCGGTACATGCCCGTGTCGAGGGGGCATGTAGGATGCGACACGTCGGTGGCTCGGCAAAGTTGTGTTGTAGTGCTATCCGTCACATAGCATATACCAGTAGGTACGGCCGGGGCCCGATGCCATATACCACAGACAGACCGGAAGGTTAATCAATGGAAACCATCCAACAAATAACAACGTCCTACACAGAGTATTCTAGCGGAAGCAATTTTAATGGTTACAATAATAAAGAACCCACACTAACATGAATGTCCACTAACAGGCCACGAAATGAACGTACAAATACACAAGTACAATGACCTTAAGGCCTTACAATTGTTTACTCAAATAGAAGTGTTTTCCAAACCTCGGTACGCAGGCCGGCCATACATGAATAAAAGAAAACACTAAGCATTAGGCCTTCGATGGCCGGCACTGCAACTTGGGATTTAGCCCGCTATTTACTGCTCGACTCTGCATCACCTGCAAGCACAATCCACCGCAACCGTGGCAAACCAAAGCAACGGTGAGAAATGCTGACCAAATTATAACGATTCCGCCCCACACTCAGGGCGGCGATGCTCCTTCCATGCACTTTATTAGCATAACAAAGAAGTATAAAAATACACTTCATCACTAGCGTTGGCACGCACGGCCACACACCCCGTACACTCAGGGCACATTCTCGGTGAACCGGTCAACATCACGTTAATTTAAGCCATAGATATTCCGGCCTCACCACTGCCACTTTGATGGCCAAACTATGAGCATTTTGTCTTCCCAGCATGGGTCATGTCACTTTAAGCCATAGACCGTCGAATACCGTCATCTATGCCAACGTCTCCAACCGAACGACATAGAACGGGTAGGGTTCCGCCTAACCCGTGCTCACATCATGACGACAATTTAAGCCATATGCGCGGGTCAAACTTTTCCGAGTCCCATTTCCGTTACAAACTTCACAAAACCCAGTTATGTTCAAGTTGGCTCCCGGGCCACCATGTTGGCAGAATCATGCATCTGCCCAGTTTTCCGGGTGCACCTTGGAGTTAATCTGCAAGACTCCCTATTGCAATCTACCGCGTAGAAATCTCGAAAAACAAACATCTGCACTGAGTCTTCTCCGGCCATTTATGCAATTCAACATCACCGATCCAGACCAACTTGTCTGGGTAGGCTTCACACATCATTACTATGTCCATTCTCGAATACGGTCTCTACATGTGCACAATGGGGACTATTCATGTCTACCCGAAGGAACGCATCAAACTCACAGCAAACTCGCGAGAGCGGGCTTCCCTATACAAAAGAAGTAGAGCTTCACATGCTCAAGTAGAGAATCATTACCCTAACATTCTTCCTTGGCACCATGGAAATGTACGCGGATGAAAAGCCCCGCAATCTCTTTGCCTCCGTAGATCTGAAGTCGGCTCGCGATTTGGAGCTCTGAAGCTCCGCCGGTGACCGGATCTAGGCTTCTTCTTCCTCCTTTGCTCTCCCCTCTCTCTAGACTTAGAAAGAGAAGCACTCAAGTGAAATGAGGGTTTCAAAGGCCCAATCCCGGGTATATCCAAGCACTAGTAGCCCCCTGCCATCGGATCCCAAATTAATGAAACGAACGGCCACGATCCGGGCCTGAAATGCAAAATCTGGGCCGAATACGGCCTGTGACACGTGAAAGTGCAGGTTAGATCTGATATACTCTAGAGGGGGGTGTGAATAGAGTATGGTGCTTGCTAAAAACCCTTTACAACTATTGTTGTATTCCTAGGTGAACAGGGAAGCAAATATCATAAAGTAAATCTAAACACAGAATAATCACAGAGCAATCACAATCCACAGCCAGAAACAAAAGAAAAACAAGCAACCAGAAGACACAAGGAGCTATAGTGGTTCCCCAATCAACCTGGGTACATCCACTCTTCTACCACCCTAGGTAGGAATCCACTGCAGGATGAGTTGATCAGGTGTCCTGGGCACCAATGAGCTTTTGATAAGGTGCTCAAAAACCAAACTAGATTTTTTGATCAGGTGTCTTGCCACCACTGAGTTTTGATAAGATCTCAGAAACCAAACACAAACTTTTGAAGGGAGTTTGAAAAACCCTTTACAGCAGAGAGAGAGAGAGAGAGAGAGAGGGATGAGATGATCTTCTTTGTCAACAGTCAGAGAGAAGATAGTGGATGTTGTCAATGCTCCCCCTGAGATCTGTAGTTGTTCAGGAAGTGAAGCTTTCCAGTAGGGTGATAGGCCTTCAAATGACTTGATCTCCAGAAAAAGATGATTTCAGCAACAACTGAAATGTGAGGTGTCTGGAGTCTTGAATGATGATGTCCTTTCAACACTTGAATCAAGAGAGATCTGAAAATTTCAGTTAGTTGATCTCCTTTGGTGATGTGTTCTTGTATGAATTCTTGAGACTGAGAATGTCTGCAACTCTTTCTCTTACTCTTGTGTGATTGATGTTGTAAGAACTGTTATTCTTATTGTTGCAGAGAATTGTTCTATGTTCTGTGTTCTTTAGCAGGAATGAATAATCTGATCTTTTATTCCTTTGATATGAATAGAAATGATCCTCTGTCCAAGATAGTCGTTATCCTGTCAATAAATGACTTCCTTAATTGCATTTGTCTTCTGGAGGAAAGTCCAATAAAACATTCCTTTGGAAATCCCTTGAAAGTTGCTCCAGATTAATTAAAAATGGCTACAAGATCTCTGAATTAAATGCTGACAATAATTCCACAACTATTCTGAATTTGAATCTTGAAAATCATCTAACTCTTCAGAAATTGTCGAACTGAGCTCCACTATCATTTAACTGAGCTCAGAGATTGGTCTTGGACAGAAATAGAGATCGTCGATCTGAGCTCAACTATCGTCAAACTGAGCTCAGAGATAGAAACTAACTGGAGTCAAGAACCATCGATCTGAGCTCGAAGATCGTCGAATGGAGTTCGACGACTTGTTGAAGTTGAGCTCAGAGATCGTCGAATGGAGTTCGACGATCCGTCGAAGTGAGCTCAACGATCGTCGAATGGAGTTCGAAGATTCATCGTACTGAGCTCGACGAATTGACTTAGTCTCCAAAACTGAAAAACCTAGTCTTTAGGGTAGCTTCCAAACCTAACTACTAACCCTTAGACTCAATTCTAATTGACCTTTAGATCTGTACAATGAGATCAAAACAGGTTTCCTAAGAGGCATAGTGATCCTGACCCAAATCAGTAATAAGGTGTTCCAACAATCTCCCCCTATTTGGGTTAGGATTACTATTTACAGATATTGGAAAAATAAAAGCATATAAAGTAGAAATGCAACTAACAAAATATTGCAGAATCACAGACATTGTCACAGATAGTTTAGAAATCAAAATAACTGTCACCTTACATAATTACTGTTTTTCTTTGCTCTTTATAAGGACTATTTCTCAATTTGGATTGAGAGCTTCCTTTTTAGATCTTCTATCATCAGCTGCACCTAAAGAGGTTTGTTGCTTTGGCCTGGGCACTACAGCTTCAGTGTGCAGCTTCATGTAGCTTTCAGAATCAAAGAACTTACTGGATGAGTATGTTTCAAGTTCCTTCTTTCTTTGATCTAATAAGGTAGTGATACTAGAAGTGTCTTTGCCTTGCTCTCTGGCTTTCTTGATCTGATCTAGGGCAGCCAATTCCTTCATCCTAGCTGTCCATGAAGTAGGATTGTTTTATGGATCCTCAAAAGGAACTGGAGGCTCATATCTATTGGAAGGATTGTTTGGAGGAGCTCTGGAGGACACTAAATCTTTCAGCTTGTAAGAAAAGGGTCCTGAAGTAGTATCAGATGGACCTTGTCCTTCCCTTGAGTATGGATGTTGCCTGGAATGGCCTTTGAAATAAACTTGAAATTCTCTTTGGTTTCCTCTGTAATTTTCTCTTCTTGACTGGTAGCCTCTAGATTAGCTTCCTCTATATTGGGATCTACCTTGAGGTTGATAAGAGGATTGACTTCTGGCAGAAGGTTGAACAGCTGAACTACCACCTGCACTTGCATCAGGTGAGGTAGGAGGTGGAGGAGGATGATTGAACTGAGAAGATCCTTTCTCATACTTTCTCTTTTTCTTCATAGCCTTCAGTTGATTTTTGGAATATTGCATCCAATATTCTGTGATAGGACAGTTATGCAGAATGTAGTAAGGTATGTTATTTATGTCTTTCACTTTTGCTGGAGGAACCATTTTCATTACCTTGCTTCTGGCCTTTCTTTTCCTTGCAATAGTGGCTGAGGAATCATCAGAATCAGTCCTGAACTGATCACTTTCTGAGCTTTGATTATCATAAAGTGCATCAATCCTTTTAAGATAATCTTTTTATTGTTGAGATGGAGCATATGTAACAGCAGAGACAGCATCAGTAGTAACAACAACAGCAAAAAGAGGAATAGAAGCAACAGCAGATTTAGATATCACAACAGATTCAAATACAATAGTTTCAGCAGCAGAAATAACATTAGCAATAACATCAGGCTCAAAATCAAATGCCTCTGTCTGCATATCCTCAGAAACTAAAATAGCAGCAACAATAGAACTATCAGAAACATCAATGTCAGCAGTATGAGCAGCAGTATATAGGGAATTTACAAAAGAATAAATTAAGCTGGTGTCACAGCTTGAAATAGGCACAATGGCCTTAGAGAGATCTTCAGATGGCTGGACTGCAGTATGCTCTGAAAGACAGCTGAAATATACAGAGTCAAAATCTGACAACAGTGACCTGAGGTCCACTGTGATAACTGCAACGGGAGGTGTTGAGGCTTGAGCTTGGGCTGAAGATACAGCAGCAGCAGCAGGCAATCTATCCACTTCATGAGGCATCTCCCCCTGCCTAGATTCAGTCAGGACTGGATCAAGGCACCCAGATGAAGGGATTGCCTGAGGAGGAATGAGAGAGGAGAGCTTGGCAGACAGTTCTGCAACTGACTGTAGAAGTGGAGCCAAGGAGCTCTCCAACAAGAGTGATAGCCTGGGAGCTATCAGCTTATAGAGTCTGTCTGCTAGAACTAGAAGATCTACATGCTCAAGAGGGACTTGAGCAGGGGTAGAAATTGAAGGTGGAGCAGCTGGAGGTGTGGATGGAGAGCTCGTGAAAGGTGGAAATGAAGGTTGAGATATGGGCATTGTGGAAATGGAAGATAATGGAATTGAAATAGAAGGTGTGAAGGATGGTTGTGCAATGATATCTTAAAGTAGTTGTTGATAAGATGTGGATGAAGATAGTGGCTCAGCTGGGGATGAGGGAGAATCATCCATAAAGGATGAACATAGTGGCTCAGCTGGGGATGAGGGAGAATCATCCATAAAGGAATCATCTATAAGGTTGAAAGATGGAATGTGAGATGATGAGTCAATCTCTAGGTGAGGATATTGATGTAGAGGGTGGAAGATTTCTTCTGTTATTGGAGGAATTGGAGATGGAATTGAAGTTGGAGATGGGGTGGAAATTATGATGGTGGATGTGACTGGTGTAGATGAAACAGGAGGTGGAGGAGGAGGAGAAGAAACAGGCAAGTCTTCTGCAGGGGCAGAGACTTGAGGGGAAATGACTGCAGTAGTCCTTGTGCCTGAAGTAGTAGATGTAGAGGGCCTGCTAGGCTTCCCTATTTGCCTATCCCATTTGCCAAACAGGGCACAAGTGAGCCTCTTGGAGGCATTAATGTGCATCCCATTTGAAACTAGCAGGGCAGGGCATCTGTTTTGAAGAAACAACCCTAATATCCTTCCAAAATTAACAAAATTTTTGTTGATTTTCTTCTTAATCAAATCAAAGAAGACTTCTCCCCAGTACAATTGTTTCTTATCCACAAGACCACCCATCAAGCAGAGCTGATACCTGGAGATGGTATCATGGGCTGAGTGTTTGGCCAACAAGACTTTTCCAACCACATCAGCTAGGAATCTGTACTCAACAGATAGGTTTTTCTTCAGCAGCTTGCTAGGGTTTGCATCTGAATGTCCCATTCTTTAAAGCATAGCAGAAAATTCCTCTCCAGAAAGTTCAACAGACTCTTCTCCAGATTTTAATTGAAAAATCTCTGTCAAAGCAGCCGATGTTAGGGATACCTGTGTTCCTGAAATTGTTCCAACCACTGTATTTGGATCCTGATTGTGGGCAGTGTATACCCATTCCTTAATCTCATCTGTAGCTAATTTTGTCCTGGTGGTCATGATGGTAACATGTTGTTGTTCCTTGAAAAGTTCCAGAATATCTTGGAAAATTTGATCACTGTTATTGAACGAGTCCATGTCGATGTCAAAACCTGCATCAAATTTCATCGCGGCCAGGATTGCAACTGAGACGACCATTGATTCCTGCAAAAATCAACAAACAACCAAACGACCAAGTGTAGAGAAGTTTGGAGGGAAAGAAAATTTGCAGAGAATGAAAGCGCAAAGGGAGAATGACGACCGAAAAATGAATTTTATATTACGGTTCGACGCAGAAAAGGAAAGATCGTTGAACTTAGTTCGACGATCTGGGCTTCTAAAGGAAACTGAAAGGTCATCAACATCATCGATCTCCGTTTGACGATATTGGAGAGCGTCGAGCTCCATTCGACGATAGTTCAGAAAACAAAATCGTCGAGCTTCGTTCGATGATCGCTGACCTAGAGAGATAGTTGAGCACTATCTGAGAAGCGCTGAACTCTGGTGGACGATTTCGGAAAGCGTCGATCTTCGTTCGAAGATCGGGGGGAAAATCGTCGAGCACAGTTCAAAGATCAGAAACACTCTTATACACTAGAAAAAATCAAGAAGTTTGCCTAGTCTTGGTCAATTTTAGAGTTTTAAAATCTTGGAACTTATTTTAGACTTCCTCCATCTAACATTCCTAACTGATTCAGGAAGAAGGTGTGTTTCTTTTCATCCATGGGCTTGGTGAAAATATCTCCCCTTTGTAAATCAGTTGGGATATATTGAAGTTCAATTTTATTTTTGTCAACATTATCCCTTAGAAAGTGATGCCTAATTTCTATGTGTTTTGTCCTACTATGGAGGACTGGATTTTGGGCTATAGAAATAGCACTGGTATTATCACAAAATATTTTTGACTTCTCTAAGTTGTAGCCATAGTCTAGGAGTTGGTTTTGAATCCACAAGATTTGTGAACAACAACTACCTGCAGCTATATATTCAGCTTCAGCAGTTGAAGTTGACACAAATGTTTGTTTCTTGCAAAACCAGGAGACAAGTCTGTCACCAAGAAACTAACAAGTTCCACTGGTGCTTTTCCTGTGAATTCTGCATCCAGCATAATCAACATCAGAAAATCCAGTCAAGTCAAATGCTGAGTCTTTTGGATACCAGAGACCTAGATTTCAATAACTTTTTTCATACCTTAGAATCCTTTTTACTAAGGTTAGGTGTGACTCTCTAGGGCTCACTTGGAATCTAGCACATATGCATGTAGCAAACATTATGTCAGGTCTACTAGCTGTAAGGTACAATAAAGAGCCAATCATTGCTCTATATATTGTCTGATCAACAGGTTTCCCATGTTCATCAGCATCTAAGACAGCATTAGTAGACATAGGTGTTTTCATACATGATGCTTCAGACATACCAAATTTCTTAACCAATTCTTTTGCATACTTAGTTTGAGAAATAAATATGCCTTCAGCATGTTGTTTGACTTGCAATCCTAGAAAGAAGGATAGCTCACCCATGCTACTCATCTCAAATTTAGAATGCATTAGGTTGGAGAACCTTCTGCACAAATACAAATCAGTAGAACCAAAAATAATATCATCTACATAGATTTGTACTAGTAGGGTATGGGACTTATGGGTTCTAATAAAAAGCGTTTGGTCTACTCTACCCCTTATAAATTCATTTTT
Source organism: Platanthera guangdongensis (assembly GCA_039583875.1). NCBI lineage: Eukaryota > Viridiplantae > Streptophyta > Magnoliopsida > Asparagales > Orchidaceae > Platanthera > Platanthera guangdongensis. The sequence goes on along the minus strand of CM077153.1, from coordinate 76,392,029 downwards.
CAGAAGAAAGCATGCTAGGGTCTCATACCATGCTCTAGGAGCTTGCTTTAGACCATATAATGCTTTATGCAATTTGAAAATATAATTTGGATGAGTTGAAGAGATAAAACCTGGAGGTTGTCTGACATAGTCTTCTTCTTTGATATCTCCATTGAGAAAAGCACTCTTCCCATCCATCGGTATACTTTGAAACCATTGTGTGCTGCATAAGCTAAGAAGATTCTTATAGGCTCTAACCTTGCAACTGGTGCAAAAGTCTGGTCATAATCTATCCCTTCTTCTTGAGAGTACCCTTGAGCAACTATCCTTGCCTTATTCCTTACAATGACTCCTTGATCATCCAACTTGTTTCTGAACACCCACATTGTTCCAACAATGGAGTGATCCTTAGGCCTTGGTACTAGTTCCCAAACTTTGTTCCTTTCAAATTGATGCAACTCTTCTTGCATTGTAATGATCCAGTGTGGATCTTGTTATGCATCTTGAATGGATTGAGGTTCAATTTGAGAAAGAAAGAAAGTGTGCATCAGGTTTTGGTTGACTTGATTTCTGGTTTGCACACCAGCTGAGATGTCTCCAATCACTTGGGAAATTGGATGGTCTCTTGATGTTACTAAATTAACAGTGGGTGTTGATTGTTCACCATCCTGTGTTGTTTCCTCTGGTGGTACAATAATTGGCTCTTCAAGATGTTGAATGTCTTCTTCATCTTCACTGCTTTCCTCTTTTTGAATGATTTGTAACCTGTCCAAGTCTTCAGCAAGAGAGTGTACCTGCAAAGGTTCTATGGTAGAAGTATTCTTCTCCTTGAAAGACATGTTAGATTCATCAAAAGATATATGAACAGATTCTTCAATTTTATGAGTTGACTTATTATATACCCTATAAGCTTTACTGATCATGGAGTATCCCAGAAACACTCCTTCATCAGCTTTAGCTTGAAATTTTGCTAAATATTTCTTGTCATTATTGTGAATATAACAGATACAACCAAAAATTCTGAAAATAATCTACTTTAGGTTTCTTCCCTTTGAGTAATTCATAGGGAGTTTTGCCCTTCAGTTTATGTATTAAACTTCTATTCAGCACATAGTTGGAGGTGTTCACTGCCTCTGCCCAAAAGGATAGAGGAAGGTGACCATCTGACAATAATGTAGTGGCAGATTCAATAAGGGTTTTATTTTTCCTTTCAGCTACCCCATTTTGTTGAGGAGTTCTAGGAGCTGAGAAAGTGTGTCTGATCCCTTCACTCTGACAGAACTCTTGCATAAGAAGAGAATCAAACTCTGTCCCACGATCACTTCTGATCAGGGCAATGTGAGTATTGAACTCACTCTGTATGCATTTGAGAAACTCTGTCAAACACTTGAAGTTATCAGACTTCTTCCTCAGAAAGAACACCCATATGAATATAGAGAAGTCATCTACAACCACTAAAGTGTAAGATTTCCCTCCTAAGCTTTGTACTGTAATGGGTCCAAAAAGATCCATGTGTAACAGATACAAAATCCTAGGTGAATCTCTCTTATTAAGTGACTTGAAACTATTTTTGGTTTGCTTGCCTAATTGACAAGCCCTGCAGAGTCCTTCCTTCTTGTAGGGGCCAGAAGGTAGTCCTCTAACAAGGTTGTCCTTGGATAGCCTAGCAATGGTTCTAAGGTTTATATGTCCTAATCTCTTATGTCATAGCTCATTAGGTCTACTAATAGAATTAAACAGGCAAATATCTACTTCTGTTGAAAGAAAGTCTACTAAATAGATGTTACCTTTCCTTTTACCTGTCAATACAGTTGTGTTGTCCTCTGATTTGATCTTGCATAAGGATTTGCTGAAAGTCACCTGTTAGCCTTCATCGCATAGCTGACTGATACTGATCAAGTTGTGTTTCAGTCCTTCCACATAGGCTACCTTCTTGAATGTGACTGTGCCAATCTGGACTGCACCATATCCTTTTGTTAGTCCACAGTTTGAATCACCAAATATGACTTTGCGTCCAAGCTTGGCTTTAAAGGATGTGAGGTTGTCCTTGTTTCCTATCATGTGCTTGGAGTACCCACTATCCAGATACCATTGCTGGTTTGATGTTGGATAGGTCTTCACCTACACATAAAATAATTTACTTGTTTTTGACCCAGTTTACCTTGGGCCTAGGTTGATAACCTTTAAATTCAGAAATAAATGACATCCCTAGTTGACTCTTATAACCTTCAGGATGATATCTCCTTGGAGGTATTATCCATTCAGTATAAGGGTTAAATCTGGATGAGGGACCCCTAGGATTGGAATTTGATTTACCCTTGAAGAAGTTTTCAAATCTCTGATCTCTACTCGACGATCGTTGAGCTGCGTTCGACGATCTTGGCTCAGATCGTCGAGCTCCGTTCGACGATCGACTGTGGCAGAGTTCAGAGTTTAGAGATCGTCGACCTGAGTTCGACGATTTTGCATGAGATCGTTGATCTCCATTCGGCGATCGTCTAGTTCCGTTCGACGATTTCTGTTGAACCTTGGTTTTCTTAGGTAAGTCAGAATTCTTCCTAGCTACCTCTACAACTCCCTTGCCTTTATCAAAAATAAATTTAATTAGGGTTGTTAGTACTATAGGTTGGCTAGATGAAGCACCCAAGCCCAGTGTACTATTGAATCTAGAGTTCACTGTGCTTGTGATGTCCATTATCTTGATACTTCTCCCATTAAGGGATTCTTCAAGCTTTTTGGCCTCTGATAGCTCACTTTTCAGTGAAGCTATCTGCTCCCTACAGCACTCCAACTCCTCAGAGAGTTTGAGGTTTTCTGATTTTAAGGTAATGTGTCCAGACAATTGATTTCTGAGAGAAATGATTTCCTTCTCAGATTTTAATAATTATAAACATAGTGCTTCAAATTCATACTTAAAGTCCTCAGAATTGAAATCAAATGAGTCTATTACCTGGTCTTCTTCAGGTTGAGTCTCTGATTCAGATTCATACTCTTCTGCATCAGAATTGTGTTGTGAGGCATTGATAGGCATCATGCAGAATTCCTTTTCTTCAGCATCATCTTCATCATCACTGGAGCTTGATGAAGCTTCTGATTCTTCTTCTATCTCACTCCAGGTTTCAGCAACAAATCCCTTCCTTGTGTGTTTGTTCTTGCTGGAGGAGGGTGATTGTCTCTGAGATATCTGTAAGGAGAAAATACCAAACTAACAATTCATCAAGGCAAGTATACCTATCAAAATGCAGTTAGGGGACACAAGTGTCGTATTGAAATCCGGGAACAGTTGAGTAAGCTTACTCACACGAAATATATTATTTTATCGACGGAAAAATTAAGTTTTTGAGAAGAAAGCTGAACGTGCTAAAGGAAGAGAACTACTTGCAATGAAAGAGAGCTATTTGCATGAAAAGTTAAAGAGAGCTAAAAGAGCGATTAACTTAAGCTTAGTAACGATGAAGGGGAAAATGCACTCGATCAGAAATCACCTCGGCAAGAGTGGTTAGAAAAATACGATAAATAAACCTAAGCTAATTAGGGTAAAGGTCCTTGACCGTGGAGGTTCCATGAATATTGACACGCTTCTCTCGAAGGCCGTACCTAACTGAGTTTAGGAAGGTCCGACCGACTTTCGCCTAAATCGGAGGCCTAAAACTCGCTTTACGCGGTGAACCCCTCTAATGGATTTTACTCCAATCCGGGAGATTTGAACGTCTGCCTCTCTCGAGGGGTGCGAACAACTCCCTTTACTCTTGAGTGCTCATTTCAAACTTTCGGCCTCTCGGCTAGCCCAGAATGAAACCAAAGGTGGAGAGTATATATCGATGATATACCTCCAACCCGTGATAAATCAAGAGTAATTCAAAGCTAAACCCTAAACAGAAAAGGTAAGATTCAAAGCATCATAACCTAATCACTCGAACCTCGGATCATTAAGATCGAGTACATGGAGGATTAGTTAATCATGGTGAGGTGGAAGAGGTGGGATGAGTAGAAGAACATAGTGAAAACAGAGCAGAAACGAAAGAGAAAACAACACTTTTATTAATGGAAACAGAGATCTTACAGCTTGAAAACTAGAGATTACAAGTGCATGGAAAGGTAAACTATGCTATCATTAACATTATACTACAGAACGAAGCTAGGAACTAATACAGGGAAAGCATAAAGCTAGAGCTACGAACTAAAAATGAAAATACATGCTTAAAAAGTTCAGAATTACAAAGGACAGAACATCCCCTCTCCAAGCAAAAGGTGTCCTAAAACCCCTGGAGTTGGGCTCTATTTATAGAATTTTTCGGGTCGGGTCACGCCCCCCTGTCACGCCCTGGTCGGGCGTGACCCTGGGGCGTGACACATTCGGCGCGACTTTTTCGGGCAGGAATTGAATTCTAACGAAGTAGTTGAGGTACACGCCCACAAGTCATGCCCTGGTGGGGCGTGTACCTGGGGCATGTTCTTTGCGGCGTGACTTTGTTGAGCTGAAATTGAATGCAGGAGGTGACGGGCGGAATTGCTGAAGTACACGCCCATATGTCACGCCCGGGTCAGGTGTGACCCTAGGGTGTGACACTTTCGGTGCGACGATGGAGCGGGAAAAACGAGCGCGCTGCGGCGATTCCTCGGAACCTGGGGACACGCCTCTAGTACACGCCCGTATCGGATGTGACACGGGCGTGACCGAGGGCGTGCACACTAAGTTTCCATGGAATGCAGTTTCGGACCAATTGCTTCATTCCTCTGGGTACACGCCCTAGGTACACGCCCTGGTAGGGCGTGACCTTGGGGCGTGTCACAGCAAAATTCGGCTGAAAGCCGTGAAAACCTGCAAAAAGCAGAAAAAATGCATTAGCGACAAAAATATATACAAAGGGGAATCAAAACAAGTACTTTACAAGACATGATTTGCTTTAAAACCCCGAAAATATCCTAATAAAATTGACTGCAAACCGTATTATCAAATTCCCCCAAGCTTAAGTTTTGCTTGTCCCCAAGCAAAGATATAAAGACTAGCTAATCATAAGAGTGACTAATTCAAAAAGTTTTAATCATACTTACACAAGTACTATGCGAAATTCTAGGTAGGGAGAATGTAAAACGTAAATCTAAAATAATTATTTAGGTATGGTTTAACTTTTATAAACTTTACTTAATAAAAATAAATCATCCAGAATTTTGACGAAATTCTTTAAATAGATTTGAGCAAGACAATGAAAATGAAAAGAACGTATTGAGTTATTACTAGATCCAAGCAACGCATTATAATTATATCAATTAAATAACAAAAATCTAAGTTTAAATCCAAAACTAAAACTGATTTACTTTTCTTCTTTTCTTAGTTGTTAAATAAAATTAAAAAAAAGGGCGTGAATCAAAAGGACTTAATAGGACCGAAACGTTTGGTTTAGGAATATGAATAGGAGTGGAATTCAAATATAAACATCGAGGCTTAAAAATCACACTAAACCAAAGCAACGAGTTTTTTTTAAAAAAAATAAATTTATTTTAAACAAAATATGTATAAACAAATTTATTTTTTTCTCTTTATGATTATTTATCTCTTTTTTTTATTATTTTCATTCATTTTTTTTCTCTTTTTTTTCAATTTATTGCTTTTGAGTACACTTTTTTCAACAATTTCTCCAAAGATAACACAAAATTTCCTATCAAAAAAAAATTAGCGTGATTAGATAGGTAGGAATTTGGGCTTTGGTGAAAATGAAATGCTGTGTGGAGTTATCAAATAAATTTGGAAAAAAGGCTCAAAAGCGGCTAACTAGTGGTAAAAGAGTTTAGGTTGGCAAGAAAGCTCAAACGTAAACAAAAATGGCTCACGCTTTTTTTTTAAATTTATTTAAAACATAAAGTCGATAAATTTCAAAAAGCAAGTTTGAGATATTAAAAGAAGATTGATGAAATTATCTTGAAAATAAAAATAATATGTGACTTGGATCGTTCATATCTACTACGTTATTCAAAATATGTTCTTACAAAAATTATCTAAAGACGAAAAGGAAAATAGTAGATGATAAATTTTTAGAGAAAGTAAAGAAAATAAAGAACGAAAAACCATAATAGAAATGCACGTTTTTAGAGAAATATTTTACCTTAACATGCTACCGTGAATTAGAAACACAGCATGACCAACATTTTACTTGTGAAATATGATTAAAAAAATGATTAGAAAAATTATAATTAACTACGTTGTTTATAAAGAAATTTGAGAAAAACAAAACATAAACATGGGGTACTTATTGAAATACCAAGATGCAGCTATATAATAATTTTTTTTTTGATGTTTTGGATATTTACAAAACAAAAAGAAGGAGGAAGTCCTCCCCCAAGCTTAAAATCTACATTGTCCTCAATGGAGAAGGAGGTTGGAGAACGAGAGAAAAGTAAAGTACAGAAAGGAAAGACAGAATTGAAAAACAGGTACTTCCCCGGTTTTATTTTGCAGGGAAAGCTGAGTGATGTCGCTCCTCCATGCCTGTGCTGTGGATCTGCATGAAACGTCGTCCGGTGGACTTTGTCATGGAAGCAGAACCGTTGGAGCAGGCGATCGCAGAAGTTTCAGCTTGTCGGAGCCATTCGGGGCAAAAAGTGAAAAATAAAGAAAACAGAAAAAGATAACTTAGGTTGCCTCCCAAGAGCGCCCTTTGTTTAAAGCGTCGTTTGAGCTCGACGCATCAAAATAAGATTGTCCCAAATATTGTTTAACAATAAAGTTCAAATAAAGTTCAAAGTTGAGGAGAAAAATAAAGTTCAGATTAATCAAATGTCAGGACCGAAAAGATAGAGTGAACAGGGTTGAGACTGACATCATCACAGAAATACAGTTTAAGACGCTGACCATTCACTTTGAAAGTACCCTTATCAGGGTGGGAAATTAAAACAGTACCATAAGAAAAGACTTCTAAAATAGTAAAAGGCCCAGACCAACGTGATTTTAATTTACCCGGGAATAAACGTAAACGAGAATTATAAAGAAGCACTTGGTCGCCCGGCTTAAAGATTTTTGGGTGCCTAAGGTGTCGATCGTGCAAACGTTTTGTCTGCTCTTTATAAAGTCTGTTATTTTCATACGCGTAAGAGCGCCACTCGTCGAGTTCGTTAAGTTGAAATTTTCTAAAATCGCCGACAGAGTGGGGATTGAAGTTTAAAAATCATAAGGCCCAAAAGGCGCGGTGTTCTAACTCTACGGGTAAATGACACGATTTTCCATAAACCAACCGATATGGCGTACATTCGAGGGCGGTTTTGTACGCTGTTCGGTAGGCCCATAGAGCATCGTCTAATTTGGCTGACCAGTCTTTTCTAGATGTTGAAACAGTCTTTTCTAAAATTCTTTTTATTTCCCTATTGACTACTTCGACTTGTCCGTTAGTTTGGGGGTGGTAGGCAGTGGAAAGCTTATGAGTAACCCCATATTTAGTTAGGATTTTTGAAAATTGTGCGTTACAGAAATGGGAACCCCTATCACTAACGATAGCGCGCGGCGTACCGAATCGAGAAAATAATTTTTTGAGGAAATTAACTACGACTCGGGCGTCATTCGTAGGAAGAGCTTGGGCTTCGGCCCAACGTGAAACATAATCAACGGCAACTAAAATATATTTATTCCCGAAGCTAGAAGGAAAAGGGCCGACAAAATCAATCCCCTAGAGGTCGAAAACTTCGCACTCTAGGAAATAATTTTGTGGCATTTCATTTTTATTCGAAATATTCCCCGACCGTTGGCAACTATCACACCTACTCACAAAGGCATGCGCGTCTTTAAACAGGCTGGGCCAGTAAAAACCCGCGCTTAACACTTTGTGAGCGGTGCGAGCAGCTTGATAGTGCCCACCTGTCGGTCCTTCATGCAAATGTTTAATAATATCTAATCCTTCATCGAAAGAAACACACCTCCTGATCACTTGGTCGGCACAAATTCTGAAAAGATGCGGGTCCTCCCAAAAATAGTTTTTTAGCTCAGTAAAGAATTTCTTCTTTTGCTGAGATGAAAACTCTTTTGGGAGCACACGAGCCACTAGATAGTTGGCGATGCGGGCAAACCAAGGAGAAGTAGATGTGTTAATTATGAACAGCTTCTCATCAAGAAAATAGTAATGAAAAGAATTTTCGTCTAATTGTTCTATAAACGGGTTGTCTAGGCGCGAAAGGTGGTCGGCGGCCAAGTTCTCGGCACCTCGCTTATCACGGATCTCTAAGTCAAACTCCTGGAGGAGTAAGACCCAGCGAATCAAGCGAGGCTTGGCATCCGTTTTAGAGAGAAGATATTTGAGGGCCGAGTGGTCCGTAAAAACAATAATTTTCGAAAGAGTAATATAAGGGCGAAATTTGTCAAATGCGAATACTACAGCTAAGAGCTCCTTCTCGGTTATGGTGTAATTTTATTGTGCAGATGTGAGTGTTTTACTAGCGTAATAAATGGGGTGGAAGTTTTTGGAAATACGTTGACCTAGTACGGCTCCCACCGCATAACTACTCGCATCACACATTATTTCAAATGGAAGATCCCACACCGGAGCTATCATGATTGGCGCATTAACTAATTTTTCTTTTATTAAATTGAAGGCAGCTAGACAGAGGTCATCAAAGATGAATGGGGCGTCTTTTTCTAAGAGATGGGTAAGGGGCTTGGTGATTTTGGAAAAGTCCTTTATGAAGCGGCGGTAGAAACCCGCATGACCCAGGAAACTTCTTATGGCTTTTATGTTCGTAGGTGGCGGCAGTTTCTCGATAACTTCTATTTTCGCAACGTCTACTTCAATAGCCCTTTCAAAAATTTTATGTCCCAAAACTAACCCTTCCCTTACCATAAAATGACATTTTTCCCAATTTAAGGCGAGGTTAGTTTCTTCGCATCGCTCTAAGACTTTTTCAAGGTTCTCTAAGCAACTATCGAAGGAATTCCCGAAGACGGAGAAATCATCCATGAAGACTTCCATAATGCTTTCTACGTACTTGTCAAAGATGGCGAGCATACATTGTTGGAATGTAGCCGGCGCATTGCACAATCCAAACGGCATTCTTCGGTAGGCGAAGATGCCGAAGGGACAAGTAAACGTAGTTTTCTCCTGGTCCTCGGGGGAGATGGGGATTTGAAGATACCCCGAGAGGCCATCGAGAAAACAATAAAAGTTATGTCCGGAAAGTCGTTCTAAAATTTGATCAATGAACGGCAAGGGGAAGTGATCCTTGCGGGTGGCATCATTCAACTTACGGTAATCTATACACATTTTCCATCCGGTCACCGTCCGAGTCGTTATTAATTCATTATTTTCATTACTTACGACCGTTATCCCTCCCTTCTTTGGTACTACCTGAACTGGGCTAACCCACTTACTGTCGGATATAGGATAGATAATTCCTGCGTCTAACAATTTCATAACCTCGCCCTTAACTACGTCTTTCATGTTTGGGTTTATACGGCGCTGAGGTTGTATAGAGTTACGTGAATTATCTTCCATTAAGATTTTATGAGTGCAGAAAGATGGGCTTATGCCCTTAATATCAGATATCTGCCAAGCAATAGCTTGGCGATGCTTTTGTAAAATTGAAAGAAGTTTATCCTTTTGTGCATCCGTGAGGTAGGCCGAAACTATGACAGGCAGCTTGGATTCCTTTTCTAAGAAAGCGTATTGAAGGTGCTCTGGTAGTTCTTTCAGTTCCAAGGTAGGGGGGTCATCATACGAGGTTTTGGAAATTTGTTCTTTTTCAAAAACTATGTCCTCGTACACTTTTTTATATGTAAAATTAAAAGGGGTGTTGCTAGCGGCCATGGAGGCTTCGTGCAGCGATTCAGTTGGAAAAGTAGAAGAGGAACAGAAATCAAAAAATTCTTTTTCAAAATCAGAGGGGCGAGTGGAGGATTCTTCACTTAGGTGTAGAGATTCAGTTGGAAGAGTAGGAGAGGAACAAAAATTGGAAAATTCTTTGTCAAAATCAGAGGTGGGAGAGAAGGATTCTTCACTTATGGTATCCATGAAAAAACAGGAGTCATCATTAGCTAGTGTGTTCTTCATCGAGGGGGTGATAGAGAAAGTTACCTCATCGTCGCCCACTCGAAGGAAGAGCTTACCATTGCTTACATCAATGATAGCTCGGGAGGTGGCAAGGAAGGGTCGGCCAAGGATCAGGGGAACCTCGACGTCTTCTTCGATGTCTAAAATGACAAAGTCCACCGGGAAGATGAACTTGTCAACTTTGACTAGGACGTCCTCCACTATTCCTAACGGGTATTTGACTGACCTGTCGGCTAGCTGGATACTCATGCGTGTGGGGTTGAGACTACCAATTCCTAACTTTTTAAACAACGAGAGGGGCATAAGATTAATACTCGCACCTAAGTCGGCTAAAGCGTGTTTGACAAAGAGATCACCAAAGACACACGGGATAGAGAAACTACCCGGGTCACTAATTTTCTTCGGTAATCCGTTTGTCAAAACCGCTGAGCACGCGGCATTTAACGTGACATGAGAAAGGTTCTCTAACTTCTTCTTGTTGGTTAGGAGGTCCTTAAGGTATTTTGCGTACTTAGGCATCTGGGATATGGCTTCGTGGAAAGGCAGATTTATGTGGATTTGTTTAAACATTTCTAAAAAACGGGTGTATTGATCATCCTGTCGTTGTTTATTAAGTTCGGAAGGGTATGGCGGGGATGGATTATTTTTAAAGGTGGGTGGTGGAGTGAGTTGTTGTTCTAAAATAGGAGTGATACTTTCTTCGGCAGAGGGTGTAATTTTGAAAACGGGAACGGAGCTTTGATTTTTTAAAACGGGAGCGGAGCTTTGATTTTTTAAAACGGGAGTGGAGCTTGCCTCGGGTTCTTCACTTACCATACCAGGAACTTTCTTCCCACTCCGAAGAGTTATAGCTTTCGCTTGCTCTCTCGGGTTGGGCTCGGTATTGGAAGGAAGAGACCCTACGGGTCGCTCAGAAATCATTTTAGCGAGCTGTCCTACCTGGTTTTCTAAGTTTTTAACACTTCCGGTTAAGGTCCTAATCGTAGCGTCATTAGCATTCATGTATTTTGAAAACACTTCCTCCAAATTTGGAGGTTTTGGAAAACTTTGAGGAGGTGGTGGTGGAGTAGAAAAATCACTTTGCGGTGGCGGGCGCACAGCATTCGATGGATTGCTCCACGAAAAATTCGGATGATTTCTTAACGCAGGATTATAACTATTCGGAAAATTAAAACCAGGAGGATGATAATTCACAGCAGAAAAATTATTAAAAGAAGTTTTAGGCATATTATTTACATAATCCAAATGTTCGGCGGGAGGAGTTGCAGATTCCCATACCTGAGGGGCGGAGGCAGCAGTCATCTCCGTAATTTTTTTGCTTAATATTTCAACTTGCAGTGCGAGTTGGGAGATGTTGTCCACTTCAAATAGACCTGCAGGTTTGTTTGGGCGGGACCTAGGCACATTCCACTGGTAAGTGTTCATGGCCATGTCTTCAAACAGCTCAAGAGCTGCTTCCATGGTCTTATGGTTTAAAGTACCGCCAGAAGCTGCGTCTATCATTTGCTTCGTGCTTTGATTTAGCCCATTATAAAACGTCTGTACCTGCAACCATACAGGCAGAGCGTGATGTGGGCATCGTCTTAATAATTCTTTAAATCTTTCCCAGGTTTCGTAAAGGGTCTCTGAGTCTATTTGTCCAAAGGCAGAAATATCATTCCTAAGTTTAGCAGTTTTAGCAGGCGGAAAATACTTGGCCAAAAATTTTTCAGTTAATTGCGTCCAAGTAGTTATGCTATTTTTAGGAAGGGTGTTCAGCCACTGCTTAGCCTTAATTCTAAGAGAGAAAAGAAATAATCTTAGCCTAATAGCATCATTTGTGACACCATTTATCTTGAAGGTGTCACAAATCTCAAGAAAGCTGGCTATGTGTGCGTTCGGGTCTTCATCTTGAAGCCCGTCAAATTGCACATACTGCTGCACCATTTGAATTATGCTAGGCTTCAGTTCGAAATTATTATTATTTATTGCAGGGCGAACTATACTAGTTTCTGTACCCTCGAGATTTGGTCGTGCATAATAGGACATAGGCCTATGCACGACTTCCTCTACGTTGGGTTCTGCCATTCTTAAGGTAGAAAATGACTCGGAATCCTCAACCGGCACTTGGGTAGTAGGGCCTTGAAATCGCGATCTTCTCCGAAGAGTACGCTCAATTTCGCGGTCCAGGTCCAAAGTAACCGACGGACTACCGCGGGTCATACACTAGAAGAAGAGAGGAGAAGAAAGACTAGAAAATAAAAGAGCTAGTGAAGTCGAAAAAAAAAATTTTTGAAATAGATTTTTTATGTTTTAACTCCCGAACTTCCCAAGGGCTACCCGGTGAAGGGTTCGCAAGGTACTAGACAAGATAGTGGCATTTAGAGCCACTTTGCCCTTTTCGAGAGAATTAGGTGGTGTAGAAAAATTTGTGATGTGTGTTTCTATTAAGTCGGAGGTAATTAAAATCCAGCCATTTAACTCTGAGCGAGTAGGCGGAAAATAAAAGCTACACTCACGCACTCGACAGAAAATTAAAACACACCCACTCTACAGAAAGTAAACACACTCTACTGAAATAAAGCCTGCCAATTAACTCAAGTGAGTAGGCGGAAAAATAAAAATACGCACACTTCCTTGAAATAAATCCAGCCAATTAACTCAAGTGAGTAGGCGAAAAAATTAAAAATACGCACACTTAACAAAATCCAGCCATTTAACTCAAGTGAGCAGGCGGAAAAATAAAAATACGCACACTTGCTTGAAATAAATCCAGCCAATTAACTCAAGTGAGTAGGCGGAAAAATTAAAAATACGCACACTTAACAAAATCCAGCCATTTAACTCAAGTGAGTAGGCGGAAAAAAATTAAGGAGGAGGCTGAGAAAGAGAAGTGATAAAATTAATATATTCACGTTTTCAATTTATCAACGAGCGTTGCCTCCCCGGCAACGGCGCCAAAAACTTGATTGTCTCGGAGATATCTGCAAGGAGAAAATACCAAACTAACAATTCATCAAGGCAAGTATACCTATCGAAATGCAGCTAGGGGACACAAGTGTCGTATTGAAATCCGGGAACAGTTGAGTAAGCTTACTCACACGAAATCTATTATTTTATCGACGGAAAAATTAAGTTTTTGAGAAGAAAGCTGAACGTGCTAAAGGAAGAGAACTACTTGCAATGAAAGAGTGTTATTTGCATGAAAAGTTAAAGAGAGCTAAAAGAGCAATTAACTTAAGCTTAGTAACGATGAAGGGGAAAATGCACTCGATCAGAAATCACCTCGGCAAGAGTGGTTAGAAAAATACGATAAATAAACCTAAGCTAATTAGGGTAAAGGTCCTTGACCGTGGAGGTTCCATGAATATTGACACGCTTCTCTCGAAGGTCGTGCCTAACTGAGTTTAGGAAGGTCCGACCGACTTTCGCCTAAATCGGAGGCCTAAAACTCGCTTTACGCGGTGAACCCCTCTAATGGATTTTACTCCAATCCGGGAGATTTGAACGTCTGCCTCTCTCGAGGGGTGCGAACAACTCCCTTTACTCTTGAGTGCTCATTTCAAACTTTCGGCCTCTCGGCTAGCCCAGAATGAAAGCAAAGGTGGAGAGTATATATCGATGATATACCTCCAACCCGTGATAAATCAAGAGTAATTCAAAGCTAAACCCTAAACAGAAAAGGTAAGATTCAAAGCATCATAACCTAATCACTCGAACCTCGGATCATTAAGATCGAGTACATGAAGGATTAGTTAATCATGGTGAGGTGGAAGAGGGGGGATGAGTAGAAGAACATAGTGAAAACAGAGCAGAAACGAAAGAGAAAACAACACTTTTATTAATGGAAACAGAGATCTTACAGCTTGAAAACTAGAGATTATAAGTGCATGGAAAGGTAAACTACGCTATCATTAACATTATACTACAGAACAAAGCTAGGAACTAATACAGGGAAAGCATAAAGCTAGAGCTACGAACTAAAAATGAAAATACATGCTTAAAAAGTTCAGAAATACAAAGGACAGAACCTCCCCTCTCCAAGCAAAAGGTGTCCTAAAACCCCTGGAGTTGGGCTCTATTTATAGAATTTTTCGGGTCGGGTCACGCCCCCCTGTCACGCCCTGGTCGGGCGTGACCCTGGGGCGTGACACATTCGGCGCGACTTTTTCGGGCAGGAATTGAATTCTGACAAAGTAGTTGATGTACACGCCCACAAGTCACGCCCTGGTGGGGCGTGTACCTGAGGCGTGTTCTTTTCGGCGTGACTTTGTTGAGCTGAAATTGAATGCAGGAGGTGACGGGCGGAATTGCTGAAGTACACGCCCATATGTCACGCCCGGGTCAGGCATGACCCTGGGGCGTGACACTTTCGGTGCGACGGTGGAGCGGGAAAAACGAGCGCGCTGCGGCGATTCCTCGGAACCTGGGGACACGCCTCTAGTACACGCCCGTGTCGGATGTGACACGTGCGTGACCGAGGGCGTGCACACTAAGTTTCCACGGAATGCAATTTCGAACCAATTGCTTCATTCCTCTGGGTACACGCCCTAGGTACACGCCCTGGTAGGGCGTGACCTTGGGGCGTGTCACAGCAAAATTCGGCTGAAAGCCGTGAAAACCTGCAAAAAGCAGAAAAAATGCATTAGCGACAAAAATATATACAAAGGGGAATCAAAACAAGTACTTTACAAGACATGATTTGCTGTAAAACCCCGAAAATATCCTAATAAAATTGACTGCAAACCGTATTATCAGAGGGTTTTCCATTGCTATTCTTCTTAAAATCCTTGTCTTTTCTTCATTCTTTCATGTCCTTTCTGTCCTTGTTTTTGTTTTCTGGACAGTCAGGCACAATGTGGCCTGGTTTCCTGCAATCAAAACAGATAATTTCTTTGTTATTTGATTTATCATACCTTGGCTTGTCATGCTCTTTGTGTGATCTTTTCCTGAAGTTCTTTCTGGCCATTTTGTAAAATCTTTTGGCCAGTAGACTAAGCAGCTCATCATTGTCTGTGACCTTGTCTTCAGGCTAATCTTCAGTGGCTTTGAAAGCTATTGACTTTTCCTTTCTTGTGGCTAGTGAGGCATCCTTCTGCTCTTCTTCTCTATTTTTGATGAGCAGCTCATAAGACTTGAGCTTGCCCAAGAGAGCTTCAGTGGTGATCTCATTGAGACTTCTGGCATCCTTGATTGGCCAGATCCTTGAGTCCCAAGTGCTTGGGAAGCACATTAGGATTTTGTCATTTAGCTCAGTCAATGAGATCTCTTTGTCCAAAGTCTTCAGTTCATTGACTATCAGGCTGAGTCTATTATACATTTCTTCTACTGACTCAGCTTCTCCTTTCTTGAAGTTCTCATTTTGGGTTATGAGGTGAGATCTTCTGTCTTTTCTCTCATCAGCTGATCCTGAGACTATTTCAGATAGCTTGTCCCAGATGTCCTTTGCTGAGTTGCATTCAGCTACCTTTTGGAATATCTCATCATACATAGTCTGGGCTAGAATGTTCATAGCTTTTGCATCTGCAACTTTCCATTTCTTTATCTCTGCATTTGTTCCTGATGGAGGTGGAACAACACTTGTACTTGTGTTCTCTGGAGGTCTTAGACACACTGTCAAAACAGAATTAAAAATGTCCTCATCAATAGAATTCATGTACAGTCTAATCCTTGCCTTCCAAAGTGCAAACTTGGATAGATTGCACACTGGAGGTCTGGTGCTAGCATAATCTTTATTTTGGGCCATGTTTTGTGAAGAAATAATTCTAATAACAAAAACTATAATAATCATATCTGACTATAGGGATCTTTGGGTTCAGGTATTAGCCTGTGCAACCACTAAGGTGTGGTATTTTTAACCAACCTCGCTCTGATACCAATTGAAATTGCAGGTTAGATCTGATATACTCTAGAGGGGGTGAATAGAGTATGGTGCTTGCTAAAAACCTTTTACAACTGTTGTTGTATTCCTAGGTGAACATGGAAGCAAATATCATAAAGTAAATCTAAACACAGAATAATCACAGAGCAATCACAATCCACGGCCAGAAATAAAAGAAAAACAAGCAATCAGAAGACACAAGGAGCTATAGTGGTTCCCCAATCAACCTGGGTACATCCACTCTTCTACCACCCTAGGTAGGAATCCACTATAGGATGAGTTGATCAGGTATTCTGGGCACCAATGAGCTTTTGATAAGGTGCTCAAAAACCAAACCAGATTTTTTGATCAGGTGTCTTACCACCACTGAGTTTTGATAAGGTCTCAAAAACCAAACACAAACTTTTGAAGGGAGTTTGAAAAACCCTTTACAGTAGAGAGAAAGAGAGAGAGAGAGAGAGAGAGAGAGAGAGATAGAGGGGGATGAGATGATCTTCTCTGTCAACATTCAGAGAGAAGATAGTGGATGTTGTCAAAGCTCCCCCTGAGATCTGTAGTTGTTCAGGAAGTGAAGCTTTGTAGTAGGGTGATAGGCCTTCAAATGACTTGATCTCCAGCAAAAGATGATTTCAGCAACAACTGAAATGTGAGGTGTCTGGAGTCTTGAATGATGATGACCTTTGAACACTTGAATCAAGAGAGATCTGAAAATTTCAGTTAGTTGATCTCCTTTGGTGATGTGTTCTTGTATGAATTCTTGAGACTGAGAATGTCTGCAACTCTTTCTCTTTCTCTTGTGTGATTGATGTTGTAAGAGCTGTTATTCTTGTTGTTGCAGAGAATTGTTCTATGTTCTGTGTTCTATAGCAGGAATGAATAATCTGATCTTTTATTCCTTTGATATGAATAGAAATGATCCTCTGTCCAAGATAGCCGTTAGCCTGTCAATAAATGACTTCCTTAATTGCATTTGTCTTCTGGATGAAAGTCCAATAAAACATTTCTTCGAAAATTCCTTGAAACTTGCTCCAGATTAATTAAAAACGGCTACAAGATCTCTGAATTAAATGCTGACAATAATTCCACAACTGTTCTGAATTTGAATCTTGAAAATCATCTAACTCTTCAGAAATCGTCGAACTGAGCTCCACTATCGTTGAACTGAGATCAGAGATTGGTCTTGGACATAAACAGAGATCGTCGATCTGAGCTCAACTATCGTCAAACTAAGCTAAGAGATAGAAACAAACTGGAGTTAAGAATCGTCGATCTGAGCTCGAAGATCGTCGAATGGAGTTCGACGACTTGTTGAAGTTGAGCTCAGAGATCATCTAATGGAGTTCGACGATCCGTCGAAGTGAGCTCAATGATCGTCGAATGGAGTTCGACGATTCGTCGTACTGAGCTCGACGAATTGACTTAGTCTCCAAAACTGAAAAACCTGGTCTTGAGGGCAGCTTCCAAACCTAACTACTAACCCTTAGACTCAATTCTAATTGACCTTTAGATCTATACAATGAGGTCAAAACAGGTTTCCTAAGAGACATAGTGATCCTGACCCAAATCAGTAATAGGGTGTTCCAACAACACGCCCGTGTCCAGGGCTGTGTCCCCCATTCGCCGTTGAAACCAACGCGTCTCGAAAATTATACGGGCACCCGAGACGCCCGTATTTGACCTGACACACCTGTGTCATCCAATACACGGTCGTGTTCCCGGCCGTGTTCCTCCATCGACATAGGCCAACAGCGACCCGAGACACGCACGGGTCTTGGACACGCTCGTGTCCCATTTGATATGACCGTATCACCACCGAACACGCCTGGGCTTCCAGGCCGTGTTTCACCCTCGAATAAAAATCGCCCAACAACCCGAGAAGGACACGACCTATGACACGCACGTGTCCTAGGCCGTGTTTGCCGCTCGACGATTGTCGACTCCAAATTTCATTGTCCACACGGCCAGGTCGTCGACCCAAGCACGACATGCCCTGGGACACGCCCGTGTCCCAGGCCATGTGCCGCCTGCCAAATTCCAAACTTGGCTCAAAATGCCTACCGTCGCTCTTTTGATTTTCAGGGCGTTACAACTCTCTCCCTCTTAAAAGAATTTCGACCACGAATTTTACATAAAGAAAAGATAAGCACAAAACTTAAACGGTACCTGAGCAAAACAACTCAAGGTACTCCTCAAGCATTATCTGCTCTCGCTCCCAAGAGAGCTCTTCCCGACCGCAATTGTCCCAATGGACCTTAACCATCCTGATCTCTTTATTGCGTAGCCACTTGACTTCTTAGTCTCAATTCGAACGGGCTTGACCTTCATCGTCAACCCATTCTCGACCGGCACTTGATCCACTACAATCACATGCGAAGGCTCTTGCACCGCCTTCTGTAGCACTAATATATGGAATACATCGTGTAGACCACTAAGCTCCATTGATAGCTTCAACCGATATGCTGCTTCAACGATCCGCTCCAGAACCTCAAACGGACCAAGTTACCTCGGGCTTAGCTTCTTCAAGCGCCGCACCCGTGAGACACCCTTGAACGACTTGATTTTCAAGTACACCCAATCGCCGACAGCGAACTCCATGTTCATGTGCTTGGCATTATAGTACTTCGCCTGCCGGTCTTGAGCGATAAGAAACCTCTCTCGAATCGTTCGAACCAAAGATATAGCATCATCCACCTCTTGGAGCTTGTACAACTTTTACTTACCCGTTTCCAACCAAGACAACATCATGCAACATCTTTTACCATAAAGGGCCTCGAAGGCCGCCATTTGTATACTCGCCTGCTAGTTATTGCTGTACGCGAACTCCACCAAGTAAAGATGATCTTCCCACTGCTTCCCAAAGTCCAGGACACACATGCGAAGCATGTCTTCCATTGTCCTATTGACCCTCTCGGTTTGCCCATCCGTCTGCGGATGAAAAGCTGTACTGAAACTCAGCTTTGTTCCCAACATCTGCTACACCAACCTCCAATCCTTGGACGTGAACCGCCCATCTCGGTCACTCACGATGCTGCGGGGCACACCATGAAGCCGCACAATATTGTCTACATTCAACTTTGCCAATTTCTCAACCAGATTATCCTTCCTATGCGGAATGAAGTGCGACACCTTCGTTAGACGATCTACGACCACCCAAATGGCGTTGTTCCCCTTTTGTGACCTCGGTAGCCCGTGCACAAAGTCCATGGTAATGTCGTCAAACTTCCATTCTGGAATAGTCAACGACTTCAAGAATCCTCCCGGCTTTTGGCATTCCGCATTCACTAAGGTGCACGTCTGGCACTTCGCCACGTACAATGCTACAACCTTCTTTAGTCCTGGCCACCAGAACAATTTCTTCACATCGCGGTACATCGTCGTGCTCCCCGGGTGAATCGTGTACTTGTTATGATGCGCCTCGTAAAACAATTCCACCCGCAAAGTGCGCACATTCGGGACGCACAGACGACCATTTTTCCAAAGCAATCCATCCTCAACAATGAATTGGGAATTTGACCAATCCAGAGCCTCAACCATGAGCTGCTTCATGCTACTATCCACATCCAAAGGCTGACGAATCCGATCAGACAGTTCATACTGAACTTCCGTCCAGTTTAATAGTGCTTCAGCACTCGACTACGAGTCTACGCAAGAGATCTCCAATGACTCCAACTCCCAAACCAACCGCTCATCATGGACCGACAGCCAATTGGCTTGAGCTGGGGCCCGACAACTCAATGCGTCCGCAACCGCATTGGTTTTACCAGGCACGTAGTGGATCTTGAATGTATAGTCCCCTAGGAACTCCATCCATCTACGCTGTCGCATGTTCAGATCTTTTTTATCCAACAAATATTTCAGGCTTTTATGGTCGGTATAGATATGGACCCTTACACCATACAAGTAGTGCCTCCACAACATCAAGGCAAAAGTCACTGCCTCTAACTCCAAGTCATAGATCGGATAATTCCTCTCGTGCACTTTCAGCTGTCTTGAGCCATACACTATAATGCTCCCACACTGCAGTACCACGCAACCAAAACCACTGCCCGAAGCATCGCTGTAGATTTCAAAGCCTTCGGTCCCACTTGGCGAACTCAGCACAGGCCCTGTAGTCAACCGACACTTCAACTCCTCAAAAGCTCATGCGCACTCCGGCGTCCAAACGAACTTCTGATCCTTCCTTGTCAAAGTAGTGAGAGGTAACGCTATCCGCGAGAAGTTCTCCACGAAGCGCCTATAATAGCCGGCAAGCCCCAGAAAACTCCGGACATCAGCTACCGTAGCAAGCACAGACCACTCTCATATCGCAACAATCTACGTCGGATCAACCGCAATCCCCTCTCCACTCACTATATGACCGAGGAACGCCACTGAGGACAACCAAAACTCGTATTTCGAGAACTTGGCGTACAATTGATTCCTCCTCAGCGTCTCCAATACCAAGTGAAGATGCCTGAATTGATGCTCCTCACTCTGCGAGTACACCAAAATGTCGTCGATGAAGACGATCACAAAATGGTCCAAGTACTCCCTGAAAGTCCTGTTCATCAAATCCATGAACACTAACGGCGCATTCGTCAGCCCAAACGGCATGACCGTAAACTCGTAATGCCCGTACCTTGTATTAAAAGCTGTTTTGGGGATATCACTCTCCCTTATCCTCAGCTGATAGTATCCAGATTTGTGATCCAACTTTGAGTACACCATCGACCCGACTAACTGATCAAATAGATCATCAATACTCGGGATCAGGAACTTGTTCTTTTCCATTATCTTGTTCAACTCCCTATAATCAATACAGAGTCTTAAGCTCTCGTCCTTCTTCTTAACAAAGAGGACCGGTGCGGTCCAAGGCGACGAACTTGGACGCACAAAACCTTGCTCCAACAACTCTTGAAGTTGCACCTTCAGCTCCGCCATCTCCTTAGGCGCTAGCCGATACGGAGAGCGTGACATAGGTTTCACACCTGACACTAGCTCAAAAGTGAAATCTATCTCCCATTAAGGCGGGGCTCCAGGAAGATCACAAGGGAACACATCAGGGTACTCAGCTACCACTGAAATACTATCCAACGTAGGCTTCGGCTTTGCAACCTCCACTAATGTAAAGAACAGCTCTACGCGAGCACGAACCACCTTCACCACCTGGAGAGCAGACATCAATGTCTTGCTCGACCCTTTCAAGCCCGTGAAAGTCGTCTCACGACCTGTTCCCAACTTGACTTCCTTGCGACCGCAATTGATATAAGCTTGCTGCTCCGAGAGCCAGTCCATGCCAAATATTACGTCGAACTCCACCAGCGGCAGTAGCGATGCTAGCAAATGGAACTCCTGACTCCCAATCCGAATCTGAGTGCCATAGATTCTCTCTGCGTGCATCGAACACCCATTGGGCAACAGTACATCCATTTTGTCCATCTCCATCAAAGAAGGTACTCTGATGTGTGATATGAAGCTTTCAGACAAAAAGGAGTGTGAAGCTCTCGTATCAAAGAGTGCCCTCGCCGGATACTCACAAATCAAAACAAATCTGAAACAAGTAGTGGTAAGGTAATACACGCATAACAAGTATTTAAAATTTAACTTGCTATAAATGTAAATCGTACCTGTCACCACATCCGCTTGTTTGATGGCCTCCTGTTGGCCAAGATTATAAACCCTCGGTTGAGCCGGAGCATAATGGGACGCGGTTGACTCCACCGCCTTGCCCTTCTCTTCATAATTTACTCCCGGATTCCTCTCGGACTTGGGACGTCCGCTCCAACAGTCACGGGCAAAGTGCCCCGGCTTCCCACAAGTAAAACATGCACCCGAGGTTCGAGCCATAGTCGCCCCAAAAGCACCAGAAGAAGGAGCTGGACCAGAAGTCCTAGCCTTCTTAAAGAACTTACGGTACCCAGACTTTGAGGTAGTCGGCACCTTGAACTCGGACTTCTTATCACCAAAGCTTTTCTTTGCTTGTACATTCTTCATATCTTTTTCCAAAGAGCGGGCCGTGTTGACCAGGATCAAGAAGCCCAGCGTCATCGGCCCCGAGAGTAGTAGCCTCAAGTCATCTCTCAGACCTTCGTAGAAACGGTTGGTCTTATGCTCCTCATCCGCAAACGTAGAGCTAGCATAACGACCCGACCGAGTAAACTCGTGGAGATACTCATCCACGCTTCTCTCTCCTTGCACCAATTTCAGAAACTCATTCTCCAAATCAATCCTCTGAGTCGGAGGGAGGTACCTAGCCAAGAACAGTCGCGAGAACTCCTCCATCGAGACGTCTGTAACTTGTCTTCCCCTCAAGAGGTGTAGCTCCAAGCCTTCCCACCACAATCTAGCATCACTATCCAGAAGGAACATAGCTATAGTAGTCATCTACCACTCCTCCATTTCAGTAGCTGTCAGGACTCTCTTCACTCGGGAGAGCCAATCTTCAGCTTGCGATGGGGTTCCCAACACCGAGAACACAGGAGGATTAAAGCTCATAACGTGCTTGAGCTTCCTTTCAGTTGCTCGCCTCGGCACCAAAGGCTCCACTACTACCTGCTCCAATCTTGTCGGCTCAACCTCTGGAAGAGGTACGTGCTCCATCACAGGAGCGGGCTACTGCATTTGCCTTGCAGGTTGCGCATTGATCATGACAAACACTACTTCGACAACCAATCGTATGGTTTCAGTCAATGGAGGTGTTGCAGGAGCATCATTTGGTGCACTACTAGCCTCAGAAACAAGGCATTCTGACGGCCCTGCACCGCTTCTGGTCACCTATAGTTGTACAAAACACTGTTAAGCGACCAAACAAAATTGCAAACAACAATTATAGGAACACGCAGGTTCATCAAACACGTGTATTTTCATTCTTAAGTGGACATTCATGGGTTCTTTTGCTGTTATAACGATGACGCACACACATATGCTCACCACCCCTTAAAAAGTATTCGCCCAAAAATTCATTTTAAGCCCGACCGAAACTAGGAGTCTGATACCAAATTATAACACCCCCTATCCGTCACATATCATATAACAGTAGGTCCGGCCGGTGCCCAACGCCATATACCACAGACAGACCGGAAGGTTACTCAATGGAAACCATCCAACAAATAACAACGTCCTACACAGAGCATTCTAGCGGAAGCAATTTTAATTGTTACAATAATAAAGAACCCAACACTACCATGAATGTCCACTGACAAGCTATTTACCGCACTAGCATTGTAAGGCTTTAAGGCCTTACAATTGTTTACTCAAATAGAAGTGTTTTCCAAAGCTCGGCACGCAGGCCGACCATACATGAATAAAAGAAAACACTAAGCATTAGGCCTGATGAATTGTAAATTTACCTAGTGTTATGTACATTACTTAAGTCGTTTTCATTTATTTTTGTTATTTTTATTTGTTTTTATTCAATAAAATGCTCCTATTTTTGTAAATATTATACTAACTTGTTTTAGTTTATTTTTCATTAAAAAAGTCAAAATCTGCAAAAAAAATGCCACGTCACGCCCGTGACAAATTGGTCACGCCCGTGACAAGGGCGTGACAGCTCAAAATCCCGTGAAATCGGCGCGAAGAATTCAAGCTCGACGATCGTCGACACGCCCGGCCACACGCCCGTGTCAATCTGACACGGGGCGTGACCAAGCCCGTGTCTATCCCGTTCGACGATCAAGGCTTCCAGTTCGACGAATCGTGCTCAACGATTGTCGACTCAACCCGACACGCCCAGAGTCACGCCCGTGACCTGGGGCGTTACTTTCTCCACCTGGCCCGACAAACTGCCGCCGGCAAATCCCGAAGTCAACAACGCCTTTAATCGCCGAACGACACGCCCACCGTCACGCCCGTGACCTGGGGAGTGACCGCCGCGTTTTCTACCGCAAAGTCAAATCGTCGTCAAATCCGTCAGATCACCGAATTCTGCTGTTTAATAATGCTGACACGGCCACCAACACACCCGTGTCGGAGGGCGTGTGTAATGCCCCAGATTTTTTTGATTGCGTACGCTTGATGGGCGTTACGTTGGCTTTGACCGTTGTTCGAGCATGGGTTTCCCGTAGACTTTCGAGTGGCTGTTTTGGTAGCCTAGTTGCACGATTCCCCAGCAAGCCGGAGTCCCATTGGGAGACTCGGTGAGGCCTCTTAGGGAATGCTTGCACTGTTTTCGAGCCCGGGTAATGTTGCTCAAAACGGGTTGATGATACAGCAAACAAAAAATGGTAAAATGTTCTTAAGGCAAAAATGGTCTAGGACGACACAGAAACATTTTTCAAAACAGGGAAAAATGGTCGTTTTTGTGCATGACACGCCCCCTAACACGAGCGTGTCGTGGCGTGACGCAGGGCGTGACCTGGGGCGTGACCTCCTTGACTCGACGAATTTTTCTTGCGTCGAGTTGAGCTCGATGAATGGGGTACACGCCCCGTGACACGGGCGTGTCACGGGCCGTGTCCCGCTATGTTGAGTGTCGAGTGTCGAGTGTCGAGTGTCGAGAGAGGGGACACGGCCTGTGACACGGGCGTGTCACAGGGCGTGTCCAGCTTTGTAGAGTGTCGACACTTTGAGTCGATAAGATGTCGAGACACGGGTTACACGCCCTAGGTCCCGGGCGTGACCGAGCGTCACGGGCGTGTACCCGGCCGTGTACCTTATGGATAAACCTGGATTTGCCGACTTTCTGTGCTGCTTAAGGTACACGCCCTGTGACACGGGCGTGTCACAGGGCGTGACAGGGCCGAAAATCAAAATTTTCCAGTTTTTTTGTGTCGTTCATTTCCTTGATTCTGGATCAAATGGACCAGCTCGGTTCTGGAGGAAATAAGGCCGAAACAGAGATTTCTCCTCCTCATTTCACCTTCTTCTTCATCTTCTTCCTCATTCCAAAAGGAACTCAAGGGAGCAAAGCTAAGACAAGAGAAGGAAAGAGAGGAGCAGCCGTCGCGGTGTCATCTCGGTTCAGGCAAGCGGTGTTCTTCACCCTTGCCAATCTTATTTCTTGTTCTTTGATTGTGCAAAATAGCTAGTTTTTCTCTTTCAAGTTTCCTAGCTTGTTCTTCTTATTTTGTGTTGTACCTCACTAGCCTGATTATGCTTATTTTTGTTTAGTTATCAATCCTCTTGATCCTCATCGAATTTCCCTATGCTCAATGAATTCGTATGCTATGTTGATTCATGTAGTTTATCTTGTTCATGTGATTCATGTAGCTAAGTTGAGTCATGTTCATGTAGCCTTTCTTATTTATGTGATTCTTTCTTGTTCCTAATCATGTGATTCATGTAACTAAGTTAATCAAACGCTATCAAGTTTGACATAACTTTGACAATTTGTAGTCATGAGTGAGAACGAAGGAAGGAAACCTGTTTAGCTTGGGTTCTGGTGAGTTTTGCGAGGCGAATTGTGAACCATAGCAGGAGCGTTTGTGTGAGGAGTCTACAAGGGGTGGTGTGGTTTCATCCTTGGTGGCCACCGTATTATGTTTTATGGTATGGAATACCATTTTGGCACCGATTTGGGCTGGCTTTTATTGGTGCGTTCCACTTTAGGGCCGCCAATAAAAGACCCTTGCGGAATCGAACTTAACCGCTGCTTATGTTTCACTAGTATGGTTGTTTCTTGTTCTAAAGATGATGAATTGGGCATGTGTATTGCCTTTTTGCTCCTGCGGGTTGAGCAGGACTTGATGAAAATTGTACGCACTTGGTGCGTTTGGCACTTTGGATTGACAGTATTTAATACTTGTTTTCCACCTGTTTTTGTTCACTCATTTTACTTACATGAAACATTGCTACGGGGTCGGTAAGCCCCTTCGTCATATTTTCTGAACTTCCTACTATATTGTGTAGCTTTGATGATTGCTGAGGTGTTCTTTCTTGAATGCCTCAGGTGCAGGGTGTAGCCGGTTGAGCGGCTAGTGCTTGGGTAGAGTTTCTTGGGAGCTAGCCGAGCTTACATAGCGAGGTAGTTCTTTTCTTTGTTGTACAGACATACTTGTGCCCCAATGGGTTCGTGTCAGCCTGTTGGCGCCCATTGGTGGTTTTCTTTACTTGTGATATATGAATACTAGCCTGCTCATGTGACTCATTTGGATGAGATGATGTCTTCTTGCTCTTGGGAAGGATTTATGGTAGGTTGCATTAGGTATTTTGAAGCTAAACAAAATCTATTATTGTATAACATGCATAACATGTTTTGGTCACCGAACATGTATTTTCCAAATAACGTAACCAAGATGATTTCTTATATTATTCTAAATATAAACTGTGCATATAGGAGATCGTCATAAGTAAACCAAGTATTTTCGCCGCGTACAAACACACATTTTGATTCCTAAGGCCGAGGGATACAACCATTAAACTAAACGGTTTTCGTGCATTTAACTGATGGATTTCCACTAATAAAGTAAGCGTCAAGGGTTTGCCTGAGCGTGTGCAGTTATCCCCTGCACGACATGGCATCATAACCCGTAGTTCCTCTTGCTCTGATATGATGTACTCGTTGAGGAAATGCGGGTTGTGACAGTTGGTATCAGAGGCGAGGTTTGCTTGACAATTGGTCGGGAAAACTTTCCTTTTTGTCATTGTCGTAAGCATCATATCATACACACACCGAGGTGCCATCAGTATGTCTTGGCCGAAGCACGCACACTACACTCATGGCATGAATAAAAGTATACGGGGCATATTATGTAGTATGGGATGCATAATATGTTATTGTATATGGATCCACCATAGGGGCAACATGTGCGGGTTATGTAGTATGGGATGCATAACCTTACCACATGGATGTGACTAGCACGTTTTCTTTTCTTCGTTGCATGCAATGCTATGTAATATGGGATGCATAGCATTGTGATGCGTACGACCGCTCATGGCATGCATTAAGGCCTTTTTCTAGAATGCATCGCACAACACGCATAATATAACATTGCATGAGCACAACGTGCCAAGCTAAGATTTACATGATGACACCTGTACACACATGGGTTTGGGTCAAACATAGTCATGCATTCATGGTTTAGGCACAAGTTAGTGGGATGACAGTGAGTCATCTTAGGCTAGGCATAACATCATTTTCATATTCCCAGAGCAAGATAGCAGTTGATGTTCATATCTCTATTGTCTGTACATCGTAGTTGGGTGTTTTGTTGGGTTGGAGTTTGCTAAGGGTGAACGTGTTTATAGGATGTCGAAGCGTCCAGTGACAAGGCAAACTCCCCAATCTGAGGACGAATCTTCGGGCACGCAGAATAATGCCCTGATGGATAGTCTACGCCAAAGTAATGAGGCTTTGACGAGGCAGGTGCAGGAAGTGCAGTCCCAGCTCCAAGCTATGTCATCAGCGATGTCTGGGCTGGCACCAAGAGTGCAAGAGACTGTCAGAGGCCCCACTATTTCTACTCCTTCCGTGACAGTGATACCCCCAGTTGTGGTTCCTCCTGCGATGACTTTCATCTCGCAGTTTCAGCGACTTGGACCACCGACCTATGATGGAAAAGCAGACTTTGTGATCTTGGATGATTGGGTGATCACGTTGGAAGAGATGTTTGTCTATTCTGGCGTTACTGAAGACCAGAAGGTGATGCTTGCCGCCTATCAACTAAACGGGTTGGCTAAAGGTTGGTGGTTGCGAGAAAAGGAAAGCCTAGAGGCGGGATGTTCGTGGGAAGCCTTCAAAGACCTGTTACGACGCAAGTTTCTGCCGTCAGTTGAAAGGAATCGCCTGATGAATGACTTCTTGTACCTGAAGCAGAGGAAACTCACAGTTACTGAGTATGAAATTGAGTTTAGCAACCTAAGTCGGTTCGCTCTGAGCTTGGTGACTACGGAAGCTGACCGAGTAAAGAGATTTCTTGGCGGCCTCCGCAGTGATGTTCAACAGTTTGCAAGCGCTTATGGAGCGACAAGTTACACCAGTGTGGTTGAGGCTGCTTTGAAGGTGGAAGCGATAGAAAATGCAAAACAAAGAGGGCAGCTGATGAGGAAGGATAAGAGACAGCTGGTGGGAGAGAAAAGCTCCCAAGAAGCAGACGTAAGAAAGAAGAAGAAGGAAACATGTAGCTTTTGTGGCCGAGCAGGTCACCCGTTTGAGAAATGTTTCAAGCGGTTGGGGATGCAGAAGAAGGAGCAGGTGCACGCCATTCAGGGTGCGCCAAACAGAGGCTTGGAGTGTACAAGTTGTGGGGGAAGAGGTCATGATGTGGGCCGCTGCTGGGTAAAAGACAAGGTGTGCTTTCAGTGTGGCAAACAGGGACATCTCAAGGCAAGGTGCCCACAAAACCAGCCCGTGCTGCAGCCAATGCCACTCCAGGCTTTGCCTCCGCCTCCGCGTTTGGACAAAGGAAAAGGGAAGTTAAATGTGATTTCTTCAGAGGAAGCTCAGATGTCACCCCAGGTTATCTCAGGTTCGATTCATTCCTCTGGTTCACGTTTTGTTTATGCCTCTTACGCGTAGTTCTTAGCTATATATGGACCCTTATTGGAAACTTTAAGTTAAAGAATCGTTGGGCGCGTGTTCTCTTCGATTCTGGTGCGACACATTCATTTGTGGCTCGAACCTTTCTAGATCGGTATCATTTGACACCAGATCGAGTGGGGAATGCCTTTTTGGTGAAGTTTCCTTCCGGTGCTTCTGTGGTTGTAGACTGGGGTCTTATTGATTGTCCCATTTTGTTGGAGGATTTCTTAGCGAAGGCTGATTTCAAGGTGATCGATTTGGAGGATTTTGACGTCATTCTGGGCATGGACTGGTTATCCCGCTATGACGTCGTCATCCAGTGCAAAGGGAAGCGCTTGGATTTTATCAAGGACAATGGTCAGCCGGGAAGTGTTTATGGTGATTCTTGCCAGGAGTCTCCAGGGATTTCGGCGGTATGTGTTCGGACGTTGTTTGTTTCCGACTGTTTTGCTTGTCTCGTCTCAGTTATGGGGACTCGTGCGGCTTTGCCGTATTTGGAGGAGATTCCTGTTGTGCGTGAATTTCCAGATGTTTTTCCTACTGATCTTCCTTGTCTTCCCCCTGATCGTGATGTCGAGTTCATTATTGATTTGGAACCGGGTACGCGGCCTATTGAGAAAGCGCCATACAGAATGGCCACGCGTGAGCTAGCAGAGTTGTGTACCCAGCTGGATGACCTATTGGCAAAGGGGTTTATCAGGCCAAGTTCATCACCGTGGGGTGCACCGGTGTTATTTATGAAGCAAAACATTTTTCAAAACAGGGAAAAATGGTCGTTTTTGTGCATGACACGCCCCCCGACACGGGCGTGTCGGGGCGTGACCCAGGGCGTGACCTGGGTCGTGACCTCATTGACTCGACGAATTTTTCTTGCATCGAGTTGAGCTCGACGAATGGGGTACACGCCACATGACACGGGCGTGTCACGGGCCGTGTCCCGCTATGTCGAGTGTCGAGTGTCGAGTGTCGAGAGAGGGGACACGGCCTGTGACACGGGCGTGTCACAGGGCGTGTCCAGCTTTGTAGAGTGTCGACACTTTGAGTCGACAAGATGTCGAGACACGGGTTACACACCCTAGGTCCCGGGCGTGACCGAGCCGTCACGGGCGTGTACCCAGCCGTGTACCTTGTGGATAAACCTGGATTTGCCGACTTTCTGCGCCGCTTAAGGTACACGCCCTGTGACACGGGCATGTCACAGGGCGTGACAGGGCCGAAAATCAAATTTTTCCAGTTTTTTTGTGCCGTTCATTTCCTTGATTCTGGATCAAATGGACCAGCTCGGTTCTGGAGGAAATAAGGCCGAAATAGAGATTTCTCCTCCTCATTTCACCTTCTTCTTCATCTTCTTCCTCATTCCAAAAGGAACTCAAGGGAGCAAAGCTAAGACAAGAGAAGGAAAGAGAGGAGAATCCATCGCAGTGTCATCTCGGTTCAGGCAAGCAGTGTTCTTCACCCTTGCCAATCTTATTTCTTGTTCTTTGATTGTGCAAATTGCATTTTTGCTCCTGCGGGTTGAGCAGGACTTGATGAAAATTGTACGCACTTGGTGCGTTTGGCACTTTGGATTGACAGTCTTTAATACTTGTTTTCCACCTGTTTTTGTTCACTCATTTTACTTACATGAAACATTGCTACGGGGTCGGTAAGCCCCTTCGTCATATTTTCTGGACTTCCTACTATATTGTGTAGCTTTGATGATTGATGAGGTGTTCTTTCTTGAATGCCTCAGGTGTAGGTTGTAGCCGGTTGAGCGGCTAGTGCTTGGGTAGAGTTTCTTGGGAGCTAGCCGAGCTTACATAGCGAGGTAGTTCTTTTCTTTGTTGTACAGACATACTTGTGCCCCAATGGGGTCGTGTCAGCTTGTTGGCGCCCATTGGTGCCTTTCTTTACTTGTGATATATGAATACTAGCCTGCTCATGTGACTCATTTGGATGAGATGATGTCTTCTTGCTCTTGGGAAGGATTTATGGTAGGTTGCATTAGGTATTTTGAAACTAAACAAAACCTATTATTGTATAACATGCATAACATGTTTTGGTCACCGAACATGTATTTTCCAAATAACGTAACCAAGATGATTTCTTATATTATTCTAAATATAGACTGTGCATATAGGAGATCGTCATAAGTAAACCAAGTATTTCCGCCGCGTACAAACACAAATTTTGATTCCTAAGGCCGAGGGATACGGCCATTAAACTAAACGGTTTTCGTGCATTTAACTGATGGATTTCCACTAATAAAGTAAGCGTCAAGGGTTTGCCTGAGCGTGTGCAGTTATCCCCTGCACGACGTGGCATCATAACCCGTAGTAGGGCTGAGCATATTATTCGAAACTCGAAAGTCGCTCGAAAATCGTTCGAAAATTGCGCCGAATCGGAATCGGTTAAAATTGATTCGACTCAATTTGAGTCGATTCAATTTGACTCGAATCTGATTTCGAGTCGATTTCGAGCCAGCCCTGAATTGCTCGAAATATGATTCGAATCAACTCGAATTTATTTAAAAAATTATGTATTTATTAATATATTTCTATTTTAAGATTAAAAATAACAAAATTTAAACCTAAATAAAAAAATGAAGGTTTTAATTGTTTCATTTTGCTAAATTTATTTGTTTCTCAATTTAATTTTGAGCTAATTAGGAATAAAATGAAAAATTGCTCAATTTCGAGCCGATTTGATTCGGTTTCAAGCCGATCCGATTCGATTTCGAGCAGACTCGATTCGATTTCGAGCCGACTCGGAATCGAGTCATTTCGAGTCGAGTCGAGTCGACTCGACTCGAAATCAATTTCGATTTCGAGTCGATTTCGAGCCGAGTTCGAGTCGAAAATTTCGATTTCGAGCCGAGCCAAAACCGCTCGAACTCGACTCGATATCAGCCCTAACCCGTAGTTCCTCTTGCTCTGATACGATGTACTCGTTGAGGAAATGCGGGTTGTGACAGCGTGTACTTGAAAATTTTTGCCTATAAAAAGGCAGCTGCTGTATGAGTTCAGGGTTCCAACTTTTGAACCATTTTGTTGACTAGGGCTGTTGTTTGGAGCTTTCTTAGTGCTATGTAAGGATCCCCCCTCTCCTTTTTAAGTTTGTATGTTTGAGCTCTTGTAATCAACCCTTTTTTGTAATAAAAATCATTATTATTTCATCCTTACATGCTTTGAAATTTCTCCAAAAAGCCTCCTTTTCATCAATCATATGTACTTTTATTTTCATTTTCATGGTGCGTGTGTGCGTGTATGAGCTTAAAATTGCGAAATTTATGTTTTAAAACGAAAACCTTTTTATTTTACTTCCATTTTTATCAAATTTCTAGCCGTTACTATGGCCATTTTTTTATCATATTCTTTAAAGAATCGGATAGACTTAGGGTTTTACTGTCATTTTCTGTTTTTACACCTTTTTAACCCGATTTACAAAGCTTTAAAAACAGATAATGCGTTATTATAATTTTTCAAGAACTTAGATTTCTGCAATTACAAAAAATATTTTCGCTCGAACAATTTTTATTTTCACTTTTTATGCATTTCTATCAAAATCTAACGGTAAAAATGTAAACGTTTTAATTTTTCGGCACTTGCCTTTCTCACTTTAATTTGAAATCTTTTTGCTCAAACAATTTTTATTTTGCCTTTTTATGCATTTCTACTGCATTACAGCGGTAGAAATGCAGTCATTTTATTTGTTCAATAACTTTGTTTTTCTTATTTTACGCCCGAGTGTGTGCGTGTATGAGATATTTTTCAGCTCCTAAGTTTAATTATGCAAGTGCGTGTATTGTTGCCAAATGACCACCATTGCTACGTTCCATCTGGACGGTGAAGCGTGATTGTGGTGGGAAGGATTGGAGCTGCATCTATTGAGAGGTAGGCAGCTTACAGATGTCTCGATGGAGGAGTTCTCGAGACTGTTCTTGGCTAGGTACCACCCTTCGACGCTGAGGATAGCATTGGAGAATGAGTTCCTGAAGTTGGTTCAAGGAGACAGTAGCGTGGATGAATATCTCCACGAGTTTACTCGATTGAGTCGAAATGTTAGCTCCACCATCGCGGATGAGGAGCGCAAGACGAATCGATTCTACGAAGGGTTGAGAGATGAGTTGAGGCTACTACTCTCGGGGCCGATGACACAGGGTTTCTTTACCTTGGTCAACACGGCCTAGTCCTTGGAGAAGGACATGAAGAATGTTCAGGCAAAGAAAAGTTTTGGTGATAATAAGTCTGAATTCAATGTGCCGACTACTCCAAAGTCAGGGTACCATAAATTCTCTAAGAAGGCTAGGACTTCGGGTCCAGCTCCCTCTTCTGGTGCTTCTGGGGAGACTACGGGTCAGATCCCGGGCGCATGTTTCAACTGTGGGAAGCCGGGGCATTTTGCCCGGGACTGTTGGAGCGGACGTCTCAAGTCCGAAAGGAAGCCGGGAGCAACTTATGAAGAGAAGGGCAAGGCGGTGGACTCAACCGCGTCCCATTATTCTTCGGCCCAACTGAGGGTGTATAATCTTGGCCAACAGGAGGCCATCAAACAGGCAGATGTGGTGACAGGTAAAATTTTAATTTATAGCAAGTTAATTTCTTTAAATATTTGCTATGCACATGTTACCTTACCACTGCTTGTTTAGGCTTTGTTTTGATTTGTGAAAATCCGACAAGAGCACTCTTCGATACAGGAGCTTCACACTCCTTCTTATCTGAAGGATTTATATCACGCATCGGAGTACCTTCTTCGATGGCGAAGGACAAGTTGGATGTGTTGTTGCCCAATGGGTGTTCGATGCGCGCGGATAGAATTTGTGGCGTGGATATTCGAATCGAGAATCAAGAGTTCGATTTACAAGCGTCGTTACAACCGTTGGTGGAGTTCGACGTTATATTTGGCATGGACTGGCTCTCGGAGCAGCAAGCCTATATCGATTGCGCTCGCAAGGAAGTCAAGCTGGGAGCAGGTCGTGAGACGACTTTCACGGGCTTGAAGGGGTCGAGCAAGACGTTGATGTCTCCTCTTCAGGTGGTGAAGGCGGTTTGTGCCGGTACAGAACTGTTCTTTACACTAGTGGAGGTTGCAAAGCCTAAGCCCGCGTTGGACTGTATTTTAGAGGTATCAGAGTACCCTGATGTGTTCCCTAGCGATCTTACTGGAGCCCCACCGCAGCGGGAGATAGATTTTACGATAGAGCTCGTACCAGGTGCAAAGCCTGTGTCACGCTCTTCATATCGGCTAGCGCCTAAGGAAATAGCGGAGCTGAAGGTTCAACTACAAGAATTGTTTGAGCAAGGGTATGTGCGTCCAAGTTCCTCGCCTTGGAGCGCGCCGGTCCTCTTTGTTAAGAAGAAGGACGGAAGCTTGAGGCTATGTATTGATTATCGTGAGCTCAACAAGTTGACAGAAAAGAACAAGTACCCGATCCCCCGGATTGATGATCTATTCGATCAGTTTGTCGGGTCGACCGTGTACTCAAAGTTCGATCTCAAGTCTGGGTACTATTAGCTGTGAATAAGGGAGAGTGATATCCCGAAAATAGCGTTCAGTACGAGATACGGGCATTACGAGTTTACGGTCATGCCGTTTGGGCTGACTAATGCGTCGTAAGTGTTCATGGATTTGATGAACAAGACCTTCAGGGAGTACTTGGACCATTCTGTTATCGTCTTCATCGATGATATTTTGGTGTACTCGCAGAGTGAGGAAGATCACTTCAGGCATCTTCATTTGGTTTTGGAGACGCTAAGGAGGAATCAACTGTACGCCAAGTTCTCGAAGTGCGAGTTTTGATTGTCCTCAGTGGCGTTCCTCGGTCATATAGTGAGTGGAGAAGGTATTGCAGTGAATCCGACGAAGATTGTTACGATACGGGAGTGGCCTGAGCTTTCTACGGTAGAGGAAGTCCGGAGCTTTCTGCGGCTTGCCGGCTATTATAGGCGCTTCGTAGAGAACTTCTCGCGGATAGCGTTACCTCTCACTCCTTTGACGAGTAAGGAGCAGAAGTTCATTTGGACGCCAGAGTGCGCGCGAGCTTTTGAGGAGTCGAAATGTCGGTTGACCACGACGCCTATGCTGAGTTCGCCGAGTGGGACCGAAGGTTATGAGATTTATAGTGATGCTTCGGGCAGCGGTTTGGGTTGCGTGCTACTGCAACACGGAAGTGCGATAGCTTATGGCTCGAGAAAGCTGAAAGTGCACGAGTGGAATTATCCGGTCCATGACTTGGAGTTAGCGGCCGTGATTTTTGCCTTGAAGAAGTGGAGGCATTATTTGTACGGTGTGAAGATTGATATCTACACTGATCACAAGAGGCTGAAGTATTTGATTGATCAGAAAGATCTGAATATGCGGCAACATAGATGGATGGAGTTCCTGGGGGACTATACATTTAAGATCCACTCCGTGCCTGGGAAAGGTAATGCGGTTTCGGACCCGTTGAGTCGTCGAGCCCCAGCTCAAGCCAATTGGCTATCGGTGCATGATGAGCGGCTGGTTTGGGAGTTGGAGGCATTGGAGATTGTTTGTGTAGATAAGCAGTCAAGTGCTGAAGCACTCTTGAGTTTGACTGAAGTTCAATATGACCTGGCGGATCGTATTCGGCAGGGATTGGATTTGGATGACCGCATGAAGAAACACATGATAGAGGCTCTGGATGGGTCAAATTCCCAATATGAAGTTGTGGATGGATTGCTTTGGAAAGACGGTAGTCTTTGTGTCCCAAGCGTAGGCAGTTTGCGGGTGGATTTGTTGTACGAGGCACACCATACCAAGTACTCGATTCACCCGGAGAGCACAAAGATGTACCATGACGTTAAGAAACTATTTTGGTGGCCGGGTTTGAAGAAGGATGTGGCGCTCTACATGGCGAAGTGCCAAACATGCGCCTTGGTAAGGGCGGAGTGCCAAAAGTCGGGAGGATTTCTGAAGTCCTTGCCTATTCCGGAGTCGAAATTCGACGACATCACTATGGACTTTGTGCACGGTTTGCCAAGGTTGCAAAAGGGGAACGACGCCATCTGGGTGGTCATAGATCGGTTAATGAAGGAGTCACATTTCATTCCGCATAGGAAGGATGACCCGGTGGAGAAGTTGACAAAGTTATATGTGGATAACATAGTGCGGCTTCACGGTCTGCCCCGCAGCATCGTGAGTGACCGAGATGGGCGGTTCACGTCCAATGATTGGAGGCTAGTGCAGCAAATGTTGGGAACAAAGTTAAAATTCAACACAGCCTTCCATCCGCAAACAGATGGGCAGACCAAGAGGGACAATAGAACTATGGAAGACATGCTCCGTATGTGTGTCTTGAACTTTGGAAAGCAATGGGAAGATCACCTTTATTTGGCGGAATTTTCGTACAAAAATAGCTACCAGGCGAGTATTCAAATGGCTCCCTTCGAGGCCCTTTATGGTAGAAGATGTCGCACGCCGTTGTCCTGGTTGGAAACGGGTGAGTCAAAGTTGTACAAGCATCAAGAGGTGGAGGATGCTGCTTCATTGGGGCGAACCATTCGGGAGAGGTTGCTTATCGCTCAGGACCGGCAAGCGAAGTACTATAATGCCAAGCACATGAACGTGGAGTTCGCTGTGGGCGACTGGGTGTACTTAAATATCAAGCCGTTCAAGGGTGTCTCGCGGGTGCGGTGATTGAAAAAGCAAAGCCTGAGGTACCTTGGGCCGTTTGAGGTTCTGGAGCGGGTTGGTGAAGTAGCCTATCGGTTGAAGCTATCAATGGAGCTTAGTGGTTTACATGATGTATTCCATATATCGGTGCTACGGAAGGCGGTGCAAGATCCTTCGCAAGTGATCGCGGTTGGTCAAGTGCCGATGGATAGTGGGTTGACTACAAAGGTCAAGCCCATGCGGATTGAAGACTCGGAGGTCAAGCGGCTACGCAATAAAGAGATCAGGATGGCCAAGGTCCGATGGGACAATTGCGGTAGAGAGGAGCTCTCTTGGGAGCCAGAGCAGACTATGCTTGACGAGTATCCGGAGTTGATCCGCTCAGGTACAATTTAATTTTTTACTTATCTTTCCTTTATGTAATTTCGTGGACGAAATTCTTTTAAGAGGGGGAGAACTGTAATGCCCCGAAACTCAAAAGAGCGATGGGTGACGAATCTGTACAAAATTTGGAATTTGGTAGGGGTACACGACCTGGGACACGGGTGTGTCCCCGGGCGTGTCGGGGAGTTTGAAGATTTGGTAAAAAACGTTCAGGCAGAAAACTGGGTTCGACGATCGTCGAGCAACGCTCGACGATCTGGTCAAAATGCTATGTTCAACGATCGGGCCAACTATCTGGGTTCGACGATCGTCGAGCAGCGGTCGACGATCGGGCCAGCTTTCCGTGGGTTCGACGATCGGGTCGTGCGTTCGATGATTTGGCCAGAGTGTTGCATTCGACGATCGGGCTATAGATCTACGTTCGACGATCAGTCAGCAGTCGACGATCTTGGTTCGACGATCGTCGAGCGCGGGGATGATTCTGGCATGTCTGACTCGGTCGACGCGGAGTGTTGACGCTGGGGTTTTGGCTGGAGTTGACTAAATGTCCTGACACAATTTATTGGCCGCGGACGTGTCTTGCACCGGATTGGTGAGCCATGCGGTGTTTAACCCTATTCGTCCAGGTCAGACCTGGATCATAGCCGTGCGTTTCTTTTAGTGGGATCCGACGGCTGTGCTTATTCCCGAAAGAGTTATACCGAGAGAAGGGTTTCAGAACCCTTATTTTTCCTGCCATGTTCTCTGTCTAAATCCTAGAGAGAAGGGAGAGTAAAGGAGGAAGAAGAAGCTTAGATCCAGTCTTTGGAGGAGTTTTAGAGCTCCAAATCGCGAGCCGACTTCGGATCTATGAAGGCAAAGAGAGTGCGGTGCTTTTCATCCGCTTACATTTCCATGTCTCCAAGGAAAAATGCTAGGGTAACGATTCTCTACTCGAGCATGTGAAGCTCTACTTCTTTTGCATAAGGAAGCCCGCTCTCACGAGTTTGCTGTGAGTTGGAGGCGTTCCTTCGGGTAGACATGAATAGTCCCCGTTGTGTAGAGTCCGTAAGCGAGAATGGACATAAGCATGATGTGTGAAGCCTATCCGGACATGTTGGTCTGGATCGGTGATGTTGCATTGCATAAATGCCGAGAAGACTACGTGCGAATGTTTGTTTTCGGGTTTTCTACATGGTAGATGGCAACAGGGAGCCTTGCGGAGTAACCCCAAGGTGCACCCAGAAAACTGGGAGAATGGGTGATCTTGCCAAGTTGGTGGCCTGAGAGCCAACTCGAACATAACCGGGATATGTGAAGTGTGTGATGGAAACAGGACTCGGGAGAAGTTTTACCTGCGCATATGGCTTAAATTGTCGTTGCGATGTGAGCATGGGTTAGATAGAACTGTACCCGTTCTATGTCGTTCGATTAAAGTCGTTGGCATAGATGAGGTTCTTCGGCGGTCTATGGCTTAAATTGACGTGACCCATGCCAAGAAGACAAAATGCTCATAGTTTGGCCGTCAAAGTGGCGGTGGTGAGTCCGGAATGTCTACGGCTTAAATTGACGTGACATTGGCTGTTTCACCGAGAATGTACCCTGAGTGCACGAGGCGTGTGGCCGTGCGTGCCAATGCCTGTGATGCAATGTATATTTATATACTGCTTGGTTATGCTAATAAGTGCAGGGAAGGAGCATCGCCGCCCCGTATTAGGGGCGGGATTGTTATAATTTGGTTAGCATTGCTGACCGTTGCTTTCGTTTGCCACCGTGCGGTGGTTTATTGCTTGCAGGTGCTGCTGGAC
Source organism: Platanthera guangdongensis (assembly GCA_039583875.1). Lineage (NCBI taxonomy): Eukaryota > Viridiplantae > Streptophyta > Magnoliopsida > Asparagales > Orchidaceae > Platanthera > Platanthera guangdongensis. Next base: position 76,353,941 of record CM077153.1, on the reverse strand, counting down.
CAAGCGGTCAATAACGGGCTAAAGCCCAAATTGCGAAGCCGGCCCTCGAAGGCCTAATTGAAGTGTTTACTTGCTTTTATTCATGTATGACCGGCCTGCGTGCCGTGGTATGGAAAACATGTAATTTTGAGTAAACCATTTGTAAGGCCTTAAGGCCAGTACTGGTGTATGTACTTCAGTCCTATTTGGATTATTAGTGGACATTCATGCTTATTGCTGGGGTCTTTTCTTTGCAACTTATAAAACTGCTTCCGCTAGAATGCTCTGTGTAGGACGTTTTGATTGGTTGGATGGTTTCCATTGAGTAACCACCCAGTCTGTCTGTGGTATATGGCGTCGGGCCCCGACTGGACCTACTGATATATGCTATGCGACGGATAGGGGTTGTTACAGTTCTGATATAGCATGGGAGCGTGATAGCCTATGGTTCACGATAATTGAAGGTTCATTAGAGGAATTATCTGGTTCACAACTTAGAGTTAGCGGACGTGATATTCGCTCTGAAGCTGTGGAGGCACTACCTGTACGGTGTGAAAGTTGACTTCTACACAGATCATAAGAGCCTGAAGTACTTGTTAGATCAGAAGGATCTGAACATGAGGCAGCAGAGGTGCATGGAGTCCTTGGGGGACTACACCTTCGAGATACATTATGTACCTGGGAAAGGAAATGCAGTGGCGGATGCATTGAGCAGCAGGGCTCCAGCGCAGTCCAGTTGGTTGTCGGTACATGATGAGAGCTTGGTTTGTGTTTTGGAGGCATTAGAGATCTCCTGCGTTGATAAACGGTCTAGTGCCGAGGCGATATTGTGTTGGACAGAGGTGCAGTATGACCTGGCTGATAGAGTTCGATGTGCTTTGGTTCAGGATAGCAGCATGAAGCGGATCTTAGATGAATCTTTGGATGGGTCAAATTCCCAATTTTCAGTTGAGGATGGACTGCTAAGGAAGGACGGTCGTTTATGCGTCCCTGGTGTGGATAATCTTCGGGAGGAGTTGATGTACGAGTCTCATCATACCAAGTACTCAATCCACCCGGGAAGCACGAAGATGTATAAAGACATGAAGAAGTTATTCTGGTGGCCATGATTAAAGAAGGATGTAGCACTTTATGTGGCCAAGTTTAATCGCCGAACGACACGCCCACTGTCACGCCCGTGATCTGGGGCATGACCGCCACATTTTCGGCCGCAAAGTCAAATCGTCGTCAAATCCGTCAGATCACCGAATTCTGCTGTTTAATAGTGCTGACATGCCCACCGACACACCCGTGTCGGAGGGCGTGTACTTGGAAATTTTTGCCTATAAAAAGGCAGTTGTTGTATGAGTTCATGGTTCCAATTTTTGAACCATTTTGTTGACTAGGGCTGCTGTTTGGAGCTTGCTTAGTGCTATGTAAGGATCCCCCCTCTCCTTTTTAAGTTTGTATGTTTGAGCGCTTGTAATCGACCCTTTTTTGAAATAAAAATCGTTATTATTTCATCCTTACATGCTTTGAAATTTCTACAAAAAGCCTCATTTTCATCAATCTTATGTACTTTTATTTTCATTTTCATGGTGTGTGTGTGCGTGTATGAGCTTAAAATTTCGAAATTTATGTTTTAAAATGAAAACCTTTTTATTTTACTTCCATTTTTATCAAATTTCTAGCCATTACTATGGCCATTTTATTTATCATATTCTTTAAAGAATCGGTTAGTCTTAGGGTTTTACTTTCATTTTCTGTTTTTACACCTTTTTAACCCGATTTACAAAGCTTTAAAAACAGATAATGCGTTATTATAATTATTCAAGAACTTAGATTTCTGCAATTACAAAAAATATTTTCGCTCGAACAATTTTTATTTTCATTTTTTATGCATTTCTATCAAAATCTAACGGTAAAAATGTAAACGTTTTAATTTTTCGGGCACTTGCCTTTCTCACTTTAATTTGAAATCTTTTTGCTCAAAAAATTTTTATTTTGCCTTTTTATGCATTTCTATTGCATTCCAGCGGTAGAAATGCAGTCATTTTAATTGTTCAATAACTTTATTTTTCTTATTTTACACCCGAGTGTGTGCGTGTATGAGATATTTTTCAGCTCCTAAGTTTAATTATGCAAGTGCGTGTGTGTGTGTTTATTTATATCGAGTGCGTGAGTAGTTACTTCCAAGTAGAGTGCGTGTGTTGTTTTTATTTTTCCGCCTACTCATTTGAGTTAAATGGCTTGATTTTATTCAAGTAGAGTGCGTGTGTTATTTTTATTTTTCTGCCTACTCATTTGAGTTAAATGGCTGGATTTTATTCAAGCAAGTGTTTGTAGTTTTTCTTTTTCTGCCTACTCACTTAAGTTAAATGGCTGTGTTAGAATGCCCTATTACTGATTTGGGCAAGGATCACTATGTCCTTTAGGAAATTTTTTTTGACCTCCATGTATAGATCTAAAGGTCAATTAGATTGAGTCTAAGGGTTAGTATTTAGGTTTGAAAGCTGCCCTCAAGACCCTCAAGACCAGATATTTTAGTTCAGGAGACTAAGTCATTTCGTCGAGCTCAAGTCGATGAATCGTCGAACTCCATTCAACGATCTCTGAGCTCACTTCAACGAATCGTCGAACTCCATTTGATGATCTCTGAGCTCACTTCAACGAGTCGTCGAACTCCGTTCGGCGATCTTCGAGCTCAGATCGACGTTCCTGTGTCTAGTTTGTTTCCCTATCTCTGAGCTCAGATCGACAATAGTTGAGCTTAGATCGACGATTTCTGCTTCAGTCTAAGTCCAGTCACTGAGCTCAGTTCAACGATAGTTGAGCTCAATTCGACGTTTTTTTGGAGAGATCGACGTTTTTCAAGATTCAAATTCAGTCAGTTTTGGTATTCCCTTCTATTTATTCCCAGCATTTATTTCAAGAATCTTGTAGCCGTTTTAATTAATCTGGAGCAAGTTTCAAGGAGATTTTAAAGGAATGTTTTATTGGACTTTCCTCTAGAAGACAAAATGCATTTAAGGAAGTCATTTATGACAGGCTAATGGCTATACGACCGTGATGTTACACATTTTGGTAGAGCCAACACTTATGAATTCAAATTCAATGGCAAAACCATCACTTTGAGACCGACCATCCCAAAGGATCCCGTAGTCTTGGCTAAGGACACCACTTGTAACACCCCAAAGTTAATCGGATCAATTTGAGCAAAATCGGGTTCAGGCCTGGGTGACACGGCCTGGGACACGGGCGTGTCTCAGGGCGTGTCAGGCCTGGGTAGTGTCGAGTCGGGCAGTCGACGAAATTCGGAGTCGACACAGCGGACACGGCCTGCGACACGGGCGTGTCGCAGGGCGTGTCGGGGCCGTGTCGACGATCGGCCTGGATGTCGACGACTTTTCTCGACGATCGTCGAGTGTCGAGTGTCGAGTGAGGACACGGCCTGTGACACGGGCGTGTCACAGGGCGTGTCAGTGGTCGTCGAACTCAACTCGACGATTCGAGCCGGGGCGTGTTTGCGGGACACGGGTGTGTCCTGGTGCACACGGTCAGGAACACGGGCGTGTGCTAGGCCGTGTGCCAGGCCGTGTGAAGTCTCGGGTTGTTTTGGGATTATTTTCGATGAGGCACACGGCATCAGACACGGGCGTGTCTGAGGGCGTGTCGAGGACACGGCCGTGACACGGGCGTGTCACACAGCCGTGTTCTGGTTGGATTGAGTCGGTTGTCTGCCGCTTAGGGGGACACGGCCTGTGACGCGGGCGTATCACAGGGCGTGTCAGGCCGTGTTTTAGCTTTTCTGGCCAAATCTGAGCCGTTTGTTTCCCTCTTCCTGGATCCAAGGGCTGGGCTCTGTCCAGGTGTGTTGAAGGCCGAGACAAAGGGGATTTAAACCCTCTTTTCTCTTCTTCTTCTTCTTAATTCTTATTCTAAGAGAGATAGGAGAAAGGACTAAGGGAGAGAGAAGGGAGGAGTCTTCCAGCTGCTGTAGGAGCTACGGAGTGCGGAGCAAAGATCCGAGAGCGGATTCGTGAAGGCAGAGCCGAGGCGGTGATTTCCATCCGGCTACTTCATGGCACCGAAGCGATCTTCAAGGGTAACGATCTCCTTCTTGGACATCGATGTCCTTCCTTTATGCATGTGCTTGGAATCCTCCACCAAGAGGTGGATTTGCGGAAGTGATTCCTTTGTTGAGTCTGCATCTAGAGCCGGAATTCTGGAGTACGGCATAGGCATGCTGTGTGAAGCCCATCTGGACCGGTAGTCTGGATTGGTGATGTTCATGGGTAAACCGGAGATGACTCCGTGGATTTGATGAGATGGAAATGGTTTTCTCTTGTGATGAATGTATGGATGTGATGCTGAATGTGAGGAGGCTTTGGCAAAGCTCCTGGTTGTGATATGATCAATTGGTAACATGCCTGGGGAGCTCGTGATAAACCCGACTGTTACACCACTAGGGTGGCTTGATCTAGTTAGTTAGCGGGATCGATGGGTGGCAATGCTAGGGGAGCCGAGTTAAACCCGGGTTGCTGCACCACATAGTGTGGGTCGATCAGATTAGGAGGGGGGTCGATGGGTAGACATTGCCTGGGGAGCTTGGATAAACCCGGCGTGCTACACCACATGTTGTGGGTCGACCTACTCTGGTTGTTGCTGTGAGGTTGTACCTCTGTGTGGTTGGGAGGGATGTCGCCAGCTTGAGAGACTGGTGGACTAGGGCCGGTCAACCAACAAGTTAAACCCTCGAATCGGCGGTGTATGACTGGTGGATTCTGGTACGCCAAGAAGGTGCCCTGAGTGCACGGAACGTCTGGTGGATTCCAGCGTTTGTGATGTCATGTGTTTGCTAGCGGGATAAAGAGAATGATATAGATATGCTGTTTGATGATACTTGATGAGCACTGTATACAGGGAAGGAACCACTACCCCGGGTAGGGGGTAGGGTCGTTATAATGGGTCAGCCAAATGCTGACCGTTACTTTGTTTTCTGGTTTGTCTTGGATGTGGAATTGCAGGTGTTGCGGCTGGAAATGCATAAGAATGGCTCGCTTGATGAGGCCCTTGAAGGCCATACGGAGAGTTGTGTTTGGATTTCATGTGTGGCCGTCCTGTGTGCCGATGTACGAAATGATTGTTGTGTAAAAGAGGAACTTGTAAGGCCATAAGGCCAGGGTGTGTGGGTTGTATACATTCCTGGTGTTGTGATATATATAAATGTGGTATTTATATAGTGGTGGACATTCTGGTTGGAGTTCATGTTAACAAAAACAAAATGCTGCGCTAGAATGGATGAGTTAAGGATACGCGTTGATTTTGATTTCCACACGTGATTCCTTCGCTTGTCTGTGAGATATGGCGTGGGGCCCCGGCCGGACCCACCGTTATATGTCATGTGACAGGTGGGGGCATTACAAAGTGGTATCAAAGCCAGGTTTAGATTGTTTGGGAGGAGAGAACATAATTGAACTCATGAATGTCCACTAGGAATGTATGTCATGCACATGATGTGTATGAGTGTGTAGTCAATGTAGCAGTACCGTTATGATTGGAAGGATTCATGGTGTTCTGTACATTGATAGGTGGCGAGGGATGGAGCTGGGCCGTCTGAGCCCTAGCGGTCTGCTGAGAGTGCAGCACCCGTAGAAGCGCCTATGCCTCCCTCGGCAGAAGCCATACGGGTGGTGACGGAGACAGTGCTTGCAGTGTTACAAGCACAACCTACTGGACAGGCAAGGCCTGGTGCAAGGCAAGAGCATGCTGCCGTGGTGGTGGAAGAGCAAGCACGTGACGACTCCTTGACACGTTTTATGCACTTTTATCCACCGACGTTTGGTGGAGCGCTTTCCCCAGCGCAGGCAGAAGATTGGTTGGCAAGTGTAAAAAGGATCCTGACCGCAATCCGGACGGTCGAGGAACAGAAAGTGATGTTGGCCACGTTTCTATTGGAAGGAGATGCGAGATTGTGGTGGGATGAAATTGAAGTGCATCACTTGGCAGGTCGAGGTTTAACGGAGGTTTCCATGGATGAATTCTCCCGAATATTTTTAGCCAAGTATGTGCCGGTATCGCAGAGGATTGCGATGGAAAATGAATTTCTCCGTTTGGTGCAGGGTGAGCGAGATATTGACACCTACCTGCATGAGTTTACAAGATTAGGAAGATATGCGGGATCTACCTTTGCGGAGGAAGCACGAAAGACAAATCGATTTTATGAAGGCTTGTGGGATGAATTGAGGTTGACACTTCCGAGTTCAGTGAGCCAAGGCTTCCAAGCATTAGTCGATACAACTCGTGCATTAGAGAAGGATATGAAGCGAGTACAAGCGAATAAGCGACAGGAAAAGTCAGAGTTGAAAGTGTCGCAATTGGATCAATCAGAGTTTCGACGACAAGAGAAGAAAAGATTTAGGCCGACGGAATTAGCTCCATCGACTATTTCTTCGAGGGCGACTTATGAGTCAGGACGTGTGGATACACGTATATGCTATAAATGCGGGCAGCAAGGACATATAGCAAAATTCTGTCGGAATGCCCCTCCAGGGAATGAGAAAAAGATAGGTGCGTCATATGAAGAAAAGGGAAAAGCAGTGGCCGAGTCATCTGCACCCCGGACGCAACCACGATTGCATGCTATGGATGTGCAAGAGCCGCAAAGCTCAGTTGGCGAAATTCAGCCTCGGGTGTTTAATTTGTTGTTTAATCGTGAATTTCAAAATCTGGAGGCTGAGCGAAAGTGACGTGTGATGTGAAGCACATCGATGAGCATGGTGAGGTATGTCAACTATGTATATATCTATATTTGTGATGAATAAAAGTTACACTTGTGCTTGGGAAGAGATATAGAAATTATGTTGTTTTGTGTTGAGATTTTATGTGGCTGATGATGCACAAGTGGAAGTTAGGGATGTTTATTTGTGTTGTATGTTTGTTCGTTTTTGCGGAGGCTTGGGGGTACGCTTTGTTGATGTTGTGATTGATTGGAGTCAATTTCGAGGACGAAATTATTTGAAGGGGGGAGGATTGTAACACCCCGAAGTTAATCGGATCAATTTGAGCAAAATCGGGTTCAGGCCTGGGTGACACGGCCTGGGACACGGGCGTGTCCCAGGGCGTGTCAGGCCTGGGTAGTGTTGAGTCGGGCAGTAGACGAAATTCGGAGTCGACACAGCAGACACGGCCTGCGACACGGGCGTGTCGCAGGGCGTGTCGGGGCCGTGTCGATGATCGGCCTGGATGTCGACGACTTTTCTCGACGATCGTCGAGTGTCGAGTGTCGAGTGAGGACACGGCCTGTGACACGGGCGTGTCACAGGGCGTGTCAGTGGTCGTCGAACTCAACTCGAGGATTCGAGCCGGGGCGTGTTTGCGGGACACGGGTGTGTCCTGGTGCACACGGTCAGGAACACGGGTGTGTGCTAGGCCGTGTGCCAGGCCGTGTGAAGTCTCGGGTTATTTTGGGATTATTTTCGATGAGGCACAAGGCATCAGACACGGGCGTGTCTGAGGGCGTGTCGAGGACACGGCCGTGACACGGGCGTGTCACACGGCCGTGTTCTGGTTGGATTGAGTCGGTTGTCTGCTGCTTAGGGGGACACGGCCTGTGACACGGGCGTGTCACAGGGCATGTCAGGCCGTGTTTTAGCTTTTCTGGCCAAATCTGAGCCATTTGTTTCCCTCTTCCTGGATCCAAGGGCTGGGCTCTGTCCAGGTGTGTTGAAGGCCGAGACAAAGGGGATTTAAACCCTCTTTTCTCTTCTTCTTCTTCTTCATTCTTATTCTAAGAGAGAGAGGAGAAAGGCCTAAGGGAGAGAGAAGGGAGGAGTCTTCCAGCTGCTGTAGGAGCTGCGGAGTGCGGAGCGAAGATCCGAGAGCGGATTCGTGAAGGCAGAGCCGAGGCGGTGATTTCCATCCGGCTACTTCATGGAGCTGAAGCGATCTTCAAGGGTAACGATCTCCTTCTTGGACATCGAAGTCCTTCCTTTATGCATGTGCTTGGAATCCTCCACCAAGAGGTGGATTTGCGGAAGTGATTCCTTTGTTGAGTCTGCATCTAGAGCCGGAATTCTGGAGTACGGCATAGGCATGCTGTGTGAAGCCCATCTGGACCGGTAGTCTGGATTGGTGATGTTCATGGGTAAACCGGAGATGACTCCGTGGATTTGATGAGATGGAAATGGTTTTCTCTTGTGATGAATGTATGGATGTGATGCTGAATGTGAGGAGGCTTTGGCAAAGCTCCTGGTTGTGATATGATCAATTGGTAACATGCCTGGGGAGCTCGTGATAAACCCGACTGTTACACCACTAGGGTGGGTTGATCTAGTTAGTTAGCGGGATCGATGGGTGGCAATGCTAGGGGAGCCGAGTTAAACCCGGGTTGCTGCACCACATAGTGTGGGTCGATCGGATTAGGAGGGGGGTCGATGGGTAGACATTGCCTGGGGAGCTTGGATAAACCCGGCGTGCTACACCACATGTTGTGGGCCGACCTACTCTGGTTGTTGCTGTGAGGTTGTACCTCTGTGTGGTTGGGCGGGATGTCGCCAGCTTGCGAGACTGGTGGACTAGGGCCGGTCAACCAACAAGTTAAACCCTCGAATCGGCGGTGTATGACTGGTGGATTCCGGTACGCCAAGAAGGTGCCCTGAGTGCACGGAACGTCTGGTGGATTCCAGCATTTGTGATGTCATGTGTTTGCTAGCGGGATAAAGAGAATGATATAGATATGTTGTTTGATGATACTTGATGAGCACTGTATACAGGGAAGGAACCACTACCCCGGGTAGGGGGTAGGGTCGTTATAATGGGTCAGCCAAATGCTGACCGTTACTTTGTTTTCTGGTTTGTCTTGGATGTGGAATTGCAGGTGTTGTGGCTGGAAATGCATAAGAATGGCTCGCTTGATGAGGCCCTTGAAGGCCATGCGGAGAGTTGTGTTTGGATTTCATGTGTGGCCGGCCTGTGTGCCGATGTACGAAATGATTGTTGTGTAAAAGAGGAACTTGTAAGGCCATAAGGCCAGGGTGTGTGGGTTGTATACATTCCTGGTGTTGTTATATATATAAATGTGGTATTTATATAGTGGTGGACATTCTGGTTGGAGTTCATGTTAACAAAAACAAAATGCTGCGCTAGAATGGATGAGTTAAGGATACGCGTTGATTTTGATTTCCACACGTGATTCCTTCGCTTGTCTGTGAGATATGGCGTGGGGCCCCGGCCGGACCCACCGTTATATGTCATGTGACTGGTGGGGGCGTTACACCACTATTTCGGTAGAACGGAAAACGTTGAATCTAGTTGGTAGGAAAGAGTTTGAGAGGGATTCGTTCTTTGATGGAATCATGTATGCGCTATTCCTCCTAAGTGCGAAGCCCGATTCTAGAATTTTGGATGAGATACCTAGTGAGTTACGGGTACTATTGGAGGAGTATAGGGACGTGTACCCGGATGAGTTGCCGCCCACGTTACCCCCGCTTAGGAATATCCAGCATGCGATAGATCTCATCCCGGGGTCTTCCTTGCCAAATCAGCCCCATTATCGACTCCACCCCGCAGCTCACCTGGAGTTGCAGTCTCAGATAGAGGGCTTGCTAGCGAAAGATTTTATTAGGACTAGTATGAGTCCATGTACTGTACCAGCTCTACTTGCCCCCAAAAAGGATGGTACATGGCGGATGTGCGTTGATAGCCGGGCTATCAACAAAATCACCATCAAGTATAGGTTCCCCATTCCCCGCCTAGATGATTTGTTGGATGTCTTGTCTGGAGCCACCGTATTCTCCAAATTAGATCTTCAGAGTGGCTATCACCAGATTAGGATACGAGAGGGCGATGAGTGGAAGATGGCACTTAAGTCGAAGGATGGTCTGTACGAATGGCTTGTGATGCCCTTTAGGTTGTCCAATGCCCCTAGTACCTTCTCCCGGATGATGACACATGTCTTTCAGCCATTCGTGGGGAAGTTCGTTGTCGTCTACTTTGACGATATTATGATTTATAGCACCTCTACTACCGAGCACATATCCCACATGAGAGTGATCCTTTCCACCCTGCGGAAGGAAACTTTTTTTCTCAATCTTAAGAAATGCACATTCTATGTCTCGGAGGTAGAGTTCTTAGGCTATATAGTCGGCTCTGAGGGTATTCGAGTCGATCCGGGCAAGGTTCAGGTCATTAAGGACTGGCCCGTGCCAACCACCCTACGTGAGGTGCGTAGTTTCCATGGGTTAGCCACGTTTTATTGCCATTTCATACGAGACTTCAGTGGTATTATGGCGTCTATCACAGACTGTATGAAGAAGGGAGAGTTTACGTGGACGAAGTCCGCCACCCATGCTTTTGAAAGAATCAAGGATCTTATGACTGATGCACCTGTCTTACGTCTACCTGACTTTACTAAAGTCTTTGAGCTCACATGCGATGCGTCTGGGGTAAGGATTGGAGGTGTATTGAGCCAGGAGGGCCATCCAGTTAGTTATTTTAGCAAGAAGTTGTCCGGCCCTAAGCTGAACTATTCAAATTACGATATGGAATTTTATGCTGTAGTCTGATGTCTACACCATTGGAGGCACTATCTCCTCTCCAAGGAATTTGTGATCCTCTCTGATCATGAGGCTTTACGTTTCATCAACGGCCAGCATAAGATCAGCCCATGACACGCTAAGTGGGTCGCTTTCTAACAAGGTTACACGTTTAATCTCAAGCACCTTAAGGGAGCTGATAACCGAGTCACGGATGCCCTTAGTCGTCTTACTCTTTTACTCACCTCTATGGAAGTACATGTTGTGGGATTTGAGTGGATTAAGGATAAGTACGCCACATGTCCTGACTTCCAGGACTTTTATCTATCTTCCCAGGATAGCTCCCCCACGACGATATCTGCATATGCCATCAAGGACGGTTACCTGTTTAGGAACGAGAAGCTCTGTATTCCGCAGTCATCGTTACGAGTACATATCATATGGGAGTTGCATAGCGAAGGGTTGAGTGGCTACTTCGGTAGAGATAAGACTATTATGTTGGTCGAGGACAAATTTTATTGGCCAAAACTTAAGGTTATGGTGGGACAGGTATTGAGTAGCTGCCGCACATGTCAGGTGTCTAAGGGTAGTAAGACCAACGTAGGTTTATATACACCCTTGCCTATTCCCTCCATGTCTTGGGTAGACGTTAGTATGGATTTTGTATTGGGCCTCCCCATTACTCTACGCCGTCACGACTAAATTTTTGTAGTTGTGGATAGGTTTTCAAAGATGGCTTATTTCATCCCGTGCAGTAGGACAAATGATGCTTCTCACGTCGCTAAACTTTATTTTAAAGAAGTCGTTAGTCACCGTGGAGTGCCAAAGACCATAGTATCAGATAGGGACGTAAAATTCACTAGTTATTTTTGGAAGACTCATTGGATATTAATGGGAACAAAATTATTGTTTTCCTCTGCCTATCATCCCCAAACTGATGGGCAGACGGAAGTGGTTAATCAGAGCTTAGGAAATTTGTTATGATGCCTTGTGAGTGATCACAAGAGCACTTGAGATCTTCTCCTTCCCCATGCCCAATTAGCTTACAATAATTCCAAGAATAGGTCTACGGGTCTGTCTCCAAATGACATTGTCCACGGGTATAAGGCACCTGTGCCGCTTGACTTGGTGTCATTTCCCCCAACGTACAAGGCAAGTCAGTTTGCACAATCCTTCGCGCAGCACATCCATGATTTACATGCATGTATACGGGCCACCTTAACTACGCAATACGACTCTTATCAAGCTCACGCTAATTTTCATAGGAGAAAATCAGACTTCAAAATTGGCGATCTAGTTTTAGTCCATTTGGTTCCCGAACGCTTGCCAACTGGCACCATTAAAAGGTTAGCACCAAAGCGCCCTGGCCCTTTTCAGATTATTAAGAAGTTAGATGACAACGCTTTCGTTTTGGACTTGCCTGCTGATTGGGGTATCTCCCCCATGTTTAATGTTTCGGATTTAATGATGTTTGTGTCACCACCATAAGAGTTGATTTCTTTATCATCTTCTTCTCCCACTCTAAATTCTCATGGGTTGGGGAGTGGTAGTACGGATGATCTCTCTCTTTCGGTTCCCACAGGTATATCATCGGATGGTAAGTTGCCTTCTTTCCTACCTACTGCTAATATGTTCCCCAGGTTTCCACAGACGTTTTCCACTCCAGAGATGATACTTGATGCTGAGCCTGTTACCACTGCTGATGGCGACACCCACCACTTTCTCATCCGTTGGCGTGATCGGCCCCCTTCGAATGACTCTTGGGTACTTGAGACAGAGCTGCAAAGTTTGAATGCCGCTCTCCTTCACCTCTATCGCTTGGACCACGCAACGGAGATGCGTGCATTTAAGCGGGGGAGGATTGATGGCGTGCCCCCTCCTCCACCATTTAAAGACGATGCTGACGATGCTGATGATGATCCGGTTGATAAGGCAATACAACTCAAGGATGTGAGGCGGCAAGATGACGCTAACGGAAGGCTACGCTACAACATCCGCCCGCGGCGTGCTACCGCCACTACAACGCATTAGCCTTATTTATTTCCTTTCTTGCACTCTATTTTATATTTGGAATATAAAATTATCCTATGTTTAAGTGATAATTTTATATTCATTGCATGTTTTATTATTTTTAATTTAGAACATTTTTCATGTTGGTGTGTCTTTAGCCATTCAGATGGATGAGATTACATCTCCATCATGAAGGGCTAAGGCTTGTTTGTAACTCCTATATAAGGAGGCTTTGTTATGAGATCATTAGACAAGAATTAACCCTAAACTCTCATTGAGAAATTCGGCCACCCCCCTTGGTTGTGGTGTGAAACCGTCGGCTCCCCTTGCTCCCTCCATCCGTTCGGTGCGACTCCGGCGCGGCTTCCTTCGGTGCGAATCCTTGGAAGAAGGTTGCAAACCCTTTGGTGTGACGCCGGTGGATCCGTGGAGAGAGTGATTCTCCCACAGTTATCTTGTGTGAAAGCTTTCCGGTTGGGTAATCTCTTCCCCCTCCCTTGTGTGATTTCTTCTCTTTAGTTGTGGTGGTTTTCGCAAATCGTTTTCTCCGGATCGTTAATTTAATCGCTGCAAGTTTTGAATCGAAATCGTCGTTGCAAGGCTTTTTATTTCTGGATTGGGTGGATCCGATTTTCTTGAGCGGATCCTGGCCTATAGCCTTGGTCTTGTTCTCAAAAAGGAGTGGCAATCTTTGTGTTTTCTTATGGAATTTTCCTACTTAAATTTCCGATCGTTGTTTTCGAGTCGACCATTCCTCCTTTGTTGTTTGTGCTGCATTCTTGTGACGAGGAACTATTGTGGGCGATAGGTGTTGTGTAGGTGCGGTAGATCTATGACGTGTAAAGCGGAGATAGAGCGTTAGCTTCATGGAGATCTCCGATCCGGCATGCCTACATAACTTGGACAGAGAATTATTCTATTCAGATCTAAGGAATAAAAGATTATTCATTCTGCTGGTTAAAAAACAACAACAACAAGAAGTAGAGAAAAAGTTGCAGATATTCACAGTCATAGAATTCTTACAGGAACACACATCACTGAAGGAGATCAATATACTGAAATTTCTAGATCCCTTTTGATTCCAGTGTTCAAAGGCATTATCATTCAAGACTCCAGACAGCATACATTTCAGCTGCTACTAGAATCATCTTCTGCTGGAGATCTAATCTTTTGAACGCCTATAACCCTATTGCAAAGCTTCACTTCCTGAACAACTCAAGATCTCAGGGGGATCTTTGACAACATCCACTATCTTCTCTCTGATTGTTGGCAGAGAAGATCATCTCACCTCTCTCTCTCTCTCTCTCTCTCTCTCTCTCTGCTGTAAAGGGTTTATGAAACTCCCTTCAAAAGTTTGTGTTGGTTTCTGAGACCTTGTCAAAACTCAGTGGTGGCAAGACACCTGATCAAAAATTCTAGTTTGATTTTTGAGCACCTTATCAAAAGCTCATTGGTGCCCAGGACACCTAATCAACTCATCCTGCAGTGGATTACTACCTAGGGTGGTAGAAGAGTAGATGTACCTAGATTGATTGGGGAACCACTATTGCTCCTTGTGTCCTCTGGTTTTTTCTTTGTGTTTTGCTGTGTGCTGTGTTGTTTTATTTCTTGCTTTCATTATTTTTATTTACTGCAAGCACATTACACATATATTTAAATTAAGTCTTCCACTGCAAATAATTTTTATCTTGAAAATTATTTTAATATACTCTATTCATCCCCCCACTCTAGACTTAAGATAGATCTTATCCTCCACTTTCAATTAGTATCAGAGGGAGGTTGGTTAAAATACCAGACCCTAGAGGTTGGTTGTTATTCAACTAATTCCTCATCAGATTAGTTGTTCCTCAGGCTAACACCTGAACCAAAAGATCTCTGATAAGATCAATCTTTCATAGAGGGTTTTTATTTTTATTATTCGTATTATATTTATCCTTATATAAAACTATGGCACAGAGCAAAGATTATGCTAGCACCAGACCTCCACTGTGCAATCTATCTAAGTTTGCACTTTGGAAGGCAAGGATAAGATTGTACATGAATTCTATTGATGAAGATATTTTTAATTCTGTTTTGATATTGTGTCCAAGACCATTAGAAAATACAAGTACAAGTGATGTTCCACCTCCTTCAGGAACAGATGCAGAAATCAAGAAATGGAAAGTGGCAGATGCTAAGGCAATGAATATTTTAGCCCAGACTATGTCTGATGAAATATTTCAAAAAGTAGCTGAATGCAACTCAGCAAAGGACATCTGGGACAAGTTATCTGAGATAGTCTCAGGATCTGCTGATGAGAGAAAATATAGAAGATCTCATCTCATAACTCAGTGTGAGAACTTCAAGAAAGGAGAAGCTGAGTCAGTAGCAGATATGTATAATAGACTTAGTCTCATAGTCAATGAGCTGAAAACATTGGACAAAGAGATCTCATTGACTGAGCTCAATGATAAAATCCTAATGTGCTTCCCAAGCACTTGGGACTCAAGGATCTGGCCAATCAAGGATGCCAGAAGCCTAAATGAGATCACAACTGAAGCTCTCTTGGGCAAGCTCAAGTCTTATGAGCTGCTCATCAAGAATAGAGAAGAAGAGCAGAAGACTGCTTCATCAGCAGTCAGAAAAGAGAAATCAATAACATTCAAAGCTATTGAAGATCAGTCTGATGACATGGTCACATGCAATGAAGAGCTGCTAAGCTTACTGGCCAGAAGGTTTTATAAAATGGCCAGGAAGGATTTCAGGAAAAGATCATACAGAGGGCATGACAAGCCAAGGTATGACAAATCAAATAATAAAGAGATTATTTGTTTTGGAGGCAGGAAACCAGGCCCCATTGTGCCTGACTGTCCAGAAAATGAAAACAAGGACAAGAAAGACAGGAAAGAAAGGAGAAAAGAAAAGGACTTCAAGAAAAATAGAAATGATAAACCCTCCTCCAGCAAGAACAAAAATACAAGGAAGGGGTTTGTTGCTGAAACTTGGAGTGAGACAGAAGAAGAATCTGAAGCTTCATCTAGCTCTAGTGATGATGAAGATGATGCTGATGAAAAAGAATTCTGCATGATAGCTATCAATGCCTCACAACAAAATTCTAATGCAGAAGAGTCAGAGTCAGAATGAGAGAGTCAATCTAAAGGGGACCAGGTAATAAATTCTTTTGATTTTAATTCTGAGGACTTCAAGTGTGAGTTTAAAGCACTGTGTTTAGATTTATTAAAATCTGAGAAGGAAATCATTTCTCTCAGAAATCATCTATCTGAACACAGCACTTTAAAATCAGAAAACCTCAAACTCTTTGAGGAGTTGGAATGCTGTAGGGAGCAGGTAGCTTCACTGAAAAGTGAGCTATCAGAGGACAAAAAGTTTGAAGAATCCCTTAATGGGAGAAGTATCAAACTAATGGACATCACAAGCACAGTGAACTCAAGATTCAATAGTACACTGGGCTTGGGTACCTCATCTAGCCAACCTATAGTATTAACAACCCCAATCAAGTTTATCTCAGATAAAGGTAAGGGAGTTGTAGAGGTGGCTAGGAAGAATTCTGATTTACCTAGGAAAACAAAAGTTCAACAGAAAATGTCGAACGGAGCTCGACGATCGCCGAATGGAGCTCAACGATCTCAGGCTGAATCGTCGAACTCAGGTCGATGATTTCTGAACCCTGAACTCTGGCATAGTCGATCTTCGAATGGAGCTCGAAGATCTGACCCAAGATCATCGAACGCAGCTCAGAGATCGTCGAACAGAGCTCAAAGTTTTGAAAAATCCTTCAAAGGTAAATCAAACTTCAATCCTAGAGGTCCTACATCTCAGAGGTTTAACCCTTATACTGAATGGATAATACCTCCTAGGATATATCATCCTGAAGGCTATAAGAGTCAACCAGAGATGTCTTTTATTTCAGAATTTAAAGGTTATCAACCTAGGCCCAAGATAAACTGGGTCAAAAACAAATAAATTGTCTTATGTGTAGGAGAAGACCTGTCCAACATCGAACCAGCAATGGTATCTGGATAGTGGGTGCTCAAAGCACATGACAGGAAACAAGGAGAATTTCACAACCTTCAAAGCCAAACTTGGACCCAAAGTAATATTTGGTGATTCAAACTTTGGACTAACAAAAGGATATGGTGAAGTCTTGATTGGCACAGTCACTTTCAAGAAAGTAGCCTATGTGGAAGGACTGAAGCACAACTTAATCAGTATCAGTCAACTGTATGATGAAGGCTATCAAGTGACTTTCAACAAATCATCATGCAAAATCAAATCAGAGGACAACACAACTGTGTTGACAGGTAAAAGGAAAGGTAACATTTATCTTGTAGATTTTCTTTCAACTAAGGTAGATATATGCTTGTTCAACTCTACTTGTAGACCTAATGAATTATGACATTAGAGACTAAGGCATATAAACCATAGAACTATTGCTAGGCTATCCAAGGACAACCTTGTTAGAGGACTACCTTCTGGCCCCTACAAGAAAGAAGGACTTTGCAGGGCTTGTCAATTAGGCAAGCAAACCAAAAATAGTTTCAAATCACTTAATAAGAGTGATTCACCTAGGATTTTGTATCTGTTACACATGGACCTTTTTTGACACATTACAGTACAAAACTTAGGAGGTAAATCCTATACTTTAGTGGTTGTAGATGACTTCTCTAGATTCACATGGGTGTTCTTTCTGAGGAAGAAGACTGATAAATTTATGTGTTTGACAGGGTTTCTCAAATGCATGCAGAGTGAGTTCAATACTCACATTGCCCTGATCAGAAGTGACCATGGGACAGAGTTTGATTCTCTTCTTATGCAAGAGTTCTGTCAGAGTGAAGGGATCAGGCACACTTTCTCAGCTCCTAGAACTCCTCAAAAAAATGGGGTAGCTGAAAGGAAAAATAGAACCCTTATTGAATCTGCTACTACATTGTTGTCAGGTGCTCATCATCCTCTATCCTTTTGGGCAGAGGCAGTAAACACCTCCAACTATTTGTTGAATAGAAGTTTAATACATAAACTGAAGGGCAAGACTCCCTTTGAATTACTCAAAGGGAAGAAACCTAAAGTAGATTATATTAAAAATTTTGGTTGCATTTGTTACATTCACAATAATGATAAGAAATACTTAGTAAAATTTCAAGCTAAAGCTGATGAAGGAGTGTTTCTGGGATACTGCATGATTAGTAAAGCTTATAGGGTATAGAATAAATCCACTCTCAAAATTGAAAAATCTGTTCATATATCTTTTGATGAATCTAACATGTCTTTCAAGGAGAAGAATACTTCTACCATAGAACCTTTGCAAGTACACTCTCTTACTGAAGACTTGGACAGGTTACAAATTATTCAAAAAGATGAAAGCAGTGAAGATGAAGAAGTCATTCAACATCTTGAAGAGAATCTTCTTGAAGAGCCAGTTGTTGTACCACAAGAAGAAACAACAATATAGGTTGGTGACCAATCAACACCCCTTGTTGATTTAGTAACATCAAGAGACCATTCAATCTCCCAAGTGATTGGAGACATCTCAGCTGGTGTGCAAACCAGAAATTAGGTCAACCAAAACCTGATGCACACTTGCTTTCTTTCTCAAATTGAACCTCAATCCATTCAAGATACAGAGCAAGGTCCACACTGGATCATTGCAATACAAGAGAAGTTGCATCAATTTGAAAGGAACAGAGTTTGGGAACTAGTGCCAAGGCCAAAGGATCACTCCATTGTTGGAACAAAATGGGTGTTCAAAAATAAATTGGATGATCAAGGAGTCATTGTAAGGAACAAGGCATGTCTAGTTGCTCAAGGATACTCTCAAGAAGAAGGGATAGACTATGACCAGACCTTTGCACCAGTTGCAAGGTTAGAGGCCATAAGAATCTTCTTAGCCTATACAGCACACAAAGTATTCAAAGTATACCAGATGGATGTAAAGAGTGTTTTTCTCAATAGAGATATCAAAGAAGAAGACTATGTCAGACAATCCCCAGATTTTATCTCTTCAACTCATCCTGATCATGTTTTCAAATTGCATAAAGCATTATATGGTCTAAAGCAAGCTCCTAGAGCATGGTATGAGACCCTAGCATGCTTTCTTCTAAAAAATGATTTTATAAGGGGTAGAGTAGACCATACTCTTTTTATTAGAACCTATAAGTCTCATACCCTACTAGTACAAATCTATGTAAATGATATTATATTTGGTTCTA
Organism: Platanthera guangdongensis; assembly: GCA_039583875.1. Taxonomy (NCBI): domain Eukaryota; kingdom Viridiplantae; phylum Streptophyta; class Magnoliopsida; order Asparagales; family Orchidaceae; genus Platanthera; species Platanthera guangdongensis. The sequence continues at coordinate 76,335,232 of CM077153.1, read as the reverse complement.
CTGATTCAAATTTGTGCAGAAGGTTTTCCAACCTAATGCATTCTAAATTTGAAATATGTAGCATGGGTGAGCTATCCTTCTTTCTGGGATTGCAAATCAAACAACATACTGAAGGCATATTTATTTCTCAAATCAAGTATGCAAAATAATTGGTTAAGAAATTTGGTATGTCTGAAGCATCATGTATAAAAACACCTATGCCTACTAATGCTATATTAGATGCTGATGAACATGGGAAATCTGTTGATCAGACAACATATAGAGCAATGATTGGCTTTTTATTGTACTTACAGCTTGTAGACCTGACATAATGTTTGCTACATGCATATGTGCTAGATTTCAAGTGAGCCCTAGAGAGTCACACTTAACCTTAGTAAAAAGGATTCTTAGGTATGTGAAAAGTTGTCCAAATCTAGGTCTCTGGTATCCAAATGATTTAGCATTTGACTTAACTGGATTTTCAGATGCTGATTATGCTGGATGCAGAATAGATAGGAAAAACACCAGTGGAACTTGTCAGTTTCTTGGTGACAGACTTGTCTCCTGGTTTTGCAAGAAACAAACATCTGTGTCAACTTCAACTGTTGAAGCTAAATATATGGCTGCAGGTAGTTGTTGTTCACAAATCTTGTGGATTCAAAACAAACTCCTAGACTATGGCTACAACTTAGAGAAGTCTAAAATATTTTTTGATAATACCAGTGCTATTTCCATTGCACAAAATCCAGTCCTCCATAGTAGGACAAAACACATAGAAATTAGACATCACTTTCTAAGGGATAATGTTGAGAAAAACAAAATTGAACTTCAATATATCCCAACTGATTTGCAAAGGGGAGATATTTTCACCAAACCATTGGATGAAAAGAAATATACATTATTCCTAAATTAGTTAGGAATGTTAGATGGAGGAAGTTTAAAATAAGATCCAAGATTTTAAAAATCTAAAAATGACCAAGACTAGGCAAATCAAAATGTTTTTTCTAGTGTATAGAGTATGTTTCTAGTCTCTAAACTACGCTCGACATTTTTCCCAAAGATCATCTAATGGAGATCGACGTTCATAGAAATCGTCGACCGGAGTTCAGCGCTTTCCAGATAGTACTAAGCTATCTTCTTCCGGTCAGCGATCGTCGAACGGAGCTCGACGCTCTCCAATATCGTCGAACGGAGATCGACGATGTTGATGACCTTTTAGTTTCCTTTAGAAGCCCAGATCGTGAACGGAGTTCAACGATCTTTCCTTATCAGCGTCGAACCCTAATATAAAACTCATTTTTTGGCCGTCGTTCTGCCTTTGTGCTTTCATACTCTCTGCAGAATTTCTCTTTCCCTCCAAACTTTTCTGCACTTGCTCTTGTGCTTGTTCATTTTTTCTGTAGGAATCAATGGCAGTTTCAGTCGCAATCTTGGCAGCCATGAAATTTCATACTGGCTTTGATATAGACATGGATTCTTTCGATAATAGCGATCAAATATTCAAGGACATTCTGGAACTCTTCAAGGACCAACAGTTAGTTAACATAATGTCTACAAGGATCAAATTGGCAGCAGATGAAATAAAGGAATGGGTGTATACTGCCCACAATCTGTATCAGAACACTATGATCGGAACCATCTCAGGAACTCAGGTACCTTTAACACCTGCTGTTTTGACAGAGGTATTTCAATTAAATTCTGGTGAAGATTCTATTAAGCTTTCTGGAGAAGAATTTTCAATTATGCTTGAGAGGATGGGCCATTCAGCAGCTAACCCTAATAAATTGCTTAAGAAGAATCTGTAAGTTGAGTACAGACTTCTTACTGATGTAGTTAGGAAAGTGTTGTTGGCAAACACTCTGCTCATGATACCATCTCTAGGTATCAGCTCTGTTTGATGGGTGCCTTGGTGGACAAGAAGCAGCTGAACTGGGGAGCAGTGTTTTTTTATTTTATCAAGAAGAAAATTAACAAGAATTTTGTTAATTTTGGGAGGATTTTAGGGCTGTTTCTTCGCAATAGATACCCTGACCTGCTTGTGTCCAATGGAATACACATCAATGCCTCCAAGAGGCATACCTGTGCCCTATTTGGGAAATGGGACAGGCAGATTGTAAAGCCAAGCAGAGCCTCTACAACCTCTTCTTCAGGCACAAGGAGTATTTCAGTCTCCTCCCCTCAGGTTTCTGCCCCTGCAGAAGATTTGCCTGCCTCCTCATCTCCTCCTTCTCCACCTATTGTTTCATCAACAACAATCACATCCACTATCACAATTTCACAACCCCCTCCCTCTAGAGTAAAGATAGATCTTATCCTCCACTTTCAATTTCATCCCCCATTTCCATCCCATCTCCAACTTCAATCCCTTCTCCAACTCCAACATCAACTGAAGAAATCTTCCATCCACTACATCACTACCCACACATGGACATTGATTCATCATCTCATATTCCATCATTCACTCTTCTAGATGATTCCTATATTGATGATTCTCCTTCATCCCCTCTTGAGCCACCATCATCATCCACTTCTTATCAACAATTACTTCAGGAAATCATTTCTCAACCATCATTCACACCATCCATCTCCACTCCATTATCTTCCATCTCCACAATTCCAATATCTCAACCATCACTTCCACCATCCACAGTTTCTCCAACAACATCTCCTACTGCTCCAACTTTCATCTCTACCACATCCATCCCTACCTCTACTCAAGTCCCTCTTGAGCAAGTAGACTTTCCAGCTATTGCAAACAAGCTATATGAGATGATAGCTCCAAGGCTATCACTACTGCTGGAGACTTCATTGGCTCCACTTCTGAAAACTGTTCAGAAGTTGTCTGCCAGGCTATCCTCTATTCTTCCTCCTCAGGCAATCGCTTCTACTAGGTTCCTTGATCCAGTTATCACTGAATCTATGCAGGGGGAGATGCCTTATGAAGCTGAGATATTACCTGCTGTAGTAACTCCAGTTCAAGCTCCAACTCCAGTTCAAGCTCCAGTTGCAGTCATTATAGTGGACCTCAGGTCACTGCTATCAGTATTTGATTCTATATACTTCAGCTGCCTTCCAGACCAGCATACTGAAGACCTTACTAAGGCCATTGTGCCTATTTCTTGCTGTGAGCCCAACATTTTAGCCTCTTTTATAGATTCTGTCAAGGCTGTGGACAATGTTGAAATTGCTGCTACTGATGTTGATGTTTTAGTTAGTTCTGATGTTGCTGTTTCAGTTTCTGAGGATGTGCATATGACAGAGGCAATTGATTCTGAGCCTGCTGTATCTGAGCTTATTGTTTCTGAAATTTTTTTTTGAACCTGCTGTTATAGTTCCTTCTGCCAGTATTGTTTCTTTTCCAATTCCTGCTGTTGCTGTTGCTCCTGTTGCTGTTCCTGCTGTTATTTCTTCTGCTCAGTCTAAACAACAGAAAGAATATATCAAAAGGATTAATGCATTGTATGCTAATCCACAAAGTTCAGACAGTGATGAATTTAGAACTGACTCTGATGATTCCTCTACAACAATTGCAAGGAAAAGGAAAGCAAGAAGCAAGGCCATGAAGAGAGTTCCCCCGGAGAAGGTTAAAGATGCAAATGATGTTCCTTATTATATATTGCATGATTGCCAGATTACAGAACCATGGATACAGTACTCCAGAAATCAGCTGAAAGCCATGAAAAAGAAAACGAAGTATGACAAAAGTTCATCCCTTTTCAATCCTCCTCCTCCTCCTTCACCTGATGTAGGTACAGGTGGAAGTTCTGCCTTTCAATCTACTACTAGAAGCCAAAGTTCATATTAATTTCAAGGAAGATCTCAGCAAAGAGGAAATCAGTCTAGAGGTTACCAACCAAGAAGAGGACAGTTCAGAGGTAATCAAAGAGAACTCAGAGTGTATTCTAAAGGATATTCCAGGCAACATCCTTATCAAAGGGAAGGACAAGGCCCTACAGATTCTACTTCTGGTCCTTTCCCTTATAAGCTTAAAGATCTTGTCTCTTCCAGAGCTACTCCTAATGACTCTTCAAATAGATATGAATCTCTAGTCCCTTTTGAAGACCCTGAAAATAATCCCACTTCATGGACTGCCAGAATGAAAGAGTTGGCTGCATTAGATCAAATTAAAAAGGCTAGAGAACAAGGAAAAGACACATCAAATTTCACCACTCTATCAGAACAGAGAAAGAAAGAACTTGAGAGATATTCTTCCAGCAAATCCTTTGACTCAGAAAGTTATATGAAGCTGCACCCAGAAGCTGTAGTCCACAGGACAAAACAACAAACATTTCTAGGTGCAAATGATGATAGAAGATCCAAGAAAGAAGCTCTTAACCCTAACAGAGAAATAGTTCTCAAAAAGAGCAATGAGAAAGAATGATTTTGTAAGCTGACAGTGATACCTATTTCTGATTATCTGTGATTATATCTGTGTTTCTACAATGCTTTTTTGGTTATATTTCTGCATTGTATGTTTTTATTTTTCCAATTTTTCTAATGTGTGTAAATAGTAATCCTAACCCAAATAGGGGGAGATTGTTGGAACACCCTATTACTGATTTGGGCAAGGATCACTATGTCCTTTAGGAAATTTGTTTTGACCTCCTTGTATATATCTAAAGGTCAAATAGATTGAGTCTAAGGGTTAGTATTTAGGTTTGAAAGTTGTCCTCAACACCCTCAAGACTAGATATTTCAGTTCAGGAGACTAAGTCATTTCGTCGAGCTCAGGTCGACGAATCGTCGAACTCTATTCGACGATCTCTGAGCTCACTTCAACCTATCATCGAACTCCATTCGACGATCTCTGAGCTCACTTCAACGAGTTGTCGAACTCCGTTTGGCGATCTTCGAGCTCAGATCGACGTTCATGTCTCTAGTTTGTTTCCCTATCTCTGAGCTCAGTTCGACGATAGTTGAGCTCAGATTGACGATTTCTACTACAGTCTAAGTCCAGTCGCTGAGCTCAGTTCAACGATAATTGAGCTCAAGTCGATGTTTTTCTAGAGAGATCGACGTTTTTCAAGATTCAAATTCAGTCAGTTTTGGTATTCTATTTAGTCCCAGCATTTATTTCAAGAATCTTGTTGCCGTTTCAATTAATCTGGAGCAAGTTTCAAGGAGATTTTAAAGGAATGTTTTATTGGACTTTCCTCCAGAAGACAAAATGCATTTAAGGAAGTTATTTATGACAGGCTAACGACTATCTTGGACAGAGAATTATTCTATTTAGATCTAAGGAATAAAATATTATTCATTATGCTGGTTAAAAAACAACAACAACAAGAAGGAGAGAAAAAGTTGCAAATTTTAACAGTCATAGAATTCTTACAGGAACAAACATCACTGAAGGAGATCAATATACTGAAATTTCTAGATCCCTTTTGATTCCAGTGTTCAAAGGCCTTATCATTCAAGACTTCAGACACCACACATTTCAGTTGCTGCTGGAATCATCTTCTGCTGGAGATCTAATCTTCTGAAGGCCTATCACCCTATTGCAAAGCTTCACTTCCTGAACAACTCAAGATCTCAGGGGGAGCTTTGACAACATCCACTATCTTCTCTCTGATTGTTGACAGAGAAGATCATCCCACCTCTCTCTCTCTCTCTCTCTCTCTGTTGTAAAGGGTTTATCAAACTCCCTTCAAAAGTTTGTGTTAGTTTCTGAGACCTTGTCAAAACTCAGTGGTGGCAAGACACCTGATCAAAAAATCTAGTTTGGTTTTTGAGCAACTTATCAAAAGCTCATTGGTGCCCAGGACACCTGATCAACTCATCCTGCAGTAGATTCCTACCTAGGGTGGTACAGGAGTGGATGTACCCAGATTGATTGGGGAACCACTATAGCTCCTTGTGTCCTCTGGTTGCTTCTTTGTGTTTTGCTGTGTGCTGTGTTGTTTTATTTCTTGCTTTCATTATTTTTATTTACTACAAGCACATTACACATATATTTAAATTAAGTCTTCTACTGCAAATAATTTTTATCTTGAAAATTATTTTAATATACTCTATTCACCCTTCCCCCCCCCCCCTCTAGAGTTAAGATAGATATTATCTTCCACTTTCAGGCTGGACTGTATTTTCAGTCCTACTCGTTAGGAGTACGACTTGTAATTTTAATTCTTTATTTTTTCGCCTACTCATTTGAGTTAAGTGGCTGGATTTGATTTTCCGCCTACTCACTAGGAGTTAAATGGTCGGACTTTATTTTGATGTAAATATTTGAGAAAGCCCTGTAATCGCATTTATTTTCTCCTACTCGTTTGAGTAGGACTCGCTTTCATTTCAGTCCTACTCGTTTGAGTAGGACTTGCAATTTTCAACTTTTATTTCCCGCCCCACTCGTTTGAGCGGGACTTGCAATTTCAATTATGTAATTTTCTCTTATGTGTAACTTAGTTTTATTTTTGTCTCTTGTTATATGTTTGAATGAGTGCGGGGGTGTTTAATTGTAATAACTTTTCTAATGTTAGAGTATTTTACTTTTCTTCTTATTTTCTTTATAACCCTTCAGCGAATAGTTTATAATGCTCGCATAACCAAACATATAAGCTATCCCCATTCCGATGAGTGGCTAATTGCTTTTATCCCTCGGTATCGAAGAGCTTTGGGATATAAAATGTTTTAAATAACCAAATGTCTAATTTTTCGATTTAATTAAAAAACTTAAGGTTTACCCCGGGTTAACGACGCGTAGAACCACATATCTATGTGTGGGCTCTATTTCCGTTATCCATATGCTAGCTAGCCGAGAGGCCGTGCGTATGGAGAGATCACCCCTGGGTAAATAGAGTTCTGCACTAACCCTCAAGAGAGGAGGCGCGCTAACTCTACCGGATTGGATTCCCCACCCAATAGCGGGGTTCTTAGCGTACTGCGAGAATTAAGGGGAATCCTTCGTCGGATGAGAGCCCGGTCGAATAGCCTTAATGTCCAGGTGAGCGATATTCCTAGAGATAGGTGAGCTCATTATTTTGAACCTCCACGGCCAAGTTTCCGCTTTAATTAAATTGAAACTTTAGATATCTAGTTATTCAAATCTATTTTTAATCCTAACGTAATTCGAAACCGGGAGTTATCTCTTCATCGACTATTTTCTTAAATCTATTTTCGTTCTATTTTAATTAAAACCCTCAACTTACTATTTAGGTAAAATAATAGTGTTTTCGGAGCAGTAGGGGTAATCAACCCATTCCCGGGAATAATACGACCTCGGTATTCTCCCGAATGTCGAGTACTACTTGCGATAGGTGAACTTGCCTCATCTAGCAAGCCCGCGGCGATCGACTCACCGAACCAACCACAGTAAGAGTCTGTTCGTGAGCTAATCAAGGACTTCGATGGCCGGCACTGCAACTTGGGCTTTAGCCCGCTATTTACCGCTCGGCTCCGCATCACCTGCAAGCACAATCCACCGCAATGGTGGCAAACTAAAGCAACGGCCAGCAGTGCTGACCAAATTATAACGTTTCCTCCCCCAACTCGGTGCGGCGATGCTCCTTCCCTGCACTTTATTAGCATTACCAAGCAGTATAAAAATACACTTCATCACAGGCGTTGGCATGTACGGCCATATGCCCCGTGCACTCGGGGCACACACTCGGTGAACCGGTCATCATCACGTCAATTTAAGCCATAGACATTCCAGCCTCACCACCTCCACTTTGACTGCCAAACTATGAGCATTTTGTCTTCCCAGCATGGGTCACGTCAATTTAAGCCATAGACCGCCGAAGTCCCTCATCTATGCCAACGGCTCCAACCGAACGACATAGAACGAGTACGGTTCCGCTTAACCCGTGCTCACATCACAACGACAATTCAAGCCATATGCGTGGGTCAAACTTCTCCGAGTCTCGTTTTCGTTACACACTTCACATAACCCGATTATGTTCAAGTTGGCTCCCATGCCACCATGTTGGCAGAATCACGCATCTGCCCAGTTTTCCGGGTGCACCATGGAGTTAATCCCCAAGACTCCATGTTGCAATCTACCACATAGAAAACCCAAAAACAAACATCTGCACGAAGTCTTATCCAGGCATTTATGCAATGCAACATCACCGATCCAGACCAACTTGTTCGGGTAGGCTTCGCACATCGTGTCTATGTTCGTTCTCGAATACGGACGCTACATGTACACAATGTGGACTATTCATGTCTACCCGAAGGAACGCCTTAAACTCACAGCAAACTCGTGAGTGCGGGCATCCCTATGCAAAAGAAGTAGAGCTTCACATGCTCAACTAGAGAATCGTTACCCTAGCGTTCTTCCTTAGCGCCATGGAAATGTACGCGGATGAAAAGCACCGCAATCTCCTTACCTCTGTAGATCCGATGTCGGCTCATGATTTGGAGCTCCGAAGCTCCGCCAGTGGCCGGATCTAGGCTTCTTCTTCCTCCTTTGCTCTCCCCTCTCTGTAGACTTCGAAAGAGAACCACTCAAGTGAAATGAGGGTTTCAAAGGCCGAATCCTGGGTATATCCAAGCACTAGCAGCCCCCAGCCGTCGGATCCCATATTAAAGAAACCCACGGCCACGATCCGGGCCTGAAATGCAAAATCTGGGCCGAACATGGCCTGTGAAATGCTCGTATCCAGGGTCGTGTCCCACATTCGCCATCAAAACCGACGCGTCTCGAAAATTACACGGGCACCCGACACGCCCGTGTTTGACATGACACGCCCGTGTCATCCAGTACATGGCCATGTTCCCAGCCGTGTTCCTCCATCGACATAGGCCAACAGCGACCCGAGACACGCACGGGTCTTGGAAACGCCCATGTCCGATTTGGCACGACCGTGTCACCACCGAACATGCCTGGGCTTCCATGCCATGTTTCACCCTCGAATAAAAATCGCCCAACAAACCGAGAAGGACACAGCCTGTGACACGCCCGTGTCCCAGGCCGTGTTCGACACTCGACGATCGTCGACTCCAAATTTTGTTGTCCACATGGCCAGGTCGTCGACCTAAGCACGACACAGCCTGGGACACGCCCGTGTCCTAGGCCGTGTGCCCCATGCCAAATTCCCAACTTGGCTCAAAACGCCTCCCGTCGCTCTTTTGAGTTTCGGGGCGTTACAGTGTACACGCCCACAGTACATTCCCGTGTCATAGGGCGTGTCAGCTTTGGCGTGTCGGTGGACTATGGAAAGTCGTTAGCAGCACCAAAATTGTGGACTTGCGGTACAAGCTCAAGATACACGCCCGTGGTGGTGGTACATGTGCGTGACTGAGGGTGTGTAAGCTAAATTTTCCTGGATTTTGACTTCGGACTGTAGCATCATTTTAGTTGGGTTACACGCCCTAAGTACACGCCCTGGGAGTGCGTGTCCTGGGGGCATGTAATAGGAGAAAGCCCTAAAAAATCCAAAAACCTGAAAAATAGAGAATAAACTAAGTTAGAACAATGATTATAAAAAAACTAAATATGCTCTAATTGCATATGTTTAAAGTAATAAAATTCAAACCTTACCCTAGTAAATTAAACTAAAAAATGTATTATCACAAACCTCTAGGTTTAATATAAGTACCAAAAGAGCTTTTACGTTCGCTAAAATAAAGTGACATTTGATTTTAAAGAGTTGCTATGAGTGTGAGCTAGGAATATTGATCTTTTTATACTTTGAAAACAACTAACATGCAACCTAGCATAAATACTTCCCATAGAGCAAGTAAGTAAAACAAACCAGCAAGAAAACAACATATCAGTTAGCAAATAGTCTAACACCTACAATAGTACACTATGGGCGGCAACATCCTGACACGAACCCACACACAAATGTATGTCCGAGATAGAATAAGAACAACAAGACTACCTCACGAAGGTGAGGGAAAGAAACAATCGCAACTAAGCCCACGCCAAGAACCACCAACTCTAACTGTTCAGACCGCTACTTCTCCGATCCTGAGGCATTCAAAAGAAAGAACACTTCAGCAAGAATAAACAAGTGGTAGTAAAAGACCAAAAGTAATTAAACAAGAGAAGTCTAAGGGTTACCAACCTAAGACAGAAAAGCTGTCAAACCACAATATCCAATTCATAAAGTAGTAAGCATGAAAAACTCAAGGGGGTTAAATATGTAAATTTTACCAAGTGCGCTTTGGAGCTATGCTTCAATAACATCTGCTAGAATATGCAAGTAAACAAGTGTATATATATAAGAAAATAGAGACGTGTCAGCTCAAATGTAACGCTCCCATCTGTCGTATAGCATATGACAGAAGGTTCGATCGGGGCCCAATGCCATATACTACGGACAGGTGAGAAGATTACTTATTATTTCCAAATCCAAATTAATTTATGAACACGTCCTAACTCAGAGCATTCTAGCAGAAGCATTTAGGTTAAGAAACCATAACAGTAGGAATGTCCACTACAACAGCTTGAAAAGGAATGATACATATATAATACACAACAATGTTTTTGGCCTTTCAGCCTTACAACTGTTTCATTTACATCAAGTGACTATATACATCGGCACGCAGGTTGGCCACACATGAAAACAGTAAAAGTTTGCATTTTAAGCCTTCAAGGGCCAGCCAATCACAACATAAGTGCTGCAGCCTGCTACTTCCCACTTGTCTCTCCAGCACCTGCACAAACGGCCTACGTAAATGTGGCAAAAAACGTAACGGTCAGCAACTTGCTGATAAATTTATAACGACCCCACCCTTACTCGGGGCAGTGATTATCCTTCCTTGCAAATAATAGCATATATATATTGGCAATAGTAAAGTGCATTTAAGCACCATTCACCATAGATGAAGGCTCAACGACCACAGTCCTCGTACACTCAGGGCACATTTTTGATGTACTGGACCTCCCATGTATCACCACCATTCAGAAGTACTTAACTGATGACAATGTCATTCAGAGGTACTTAACTTAATGGTAACCTTTGTCGTTCAGAGGTACTTAACTTGACGACTATGTCGTTCAGAGGTACTTAACTTGACGACCGACTGCCCATTCAGAGGAACTTAACTTGACAACCTAGTCATTCAGAGGTACTTAACTTGATGACACAGTAGTTGGCCTCCATTGCTCAACTCATTATAAGCCACACGTCTCTGTACCATTTCAGGATGGCACCCACCATTGCTAGGCAATTTAATCTCACATCTTCGCATACAATGGCCCCTATGTCTCTTAGAGACAGGCCTCACAACATTATTTCTCATAAGGAGCTATCGTCGGTGACACTCACTGTCACCCAGAGACATCCAAAGTTCTCCAAACTGTGATCTTTTCTGGGTATTTCCCTGGAAATGCTTCCAGTACTTTGATGCTGCATCCTGTACACCCCTAGACCATGGATTTCACAAATACATCACACGCATATCCACGAAGTCTTCTCCATCATGCAAAGTATAAAAACATCACCAATCCATACCAACCTGTCCAGATGGGTTTCTCACAGCATGCCTAATACATACTCTATATTTCCGGATCTATATGCAGGAATAAACGGGGATCATAATGATCTACCCATTGTAATCCACCCTTTTTCATCTTTTGGTGAGGGGTTCCATGCAAGTATGCATATTGAGGACTTCACTTGTCCAGGAGAAAATCGTTACCCTTGTAGTTTTATTCGGAGCCATGTCGATGCTTTTCTACACTGACGGAATTGATTGTCACAGCGTCCCCTCCGCGGAACTAGCATCGACTCGCGATTCCAATCATAAGCTCACCTCGGATCGATCTCCTCTCTTGATGTCCTTTCTTGAGCTCCGGGATGTGTCCACCTCTTCCCTCTCTAGAACTCAGCAAGAGAGTGCGTGGGAAAAATTAGAATGAAATCTCAAGTCCAACCTTTATATAAAAGCTACAACCGTGTGATAACTACTACCGTTGAGCGGTAATACAGGCGGTGACCGCTTCAACCAGCTGGCACCGCTATCCAGGACTATCGCCCCACGATAACCACTATCGTCGCACGATAATATATTTCTCGAGAACTCAACGATATGTCGAGAGCGTTGAGTACTACCTCTTCACGATAGCAATTATCTCCTGGCGATAGATCAGTTACTTGAGAAATTCTTCTTGATATTCGTTGAAAAGCTATCGATGTTCATGAAAAGGCTAGCGCAGTGTGCTAGCGTCTATTGCCCTAGCGATAACAACCTGAGCCCTGGGTTCAATAATTCAACAAGCTATCGCATGTGATAAGACTATCGCCGCGCGATAACCTCCAATGAGCACTTCTCCTTTTTGGGGTGTTACAACCCTCCCCTCCTTACTGAAATTTCGTCCCGAAATTTTACGCATCTATAAGGAAAAATCAGCAACTAATATGTTTAAACATATTTTCTTTCACAGAACAAGGTTACACATTATTTTATAAATAACTCGGGATATTCCTCACGCATGATCTACTCACGCTCCCATGTCAGTTCTTCATGGCCACAGTTGTCCCAACGGACTTTGACCATCCCGATTGTCTTGTTTCGCAGTTGTTCGATCTTTGTATCCTCGATCTGAATGGGAATAACTTTCATCGTTAGCCTATTATTGACTGGTGCTTGATCCGCCATAACCAATTGGGTTGTCTCTTTCAGAGCTTTTCGCAGCACCGATATGTGAAACACATCGTACAAACCACTTAGCTCCATTGACAAAGCTAATCGATAGGCAGCCTCTCCAACTCTTTCCACCACTTCAAATGGGCCAAGATACCTTGGACTCAGCATTTTCAGTCACCAAATCTTGTATACACCTTTGAATGGCTTGATCTTTAAGTATACCCAATCGCCCACTACAAGCTCCACGTTTCGGTGTTTGGTGTTATAGTATTTTGCCTGTCTATCTTTGGCCATCACTTGACTCTCTCGAATAATACATATGGTCAAATTTGCATCTTCAACCTCCTTATGTTTATAGAGCTTTGATTCGCCTGTTTCTGCCCAAGCTAACGGCGTACGACACTTCCTACCATATAAAGCTTTAAAGGTTGTCATCTATATACTAGCTTGATAGTTATTATTGTAGGCGAACTCAATCATATAGAGGTGATCTTCCCACCTCTTCCTGAAATCCAGGGCACACATACCGAGCATGTCCTCCACTGTTTTGTTGGTCCTCTCAGTCTGACCATCCATTTGCGGATGAATGGCCATACTGAACTTTAGTTTAGTACCCAACAACTAATGGATTAGCCTCCAATCATTCGACGACAAACTCTCATCTCGATCACTTACGATGCTATGAGGCACACTGTGCAATCGTACGATATTATCCACGTACAACTTAGCCAGTTCCTCAACTGAATCATCCTTCCGATTAGGTATGAAGTGTGATACTTTGGTTAACTGGTCAACGATCACCCACATGGCATCGTTTCCTCTCTGAGATCTCGGCAGTCCATGCACGAAATCCATAGAAATGTCGTCGAACTTCCACATCGGGATTGGTAGCGACTTCAGGAAACCTCCAGATTTTTGGCATTCAGCTTTCACTAAGACACAAGTCTGATATTTTGCCACGTAATGGGCTATATCTTTCTTCAAACATGGCCACCTGAAAACTTTCTTCATGTCCTTGTACATTTTTGTGCGCCCTGGGTGAATTGAATACTTTGTAAATTGTGCCTCATACAATAATTCCTCACGTAATTTACCCGCATTCGGGATGCACAAACGACCATCTTTCCGCAAAAGGTCGTGATCCCAGGAGAATTGGGCATTTGACCCATCCATTGCATAGCGTTGTAGACGTTCATCAAGTTCCGTTGCTCGCTCAACCCTGTCTGCAAGGTCATACTATACCTCCGTCTAGTTCAGGCATGCACTTGCAGTAGCATTCTTGTCCACACAAGAGATGTCTAAGGCCTCCAACTCATGGATTAGATGCTCATCATGCATCTGCAACCAACTTGCCCTTGCTGGAGTCCTACAACTCAAGGCATATGCGACCACATTTCCCTTCCCAGGAGTATAATGAATCTGGAAGGTGAATTCCCCGAGGAACTCCATCCACCTTCGTTGTCGCATATTTAGATCCTTCTGATCCAGCAGGTACTTAATGCTCTTATGGTCCGTGAAGATGTCAACTTTCACAACATATAAGTAGTGACACAATAGTTTGAGTGGAAATATCACCGCTGCCAAATCTAAGTTGTGGACGGGATAGTTCCGCTCATGCACTTTCAACTGGCGTGAGCCATAAGCTATCACTTTGCCAAACTAAAAACGAACGAAGCCTAAGCCACTACCTGATACATAACTATAAAATTCATAGTCGCCAGAACAACATGGCATCGTTAGGATTGGCGCCGTAGTCAGGCGACCTTTCACCTCCTCAAAAGCTCGTGCGCACTCCGGCATCAAAACAAACTTCTGACATTTTCTCTTCAATGTAGTGAGTGGCAAGGCTATGCGCAAGATGTTCTCTACGAAGCACCAGTAGTAGCCCACAAGTCCAAGAAAACTTCGGACTTCAGCCACAGAAGACAAAACCGTCCACTCCTGTGTTGTAATTATCTTTGCCGGATCCACCGCAATGCCATCTCCACGTATCACGTGACCACGAAAGGCCACAAATGTCAGCCAGAACTCACACTTTGAGAATTTGGCATAGAGTTTGTTTCTTATTAGGGTGTGCAACACCATATGCAAATGGTTTTCATGATCTTCTTCAGACTGAGAGTACATCAAAATGTCGTCAATAAAGATGTTGAAAAAGAAGTCCAAGTACTCTTGAAACGTTCAGTGCATTAAGTACATGAATACCGATGGCTTATTTGTTAGTCCAAATGGCATTATAGTGAACTCGTAATGACCATAGCGTGTACCAAATGTTGTCTTGGGAATATCACATTCCCGAATCCTCAACTGATTAAAGCCAGACTTTAAATCCTTCTTTGAATAGACAGTTGATCCCACTAGCTGATCGAACAATTCATCAATCTGTGGAATCGGATACTTGTTATTTTTCGTCAGCTTGTTCAGCTTTTGATAGTCAATGTATAGCCACAAGCTTCTATCCATCTTTTTCACAAATAGGACTGGAGCGCTCCAAGGTAATATACTTGTGCGTATAAAGCCTTGCTCTAGCAACTCTTACAATTGAACCTTTAGTTCCGCAATCTCCTTTGGCGCAACATGATATGGCGAGCGGGCTATAGGTTACACACCTGACACCAACTCAATAGCGAAGTCAATCTCCCACAGGAGTGGTAACCCCGGAAGATCTTTAGGAAACACATCACCGTACTCCGATATAATAGGAACATCACTCATACTGGACCTTGGCTCAACACCCTCCAACGGCGTGAATAACAACTCCACTCCCTTCCGAACTGCCTTGACTACTTGGATAGCAGACATCAATATCTTTCTCGATCCTCACATGCCAGCAAATTTAGTCTCTCGTTCGGTGTTATATCCCAGTGTGACTTCCTTAGAGTTGCAATCTATATTGGCACGTTGCTCCGAGAGCTAGTCCATACCAAAGATTACATCAAACTTCGATATCGGTAGCACTGATGCTTCAAATCCAAAGTTTCAACTTCCTATCTGCATGTAACGCCCCCATCCATCGTATAGCATATTACATAAGGTCCGGGTGGGGCCCAACGCCACATACTACGGACATGTAAGGAGATTACAAGTTGTTGCCAAACCCAAGTTCAATTATAAACTCACCCTACCTCAGAGCATTCTAGCAGAAGCATTTTAAGTTATGAAACCATACATTACAAGAATGTCCACTACACAACAGGAATGATAAAAACATATACATATAACACATGTTTTGGTTGTATCCTTATTACAACTATTTCAGTTAACAACAGGTGGTTTCATACTTCGGCACGCAGGCCGGCCGCACATGAAAACAGTAAAAGTTTGCTTTTAGGCCTTTAAGGGCCAGCCAATTGCAGCACAAGGGCTTCATCCCGCTACTTCCCACTTGGCTCTTCAGCACCTGCACAAAAGGCCCACCAAAACATGGCAAACAAAGAAATAGTCATCATTTTGCTGACCAATTATAACGACTCAACCACTAACTCGGGGCGGCAGTTCTCCATCCCTGCAAGCAGCAACACACACACACACACACAGATATATATATATATATATATATATATATATATATATATATATATATATATATATATATATATATATATATATATATAGTGACAACAACAAATTGCATTTAAGCACCATTCACCACAAACGTCGGCCCAACGACCATACGCCCCGTGCACTTAGGGCATATTTTCGGTGTGTCGGACTTCCCCGTGCATCACCACCGTTCAGAGGTCCATGACTTAACAGTAACTTTGTCGTTCAGAGGTAATTAACTTGACGACTATGTCGTTTAGAGGTACTTAACCTGATGACCGACTGCCCATTCAGATTTACTTAACTTGATGACCCAGTCGTTCATAGGTACTTAACTTGATGGCACAGTAGTTGGCCTCCACAGCTCAACTCATCACAAGCCACAAGGCTTTGTCCATTTCGGGCTGGCACCCACCCAGGCCAGGAAACTTAAGCACACAACTTCGCATACAATGGCCCCCAGGTCTCGTCGAGATAGGCTTCACAAAATTTCATTTCACTGTGAGCTATCGCCGGATGACACTCACTGTCTCCCGTCAACATCAACAGTTCTCAAAACCGTGATCTTTCCTGTGTATTTTCCTGGAAATGCTTCAAGTACTTTGATGCAGCATCTTACACACCCCTAGACTCTGGATTTCACATGTACATCACACGTATATCCACGGAGTCTTTTGCGGCACGCCAAATACAAAAACATCACCAATCCATAACAACTTGTCCAGATGAGCTTCTCACAACATGCTTATTCCATACTCT
The DNA here is from genome assembly GCA_039583875.1 of Platanthera guangdongensis. Lineage (NCBI taxonomy): Eukaryota > Viridiplantae > Streptophyta > Magnoliopsida > Asparagales > Orchidaceae > Platanthera > Platanthera guangdongensis. The sequence continues at coordinate 76,318,414 of CM077153.1, read as the reverse complement.
GCATTTCCGGATCTATATGAAAAAATAAACGGGGATCATACCGATCTAACCATTGGAATCCACCCTTTTTCATCTTTTGGTGAGGGGTTCCATGCTAGTATGCATATTGAGGACTTCACTTGTCTAGGAGAAAATTAATACCCTTGTAGTTCTCTTTGGAGCCATGGAGAAGCTTTTTATGCGGATGGAAATGAGCGCCTCACTTTCCCATTCGTGGATCTAGCCTCGGATCCTGCCTCCGATGAGGGAATCTCCTTCAGCACCTTCACAAAGGTCAGCCCAAACCCTTAACTCCAGCTGTGAGTTCTCTTCTCAAGAACACTCAACGGAGAAGATGGAATGAAGAGAGAGAGAGAGTGAGAAGGAAATTATGATATCCTCATAACACAACCCTCTGTAGAAGTGGCCTCAGGTAAACCCCAGCTGCATGATCAATCCATCAAAATGAAGCATTGGCCTGGAGTGGAGTTGAAAGTCAACCTGACTGCTTTGACAAGCCAATCGGCGCCGCTGTTAGTTTCGAAATCCTTTTGACGTTCGTCGAAATAATGCAGCACGTTTGTCTAAAGAATGCACCACTATTACACGAGAACCCCTTTCATTCGACGTTCGTCGAACGTCGTTCGACATTCGTCGAAAGAAGACAAGAAAAATAACAATACCATGATCGTCGAAAGGATAACAGAACCACATTCGTTGAATGTTGTTCGTTGTTCGTCGAACTCCGGTTCGACGTTCGCCGAACTCCGGTTCGATGTTCGTCGTACTCTGGTTCAACTTTTAGCCTGTTACTTCCTACTCCTTATTGGGGTGTTCCAATCCTCCCCTCCTTACAGAACTTTCGCCCCAAAATTTGTGTACATTATAAGAAAGACAGTAACAAATATGTTACAACATATATTGTCTTCAAAAAAAAATGTTACGACATTTTTTACAAATAACTCGGGAAATTCAGCACACATGGTTTGCAACCGCTCCCATGTTAGCTCATCATGGCCACAATTGTCCCACTGGACCTTGACCATCCCTATTGTCTTGTTCCATAGCCGCTTAACCTCCTTATCCACGATCCAAATAGAACTAACCTTTGTCGTTAGCCCATATTTGACCAGTACGCGATCATTCGCAATCACCTGAGCTGGCTCTTTTACGGCTTTTTGAAACACTGATATGTGGAATAGATCATGTAAGCCACTCAGTTCTACCAAAAGAGCTAGATGATATGCAGCTTCTCCAATTCGTTCCACCACTTCAAACGAGCCAAGATACCTTTGACTTAGCTTTTACAAGCGTCGAATCCTGGATACGCCTTTGAATGGTTTGATCTTTAAGTATACCCAATCGCCCACCGCAAACTCCACGTTTCGGTGTATAGTGTTGTAGTATTTTGCTTGCCTATCTTGGGTCATCACTAGTCACTCTCGAATAGTACATATGGTCGAATTTGCATCTTCGACCTTCTTACATTTATAAAGATTTGATTCGCCTGTTTCTGCCCAAGCTAATGGTGTACGACACTTCCTACCATATAAAGATTCAAAGGGCGCCATCTGTATACTAGATTGATAGCTATTATTGTAGGCGAACTTAATCATATAGAGGTGATCTTCCCACCTCTTCCCAAAATATAGGGCGTACATTCGGAACATGTCCTCCATTGTTCTGTTGGTCCTCTCAGTCTGGCCATCCGTTTGCAGGTGAAAGTCCGTACTGAAGTGTAGTTTAGTCCCCAACAACTAATGGATTAGCCTCCAATCATTTGAAGTAAAACTCCCATCTCGATCACTTCTGATGCTATGGGGCACACCGTGCAATCGTACGATATTATCCACATACAACTTAGCCAGTTTATCAAATGAATTATCCTTCTGATTAGGTATGAAGTGCGACACTTTGGTCAACCGTTCAATGATAACCCACACGACATTGTTTCTGCTCTGACATCTCAGCAGTCCATGCACAAAATCCATATAAACGTTATCGAATTTCCACACTGGGATTGGTTGCGACTTCAGGAAACCTATTGGTTTCTGGCATTCAACTTTCACTAAGGCACAAGTTTGACATTTTTCCACTTAATGGGCTATATCTTTCTTCAAACCTGGCCACCAGAAAACTTTCTTCATGTCCTTGTACATTTTTGTGCTCCCTGGGTGAAATGAATACTTTGTAAAGTGTGGCTCATACAACAATTCTTCACGTAATTTACCCACATTCGGGACTCACAAACGACACATTTTCCGCAAAAGGTCGTCATCCCAGGAGAATTGGGCATTTGATCCATCTACTGCATAGCATTGTAGACTTTCATCAAGTTCTGTTGCTCATCGAACCCTGTCCGCAAGGTCATACTGTACCTCCGTCCAGTTTAGGCATGCACTTGTAGTAGCATTCTTGACCACACAGGAGATGTCTAAGGCCTCCAACTCCTAGATTAGATGTTCATCTTGCATCTGCAACCAACCTGACCTTACTGGCATTCGACGACTCAAGGAATCTGCGACCACATTTCCCTTCCCGGAAGTATAATGAATCTTGAAGGTGTAGTCCCCAAGGAACTCTATCCACCTCCGCTGTCGAATATTGAGATCCTTCTGATCCAGCACGTACTTAAGGCTCTTATGGTCCGTGAAGATGTCAACTTTCACGACATATAATTAGTGATGCCACAATTTGATTGCAAATATCACCGCCGCCAACTCCAAGTCATGGACGGGATAGTTTTCTTCATGCACTTTCAACTGGCGTGAGCCATAAGCTATTACTTTACCAATCTGAAGAAGAATGCAGCCTAAGCTGCTCCCAGATGCATCAGTATAAATTTCATAGTCGTCCGAACCATAAGGCGTCGCCAGGATTAGTGTCGTAGTCAGACGACCTTTCAGCTCCTCAAAAGCTCGGGCTGTAACACCCCCACCTGTCACATGACATATAACGGTGGGTCCGGCCGGGGCCCCACGCCATATATCACAGACAAGCGAAGGAATTACTGGTGGAAATCAAAAGCTATGCGTATCCTTAACTCATCCATTCTAGCGCAGCATTTTTATGTTAGCATGAACTCAAACAAGAATGTCCGCAAAAATATATAAATACCACATTTATATATATACCAACACCAGGAATGTATACAACCCACACACCCTGGCCTTATGGCCTTACAAGTTCCTCTTTTACACATCAATAATTTCGTACATCGGCACGCAGGCCGGCCACACATGAAATCCAAACACAACCCTTCACATGGCCTTCATGGGCCTATAGCAGCAAGCTAGCCATTCCACTTATGCATTTCACGCCACAGCACCTGCAATTAGACATCCAAGCCAACAAAAAAAACAAAGCAACGGTCAACATTTGGCTGACCCATTATAACGACCCTACCCCGTACCCGGGGTAGTGGTTCCTTCCCTATATACAGTGCTATCATCTATCATCAAGTATCATCAAACAACATATGTATATCATTTTCTTTATCCCACTAGCAACACTAGCAAACACATTACATCACAAACGCTGGAATCCACGAGACGCTCCGTGCATTCAGGACACCTTCTTGGCGTACCGGAATCCACCAGTCATACTCCACCGATCAGAGGTTTTAACTTGTTGGTTGACCGGCCCTAGTCCACCAGTCTCGCAAGCTGGAGACATCCCTCCCAAACCACTCAGAGGTACAACCTCACAGCATCCAATAACAACCAGAGCAGATCGACCCACACCATGTGGTGTGGCAAGCCGGGTTTATCCAAGCTCCCCAAGCATTACCACCCATCGACCCCCCTCCTATTCCGATCGACCCACCCATGTGGTGCAGCAAGCTGGGTTTAACTCGGCTCCCCAAGCATTGCCACCAATCGATTCCTACCTAACTAGATCAACCCACCCTAGTGGTGTAACAGGCCGGGTTTATCTCGAGCTCCACAGGAGTGCTACTAATTGATCATATCATAACCAGGAGCTTTGCCAAAGCCTCCTCACATTCAGCATCACATCCATACATGCATTATAAGAGAAATCCATTTACATCTCATCAAATCCACGGAGTCTTCTTCGGTTTACCCATGAACATCACCAATCCAGACTACCGGTCCAGATGGGCTTCACACAGCATGCCTATGCCGTACTCCATATTTCCGGCTCTAGATGTAGACTCAACAAAGGAATCACTTCCGCAAATCCACCTCTTGGTGGAGGATTCCAAGCACATGCATAAAGGAAGGACTTCGATGTCCAAGAAGGAGATCGTTACCCTTGAAGATCGCTTCGGCGCCATGAAGTAGCCGGATGGAAATCACCGCCTCGGCTCTGCCTTCACGAATACGCTCTCGGATCTTCGCTCCGCACTCCGCAGCTCCTCCAGTAGCTGGTACTCTCCTCCCTTCCCTCTTGCCTTAGGCCTTTCTTCCTCCCTCTCTTGGAATAAAATGAAGAAGAAGAAGAAAAGAAGGGTTATATCCCCTTTTTCTCGGCCTTCACAATACTTGGACAGAGCCCAACCACTGGATCCAGGAAGAGGGAAACAAACGGCTCAGATTTGGCCAGAAAAGCTTGAACACGACCTGACACGCCCTGTGACACGCCAGTGTCACAGGCCGTGTCCCTTTAAGCGGCAGTCAACCGACTCAATCTAGCCAATACATGGCAGTGTGACACGCCCGTGTCACGTGCTGTGTCCACGACATGCCCTCAGACACGCCCGTGCCTGAGGCCGTGTGCATCAACGAAAATAATCCCAAAAGAACCCGAGACTTCACACGGCCTGGCACATGCCCGTGTTCCTGGCCGTGTGCACCTGGACACACCCGTGTCCCGCAAACACGCCCTAGCTCGAAACGTCGTGCTGAGTTCCACGACCACTGACACGCCCTGTGACACGCCTGTGTCACAGGCCGTGCCCTCACTCGACACTCGACACTCGACCATCGTCGAGAAAAATTCGTCGACCTCATGACTCGACACAACCCAGGCCTGACACGCCCTAGGACACGCCCGTGTCCCAGTCCGTGTCACCCATGCCTGAACCCAAATTTGCACAAATTGATTCAATTGACTTCGGGCTGTTACAATCCTCCCCCCTTCAAATAATTTCGTCCTCGAAATTTGTCACACTCCAATTCACCACAACAGCACCAAATCTAACACCCCAAGCCTCTGCACAAACTAACAAACAGACAACACAAACAAACATCCCTAACTTCAACTTGTGCACATTCAGCCACATAAGACCTCAACACAAGACAGCATGATTTAGTTATCTCCTCACAATCACAAGTGCACTAAGCTGTGATAGATATATCCAACATCTTTTATTCATCATAAATAAGCATAGTTTACATACACAGCCATGGACGATCCAGCATGTTAAGGGATTCACATCCCACTTCACTACCGCTCAGCCTCCCGATTTGGCAGTGCTCGATTAAGCGACAAATTAAACACCCGAGACTAAATTTCACCAACTGAGCTTTGCGGCTCTTGCACTTCCATCGCATACAATCGAGGGTGCGTACGGGGTGCAGATGATTCGGCCACTGCTTTACCCTTTTCTTTATATGACGCACCTATCTTTTTCTCACTCCCTGGAGGGGAATTCCAACAGAATTTTGCTATGTGTCCTTTCTGCCCACATTTATAGCATATACGCGTATCAACACGTCCTGGCCCATAAGTAGCCCCCGAAGAAATAGTCGACGGAGCTGATTCCGCAGGCCTAAATCTTTTCTTCTCTCGTCTTCGAAACTCCGATTGATCCAATTGCGGCACTTTAAACTCTGGCTTTTCCGCTGCCAGTCTCTTATTCTCTTGTACTCGCTTCATATGTTTTTCCAAGGCACGGGTTGTATCGACCAATGCTTGGAAGCCTTGGCTCACCGAACTCGGAAGTGCCAACCTCAATTCATCCCGTAGTCCTTCATAAAACTGATTTGTCTTTCATGCTTCCTCCGCAAAGTTCGATCCCGTATATCTCCCCAATCTTGTAAACTCATGCAAGTAGGTATCCATATCGTGCTCACCCTGCACCAGACGGAGAAACTCATTTTCCATCACAATCCTCTATGACACTGGCACATACTTGGCTAAAAGTATTTGGGAGAATTCATCCATGGAAACCTCCGTTAAACCTCGACCTGCCAAGTGATGCACTTCTATCTCATCCCACCACAATCTTGCATCGCATTCCAACAGAAAAAGTGGCCAACATCACTTTCTGCTCCTCTTCCGTCCGGATTGCAGTTAGGATCCTTTTTACCCTTGCCAACCAATCTTCCGCCTGTGTTGGGGAAAGCGCTCCACCAAACGTCGGTGGATGAACGTGCATAAAACGTGTCAATGACTCGTCACTTGCTTGCGCTTCCACCACCACTGCAGCATGCTCTTGGCTTGCAGCAGGCCTTGCCTGTCCAGTAGGTTGTGCTTGTAATACTACAAGCACTGTCTCCATCACCACCCGTATGGCTTCTGCTGAGGGAGGCATAGACGCTTCCACGGGTGCTGCACTCTCATCAGACCGTTGGGGCTCAGACAGCCCAGCTCCATCCCTCGCCACCTATCAATGTACAGAACACCATTAATACTTCAAATAATACTGGTACTGCTACATTGACTACACACTCACGCACATTATACGCATGACCTACATTCCTAGTGGACATTCATGAGTTCATTTATGTTCTCTCCTCCCAAACAATCTAAACCTGGCTCTTATACCACTTTGTAACACCCCCACCTGTCACATGACATATAACGGTGGGTCCGGCCAGGGCCCCACGCCATATATCACATACAAGCGAAGGAATTACGGGTGGAAATCAAAAGCTATGCGTATCCTTAACTCATCCATTGTAGCGCAACATTTTTATGTTAGCATGAACTCAAACCAGAATGTCCACCAAAATATATAAATACCATATTTATATATATACCAACACCAGGAATGTATACAACCCACACACCCTTGCCTTATGGCCTTACAGGTTCCTCTTTTACACATCAATAATTTCGTACATAGGCACGCAGGCCGGCCACACATGAAATCCAAACACAACCATTCGCATGACCTTCATGGGCCTATAGCAGCAAGCTAGCCATTCCACTTATGCATTTCACGCCACAGCACCTGCAATTAGACATCCAAGCCAACACAGAAAACAAAGCAACGGTCAGCATTTGGCTGACCTATTATAACGACCCTACCCCCTACCCGGGGTAGTGGTTCCTTCCCTGTATGCAGTACTATCATCTATCATCAAGTATCATCAAACAACATATGTATATAATTTTCTTTATCCCACTAGCAACACTAGCAAACACATTACATCACAAATGCTGGAATCAACCAGACGCTCCGTACACTCAGGGCACCTTCTTGCTGTACCGGAATCCACCAGTCATACACCACCGATCAGAGGTTTTAAATTGTTGGTTGACTGGCCCTAGTCCACCAGTCTCGCAAGCTGGCAACATACCGCCCAAACCACTCAGAGGTACAACCTCACAACATCCAATAACAACCAGAGCAGATCGACCCACACCATGTGGTGTGGCAAGCCGGGTTTATCCAAGCTCCCCAAGCATTACCACCCATCGACCCCCCTTCTATTCCGATCGACCCACCCATGTGGTGCAGCAAGCCGGGTTTAACGCTCCCCAAGCATTTCCACCAATCGATCCCTACGTAACTAGATCAACCCACCCTAGTGGTGTAACAGGCCGGGTTTATCTCGAGCTCCCCAGGCGTGCTACCAATTGATCATATCATAACCAGGAGCTTTGCCAAAGCCTCCTCACATTCAGCATCACATCCATACATGCATCACAAGAGAAATCCATTTACATCTCATCAAATCCACGGAGTCTTCTCCGGTTTACCCATGAACATCACCAATCCAGACTACCGGTCCAGATGGGCTTCACACAGCATGCCTATGCCGTACTCCATATTTTCGGCTCAAGATGCAGACTCAACAAAGGAATCACTTCCGCAAATCCACCTCTTGTTGGAGGATTCCAAGCACATGCATAAAGGAAGGACTTCGATGTCCAAGAAGGAGATCGTTACCCTTGAAGATCGCTTCGGCGCAATGAAGTAATCGGATGGAAATCACCACCTCGGCTCTGTCTTCATGAATCCGCTCTCGGATCTTCGCTCCGCACTCCGCAGCTCCTCCAGTAGCTGGTAGTCTTCTCCCTTCCCTCTTGCCTTAGGCCTTTCTTCCTCCCTCTCTTGAAATAAAATGAAGAAGAATAAGAAGAAAAGAAGGGTTATATCCCATTTTCTCGGCCTTCACAATACCTGGATAGAGCCCAACCACTGGATCCAGGAAGAGGGAAACAAACGGCTCAGATTTGGCCAGAAAAGCTTGAACACGGCCTGACATGCCCTGTGACACGCCCGTGTCACAGGCCGTGTCCCTTTAAGTGGCAGTCAACCGACTCAATCCAGCCAATACACGGCCGTGTGACACGCTCGTGTCACGTGCCATGTCCACGACACACCCTCGGACACGGCCGTGTCTGATGCCGTGTGCATCAACGAAAATAATCCCAAAAGAACCCGAGAATTCACACGGCCTGGCACACGCCCGTGTTCCTGGCCGTGTGCACCTGGACACACCTGTGTCCCGCAAACACGCGCTAGCTCGAAACGTCGAGCTGAGTTCGACGACCACTGACATGCCCTGTGACATGCCCGTGTCACAGGCCGTGTCCTCACTCGACACTCGACACTCGACCATCGTCGAGCAAAATTCGTCGACCTAACGACTTGACACAACCCAGTCCTGACACGCCCTGGGACACGCCCGTGTCCCAGGCCATGTCACCCATGCCTGAACCCAAATTTGCCCAAATTGATTCAATTGACTTCGGGGTGTTACACGCGCGCACTCCTACGTCCAAATGAACTTCTGATCTTTTCTCGTCGGTGTGGTGAGAGGTAAGTATATTTGTGAGAAGTTCTCTACGAAGCGCCTATAGTAGCCCGCAAGTCCAACAAAACTCAGGACTTCAGCCAAAGAAGACAAAACTGGCCACACTCGTATCGTAACAATCTTCGTCGGATCCACTGCAATGTCATCTCCACTTATCACGTGACCAAGAAAAGCCACTAATGACAGCCAGAACTCACACTTAGAGAACTTGTCGTAGAGCTTGTTCCTCCTCAGGGTGTGCAACACCATCCTTAACTGGTTTGCATGGTCTTCTTCAGAGTGAGAGTACAGTAGAATGTCATCAATAAAAAACGATGACAAACAAGTCCAAGTACTCTCGGAATGTTCGGTGCATTTGGTCCATGAATACCGGTGGCGCATTTGTTAGTCCAAACGATATTACAATGAACTCATAATGAGCATAACATGTACCAAACGATGTCATGGGAATATCACGCTCCCGAATCCTCAACTGATAATAGCCAAACTTTAAATCCAGCTTCGAGTAGATAGTTTGTTGGGTCCATTGATCTCAATGGCCCTGATTTGATGATGTTAAAAATGTCAATGAGATAGACATAGTTGTATTTAATGTTTGGTTATGTTCATGCATACATGTTAGTCTTTGTCATAATGATTGGACAGCTAGTTCAAGAGACAATGATAGGTGGAATCAAGGTGGAGCTGGAAACTCGGAAAATTGCCCAAGTCCAAAAGCGTTGAGTGAGGCAAGCTCACTCAATGTCATCCAGCTAATTGCACTGAGCGAAGGCAGGCAGGAAAATCGAGCTAATTCCAGAAGCACTGAGTGAGCTCAACTCACTCAACGCCATACAGCTAGAAGCGTTGATCCAAGGCAGAAATCAGACTAAGTCTCGAAGCGTTGAGTGTATAAGTTTCACTCAACGCCATACAACTAGAAGTGTTGAGTCAAGGGAGAAATCAGACTAAGTCCAGAATTCTTGAGTGAGCTCAATTCACTCAATGCCATACAACTAGAAGAGTTGAGTCAAGGTTATCCTATCACAGCCTTTCTATAAAGAATCCAGAAAATCGACTATGTCCATAAGCGTTGAGTGACGCTTCATCACTCAACGCCATGTTGAGTCTGTCAATGCCAAACTTCAGCTAGAAGGCAAGAATGTAGAAAATCGACTGAGTGCAGATACGTAAAGTGAAGCTTATACACTCAACGCTCTCAATGCCATCTGGCAGAAAGCTGAAGAATAAAGCTAAGGGAAAATGCGTAGAGTGAGGGATATTCACTCAACGCTCTCAATGCCATCAAGCAGAAAACTAAAGAATATGGCTAAGGGAAAAATCATTGAGTGAGGGATATTTACTCAAGGCTCTCAACGCATTCATGCAAAGCTGAAGAACTTTATAAGTACAGAATCATTGAGTCTACCAATTGTCGAGCTGAGCTTAGTTTTCGTCGACCGGAGTTCAGAGTTCGTCGATCTCAGCTTTTACATATATGAAGGACTTAGCTATCAGAATCGTCGACCGGATTTCAGATTTCGTCGACCAGAGTTCAGAGAATTCGTCAAACTTAGCCTTCACCTGAAGAAATAATTGTGCTGAGAGAATTCGTCGATCTTAGCTTCACTGTTTCGTCGAGCTGAGTCCAGATTCCATCGAGCTAAGCTTGAAGTTCATCAAACGCAATATTTCAGATAAGTTAGTTGATTTTGGCTAAGTCCAGAATGATGCTGACTCAGCAAAGTCAACAAGACAACAAAGTTCAGATTTGATGCAAATCGACATTAACATCGACGTCAGTCTACAGTGGATCTTAAGTTAATATAGCTGAGGTTTTAACCACCATTAAAACTTAGACACGTGTCGATCATCTCGCCAGTGTGACGGGATTATAAATAGCAGAAGATATCGAGATCTATGATTAAGGAACTAATTGGATTAATCTCTGATTAAAAATGAGAAGCGGAGTTCGTCGTCTTCATCCTCCATTGTTGCAGAAGACAAGAACCACAAGATCAAATATGAAAGGCTTTTTAGTTTGTTGGTGACATCAACATCTACTCCAACAGATTCAGAGTAATACTATGAGAGAGACGAATCAGCCTAGGTGTGCCCTAGCTAAAGTTTTCTTCTCGATCCACGTCGAGCCAGAATCTGAAGATCAATTTGCTGGATCAAAGAAGAAGGGAGGGCTGAAGTATGCTCAGTCAAGATAAGGAGATATTCCCGAATAAAATAAGCTGATTCATCAGCTTGTTGATTCAAGAACAAGTCGGGCATCATTTCAAGAGCTCTGTATCATCTTCTTGTTGTGAAGAAGAAGTTAGGGATAATATCTGCTCAGTCTAGGTAGACATGCACAGAGAATTTTCTCTGGTGTCTGTAATTCATCATCCTTAATATTTCCTTGTAAGATTCATTTTGAATCTGAGTGGTAAGGCTAAGCCCTATATTGTAAGCCTGTGTTATAAAGGGTGAGGTAGGGCAGGAGTTGCCTGAGTTTTAGGTGTGTGGATTCACACTGAGGTAGGGCAGGAGGACCTGAGCTGTAGGAGTGTGGAGTCACTCTGAGGTAGAGTTCTTGGGAAGAACTTGAGTTGTAGGATCTTGGTGATCTGAGTGGTAGGGCTTGTGCCCAAGTTGTAGGAGCCTGTTGGGCTCTAAGCTATAAGATCTAAGGATCTGAGAAAGATAGAAGGAAGTTTGGCCAAATCTAGTATACTGCTAGATTGGAAAAGGGGGAAAGTGGATGTACCCATCAATTGGGGAACCACTATAAAATTCTGTATACTGTGTTGTGCTGATCTTAATTTTGATGAGATTGCTGTGATGTGATATTAATTGATTAGTTTCTTAAGTTTTTTTTTGCAATTAGACCTATTCACCCCCCTAGGTGTTTACTTGTTCTTGAAATCAAAACTTTCAAGTGGTATCAGAGTGATGTTGCTCGAGATTGACTTAACAGTCTGAGTTGATCTCCAAGGCTAGCTATCAGAAGGCCAAGATGAATCATAAAGAACTTGGATCCATCAAACTTCCTCTTTACAGGAAGGAGACTTTTGGCATTTGGAAGGAAAGGATCAGACTTTTCATGTAAGCATCTGATCCTAGGATATACATCACAGTACAGGAAGGGCCCTTCATCCCAATGAAGACATCAGTTCTTGATGTAAATTTGAAGACTCCAAAGGAGTATTCTAAGATGACTAAAGATGAAATCATCTTAGCTATAATGGATAAGAGGGCACAAAACATTATTGTTAGTGTCATAGATGACTCAACCTTCCAAAACCTAGTCCACTGCAAGACAGCTAAGGAGATGTGGGACACACTAGTTGTCTACATGGAGAAGTCTAAAGAAGTGAGGGAGGATAGGAAGTCCGTGCTCAATCAAGAGTATGAAAGCTTCGGGCAGGACAAGTCAGATGACATTGATGAGTGCTATGAGAAGTTTTTCAGAATTGTGATTGAGCTGAAGACATATGGAAGAGTCTTCAGCACTTATGAATTGAATGACAAGTTCCTCAGGTCTTTTACTAAAGACTAGGACACAAATATCTGTGCCTTCAGAGAAGTGGCCAGACTTGCAGACACTCCACCACCAACCCTGTTTGGAAAGATGCTGTCATATGAAATGCAACATACTGTTAGAAAGGAGGAGGAGAAAATCTGCAAGACTACAGTCAAAGACAAGTCTGTGGCCTTCAAAGCTGAAGCCATAAGGAAGAGTAGGAGAAAGATTCCTTCTCCACCAAGGAGAGTTGCTGATTCATAGTTAGAAAGCTCAGATACCGGCACATCAGACTGCCACATTTCTGATGAAAACTTTGATGCCTTTTCTAGGCAATTTCAGAAATTTATTAAGAAAAAGCACTGGAGAAGCAGGCCATCCTCTTCTTCTCATCCCAAGAAATATTACTACAAGGGCAAAAAGAAATCCTATAAAGAGGAAAGGAATGGCTCTAATCTTAGTAAACATACTTCTTCTAAAGTGGTGTGTTATTATTGTGGCAAGCCAGGGCACATCATAGCTGATTGCCCTGTCAAAAGAAAGGTTGCTTGTGAAAAGAAGGAACATCAGCAGAAGGGAAAGAAGGAGAAGTCCTTTATTGCCAAGAAGCAAAAGAGTTGGACTGACTCCTCATCATCGAAGTCATAAGAGGAAGATGAAGCTGAAGCCCTCAATGGGCTATTTACTACTGAAGAAGAATCTGTAGGATCAGACTTCTTAGAGATGCTGGCAGCATTCACTGGAGAAGCTGATGATGCTGCCAGATCTAAAGAAGGAGAAGAAGCCAGCCATTATCTTGGGCTAATGGCTTTGACTGAGGAAGGACCCAGCCAGGAGCAGGCTGGCCCTAATAAGGTACATTCTACAACTTCTGTGTCAGATTATGTAACTATTCTAGAATCAAAAGCATCTGCATCAAGAGATGAAGATGGCTCTGAATCTGAGGGAGATGTCAATCAATTGATTGATAATTATGTGAACTCCTTCATGCACTAAAGAGAAGCAAGCTTCTAGCCAAAAAATAGTCTGAGGAGATTGCTTCTCTGAAGCTGGCTTTTTTAGACTTAGCAAACATGCTGAAACTAAAGATACAGGAAGTCAGCAAGCTGAAAAACATCATTGTTGTTTAGATGGGAACAATCACCTTCAAAAATAACCTCATTAGGAATCTTGAAGGTAAACTCCAAATGGAGGAGGAGCTAGTGGCTAAGTTCTCAAAGCCATGTTCAATATTGTCTTTAATTGATTCCTTCTCCTCCCAAAAGGTTAAGAAGGGGTTAGGCTTCAAAGGGAAAACTAGAGCTGCCTATTCCAAAAGGAAGGGCAATGCTCCAGTGCAGCCACTAGCCTCCAAACATTCAATTCCTTTCAGGAAAGTGGAGCTACCATCTAACAGGTATGACCATGACGACATTCATTGTCACCGGGAGTATGGTATTAGGAATGGCAAGGGTGTTGGTGCCTACAAGGCAGCATATGAAGAAATCCAAATGACCCATCCTAGACCATTTGTGTTTGTTGTACAAGCCCCAACACTCAAAAATAAGGTGTAGCTCATTCTCAAAGTCTATCAGTTCACAATCAAACTAAAGGAAAGTGTGTCAGCACACCAGACTTGGTTATATCTGAAGCTATCAGGAGCTTGCACTCTGAAAAGAAGGCAGCTGTTGATAGGGTCCAAGATATCCCTGGTACCTCTGCTACCAGACAAATCCAAAATAAGGCTGTGGCTGGAAGACTTAAGAAAAAGACTGCTATACTTGCTGGAATGAGAGCTATAGACTGCTATGATGTAAAGCCAGCCCTCAAAAGAAGTTACAACATTTATGAGTGCTGGTGCTTTGGTAAAGTGTGCCACTATGTTATTGATTGCTGGAATAATAAGAGTGTTTAGAGAAATAATGCCAGCTTACCAGTCAGAAGAGCTGCATGTAGGCATGTTCAATTTCAGTCTAACCTATACATAGGACCCAATAAGAATTGAGGTCCTAAGGAAAAATGATCTATTTTTGTAGGTGAGTCCAAGTGGTCATATCCCTATATGGTACTTGGATAGTGGATGTTCCTTGAATTTGGTTTTTTTTTCCTTGGATAGTGGATGTTCCAGGCACATGATTGGAATAAGGAGCATGCTGAAGGAGTACAATCCTGTTGAAAATGGACCCAAAGTCATCTTTGGTGGTTTAGAAAGAGGAGTAACCAAAGGGTTTAGTAAGATATCTAATGGCATAATCACTATCACATAAGTAGCTTATGTGAAAGGTTTGCAACATAACCTGATAAACATAAGCCAACTTTGTGATCTTGGCTATGACATTTATTTCCTCAAGGATGAGTGCTGAATTAGGAGGTCAAGTGACCAAGGGGTCATCTTGACAGGCACTAGGAGAGGAAATGTCTATTGTCTGAATTTTGTTTGTGAGAGTAAGGATTCTCCTATATGCCTAGTTGCAGATGAGAAATCTTCACATTGTGTCCAATGACAAAAGAGGTTAGCTCATCTGAATTACAAGACCATAGGCAAACTCTTTAGTGAAGAGTTAGTGAGAAATGATCCTAAGGTGAAGTGCATCAAGGAGGGTATCTGCTCACCATGCCAAAAGGGCAAGCAAACCAGGACCTCCTTTCAGGGCCTTGATACCAAAGAATCATTGAGGTGTTTATATCTCCTGCATATGGATCTATTTGGTCCTATGCCAGTTCATAGACTAGGTAGGAAAGTCTAAACCCTTGTGGTTGTTGATGACTTTTCCAGATTTGTTAGGGTGTTCTTTCTTAGAAAGAAATCTGAATACCCTGATGTCTTCCAAACATTTGTTAGGAAAATTTAGAATGAACTTAATAATACTGTGGTCAAAATCTGAAGTGACCATGGGACTGAGTTTCAGTTTGAATGCATGACAAGATTCTATGAAGAGCTTGGTATTCATCAAGAGTTCTCTCCTAGAACACCCCAGCAAAATGGGATTACTGAGAGGAAAAAGAGAACTCTCATAGAGGCTGGTAGAACCATGTTAAGTGACACATTTCTCCTAGAATATTTCTGGGCTGAGGTAGTGAACACTGCATAACATGTCCATAATAGGGTTTCCATCACCAAAAGCCACAACAAGACTACCTATGAGATT
The DNA here is from genome assembly GCA_039583875.1 of Platanthera guangdongensis. NCBI lineage: Eukaryota > Viridiplantae > Streptophyta > Magnoliopsida > Asparagales > Orchidaceae > Platanthera > Platanthera guangdongensis. The sequence continues at coordinate 76,302,860 of CM077153.1, read as the reverse complement.
TTGGAAGGCAGAAAACCAAACTTATCCTACTTCAGGATTTTTGGCATCAAGTGATATCCTATGTGACAAAGTTTGCTGCCAAGTCCCAAGAAGGGATATTTTTTGGGTACAACAATAATAGTAAGGCATATATGATCTATAACTTGACTACTCAAGTTGTACAAGAATCAGTACATATTGTCTTTGATGAGTCAAACCTATTTAACTATGAGATATGAAGCACCTCTTCTAGTTCTGCAGGTTTAAAGGATGTGATGGACAAACTTACCATCAGGGAAATGGATCCAGTAGGACAAGATAAGGAAGAAGATGAGTGTTGTCTAGGCGGAGCTTAAGACTCACAAGCTGAGCATGAAGAACAACCAATTGAAGATAATGAAGTCCAGTCAGCTGAGAACAATGCAGAACAGCTAGCTGATGCAAGAATGCCTCCAGCTGTGAGACATTTGAGGGATCAGCCAGCACACCAAATCATTGGTGATGTAATACATGGTGTCCAGACAAGGAGCAAGAGCATCAACATAGCTCTATATTCAAGCTTCCTATCACAAATAGAGCCCAAGAAGCATCAAGAGGCTTTTAAAGACTCTTGCTGGATTGAAGCTATGCAGGAAGAGTTGAATCAGTTCAATAGATATAGTGTCTGGTAGCTGGTTCCCAGACCAAAAGGAAATAATGTCGTAGGAATAAAATGGATATACAGTAACAAGCTAGATGAGAATGGCGTTATTGTCAAAAATAAGGCCAGATTGGTGGCAAAAGGCTACAGGCAAGAAGAAGGAATAGATTTTAACCAAACCTTTGCAAAGTCTTCTAGATGGATGTGAAGTCGGCATTCCTGAATGGAGACTTAAAAGAGGAAGTATATGTAGATCAGCAACCAGGTTTTGTAGATCCTCACTTTCTTAATTAAGTTTATAAGCTTAAGAAAGCTTTATATGGGTTGAATCAATCCCTTAGAGCAAGGTAAGAAACATTGTCTACTTTCCTCATTGAGAACAAATTCTCTAGGGGGGACATAGATAATCTAAGGGCAAGGTCATCCTAGTGCAGATATATGTCGATGACATTATCTTTGCATCTACTGAAAATAACCTTTGCTAGAAGTTTGTCAAACTCATGCAAGGAAAATTTGGGATGAGCAGCATGGGTGAGCTAAAATTCTTCTTGGGACTCTAAGTAAGACAGACTGATGATGGCTTGTCCATATCTCAGTCTAAGATCACAAGGGAGTTAATTAAGAAATATGGTATGGAGAATTCCTCCACCATGAGAACACCAATGGGGTAAAGTATGCCTTTAGGCAAAGATGAGGCAGGGAGACCTGTTGATGAGTGTTTGTATAGCTGGATAATTGGCTCCCTTCTATACTTGACTACTAGTAGGCCTGATATCATGTATGTTATATGTGTCTGTGCTAGGTATCAGGCATGCCTTAAAGAATCTCATTATTCTACTACAAAGAGAATGTTAAGATATCTTAAGGGGACACCAGATCTTGGTCTATGGTACCCTGGGAATATAGATTTTGAGCTAACTGGATTTTCAGATGCAGATTTTGCAGGCTGCAAGGAAGACAGAAAAAGTACCACAAGTACATGTCAATTCCTAGGTGGAATATTGGTGTTATGGAGCAGCAAGAAATAGACTATTGTTGCTATCTCCACTACAGAGCCAAAGTACAATACAACGGGTAGCTGCTATGCTCAATTGCTGTGGATACAACATTAGCTTGAAAACTATGGCATTAAGATAAGTAGAACTCCTCTATATTGTGACTCCACTAGTGCAATATCTATTGCCAGGAATCCTGCTTCACATAGCAAGACTAAGAATATAGAAATTAAGTATCATTTTATTAGGGAGCATGTCGAGAGAGAAGAAATTTGCCTAGAGTTAGTCTCCACTGACAAGCAAGTTTCAGATATCTTCACTACGTCTCTAGATGAAGCCATATTCAACACCTTCAAAATTGAGTTGGGTATGTTGAACTTAGAATAGCTTCAGGTACTCCCTAATGTATTATTCTTGGTATAGGTTTGTTCTTTTTGCAGGTTCTGCAGACCTATTGGAAAGCAAAATGAGAGATGATGCATCTTCTCAAGTGGTATCAGCAGCTGCAGGACTAGATACTTTTAAGTAGTCTTCTCTAGTGGTGTAGAGAATTTCCAGTGATACTAAATTTCATCTACTGTCAAGTTATATCAAGTGATATACAAGTCAGCCCTATATAAGGAGCATGTTGGCAGCTGCAATCCTGGCTTCATTTACATCAGCTAGGGGGATAACACAAGGGGAGAAAAATACCTGATGCTCATTTCTGACTATATGAAGAGTTCAAAAAGGGCGAGAGATTGAGGAGATGGAGGTCATGTTTACCTTTGGTTGTTAAAGCTCAAGGGGGAGAGATAGAAGATGACTATCAGATTAGGATCAAGCTCCTTCATGGCACTAACACAGGGGGATAAATTCATGGGGAGATCTAGCTAAGAGGTAATCCTCTAAGGTGTAACTCACCCTTAAGGTGTAAATCTCCATTTAGAAGTCCAAAAGCGTTGAGTGACTCTTCATCACTCAACGATATGCTGAGTCTGTCAATGCCAAACTTCAGCTAGAAGGCAAGATTGCAGAAAATTGACTAAGTCCGGATGCGTTGAGTGAAGTTTATACACTCAACGCTCTCAACGCCATCTGGCAGAAGTTGAAGAATATGGCTAAAGGAAAAAAAGCATTGAGTGAGGGATATTCACTCAATGCTCTCAATGCCGTCAGGCATAAAGCTGAAGAATATGGCTAAGGGAAAAAGCATTGAATGAGGGATATTTACTCAATGCTCGCAATTCCTTCATGCAAAGCTGAAGAAATTTCTAAGTCCAGAATCGCTGAGTCTACCATTCTTCGAGCTGAGCTTAGTTTTCATCGAATGGAGTTCAGAGTTCATCGATCTCAGCTTTTACCTATAAGAAGGACTCAGCTATCAGAATCGTCGACCGGAGTTCAGATTTTGTCGACTAGATTTCAGAGAATTCGTCGAACTCAGCCTTCACCTGAAGAAAGAACTGGGCTGAGAGAATTTGTCGATCTCAGCTTCATCATATCGTCGAGCTGAGTTTAGATTTCATCGAGCTAAGTTTGAAGTTTGTCAAATGCGGGATTTCAGATAAGTCAGTTGATTTTGGCTGAGTACAGAATGATGCTGACTCAGCAAAGTCAACAAGTTAATAAAGTTCAGATTCGATGCAAATCGACATTAACGTCGTCGTTAGTCTATAATGGGTCTCAAGTTAATACAGTTAAGGTTTTAACCACCGTTAAAACTAAGACACGTGTCGATCATCTCGCCAATGTGATGGGATTATAAATAACAGAAGAGATCGAGATCTATGATTAAGGAATTAATTGGATTAATCTCTGATTAAAAATGAGAAGCGGAGTTTTTCTTCTTCATCTTCCATTGTTGCAGAAGCCAAGAACCTCAAGATCAAATCCGAAGGGCTTCTAAGTTTGTTGGTGCCATCAACATCTACTCCAGCAGATTCATAGTAATCCTTTGAGAGAGATGAATTAGCCTAGGTGTGCCCTAGCTGAAGTTTTCTTCCCGATCCAAGCCGTGCTAGAATTCGAAGATCAATTTGCTGGATCAAATAAGATGGGAGGGCTGAAATCTGCTCAGTCCAGATCAGGATATATTCCTGAAGAATAAGAAGCAGATTCATCTATTAGTTGATTCCAGAAAAAGTGGGGCATCATTTCAAGATCTCTGTATCATCTTGTTATTGTGAAGAAGAAGTTTGGGCTGATATCTGCTCAGTCCAGGTAGACTGGCACAGAGAATTTTATCTGGTGTCTATAATTCATCATCCTTAATATTTCACTGTAAGATTCATTCTGAATCTAAGTGGTAAGTCTAAGGCCTGTATTGTAAGCCTGTGTTATAAAGGCTGAGGTAGTGCAGGAGTTGCCTGAGTTGTAGGTGTGTGGATTCACACTGATATAGGGTAGGATTGCCTGAGCTGTAGGAGTGTGGAGTCACTCTGAGATAGAGTTCTTGAGAAGAACTTGAGTTGTAGGATCTCGGTGATCTAAGTGGTAGGGCTTGTGCCCGAGTTGTAGGAGCATGCGGCGCTCTGAGCTGTAAGATCTGAGGATCTGAGAAAAATAGAAGGAAGTTTTGTCGAATCTAATATATTGCTAGATAGGCGAAGGGGGAAAGTGGATGTACCCATTAATTACGGAGCCACTATAAAATTCTGTGTACTGTGCTGTGCTGATCTTGATTGTGATGAGATTGTTGTGATGTGATATTAATCGATTAGTTTCTTAAGTTTTGTTTTTCACGCCCCCCTCCCCCCCCCCCCCTCTAGGTGTTTAATTGTTCTTGAAATCAAAACTTTCACAGTTGATCCCACTAGTTGATCGTACAAGTCATCAATTCGTGGAATCAGATAGTTGTTATTTTTCGTCAGATTGTTCAGCTCTCGATAATCAATGCAGAGTCGCAAGCTTCCGTCCTTCTTTTTCACAAATAGGATCGGAGCACTCCAAGGTGACATTCTTGGGCGTATAAAGTCTTGCACCATCAACTCTTGCAATTGAACCTTTAATTCCACCATCTCCTTTGGCACAACACGATATGGCAAGTGGGCCATAGGTTTCACACCTGGGACCAACTCAATAGTGAAGTCAATATCCTGCTAGGGCGGTAACCCCAGAAGATCTGTAGGAAACACATCAGCGTACTCCGATACAATAGGAGCATCACTCACGCTGGGCCTCAGATCTACAGCCTCCAACCGCGTGAAGAACAACTTTGCACCCTTCCGAACTACCTTGACTACTTGGATAACAGACATCAATATCTTGCTCGATCGTCGCATACCAGCGAATTTAGTCTCTCGTTCGATATTCTGTCCTAGTGTGACTTCCTTAGAGTTACAATCGATATAGGAATGCTGCTCCGAGATAGTCCATACCAAAGATTACATCGAACTCCAATATTAGTATCACTGATGATTCCAATCAAAAGTCTCGACTTCCTATTCGCACGTCAACACAGCAGGCTCGATCTGCACGCATCAAGCACCCATTAGGTAGCAGTACGTTCACTCAATCTATCGGCATAAACGAAGACACTCCAATACGCCCCACGAAGTCTACTGATAGAAAGGAATGAGAAGCTCGTGTATCGAACAGTGCTCTTATCGGACACTCTAAAATCAGGACAAAACCTAATTCAAACCAATCATGAACAAGCAACGAACAAGGTACTAAGTATGGAAAGCAGTAAAAACTGTTGGGTACATTGAAAATTGTGTACCTAATTTGGAGAAGCCTCACCTGACTCAATCATATACATCAAGTTGTATTTGGTGGTGTATTGAGTTTACTTGTGCAGGCAGAAGAATGCAGAAAATATTCTAAGTACAAATGTGTCGAGACACTTATTTAGTGTCGACACCTTTGTAGGAGCTGTGTCGAGACAAGAAGGAAGTCAGTATCGACATACAGGAATTGTGTCGTCACCTAGAGGCTAAGTCGACATCAACTGTGTCGATAATTATAACTTGTGTCGACACCTAGAGGTTAAGTCGACATCAACTGTGTCGATACTTATAACTTGTGTTGACACACTTAGACTCTTGAGCTGACAATTGTAAAGAAGCAACTATGTCGACATCCAGGAATTGGGTTGACATTTGGAAACGCTGTGTCAACATCCAGGATTTGGGTCGACATTTGGAAAAGTTGTGTCAACACACAGGACTTGTGTCGACACATTCCAAAAGGCTATGTCAAGAAGTTGATAAAGAGTTGTGTCGACAGTTTCTGAAGTATGTCGACACACTCTGCAAAGGCAGTGTTGAGACTAAAGGAAGAGCTATGTAGATAATTTCTGAAGTTTGTCGACAACGCCAAAGGAAGTGTGCCGACACCCGGGTAGTTATGTCGACAAATACTTCATTTATGTCCACACATACTATCCTTATGTCTCGACACATTCAGCTGAGTTAAATAACTCTAAGTGCCAAATCTCAAGGCTGAAGACTTGATAGTTGCCAGAAGTGTCACGGCTTATTAGACATGTCAGAACTGCCAGATGTAAGTCAACTACTGGATCATCCGGATGCCTCTGATGTTAACTATAAATAGAGCCAAGCTATCAGAAATATATTAACAGAAGATAGAGAGAAATTAAAGTGGAATTGTCCAAGAAGAATTCACGGATTCCTGTACAGCATGAAGATTCTGATTCGAAATCAGAGAAGGGGGTAGCTTCAGAGCAGATCTATTAGTGATTGCAGATTTAATTCTACAAGGTGGAAAAGCTGGATCGACACCAACTTCTCAAGAAGATTCAACCTAGGTTCTCTCTTTCAAAAAGCTTTGAATAAGCTAAGTCGGGTTGAATCAGATTCACTACAGCAAAGAACAGGAGAAAGCAGATCCATCAAGATCTGATCAAGATTCCCTCATCTCTCTCTTAGTGAAGGAAGGAACATCTACTTAATGAATTGTCAGTATGATCTATTTTAGATCTGAGTGTAAGAGATTTTAATCTCTAAGTTGTAAGCTTATAACTATAAAGGCTAAGGTATGGCTGTTTGCCTGAGATAGGAGATTAAGTTCTCTGAGATGTAGGCCCGGTGATAAAGGCTGAGGTAGGGCTTGATTACTTGAGTGGTAGGAGTGTGGATTCACTATGAGGTAAGGTTCTTGGGAAGAGCCTGAGTTATAGTACTTGTTGAAGTATGAGCTGTAGGAGCCAGTTTGGGTTTTGAGTTGTAAGATCTGAGGATCTGAGAAGGTGGAAGGAAGTTAGGCCGAATCTAGTATATTGTTAGATAGGAGAATGGGCAAAGTGGATGTACCCATCATTTGGGGAACCACTATAAAACTGTGTGTATACCGTGATTGGATGTTTGTGTGCTATGATAGCTATAGAATTTATATATGTATTGTGATTCATTTATTAACTACCTAAGTGATTTGTAATTGAACCTATTCACCCCCCCTAGTTGTTTAGACTTTCTTGAAACCAATTCTTTCAAGTGGTATCAGAGCCAGGTTACTCAAAATTAGACGTAGCAGTCTGAGTGTATCTTCAAGGCAGTAATAAGATAGCCAAGATGGGTTCAGGAGAAAATCACAAAGAACTTGGATCCATGAAATTTCCCATTTGTAGAAAAAAAACCTTTGGAGGCATCTGATAAAAGAATTTATATCAAAGTTCAAGAATGGCCTTTCATTCCTATGAAGACATTTGTTCTAGATGCAAATCTGAAAACTCCAAAAAGTTATTCTGAGATGACCAAAGATGAAATCATCTTAGCCACTTTGGACAAGAGGGCACAAAATATAATTGTTAGTGACATAGATGATTCTATATTTCCAGGTAGACTGGCACAGAGAATGTTATATGTTGTATATAATTCATCATCCTTAATATTTCATTGTAAGATTCATTCTGAATCTAAGTGGTAAGTCTAAGGCCTGTATTGTAAGCCTGTGTTATAGAGGCTGAGGTAGGGCAGGAGTTGCCTGAGTTGTAGGTGTGTGGATTCACACTGAGATAGGGCAGGATTGCCTGAGCTGTAGGAGTGTGGATTCACTCTGAGATAGAGTTCTTGGGAATAACTTAAGTTGTAGGATCTCGGTGATCTAAGTGGTAGGGCTTGTGCCCGAGTTGTAGGAGCATGCAGCGCTCTGAGCTGTAAGATCTGAGGATCTGAGAAAAATAGAAGGAAGTTTTGTCGAATCTAATATATTGCTAGATAGGTGAAGGGGGAAAGTGGATGTACCCATTAATTACGGAGCCACTATAAAATTTTGTGTACTGCGCTGTACTGATCTTGATTGTGATGAGATTGTTGTGATGTGATATTAATCGATTAGTTTCTTATGTTTTGTTTTTCACGCCCCCCTCCCCCCCCCACTAGGTGTTTAATTGTTCTTGAAATCAAAACTTTCACAGTTGATCCCACTAGTTGATCGTACAAGTCATCAATTCGTGGAATCAGATAGTTGTTATTTTTCGTCAGACTGTTTAGCTCTCGATAGTCAATGCAGAGTCGCAAGCTTCCGTCCTTCTTTTTCACAAATAGGATCGGAGCACTCCAAGGTGACATTCTTGGGCGTATAAAGTCTTGCACCATCAACTCTTGCAATTGAACCTTTAATTCCACCATCTCCTTTGGCACAACACGATATGGCAAGTGGGCCATAGGTTTCGTACCTGGCACCAACTCAATAGCGAAGTCAATATCCTGCTGGGGCGGTAACCCCGGAAGATCTGTAGGAAACACATCAGCGTACTCCGATACAATAGGAGCATCACTCACGCTGGGCCTCAGCTCTACAGCCTCCAACAGCGTGAAGAACAACTTTGCACCCTTCCGAACTACCTTGACTACTTGGATAACAGACATCAATATCTTGCTCGATCCTCGCATACCAGCGAATTTAGTCTCTCATTCGATATTCTGTCCTAGTGTGACTTCCTTAGAGTTACAATCGATATAGGAATGCTGCTCCGAGACAGTCCATACCAAAGATTACATCAAACTCCAATATCAGTATCACTGATGATTCCAATCAAAAGTCTCGACTTCCTATTTGCACGTCAACACTGCAGGCTCGATCTGCACGCATCAAGCACCCATTAGGTAGCAGTACGTTCACTCAATCTATCGGCATAAACGAAGACACTCCAATACGCCCCACGAAGTCTACTGATAGAAAGGAATGAGAAGCTCTTGTATCGAACAATGCTCTTGTCGGACACTCTGAAATCAGGACAAAACCTAATTCAAACCAATCATGAACAAGCAACGAACAAGGTACTAAGTATGGAAAGTGATGAGTCCACATTTTACACCGATTTTTGGACTCATCTAGGCTAGTTTTATCGTCGTAGCACTACACTTGAGAGCCGTTATTGCTTATTTGTGCTTATGTACCTTTTTCACGATTAAGTGCACTGTATGCCCGCTTCTGTGTACTTTCTATGTTTCCATTCTGTTGTTATTCTCTATCCCTATCTCGGGGATGTGGTGTGCACGTTCTGCTGGCCTTTCTGCCCCTTCTGCTGGTACAGGGGTCGTGTGCGTGTTCCGGGATGATTGTGAAACAGGAATACTGTGCACGATCAGGGGATCTAATGCGCACGACCACTGGTCATGCACCCCCGATCGTGCGCACTACTCTACGTTTTCAACTGAATCAGCCTGGGTAAGCGCACGACCACTGGACTTACTGCGCACGACCACTGGTCGTGCGCCACCATTCGTGCGCATTACACCCCCTTTTTCATAACCCTGTCTCGGTAATCGCACGAGCACTGGCCATAGTGCGCACGACCACTGGTCGTGCGCCACTGCTCATGCGCGTATATGCTAATGCTTCTTGTCCAGGTTGCAGGTTTATTTGGAAAAGCCGCACGATCATCGACCTACAGTGCGCACGACCACTGGTCGTGCGCCACTGATCGTGCGCACTGCTTCTGCTGCCTCCGTATAAAAGGCCCTGCTCCGCATTTTAGGTCAACGCCTGTCATTTGCTGCGATCGGAGAGTGCGCGGGAATCCCCTTTTCACCTCTCCAGCTGCTCCATCACTTCCACCTTCGCCGGGAAGCCATTTCCACTTACTCCGAAGCTTTCCAACACTCCGGCGAAGCCCTCGGCCATTGATGACTTCAACTCCAAGCTTTCCTGCAGAGTTGGTGAAGTAGATAACCTAGAGAACGGACTTAAAGGCCTTCGAGGTGACAGATCGTTGGTACCGGAAGCCTCCTTGGACTGAGCCCGGAAGCGGATTGACAACTCGCTACTCCGGCCACGACCCGCGGTGGATCTTCATTCACTTTTGGTTTACTCCTCTTCCCCTTCCTCTGTGTTATGAATATTTTGAGCAGTGTAATGAACATTTCCATCCCTGAACATCAAGTTTACTTTCTAGTTAATGGAATGTTAGTTTCTTCTTATGCTTGTGAGTTTTGTCTGTGAATGCGCCTCACTCACCCCACATCCACTTCATTCCTGTTCCTTGTCCGATTGCAATCCACACAAGAACGCTGCAATCCATTAGTTTCCCTTCCACTCGCCCAACTGAAGTTTGGCATAGCGGCCGACAAACCCATTTCACCTTGCGAAGCGGTGCCGTCTACACGCATAGCTTTTACTAGTTCAGTAGATCAAACATCCACAATCTCCCGAGTCCGCTATTTTCTTTTTGTTCTATTTTTAACTCTCATAACGATATTCTCATTACTGTTGCCGTTCTACGCTAATTGCATTTCTCAAGAGACCGACACTTGGGGATTTACTCCCAAAACTTTATTACTTGTGCGACAGGTGCGCTTGCCGTATTACACGCATCAAGTTTTTGGTGCCGTTGCCGGGGAGTGAAACTGTAGAGCGACTTCGGATGACTGCTGTTTATTGTAGTGTGTAGTATTTGTCGCAGTGAATGCAAGGCCGAGCAACAAGAGATTTTGTCACCTACGACCCAGAGATCGAACGTACTCTCTTAGCACGAAGACGCGCCGCAGCCATCAATTTTGCCCCAATGGGAGACCAGCTGAATATTGATGTAGGCAACCGAGTTGGAGGGATACCTCATGACGACGAAAATGAAGTGAATCCTCCCCAGGTCCGCACCATGAGGGATTATACTACACCCACTGTTGGGAGTATATACCCCGGTTTCGGACCTGCTATTACCAATCCTCAGTTCGAGATCAAACCAGCTATTCTGAATATTATTCGGAACAACGCTCAGTTCTCCGGAATGGCCACTGAAGACGCCCATCTTCACCTTATAGAATTCTCCGAGATCTGCGCCACGTTCCGCTATGCTGGAATCCCAGATGAAACAGTCAAGCTCCGTCTCTTACCTTTTTCATTAAGAGACAAAGCCAAGACATTGCTTCACTCCCTTCCACCTGGAACAGCCCCCACCTGGGAGGCTTTGACTACCAAATTTCTAGCTAAGTTCCATCCAGTGGATCGGATCGTGAGCTTGAGGCGTGCAATAGCCAACTTCCGGCAAGCCGATCAAGAAAGCTTAGCCGAAGTTTGGGAGCATTTTAATGAGCTGCTGAGGAAGTGCCCTAATCATGGATTCCAAATGTGGAATCTCGTCGAAAGCTTCTACTTTGCTTTTGATCCCCACCACCGAGCCATGATCGATGCTGCCTCCGGAGGAACCATCATGAATCTTGCTCCAGATGATGCTCTGAAAGTCTTGCAAGACACCGCAACTCACAGTGAGTACTGGACCGCGGGAAGAAACATCCCACGAAGCACCAGTGGAGTGTTTGCCTTGGATATCCCCAAGCCTGCTCCTGCCACCCCAGTGATGGCAATCTCATGTCAAGGGTGCGGAAGCACTGATCATCATAGCTTCGAATGCTCAGGAGTTGAGGTACAAGATGAATCTTTGTTTTTGAATGAATCTGTTAACTTTGTTGCCAATCAAAACAGGGGAGTGCCATACGGGAATACTTACAACCCGGGGGTGAGAAATCACCCCAACTTTTCTTGGAATCCTAACACTTCTGGCCAAAGATGGCAACCGGGGCAGCATCAAAACGATGTGTATGCTTCCGGTAGCCAACCGCGGCCGCCTCAACCGAATTATTCCCAAGGGCCCCCCATTGTTAAGAAAATTTCTTTGGAAGAAATGTTCGAGAAGTTTGTTGAGATTTCCCAGACCAACATGACAAATCAGGCCGCCTCGATGCGCAAATTGGAGGCACAATTGGGCCAATTGGCTCAAGTGGTTTCAGAGCGCACCCAAGGCACCTTACCGAGCAACACTGAAAAGAACCCCCATGAACAAGGAAAGCGCCTTGGGGAGGACACTTCGGGAAACCTCAATGAACTTGTCATTAATTATAAAATCAATAACATCGACACTCCAGCATTATGCGATTCCGGGGCATCCAGCAACATACTCACTTTGCAAGATGCTGCAAAGATGCAGTTACAAGTTGACATTGAAAATCGGAAATCACTTATCTTAGCTAATGGCAATCTGGTTGACATAGAAGGCGGTGTGCGGGACGTTGAAATCGAGGTTAACGACACCAGTATCACCACTGACTTTCAGGTTTTGGGACCACAGGACAATAACTCCATTCCTATATTAGGAGTCCCATTCCTAACAGCCAGTGGCGCATCCCTCGACTTTTCCAAAGGCCGTGTCATTTGGCCAAACGAAGAGTCCACCCTCGATAAAACATCCCTACATTTTTCTTCGATGCCAAATAACATTTCTCTGAGTGTCACAGATGTCAAGCTGGATTCAGGTTCCCCCGCACTGGAAGCACATCTGGAGAAGACGCCAAAGAACGGACTTCCTCTGGAAGTCGATGAGAAGCAGGAACTACTGGTCCACGACGGGATCAATTGCACCAAAGCCACCACTGTCTTTCTACTGCCATCCAACTCTGTTGTTATGCATGGCGAACTAAGTTTTATTCGGGAGAAATCCCTAGACAATAATTTGTATAATTCTGTTAAACGATCTGTGACTTGGGCAGATCCGGTTGCCGTTCCGGTGCCGGATAGGCCGCCACCAACCACGATACAAGCAAACCCCACAGCCTACCTTCATTGGAAGTCTCCCACGGTGGAGAAACTGAAAGAGGCCAAGCATTTACGCGAAGAGCGCTACACTTGCTTCCGGCTCGCGAACGAGTGCAATCGCAGTAATAGGACAATGCCTACCCCGAATGCAAAAAGGCACTCTGCTGTTCTCTCGCATCCCACCGGAGAGACTTACCATAAATCTGCGTATAGCTGATTGTGCCATCTTCTTTCTTGCTACTTGTTGAATGCTGGTTGCTCTATTTTTCATTTTGTTTCATTTTGTTACTGCCAAGAACTCTCTATTTGAACTGCTAATACAGGTATTTGGTCCACCTTAAGGACGGTAAACAAAAGGGCTTTCGGGAGACAACCCAAGTTGGACCGTTCGGTCCTTTGGTGTATTTTGAGTTCTGTTTATTTCTTCATATATATATATATATCTGTGTCCAGATTTTGTTTGGCTTGCCTCCTTTAATCTCAGGTGCAGGAATATTTGAGGCGCGGCAACTTGGCCGCACTTGGACATCTCATTGCCCGACTGGTATGCTCAATTTTGAGCATAGGTACTTCCTACCCTAGCTATTTCTCCTAGTTGGAATGTTTATTTTTATTCGTTGTCAACTTTAAGTCTAGGGGGGGGGTAGTCTGCCTGTGGTCACTACACCGCACCTTCTGTTGCATTCCAGTTTCTTATTTACTTCTTTCTTGTTTTTTTGGTTGCACACACTGAATCACCCACACGATTGCGCTCTTACCCACGCGCACAACCCGAGTTCAATTTATTGCTTTTGTGTAAACTTTAAAATAGTGGTACTGACTTAGGATTTCAGGATTGAGTCGTTCGAAACTCATGCAGTGCTCCTAATCGAATACTCATGGTTTGTGTAGAGTTAGGATAGAACTAATTTTTCTTTATGCTCGTAGAATTATTCTTTTCTGCTCACGTCAATATTGTTTATACCGCTCAAAATCTGAATCTGGGATAATCAACCGATAGTGTAGGAATGTGTGTAGCCGCCACTAGACTCGTATTGCTCGAGTCGGGGGGGAAGGATCAACTTTCTCGGTGGCTAAGAACTTGCCCTAAGCTACTCTCGAAGCATTGGTGCACGGTTAGTTAAGCGTGAGCATGATGTAGTCCTTCTTTTTGGCTAGTTTGAGCCTTGTTTAGCCCTTCCTACCTGTTAACCATTGCATGCCAAATTTGTGCCTACCCTTCCTTTGATCCAGCTCCACTCACTTTCACCAAGGCCTGAAGCTAAACCCACCTTCGCAATCAAATGCTTGAGCTGATTTGTAATTCCTGTTTTGCCGAGGTTGTGCTTAGTGGACATTGTTTTGGGGGTGCTGATTTTATTCCCGTTTTGATTGCTTCGTTTGGGGATTGCTAGCGCAGAAAAGAAAACAACAATTTATGAAAATAAAAAGCTGATTCGCGCAATCGAAAAAACAAATATTTATGTGCAAGAATTGCTTTGAGATTTCGATCCCCATCCTCTTTTTTGAATTTGGTCGGGTTCAGCCATGTTCACACCCGGATTTCAAGCTAAGTCTGGGGGCGTGTGCCCCATTCTTTTCTAAGTGGCTGTTTTGGTTTGTGTTGTTTTCGCTCGCTTTGGTTGCATAGAGCCTTCATGTTTATCTTTGACCACCAAGCCGTTGCCTAAGCCCCATTTCCTCCTACAAGTCCTACTGATTCACGCTTGAGTCTAACCCGCACTGTGGAGAGAGTGTGAACGTGCAAGCGTATGGTCCTCGACATTGGTGGATTCCTTTGGAGGTGATCCTGAGTCCCGAACTTTGGCAATGCTCAGCTTAGTGGCCTGCCTACTTTCTTCCTGCACATGATCGCACGATTCTCCAGAATTCTAATTTTGAGCAATTACAATATTTATTTACGTCTGTCGAATAGTTTAAACTACGTTGTATAATTACAAAGTTTTTCTATTATATCTTATATACTCATGATATCTTTGATTTCTCGTCTTACATCTTTTTGAAATTACTGAGACAGTTAGCTATCTTCGAGTCCATGGAGTGATGATTTGCTCGGGACGTGCAAATGGTTAAGTCTGGGGGTGTGATGAGTCCACATTTTATACTGATTTTTGGACTCATCTGGGCTAGTTTTATCGTCGTAGCACTACACTTGAGAGCCGTTATTGCTTATTTGTGCTTATGTACCTTTTTCACGATTAAGTGCACTGTATACCCGCTTCTGTGTGCTTTCTATGTTTCCATTCTGTTGTTATTCTCTAGCCCTATCTCGGGGATGTGGTGTGTACGTTCTGGTGGCCTTTCTGCCCCTTCTGCTAGTACAGGGGTCGTGTGCGTGTTCCGGGATGATTGTGAAACAGGAATATTGCGCACGATCAGGGGATCTAATGCGCACGACCACTGGTCGTGCACCCCCGATCGTGCGCACTACTCTACGTTTTCAACTGAATCAGCCTGGGTAAGCGCATGACCACTGGACTTACTGCACACGACCACTAGTCGTGCGCCACCGTTCGTGCGCATTACACCCCCTTTTTCATAACCCTGTCTCGGTAATCGCACGAGCACTGGCCATAGTGCGCACGACCACTGGTCCTGCGCCACTGCTCGTGCGCGTATATGCTAATGCTTCTTGTCCAGGTTGCAGGTTTATTTGGAAAAGCCGCACGATCATTGACCTACAGTGCGCACGACCACTGGTCGTGCGCACTGCTTCTGCTGCCTCCGTATAAAAGGCCCTGCTCCGCGTTTTAGGTCAACACCTGTCATTTGCTGCGATCGGAGAGTGCGCGGGAATACCCTTTTCACCTCTCCAGCTGCTCCATCACTTCCACCTTCATCGGGAAGCCATTTCCACTTACTCTGAAGCTTTCCAACACTCCGGCGAAGCCCTCGGCCATTGATGACTTCAACTCCAAGCTTTCCTGCAGAGTTGGTGAAGTAGATAACCTAGAGAACGGACTTAAAGGCCTTCGAGGTGACGGATTGTTGGTACCGGAAGCCTCCTTGGACTGAGACCGGAAGCGGATTGACAACTCGCTACTCCGGCCACGACCCGCGGTGGATCTTCATTCTCTTTTGGTTTACTCCTCTTCCCCTTCCTCCGTGTTATGAATATTTTGAGCAGTGTAATGAACATTTCCATCCCTGAACATCAAGTTTACTTTCTAGTTAATGGAATGTTAGTTTCTTCTTATGCTTGTGAGTTCTGTCTGTGAATGCGCCTCACTCACCCCACACCCACTTCATTCCTGTGCCTTGTCCGATTGCAATCCACACAAGAACGCTGCAATCCATTAGTTTCCCTTCCACTCGCCCAACTGAAGTTCGGCATAGAGGCCGACAAACCCATTTCACCTTGCGAAGCGGTGTCGTCTACCCGCATAGCTTTTACTAGTTCAGTAGATCAAACATCCACAATCTCCCGAGTCCGCTATTTCCTTTATGTTCTATTTTTAACTCTCATAACGATATTCTCATTACTGTTGCCGTTCTACGCTAATTGCATTCCTCAAGAGACCGACACTTGGGGATTTACTCCCAAAACTTTATTACTTGTGCGACCAGTGCGCTTGTTGTATTACACGCATCAGAAAGCAGTAAAAACTATTGGGTACATTGAAAATTGTGTACCTAATTTGGAGAAGCCTCACCTGACTCAATCATATACATCAAGTTGTATTTGGTGGTGTATTGAGTTTACTTGTGCAGGCAGAAGAATGCAGAAAATATTCTAAGTACAAATGTGTCGAGACACTTATTTAGTGTCGACACCTTTGTAGGAGCTGTGTCGAGACAAGAAGGAAGTCAGTATCGACATACAGGAATTGTGTCATCACCTAGAGGCTAAGTCGACATCAACTGTGTCGATAATTATAACTTGTGTCGACACCTAGAGGCTAAGTCGACATCAACTGTGTCGATACTTATAACTTGTGTTGACATACTTAGACTGTTGAGCTGACAATTGTGAAGAAGCAACTATGTCGACATCCAGGAATTGGGTTGACATTTGGAAACGCTGTGTCGACATCCAGGATTTGGGTCGACATTTGGAAAAGTTGTTTCAACACACAGGACTTGTGTCGACACATTCCAAAAGGCTATGTCAAGAAGTTGATAAAGAGTTGTGTCGACAGTTTTTGAAGTATGTCGACACACTCTGCAAAGGCAGTGTTGAGACTAAATGAAGATCTATGTAGATAGTTTCTGAAGTTTGTCGACAACGCCAAAGGAAGTGTGCCGACACCCGGGTAATTATGTCGACAAATACTTCATTTATGTCCACACATACTATCCATATGTCTCGACACATTCAGCTGAGTTAAATAACTCTAAGTGCCAAATCTCAAGACTGAAGACTTGATAGCTGCCAGAAGTGTCACGGCTTATTAGACATGTCAGAACTGCCAGATGTCAGTCAACTACCGGATCAGCCGGATGCCTCTGATGTGAACTATAAATAGAGCCGAGCTATCAGAAATATATTAACAGAAGATAGAGAGAAATTAAAGTGGAATTGTCCAAGAAGAATTCACGGATTCCTGTACAACATGAAGATTCTGATTCGAAATCAGAGAAGGGGGTAGCTTCAGAGCAGATCTATTAGTGATTGCAGATTTAATTCTATAAGGTGGAAAAGCTGGATCGACACCAACTTCTCAAGAAGATTCAACCTAGGTTCTCTCTTTCAAAAAGCTTTGAATAAGCTAAGTCAGGTTGAATCAGATTCACTACAGCAAAGAACATGAGAAAGCAGATCCATCAAGATCTCATCAAGATTCCCTCATCTCTCTTTGAGTGAAGGAAGGAACATCTACTTAATGAATTTTCAGTATGATCTATTTTAGATCTGAGTGTAAGAGATTTTAATCTCTAAGTTGTAAGCCTATAACTATAAAGGCTAAGGTATGACTGTTTGCCTGAGGTAGGAGATTAAGTTCTCTAAGATGTAGGCCCGGTGATAAAGGCTGAGGTCGGGCTTGATTACTTGAGTGGTAGGAGTGTGGATTCACTATGAGGTAAGGTTCTTGGGAAGAGCCTGAGTTATAGCACTTGTTGAAGTATGAGCTGTAGGAACCAGTTTGGGTTTTGAGTTATAAGATCTGAGGATCTGAGAAGGTGGAAGGAAGTTAGGCCGAATCTAGTATATTGTTAGATAGGCGAAGAGGCAAAGTGGATGTACCCATCATTTGGGGAACCACTATAAAACTGTGTGTATACCGTGATTGGATGTTTGTGTGCTATGATAGCTGTAGAATTTATATATGTATTGTGATTCATTTATTAACTACCTAAGTGATTTGGAATTGAACCTATTCACCCCCTAGTTGTTTAGACTTTCTTGAAACCAATTCTTTCAAGTGGTATCAGAGCCAGGTTACTCAAAATTAGACGTAGCAGTCTGAGTGTATCTTCAAGGCAGTAATAAGATAGCCAAGATGGGTTCAGGAGAAAATCACAAAGAACTTGGATCCATGAAATTTCCCATTTGTAGAAAAGAAACCTTTGGAGTCATCTGATCAAAGAATTTATATCAAAGTTCAAGAATGGCCTTTCATTCCTATGAAGACATTTGTTCTAGATGCAAATCTGAAAACTCCAAAAAGTTATTCTGAGATGACTAAAGATGAAATCATCTTAGCCACTTTGGACAAGAGGGCACAAAACATAATTGTTAGTGACATAGATGATTCTGTATTTCCAAATTTAGTCCACTGCAAAACTTCAAAGGAAATGTGGGACACTTTGATTGTCTACATGGAGGGGACAGAAGAAGTAAGAGAGTGCAGGAAATCCATGCTCAATCAAGAATATGAGAGTTTTAGACAAGTCAAGAAAGATAGCATAGCAATATGCTATGAAAAGTTCTTCAGAATTGTCAATGAGCTGATGACTTATGTAAGAGCCTTCAACACTTATGAACTTAATGACAAGTTTCTCAGATCATTAACCAAAGATTGGGATACCAAGGTCTGTGCCATCAAAGAAGTGGTCAGACTTGCAGATACTCCCCCATCAACTTTGTTTGGAAAGTTGATGTCCTATGAAATGCAGTTGATTGCCAGAAAGGAAGAGGAATAGAGCAGTGGGTCTTATGGCAATGACAAGTCAGTAGCCTTCAAAGTTGAAGCTACAAAGAAGGTCAGGAGAAATACTCTTTATCCTCCTAGATAAGTTGTAGATACTGAGTCAGAAAGTTCAGACACAAGCACAACAGATGGCCATAATTCTGATGAGGTGCTTGCTCTCTTTTCTAGGAAATTTCAAAATTTCCTAAAGAAAAAGAACAAGAGGAGAATGCCTTCCTCTTCCTCATACTCTAAGGATGATAGTTACAAGGGAAAGAAGAAAAACTTTAAAGAGGAAAGTTATGGTTCTAAACTTGGTAAACAAACTTCTACTAAAATTATTTATTATTGTTGCAGCAAGCTAGGACATGTTATAGCAGACTGTCTTGTCAAAAAAAGGAGTCTAGTGAGAAAAAGAAACACAAGTATAAAGGCAAAAAGGAGAAATCCTTTGTGGCCAAGAAGTAGAAAAGCTGGACAGACTCTTGTTCATTAGAGTCAAAAAATGAAGAGGATGCTGAGGCCTATATTGGGTTGTTCTCAACTGAGGAAGAATCTATAGAAATAGAATTCTTGCAGTTGTTGGATGATATCAATAATGTAGAAGACAGCCCATGCATAGGGATGATGGCTATAACTGAGGATGGATACAGCCAGGAGCAGCCTGATCCTAGTAAGGTAAGTCCAAGTGGTCATACCCCTACATGGTACTTAGACAGTGGATGTTCCAGGCATATGATTGGAACAAGGAGCATGCTAAAGGAATACTCTCCTATTAAGAATGGTCCCAGAGTTATCTTTGGTGGCTTAGAAAAAGGGGTAACTAAAAGTTTTGGTAAGATAACTAATAATATAGTAACAATCACACAAGTATCTTATGTGAAAGGTTTGAAACATAACCTTATAAGCATAAGTCAACTATGTGATTTGGGCTATGACATTTCTTTCCTCATAGATGAGTGTCGAATTAAAAGATCAAGTGATCAAGGAATTATCTTGACTGGCAGTAGGAGAGGAAATTTTTACTGTCTAGACTTTGAGTGTGAGAGTAAGGACACTCCTATATACCTAGTTGTAGATGAAAATGTTTCTCATTGTGTCAAATGGCACAAGAGGCTAGCTCACCTGAACTACAATGTTAACCCCGAAATCGGCGATCCTTCCCAAGACAGCCAGCTCGCTCGTCGCGGCCTGCCCCAGGTTCCTCCTGGAGGCCGTGATGCCCTAGGTTGGGCGGACAGAATTCTCTGTCCGCTCAGGCCACGCGGCCTGCTCGGTCTCAGCAGTCTGACCCTCAGACCGCGTGCCTTTCCTTGGTCGGCAGGGTCCGTGGACTGCTTCCGCAGTCTGCCACTACAGGCCGCCCCTTTTTTTAGCTTAACCGCGAGGTTGTATCCGCAGGTCTCTCTCTGCCCGACTCAACTTCCTATCCGCTCAGGCCGGCAACAGGTCGCTTAGTCCCTTCACCCAGCAACATGGGCAGCCTACTCCTCCAGTCCGCCTGCAAGGCGCGGACTCCAATTCCGGCTATCCGACAAGACCAGCAGTGTCTAAGTTCCTTGCGAGCTGGGCGGACTCGAAGTATGATTTAAACTTCCAGTCCGCCTTCATTAGTGAACCACAACAGCCTCAACAGCCAGGCTCTCCTTCTCCAACGCAAGAGGACTCAACCTTGCAGCAGACGCGGACTCGGCGGACTCTCTATGCAGTCCGCCCCTTCCCTTAGATAGCACCAGCTTCTCGGCAGTAGAAGTGTCAACTCCTCCTCAGTCCGCAGGCCTGTCGCAGGCTCAGCCAGTAGAAGCAACTCCTCCTCAGTCCGTAGGTCTGTCGTAGGCTCAGCTAGTAGAAGCAGCTTCCTTCGTAGTCCGCAGCCTTCTTGCGAACTCAGTCAGTGGTGGCAGACTCCTTCTAGTCCGCCACTCAGCAAATCCTCCAGAAGGCAGTCCTACTCCGCATAACCCAGTTCGGACTCGTCGGACCCCGCAGGTACTCTCCAGCTCGCAATCCTTCGCAACTCGATCAGTTCAGTAGTGGCGGACTCCGCGGATTCTCCTCGCAGACCGCCACATAGCTTCCAGCATCCGCCACCCCAGCAGTAGGCGGATAGTCCCAGCTCAGCAGTAACAGACTCTGCGAACCCGCATCACAGTCCGCCACTTAGACTCCTATCTCACCATCAGTGGCACCAGCTCTAGCACCCAGTCCCAGTCCGTACGGCCTATTGCGGACTCGGCGGACTCTGTTTCCATCTCGCTCAAGTTACCGTCTCACCGGGGGTAACGTCACCGCAAGCCGTTACCTCCTCGGGCCTATAAATAGCCCCCCATGTCTCTCATATGGGGGTTCTGTCTCAGTGCTAGAGCTCTCGTCATCGCTCTCGCACCCGAAGCCAGCCAGCCAGTCATCCCTCTTGCGGACTCTGATTTTCAGTCCGCACCTGTCTCTGCGACTTAGTCACGCTGCCTGCCGACCTAGATCTTCAGTCCGCGCGGTCTGCTTCCTTGGCTTAGCCGCGCGGTCTGCTAGCCTCCCTAGCTCAGTCCGCGCGACCTCCTTTGGCATTTTTCTTCCTTAGCCGCCAGCTTCCCTTTGTACCCCTTTATTGCTTTGTTGTGAAGGTGTACTAGCAAGTTGTAACTCTCGCTGTTAATAAAAGGAAAGCCCGTCGCAAGAGTGGCATTCAAGCCGCGACGGGAGAAGTTTGTTATTGCCGCTGCTAGCGGCCCCTTCTCTCTCCTTTCTTCCTAGCTCAGCTCAGCTCTCTCGGCAAGCAACCTGCAAGCTCAACCGTCATATTAACCGACTGCTCGACAGCTCCTTATCAACCTCCTCCTCTCTTGATCAACCTTCTATGTTGATCAAGCCTCTCCTCTATCCCCGCAACTCCTTGACAAGCTGCTTGCTCCGCTCTCGAGCACTCAGAAGCTTCCCTCTTCTCCTCTATCCGCACAACCTTCATCCTCTTCCTCTCCTAGCCTGTGAGATCAAACACTCCATCTGTGTTAGCTGCCCCGGTGCCGTTTTCGCGCATCAACAGTTAACACGTGACCTTCAGATCCGGGCAGACGATGAATAGTGACAGTTAACCATGTCAGATCATCACTCAGCCGAGAACCTTGCTCCAAGTCCCAGTGAAGATCCTCTCTGGGAAGCCTTTGAGCAGTCGCGCCATGAGAATGCTCAACAGTTCCAAGTAATCAACAAAATTCTTGCGGCAATCACGCAGCGATTAGACGCTCATCCAGCAACAGCTCCAGTTACTTCAACTGCTCCAATCAATCCAATGCCAACATTGGAACATCAGCAAGCTTATCCTCAAGCTTGCCTGCCAATCTATCCTCCTCCTTACACAGCAACCTTCCCGCAAGGTCCTGCAGCTCCTCTGCGACCTCAAGATGAAGAATTTGCTGCCCTCCAAAACTTCTTCCGGGAAGCAGCCCGGGGAAGTCCTGCTAGATTTCTCAACTTTCAGGGAAGTCATCCCTACCCTGCAGCCCCTGTCTCTGCTCCTCCTGCAGCAGTTTTTCCTTTTTATCCTCTTGCTTCTTTTGCAGCTACAGCTTATGCCCCCTTCTTTCCTTATGATGTAGGAGATCAAGAAGAACCTTCACCATTCACAGATAATGTTCGCCATGAGCCTACTCCAGCAAACTTCAGAGTGACTAAACTTCCAATCTACATTGGAGAGACTGATCCAGTAAAGCACCTTCAAGCTTTTGAGTCAGTCGTTACTCTCAAAACCCTATCAGATGCAACCAAGTGCAAGCTCCTTGTCACTACTTTTGATGGGCAAGTGAGGGACTGGTTTTATGGCCTCCGTTCTCACTCCATCACTTCCTTCATTGATCTACGAAGAGAGTTTCTTCTCAGATTCTCTACCTACATCAAGAGAAAGGGCGGTCCTGAAGCCCTCTTTGAGATCAAGCAGCGCGGTGATGAAAATTGGTCTCAGTTTGTTGATCGATTCCAAAGAGAGATTTTGGACATCGAAATTGCTGATCGAGAAATGTACAGAGTAGCTCTTATCCACGGTCTCCGTGAAGGGCCTCTCAAATTTGAAGCCAATGTCCGTGCTCCAATAACCTACCAAGAGTTGATTGCCTTGGCCAACTCTTACATCTGAGGCGAGAAGAGCAATCCAGGCTTCGTCTCCAAGGTCTTATCAGAGAAAGATCCTTTTCGCAAACAGCCTCCGAGGTCTACTCGCAATAATTTCCCATCTCACTCAAGAAAGGAGAGAAGGTTTCAACGCCTTCGATACTCCTTTACGAGCCATGATCGTGCTCAAGAACAACTGCTACTACCACCAGCTCCATCTTCTCAAACAGCTGCAGTCTATCAGCAGCAAGGCAATGACTTGCACGAGTCCGAACTAGATGAAATCATGCTTCAAGTGAGCCAAATCATGAAAGACAGGGCTAGCAACAAAAAGCCCTACCGACCAACTGATCAAAGATCTAGGGGTTCAGAACCTTACTACGAATTCCACAAAGAGCCAGGTCACCTGACTGAGCACTGCCGAGCATTCCGTCAGCTTGTGCAAAGGATGCTCCAGCAGGGTAAGATGCGTGACCTGCTTCCTAAAGAAGATCGCCCTGATCCAGCAACCTTTAAGGGCAAAGAAGTTGCAGACGTTCCTTGCTCCTCAAGGGGAGTGAACCAAGTCGAAGAGCCTCCTCTCCTTATTGTTAACCAAGCTGTCGAATGCTTCGATGCTGATGACGAGGGTGTGCTTGGAAGGCTATTCTAAGCAAGCAAAGGACTTCACAGTCCTTCAAATTCTCTCACAACTCTGATGGGTTATCTCAACTCTTGCTCTTACTCTTTTCAGACATTTTCATTTCAAAACACTTCTAAGTGTTCATTCTTACTTTTCAACAAAGCTTTTTATCTGGGATCTTATACTGACACAGTTCCCTTTTTGTGATGCTTCTGCCTCCACTTTTCTCTTTGCCAAAGAGATCACTACACCGTTGAGATATCGCCAAGTTTGAAACGTTCCATCCGTAGATTGTTCCCTGGCACGACCGCGACGACCACATATGGCGGGAGTATACCAATATGTGCAGTGGGAGCCATTCAATCACGATGTAGGGCTTCAGATTTCGGATCCTAGCCGACATCTGACACAGAGTGTGTGCTAGGGGAGCCCCATGTGTTAGCTCTGTCGTGCTTCGCAAAGGATACATTACAGTTACGATGATCTTTGCTTGACAAGCAATGACGATCAAGCGTAGCCTTGTCTCTATGATCATCTCACAACTGTGATGGCCGAACAATCTCTGGTACTCTCGATCCGTGCCTTCGCGAGTTCCCACAATTCCACTGATCAATCCACAGACAAGCAATAGGCCACTTGGCGCAACTAGTCTCATTGATCAGTGATGATTGTACCTGAGGCAAGAGAGCAGTGCATTTATCGATCCTTCTCAGGATTTTCCCCTGCTTTTCTCTTTTGTGCCCTCCTAGAGGATGCGCGACCAGCCCGCTTTGAGTAGGACTATACTCAGGATGATTTTCTCGGGCAAGTGATGCATAAGGCCCACGTGGAACACTTGTGGCAGCATTCAACCTTCTTTAGTCATTCCAAGTAT
This sequence comes from Platanthera guangdongensis, assembly GCA_039583875.1. NCBI lineage: Eukaryota > Viridiplantae > Streptophyta > Magnoliopsida > Asparagales > Orchidaceae > Platanthera > Platanthera guangdongensis. The sequence goes on along the minus strand of CM077153.1, from coordinate 76,278,604 downwards.
AAACCTCTTTTTGTCAGTTTCCTTCTTTCACAGGTGAATAGGTTGATCCGACCTTCCAAGGGGATTTCCGGCATTCATTTTGCTTATGCTTGTCTTATATGCATCGCTTGCTCAAGCTCCATCGGATGATGACTTACAAGCTCTTTACTTGTACAAGCTCTATTACTTTCATCTTCTTTTCACTGCCTGCTTAGGCGCTATCAGATGAAGATTCGCAGAGCTATTCACTACTCTTATCAAATCTAATGGTATCAAGCATTGATCAAAGAATCTTATTCTCCTCGATCATCAAGCTATGTTATTACAATCTAGTTAAGATTGGAGGAATTCGTCAAGTTCTTTCTCTGCTTATCTGATCATGTCTATCTAGCCATATCAATAGTTAAAGCTCGATTTATTGATATAGACTTCATGATAAAGAGTTAATCAGGCATTTTTCTTGTTATATGGTCATATCGGCCTTATCCCATCAACAGTTAACACTTGTAAGTCTTCTCTTCACAGGTACTTTCAAGTTATCTTCATATCTTGTTTGTTTCTAACTCTTTCCTTGCAGAGATTAGCAAACACTTGCAAGCCTTCTCTTAGGTACTTGCAAGCCTCTTTCATATATATGTTTGCTTCTAACTCTTTCCTTGCAGAGATTAGCAAACACTTGCAAGCCTTCTCCACAGGTACTTGCAAGCTCCTTTCATATATATGTTTGCTTCTAACTCTTTCCTTGCAGAGATTAGCAAACACTTGCAAGCCTTCTCTCAGGTACTTGCAAGCTTCTTTCATATATATGTTTGCTTATAACTCTTTCCTTGCAGAGATTAGCAAACACTTGCAAGCCTTCTCCACAGGTACTTGCATGCTCCTTTCATATATATGTTTGCTTCTACCTCTTTCCTTGCAGAGATTAGCAAACACTTGCAAGCCTTCTCTCAGGTACTTGCAAGCTTCTTTCATGTATATGTTTGCTTCTAACTCTTTCGTTGCAGAGATTACCAAACACTTGCAAGCCTTCTCCACAGGTACTTGCAAGCTCCTTTCATGTATATGTTTGCTTCTAACTCTTTCCTTACAGAGATTAGCAAACACTTGCAAGCCTTCTCTCAGGTACTTGTAAGCTTCTTTCATATATATGTTTACCTCTAACTCTTTCCTTGCAGAGATTAGCAAACACTTGCAAGCCTTCTCCACAGGTACTTGCAAGCTCCTTTCATATATATGTTTTCTTCTAACTCTTTCCTTGCAGAGATTAGCAAACACTTGCAAGCCTTCTCTCAGGTACTTGCAAACTTCTTTCATTTATGTGTCTGCTGCTAACTCTTTTCTTGCAGAGACTAGCAGACACTTGCAAGCATTCTCTTAGGTACTGGCAAGTTTCTTTCATATATTATCTGCGTCTAACCCTCTTCTTTGTAGAGATCGACAGACACCTACAAGTCATATCCAGGTACTTGCAGCTTATTTTCTGTATACAATACCTGCTCCTAACTCTCTTCTTGTAGAGGTCAGCAGACACTTGCAAGTGTCTTCACAGGTACTTGCAAGTTACTTTCATATACTGGGCATACCTTTAACTCTTCTTTTGCAGAAACCAACAAAGACTTGCAAGTCCCTTCGAGGTACTTGCAACTCATTTTTCCTTCTCGTATACTTTTCATCCTTCCTTTTTTGTAGAGGATAACAGGTGCTTGCAAGCCTCCACCAGGTACTTGCAAGTAATTATGTTTCTATGTTTTCTTCTCACTTTCATTTTGCAGAGCTTAGTGGAAGACACACCTTATTCGTTTTGCAAAGGCAAACTCAGGTACACACTCGATGTACCACCCATACATGCCTACCCTAACTTTCCTCTTGCAGGAAAATAGACAGGCAACACCAAACTCCTAAGGAGAGGCTTCATGTAACACCCCACATCCGCCGCATAGCATATAGTAGTAGGTCCGGCCGGACCTACTGCTATATGCTATGCGACGGATAGGGGGTGTTACAATTTGGTATCAGACTACTGGTTTTGGTGGGGCTTCAAATGAATTCGTGGGCGAATTCTTTTTAATGGGTGGTGAGCACATTGTGTGCGTCATCGTTATAACAGTAAAAGAACCCATGAATGTCCACTCAGGAATGAAAATACATGTGTTTGAGGAACCTGCGTGTTCCTATAATTGCTGTTTGCAATTTTATTTGGTCGCTTAATGGTGTTTTGTACCACTATAGGTGACCAGAAGTATTGTTGGGCCGTCAGAACGTCGCGTTTCTGAGGCTAGCAGTGCACCAGATGTTGCTCCTGCAACACCTCTATCGGCTGAGAACATACGATTGGTGGCCGAAGCAGTGTTGGCCGTGATAAATGCGCAGCCTGCAAGGCAAACGCAGCAGCCCGCTCCTATGATGGAGCAGGTACCGCTGCAAGAGGCTGAGCCGAGGAGAGTGGAACAAGTGGTAGTGGAACCGTTGGTCCCAAGGAGGGCAACCGAGAGGTAGCTTAAGCATGTAATGAGCTTTAACCCTCTGATATTCTCGGGGTTGGGAACCCCATCTCAGGCTGAAGACTGGCTCTCCAGGGTGACGAGAGTCATGACAGCAACGGAGACGGAGGAGTGGCAAATGACCACCATCGCTATGTTCCTTCTGTACGGTGAAGCGAGAATGTGGTAGGAAGGATTGGAGCTGCACCTATTGAGAGGTAGGAAACTTGTTGATGTCTCGATGGAGAAGTTCTCGAGATTGTTCTTGGCTAGATACCTCCCTTCGGCGCAGAGGATAGCATTGGAGAATGAGTTTCTGAAGTTGGTTCAGGGTGAGAGGAGCGTGGATGAATATCTCCACGAGTTTATTCATCTGAGTCGTTATGCTAGCTCCACTATTGTGGATGAGGAGAGCAAGACTAATCGCTTCTACGAAGGGTTGAGAGATGAGTTGAGGTTACTACTCTCGGGGCCGATGACGCAGGGTTTCTTAACCTTGGTCAACACTTCCCGGTCCTTGGAGAAGGACATGAAGAATGTACAAGTAAAGAAAAGCTTGGGTGATAGGAAACCTGAATTCAAAGAGCCGACTACTTCAAAGTCCGGCTATCGGAGGTCCTTCAAGAAGCATAGGACTTCGGGTCCAGATCCTTCTGGTGCTTCTGGGGCGACTACGGGTCGGACCCCGGGTGTATGTTTTACTTGTGGAAAGACGGGGCACTTTGCCCGTAACTGTTGGAGCGGACATCCTAAGTCCGGGAGAAGGCCGGGAGCGACTTATGAAGAGAAGGGAAAGGCGGTGGACTCGACCGCGTCCCACTATGCTCCGGCCCAACCAATGGTGTATAATCTTGGCCAACAGGAGGCCATCAAACAGGCTGATGTGGTGACAGGTACAGTTTAATTTATAGCAAGTCAATTTCTTTAAATACTTGTTATGCACATATTACCTTACCACTGCTTGTTTAGGATTTGTTTTGATTTATGAAAATCTGGCGAGAGCACTCTTCGATATGGGAGCTTCACACTCCTTCTTGTCCGAAGGATTTATATCATGCATTGGAGTCCCTTCTTCGATGGCGAAGGATAAGCTGGATGTGTTGTTGCTCAATGGGTGTTCGATGCGCTCGGATAGGATCTGCGATGTTAAGATTCGTATTGGGAATCAGGAGTTCGATCTGCAGGCGTCTTTACTTTCGTTGGTGGAGTTCGACGTTATATTTTTCATGGACTGGCTCTCGGAGCAGCAGACCTATATTGACTGCGGTCGCAAGGAATTCAAGCTGGGAGCAAGTCGTGAAACGACTCTTACGGGCTTAAAGGGGTCGAGCAAGACGTTGATGTCTGCTCTTCAGGTGGTGAAGGCGGTTCGTGCCTGTGCAGAACTGTTCTATACACTAGTGGAGGTTGCAAAGCCGAAGCCCACGTTGGATTGTATTTCAGTGGTATCGGAATACCCTGATGTGTTCCCCGCAGATCTTCCTGGAGCCCCGTCTCAACAGGAGATAGATTTCACGATTGAGCTAGTGCCAGGTGCAAAGCCTGTGTCACGATCTCCGTATCGGCTAGCGCCTAAGGAAATGGCGGAGCTGAAAGTTCAACTGCAAGAGTTGTTGGAGCAAGGGTATGTGCGCCCGAGTTCTTTGCCTTGGAGCGCGCCGGTCCTCTTTGTTAAGAAGAAGGACGGAAGCTTGAGGCTATGTATTGATTATCGGGAGCTCAACAAGTTGACGGAGAAGAACAAGTACCCGATCCGCCGGATTGATGATCTTTTTGATCAGTTAGTCGGGTCGACGGTGTACTCGAAGTTGGATCTCAAGGCTGGGTACTATCAGCTGCGGATAAGGGAGAGTGATATCCCGAAGACAGCATTTAGTACGAGATACGGGCATTATGAGTTTACGGTCATGCCGTTTGGGCTGACTAATGCGCCGTCAATGTTCATGGATTTGATGAACAGGACTTTCAGGGAGTACTTGGACCATTTTGTGATCGTCTTCATCGACGATATTTTGGTGTACTCGCAAAGTGAGGAAGATCACTTCAAGCATCTTCATTTGGTTTTGGAGACGTTAAGGAGGAATTAGTTGTATGCCAAGTTCTCGAAGTGCGAGTTTTGGTTATCCTCAGTGGCGTTCCTCGGGCATATAGTAAGTGGAGAGGGTATTGCTGTGGATCCGACGAAGATTGTTGCGATACGGGAGTGGCCTGAGCTTGCTACGGTAGTGGAAGTCAGGAGCTTTCTGGGGCTTGCCGGCTGTTATAGGCGCATCGTAGAGAACTTCTCGCGGATAGCGTTACCTCTCACTACTTTGACTAGGAAGGAGCAGAAGTTCGTTTGCATGCCGGAGTGCGCGTGGGCTTTTGAGGAGTTGAAGTGTCGGTTGACCACGTCGCCTGTGCTGAGTTCGTCGATTGGGACCGAAGGCTATGAGATTTACAGTGATGCTTCGGGCAGCGGTTTGGGTTGCATGCTACTGTAACGTGGAAGTGTGATAGCTTATGGCTCAAGACAGCTGAAGGTGCACGAGAGAAACTATCCGGTCCATGACTTGGAGTTAGCGGCCGTGATTTTTGTCTTGAAGCTGTGGAGACACTATTTGTACGGTGTGAAGATTGATATCTACACCGATCACAAGAGCCTGAAGTATCTGATTGATCAGAAGGATCTGAATATGTGGAAGCGTAGATGGATGGAGTTCCTGGGGGACTATACATTCAAGATCCACTACGTGCCTGGTAAAGGTAATGCGGTTGCGGACGCGTTGAGTCGCCGAGCCCCAGCTGAAGCCAATTGGCTATCGGTGCATGATGAGCGGTTGGTGCGGGAGTTGGAGGCGTTGGAGATTGTTTGTGTGGATAGGCAATCAAGTGTTGAAGCAGTTCTGAATTGGACTGAAGTCCAATATGACCTGGCTGATCGGATTCGGCAGGCTTTGGATATGGATGTTCATATGAAGCAGTTCATGGTAGAGGCTCTGGATGGGTCAAATTCCCAATTCGTTGTGGAGGACGGATTGCTTTGGAAAGACGGTCGTCTGTGCTTCCCAACTGTGGGTAATTTGCTGGTGGGATTGTTGTACGAGGCGCGCCATACCAAGTACTCAATTCACCCGGGGAGCACGAAGATGTACTGCGATGTGAAGAAACTGTTTTGGTGGCCGTGTTTGAAGAAGGATGTGGCGCTCTACGTAGCGAAGTGCCAAACTTGCGCCTTGGTGAAGGAGGAGTGCCAAAAGCCGGTAGGATTTCTTAAGTCCTTGCCTATTCCGGAGTGGAAATTCGACGACATCTCTATGGAATTTGTGCACGGTTTGCCAAGGTCGCAAAAGGGGAACAATGCCATTTGGGTGGTTGTTGATCGGCTAACGAAGGTGTCGCATTTTATTCTGCATAGGAAGGATGATCCGGTGGAGAAGTTGGCAAAACTTTATGTGGATAACATAGTACGGCTTCATGGTGTGCCCCGCAGCATCGTGAGTGACCGAGATGGGAGGTTCACGTCCAATGATTGGAGGCATGTGCAGCAAATGTTGGGGACAAAGTTGAAATTCAGCACAGCCTTCCATCCGCAAACGGATGGGAAGACCGAGAAGGTCAATAGAACCATGGAAGACATGCTCCGCATGTGTGTCTTGGATTTTGGAAAGCAGTGGGAAGACCACCTTTATTTGGTGGAGTTCCAATACAACAATAGCTACCAAGCGAGTATTCAAATGGCTCCCTTCGAGGCCCTATATGGTAGAAAATATCGCACGCAGTTGTCTTGGCTAGAAACGGGTGAGTCAAAGTTGTATAAGCGGTTGGAAGTGGAGGATGCTACTTCTTTGGTGAGAACCATTCGGGAGAGGTTGCTTATCGCTCAGGACCGGCAAGCGAAGTACTATAATGCCAAGCACAGGAACGTGGAGTTCGCTGTAGGCGACTATGTGTACTTAAAGATCAAGCCGTTCAAGGGTGTCTCGCGGGTGCGGAGATTGAAAAAGCTAAGCCTGAGGTACCTTGGGCCGTTTGAGGTTCTGGAGCGAGTTGGTGAAGCGGCCTATCGGTTGAAGCTTTCAGTGGAGCTTGGTGGATTACACGATGTATTCCATATTTCGGTGCTTCGGAAGGCAGTGCAAGAGCCTACGCAAGTGATCGCGGTTGATCAAGTGCCGGTGGATAGTGGGCTGACGACAACGGTCAAGCCCGTGCGGATTGAGGACTTGGAGGTCAAGCGGCTACGCAATAAAGAGATAAGGATGGTCAAGGTCCGGTGGGACATTTGTGGTCGTGAGGAGCTCTCTTGGGAACGAGAGCAAACTATGCTTAACGAGTATCCCGAGTTGTTCCGCTCAGGTACAAATTTTGGTTTTGTACATGTCTTTCCTTTATATAATTTCGTGGATGAAATTCTTTTAAGAGGGGGAGAGTTGTAACGCCCCAAAACTCAAAGGAGCGACGATTGACGTTTTCGGCCAGTTTTTGGTTCTGGCAGGAGGCACACGGCCTGGGACACGGGCGTGTCCTAGGGCGTGTCAGGCTGGGTTTGATGTTTTGGTCGAGAGGTCGATGATTTTGGAGTCAACGATCGTCGAGCAGAGAACACGGCCTGCGACACAGGCGTGTCGCAGGGCATGTCAAGGCCGTGTCGACGATCGGCCCAGAGTGTCGACGAATTTCGCTCGACGATGTGTCGAGAGATGGCACACGGCCTACGACACGGGCGTGTCGCAGGGCGTGTCGACCCATGTCGACACTCGTCCCGGGGAGTCGATGAACTTCGCTCGACGATGTGTTGAGACAAGTCACACGGCCTAGGACACGGGCGTGTCCAAGGCCGTGTCGTGAGGATGCCAATCTTCGCTCGACGAAGTGTCGAGTGTCGAGACCGTGTACATGGCCTGGAGCCCAGGCGTGTTGAGGTAGACACGGGCAAGGACACGGGTGTGTCCTAGAACCCGTGTAGTGCTCGGGTTGTTTTCGGGATAAGTCGATGGGGGTACACGGCCGGCCACACGGTGGTGTCAGGTGGAACACGGGCGTGTCAGGTCGAACACGGGCGTGTTTGATGCCCGTGTGTTGTTCCAGGCAAGTCAAATTTGACGGCGATTGAGGCACACGGCCCTGGACACGGGCGTGTGCCAGGCCGTGTGCGGTCCAGATTGGACATTTCAGTCCCGAATCAAAGCCGTTCGTTTCTTTAGTTGATGACCCAATGGCTGGGGGTTGTTCCTGATGGGATATACCCGGGATTGGGCCTTAGAAACCCTCACCTTTCATGAGTGGTTATCTTTCTAAAGCTTAGAGAGAGAGGAGAGCCAAGGAAGGAAGAAGGAGCTAGATCCGGCCATTAGAGGAGATTCAAAGCTCCAAATCGCGAGCCGACTTCGGATCCACGGAGGCAAAGCTAGTGCGGTGCTTTTCATCCGCTTACTTTTCCATGGCGCTAAAGAAGAACGCAAGTGTAACGATTCTCTTCTTGAGCATGAGTAGCTCTCCTTCTTTGCATAGGAAGCCCGCTCTCGCAAGTTTGCGGTGAGTTGGAGTCGTTCCTTCGGGTATATATGTGAAGTCCCCGTTGTTTAGAGTCCGTAAGCTAGAACGGACATAGGCATGATGTGTGAAGCCTATTCGGACATGTTGGTCTGGATCGGTGATGTTGCATTGCATAATGCCGGAGAAGACTCCGTGCTATTGGTTGTTTTTCGGGTTTTCTACACGGTAGATTGCAACAGGGAGCCTTGGGGATTAACCCAAAGGTGCACCAGGAAAACTGGGCGGATGCGTGATCTTGCCAACTTGGTGGCCTGAGAGCCAACTTGAACATAACCGGGTTATGTGAATTGTGATGGAAATGTGACTCGGGAGAAGTTTGACCCGCGCAAATGGCTTAAATTGTCGTTGCGATGTGAGCACGGGTTAGATGGAATCGTACCCGTTCTATGTCATTCAGTTAAAGAGACCTAAGGGTACGTGGCACTTGCCGTTGGCATAGATTAGGGTCTTCGGCGGTCTATGGCTTAAATTGTCGTGACCCAAGCCAAGAAGACAAAATGCTCATAAGTTTGACCGTCAAAGTGGCGGTGGTGAGTCCAGAATGTCTATTGATTTAATTGACGTGACATCAACCGGTTCACCGAGAATGTGCCCTGAGAGCACGGGGTGTGTGGCCGTGCGAGCCAACGTCTATGATGAAATGAATATTGATATATATTGCTCGCTTATGGTAATGAAATGCAGGGAAAGAGCATCGCCGCCCCGAGCTGGGGGCGGGATCGTTATAATTTGGTCAGCATTGCTGACCGTTGCCTTGTTTTGCCACCGTGCAGTGGTTTGTTTCTTGCAGGTGCTGCTGGACCAAGCAGTCAATAACGGGCTAAATCCCAATTTGCGAAGCCGGCCCTCGAAGGCCTAATTGGAGTGTTTACTGTTTTTATTCATGTATGACCGGTCTGTGTGCTGTGGTTTGTAAAACATGTAATATCAAGTGAACCATTTTGTAAGGCCTTAAGGCTTGTACTGGTGTATGTATAACATTCCTACTTGGTACTAGTGTACATTCATGCTTTAGTGTTGGGTTCTTTATTGCAACTTATTAATCTGCTTCCGCTAGAATGCTCTGTGTAGGACGTTATAATTGGTTAGATGGTTTCCATGAGTAACCACCCGACCTGTCTGTGGTATATGGCGTCGGGCCCTGGTCGGACCTACTGATATATGCTATGCGACGGATAGGGGGTGTTACACTTCAGGTTCTATCTCTCCTTGCCCCTTCTCTTTCCTTTGGGATGGATCACGATTTTCGTGGGTCTCCAACTTTTTCGAAGTTCTATTCGGAACTTAAAAAGTGCGGGGATTATGTTAACCCAGAAATCGGCGATCCTTCCCAAGACAGCCAGCTCGCTCGTCACGGCCTGCCCCAGGTTCCTCCTGGAGGCCGTGATGCCCTAGGTTGGGCGGACAGAATTCTCTGTCCGCTCAGGCTGCGCGGCCTGCGCGGTGTCAGCGGTCTGAACCTCAGACCGCGCTCCTTTCCTTGGTCGGCAGGGTCCGCGGACTGCTTCCGCAGTTTGCCTCTACAAGCCTCCCCCTTTTTCAGCTTAACCGCGAAGTTGTATCCGCAGGTCTCTCTCTGTCGGACTGAAGTTCCTATCCGCCCAGGCCGACAACAAGTCGCTCAGTCCCTTCACCCAGCAACATGGGCAGCCGACTCCTCCAGTCCGCCTGCAAGGCGCGGACTCCAATTCCGGCTATCCGATAAGACCAGCTGCGTCCAAGTTCCTCGCGAGCTGGGCGGACTCGAAGTATGATCTAAACTTCCAGTCCGCCTTCATTAGTGAACCACAACAGCCTCAACAGCCAAGCTCTCCTTCTCCAATGCAAGCGGACTCGACCTTGCAGCAGCCGCGGACTCGGCGGACTCTCTATGCAGTTTGCCCCTTCCCTTAGTCAGCACCAGCTTCTCGACAGCATCAGGGTCAACTCCTCCTCAGTCCGCAGGCCTGTCGCAGGCTCAGCCAGTAGAAGCAACTCCTCCTCAGTCCGCAGGCCTGTCGCAGGCTCAGCCAGTAGAAGCAGCTTCCTCCTCAGTCCGCAGCCTTCTTGCGGACTCAGTCAGTGGTGGCGGACTCCTTCCAGTACGCCTCTCAGGAAATCCTCCAGAAGGCAGTCCGAGTCCGCATAACCCAGTGCGGACTCGCCGGACCCCGCGGGCACTCTCCAGCTCGCATTCCTTCGCAACTCGATCAGTTCAGCAGTGGCGGACTCCGCGGATTCTGCTCGCAGACTGTCACATAGCTTCCAACATCCGACACCCCAGGAGTAGCCGGATAATCCCAGCTCAGCAGTGGCAGACTCCGCGAACCCGCATCGTAGTCCGCCACTTAGTCTCCCAGCTCTCCATCAGCGGCACCAGCTCCAGCACCCAGTCCCAGTCCGCGCGGCCTGTTGCGGACTCGGCGGACTCCGTTTCCATCTCGCTCAAGTTATCGTCTCACCGGGGGTAACGTCACTGCAAGCCGTTACCTCCTCGGGCCTATAAAAAGCCTCCCATGTCTCTCATATGGGGGTCTGGTCTCAGCGCTGAATGTCTCGTCATCGTACTTGCACCCGAAGCCAGCCAGCCAGCCAGCCCTCCTGCGGACTCCGATTTTCAGTCCGCACCTATCTCTGCGACTTAGTCGTGTGGCCTGCCGACCTAGATCTTCAGTCCGCGCGGTCTGCTAGCCTCCCTAGCTCAGTCCGCGCGACCTCCTCTGGCATTCTTCTTCCTTAGCCGCCAGCTTCCCTTTGTACCCGTTTATTGCTTTGTTGTGAAGGTGTACTAGCAAGTTGTAACTCTTGTTGTTAATAATAGTAAAGCCCGTCGCAATAGTGGCATTCAAGCCGCGGTGGGCGAAGTCTGCTGTTGTCGCTGCTAGAGGCCCCTTCTCTCTCATTTCTTCCTAGCTCAGCTCAGCTCTCCCGGCAAGCAACCTGCAAGCTCAACCGTCATATTAACCGTCTGCTCGACAGCTCCTGATCAACCTCCTCCTCTCTTGATCAACCTTCTCTGTTGATCAAGCCTCTCCTCTATCCCCGCAACTCCTTGACAAGCTCCTTGCTCCGCTCTCGAGCACTCAGAAGCTTCCCTCTTCTCCTCTATCCACGCAACCTTATTCCTCTTCCTCTCCTAGCCTGTGAGATCGAGCACTCCCTCCGTGTTAGCTACCCCGGTGTCGTTTTCGCTCATCAACATACAAGACCATAGGTAGACTGTTTAGTGAAGAGTTGGTGAGGAATGGTCCTGAATTTAAGTTCATAAAAGAGGGAATTTGCTCAGCTTGTCAAAAGGGCAAGCAGACCAGGTCTTCCTTCCAAAGTCTTGATACTAAGGACTCAGTGAGGTGTTTATATCTCCTACATATGGATCTTTTTGGTCCTATTCTAGTTCATAGTCTAGGAAGGAAAGGCTATACTCTGGTGGTGGTTGATGACTTTTCTAGGTTTGCTTGGGTATTCTTCTTAAGGAGAAAATCTGAAACCCCAGATATCTTCCAGACTTTTGTCAAGCAAATTCATAATGAATTTAATAGTTCTATGGTCAAGATAAGAAGTGGTCATGGGACAGAGTTCCAATCTGAATGCATGACAAAGTTCTAAGAAGGGCATGAGATTCATCAAGAATTCTCCTCACCTAGAACTCCCCAACAAAATAGAATTGCTGAAAGGGAGAACAGAACTCTAATTGAGGCAGGTAGGACTTTCTTAAATGACACTTCTCTCCCAAAATACTTTTGGGCTGAGGCAGTAAATACTGCTTGTCATGTTCTCAATAGAGTTTCCATCACTAAAAGCCACAAATAGACTCCTATGAGATTCTGAAAGGCAGGAAACCAAACTTATCATATTTTAGTATATTTGGTAACAAGTTTTATGTACTAAACAATGGAAAGTCTCATTTGACTAAGTTTGCTGTCAAGTCCCAAGAAGGGATATTTGTTGGGTACAATAATAATAGTATAGCATATAGGATCTATAACTTGACTACACAAGTTGTAGAAGAATCTATCCATATTATCTTTGATGAGTCTAAGTTAATTAACTGTGAGCTTTCAAGCACTTCTTCTAGTCTTGCAGGTTTAAAAGATAAGATGAACAATCTGACCATCGGGGAAGATAAACCAGCTAGCAAATAGATTGAAGATGATGGATACTATCAAGGGGGAGCTCAAAACTTACAAGCTGAAAATGAAGAACGACTGATGCTAAAGATCACGGTAGTGAACCGGTCGCACAAGTAATATAAAATGGGCGAGTTTTCCCAAGTATCGATCTCTCAAGGAACACAGTAAGGTGGAGTTAATTTTGAGGAGGACTTGAGATTGAAGTCCTCAAGGTCGGCGGTAACGATGGGTGTTTTGATTGTTGCGATAAAAAGAAAGTAAAAATCTAACAACTACTCCTATGCAACGCCGCTATGCGATGCTTCGCCAGGCAGGATGGAAGACTAGTCGGGCCGCTATGCACTGAATCGTTGGGCGGATGGGCGAGTAGGCTTGCGGATGAGGTGGTGAGAACGGCGGAATGAGGGCCGTGAGCCCCTCTTCGCTACGCATGCCACTAGAAATTGCTAGTGCGACAAAGGTGGATGGTGGTGGATGGAATATGGCGCAACTCGAGCAACTTAAGCAGTAAAATGAAATAGGAATCACATAGACATGAAACACATAACATATACAACCAAAGTGCACTTCATCAAAATAAATAGATTTAAACACACATATACAACAATAAAGGAAGAACAAGTCAAGAGATCGACCGAATCTGAATCCTTGTTGAGGATTCACGGTTGGAATCGTCGGGTTTTCAATCTGCATCCAAGCTCGGTCCTCAACGGCGTCCGGGGTAGAGAAGGGATGTCACCACCTTCCAATGGCCCGTCTTCTTCGTGTCACGATAGCGGACGAAAGTTGCAAGCTTCCCTTTGCTTGTTGGTGATGGAGTCAAACCCTACTTGAAGCTCACGGATGAAGGAGAAGGCCGAGAGGAAGCTCTGGCTTGGATTTGGCGGTGAATGCTTGCCTGGAGCACCTCCCTAGGGTGGAAGATGAGGAAAAACGACGGAGAAAGAAGAAAACGGCGGAGAAATGTCGAGCACGATCACAGGCGCACGACCAGTGGTCGTGCGCACTGGCATGGCAGAATAGGAAGAAGAACTGGGATAACGTGCACGAGCAGTGGCCCACGACCAGTGGTCGTGCGCACTAAGTTCAATGGCCGTGCGATTACCCCAGACAGGACTCCAAAAAAGAGGAATCAATGCACATGATCAGTGGCGCACGACCGGTGGTCTTGCGCACTAGGTCCAGTGGTCGTTCGATTACCCCAGGCAGATTTTGGAAAATGAAGAGCAGTGCGCACGATCAGGGGCACACGACCAGTGGTCGTGCGTATTAGATCCCATGATCGTGCGCAGTATTCCTGTTTCACAACCATCCCGGAACACGCACATGACCCATGTACTGATAGGAAATATAATTCACTAATCTGTGCAGACATTCCAGGCAATCACAAAAAGGAGTACAAACAATAAAAGTAACAAAATACACAACCACGGGCGTAAATGTGCACTTACTCATAAAAAGTACATAATAACAAATATGAATAAATAAAGCTCTAAAGTGAAGTGCATCAACGAGAAAACAAGGCCAGATGAGTCCGAAAATAGGTATATAAAATGGACTCATCAACAACCAGCTGAAGACATTGAGGTTCAACAAGCTGAAGAAAGATTACCTCTAGCGGTGAGACATTTAAGAGATCATCCAGCTCATCAAATCATTGGTGATGCAAGTCATGGTGTAATGACTAGACGCAAGAGCTTGAACTCAGCACTATGTTTAAGCATTTTATCTCAAATGGAACCAAAGATGTTTGAAGAGGCTATCCAAGATTCATTCTGGATTGGTGCTATGCAGGAAGAGTTGAACCAATTCAAGAGATGCAAAGTTTGGAAACTGGTTTCCAGACCTAAAGGACATAATGTGATATGGACCAAATGGATCTACAGGAATAAGCTAGGTGAAAATGACATTATTGTCAAGAACAAGGCCAGATTGGTAGCAAAAGGCTACAGGCAGGAAGAAGGAATAGACTTTGACCAGACCTTTGCCCCAGTAGCAAGGCTGGAAGGAATAAGACTATTCCTAGCCTATGCAGCTTATAAAGAATTCAAAGTCTTTCAAATGGATGTCAAGTCAACATTCCTGAATGGAGATCTAAAATAGGAAGTATTTGTGGACCATCCATCAGGTTTTGTAGATCCACACTTTCCTGATCATGTCTATAGACTTAAGAAAGCTCTGTATGGGTTGAAACAAGCCCCTAGAGCATGGTATGAGACATTGTCTACTTTTCTCATTGAGAATAAATTCTCAAGGGGGAAAATAGACAAGACCCTATTTCTGAGGGAATCAAAGGGCAAGATCATCCTAGTCCAGATATATGTTGATGACATAATCTTTGGATCTACTTAGAATAACCTTTGCAGAAAGTTTGCCAAACTTATGCAAGGGAAGTTTGAGATGAGCAGCATGGGTGAGCTAAAGTTCTTCTTGGGACTTCAAGTAAAACAGACTGATGATGGATTGGTCATATCCCAGTCTATGTTCACTAGGGTGTTGATAAACAAATATGGAATGGAGACTGCTTCCACCATGAAAACTTCAATGGGGTCAAGTATGCCTTTAAGCAAAGATGAGGCGGGGAAATCTGTTGGTGAGACTTTGTATAGAGGGATAATTGGCTCCTTACTATGCTTGACTTCAAGTAGGCCTGACATCATGTATGCTACATGTGTCTGTGCTAGATACCAGGCATGCCCTAAAGAGTCTCATTATCCTACTGCCTAGAGAATTTTAAGATATATTAAGGGCACACCAGATCTTGGTCTATTGTACCCTAGGAATAGAAATTTTCTACTAACAGGCTTTTCAGATGCAGACTTTGCAGGCTGCAAAGAAGACAGAAAAAGTACAACAGGTACATGCCAATTTTTAGGAGGAAAACAGGTGTCATGGAGCAGCAAAAAGCAGACAAGTGTTGTTATATCCACAGTAGAGTCATAATATATTGTAGCTGGAAGTTGTTGTTCTCAGTTGCTATGGATACAATATCAACTGGAGGACTATGACATCAATATTAGTAGAACTTCATTATATTGTGATTCTACTAGTGCTATATCAATTGCTAGAAACCCTGTTTCACATAGTAGAACAAAGCACATTGAAATTAGGTAACATTTTATTAGAGAACATGTTGAGGAAGAGGACATAACTTTAGAGTTTATTTCTACTGATACTCAAGTAGCTGATATATTCATTAAACCTCTAGATGAAAGTAAATACAATTACTTTAAAATTGAATTAGGCATGTTAAACCTGGAATAGGATGGTAAATTAAGAAAAATTCTACTCAACATATGACTACGTAAATTAGTGTCGACACATAAAGTGGTCAGTGTCTACACTCAGAAGTTGGTTTCGACACATAAAGAAGACTATGTCGACACTCAGAAATTGGTGTCGACACATAGAGTTGTTGATACTTCGATGTTGGTGTCGACACATAAGGCAATCTGTGTCGACACTCAGAAATTAGTGTTGACATATAGAGTTGTCTAGACCCTCAACTCTCTGTCGAGACTTTAGCAGCCTATGTCGACACAATCAAAATTGTGTCGACATATGCAACTCTAATTTCAGCCCGCCTTTTCACCTTCCCTGTTTCGAAAAGTGTAAATAGGTGGAAACGAAACCCTATCGACTACGCTCTCAGAAAACTCGAGACTAAACCATCTGTGTCGACAAGAAATTCCTCTTCCTTCTCTTCAATCTCACTTCTCTCATATCCAATGGCGCCCAAGTTGGACAACAATGTTAACGAAGGTTATGAGCTCGTTCGGGGGACATTCAATGTTGCTGATCAAGAAATCAAGATGGTTGTGGAACTAATCCAGGAAGTCGGACTGGATTATTTGGTTTCTGAATCGACAAGAATTTGGTAGAAGGAAGTTCTCGAATTCTATTCCAACGCTACTTTGAACTCAAAAGGGAACAAGATCAAGTATACTGTTTACTGTGAAATGAAAAAAATAACAATCAAAAGCCTGAGTAAATCCCTTCAACTTCCAAGAATAAAAGAAGAGACTGAGGTTGATTCATATTTGACTGTTGAAGCCCTGAAATGGTGTGGGCTGCCTGCAATAACAAACATTGGATCTTCCATGACAAGGAAAGGGATGAACTCCAAAGGGAAATTTCTATCTGAGATAATTGGCAAGGTAGTTCTCTGCAAAACTAGGGGGCATGATAGGATTTCATCCAACATTTTCAACCTTATGACTAGAGTCATCTTCCAGGTGAAGACTGGCTGGAGTGCTGTAATCTTCAATAAGATTAAGGAAAGAATTAAAAAGCCAAATCTGGGGAGAATACTAAGTTTGTATCTGTCTATAAACATACCTGAGTTGTTAAATCAGATTGTTGGCACAAAGATTAATCACATGAGGAGAATGAACATAAGAATCCTATCTAGGTGGGACAGAGTATTATCCAAGGAAGACCATGCACTAAAGCAGAAGTCCAAATAGGTCACAACATCAAAGAGAGATAAAGTGCAAGCTGAGGAATCCTCCAGTGACTCAGAAGAATGAGTAGAATTCAGTTCTGATGAAGAAACCACTAATCTACCCAGGATGTCTCCAACTCATACACCTGGAACTGAAGATCAGATACAGGGGGAGGCTGTCCATCAGATAGATAATCCAGAGATATCAGTCCCTGAAGAAACTATCATAGAAGCCCAACTAGACAGTGAGACTGTAAACCTCACTATAATGGAAGTGGTTCATGACATTAACATAACTGCTGACTCTTCTGAAAGAGAGGCACAAGATGTCCATATTACTGATCTGCCAGAAAAACCTCAGGCTCCTGAGACTGAAGTAATTCAAGACATAGAAACTAACATCTAAGGGGAGCAAGAAGAAGTACACAAGGAAGAAATGTTTGTATATGCACCAACTGCTATAAGGATTGAGGGGGAGGCGCCATACCTAGCCCCAAGACTAGATGTAGATGTTCTAGGCACAACAGTGGAACTTGAAATATCATCTGATTCTGAAGATAAGGATGCAGCATCAGTTCTTAAGAAATAAAAGTTTACGGAATTAAAGAAAAAGAGTTTTGGATATAAGAAAGCCTTAAAGGCTGGCTTCTCATCTACTGCTCATACAGTAGATTTTAGTTCTCTCTTGGTACAACTGCAAGTCAAACTTGATGAACAAAGACGTGCACTACAAAAGTATGTGGATGAAAGCCACATGGAATTGCAGTTCAATCTGGTATAGGAAATCAAATCTATACGATTTGAAGTAAACATGCTTAAGAAAGAAATGACAGATTGCTTCCATAAGGGAGGCAATGCTGTGGTGTACCTTACCAAACAGCGACAAACTACTAAAACTGAAGTTGATGATCTGATTCTCAAGCAAGGGATTGTTCTCGAAAATCAGAAAAGACTAAATGAGAATTTGATGGGACTACATACCATCACTCTGACTAAAATGGATGAACAAACCACTGTCGTAAAAAGAAATACAAACAAAAAAGTATCTGCTATAGAGGAACAGTTTAAACTGGATTTGGCAACAGTTGCTACTGCCATAAAAACTTCTGAGTTTGCCATTTCTGCTCTAGTAAAGAAGTTCAAAGACTACTACACAACTGGAAATTATCATATTAAAGATCAAATAAGGTCTCAAAAGAATGATCTCAGAGATCATATTCATTGAGAAGTCATAAAGGGGGAGAGGGTATTAGTTCAAGCTAGCTCTGAACATGTAAAATGGGTATCTAACAGTATCAGAGTTACCTTGGGATATCCACCCTTATGTGATGATAATAACACTACAGAATCTGGATGCCAACCTGTGTTCTTGGAGGGGATGCAACATGAAGCAGCTCAAGTCATATATCCCCCTTTTGAGTTTGAAGAAATCCAACAGGCTGTCCAGACTATATACAGCCCTCCACTGGATAAAATGCCAGTAATTTGTGAGAAGTGGACATGAATGACTCAGTTTTACTGAAATAATAAGAGGCCCAAATGTCTAAGAAGTGATTTAGATAACATGCTGAGGCTAGGCCTGATTTTGAGAAATGGAGTCCAACCTTTAGAAGCATTATCTTAACTGCATGGAATGCAGTTGCTGAAAATCAGTATGATAGGGGTAAGTGGTACTCCAAACAATAATGGGATAAATATCTTGTGCAACAAGAGAAAATCTACAAATTCAGGAAGGACTTGAAGGCTGGAAGAATCCCTGCAAACTCCATAAAGCCCTGCAAGTACTTCCCTAAACCATTCCATTACTTTGAAAGGCAAAAGCTGAAAGCTGCACAACTTAAGGCCATAGACATTAAGGGAAAGAAGCCTGCTACTGATATTGAAGCTGAAGTCAAAGTTACTATCCAGACAGGCAAATGAATTGTCATCAAGGAACATGATCAACTTTAACTTTAAATTGACTAGATTTTTGAAGAAAATGTGCATTTTTTGATTGTTCTTACAAAATAAAACATTAACCTTGTAATCTCACCTTGATTGTGTGAAAAAGAAATTCTGGGTTGGCAATAGTTTATATCTATGTCTCTGAGTTGTATGGTTTTTCTTATGATATTTCATTTTGAATATTTGTGTGTAACATGTTATCCTTTCTCTTGAATAATTTTGTTTAAAATGTCTAAATATATCATGTTTACTTTTTTATATAGGTGTATAACATCGATTATGGGTTATTGCTTCTCCAAATAGTAGGAGATTGTTGGGTACATTGAAAATTGTGTACCTGATTTGGAGGAGCCTCACCTAACTCAATGATATACATCAAGTTATATTTGATGGTGTATTGAGTTTACTTGTGCATGCATAAGAATGCAGAAAATATTTTAAGTACAAATGTGTCAAGACACTTATTTAGTGTCGACACCTTTGTAGGAGCTGTGTGGAGACAAGAAGCAAGTCTGTATCGACACACAGGAATTGTGTCGACACCCAAAGGCTAAGTCGACATCAACTATGTCGATATCTGCGACTTCCATCAGGAGGAGGGGCACGCCACAACCACGTGCCTGGAGTTCCTCGAAATGAGGGGAAATAGGGAGCAGCAGCAACATTAGGGTTTTTAGGAAGTGAGGATCGAGGAGGTCCTGCCTCGGGTGGAGGAGGAACGTTGCGAAGACCGTGTGGATGTCGGGACCCGAGGAGGTATCAGTGTGATCCATGGGGGGGGGTGCGGGTTGAGGATTCCCAGAAGGCGAGCCTCCACACCATGTATTGCCGGAGCGTTGGCTCCACATCCCAAACCCCGCCCCTAGAGGAGAGGATCACGTTCTCGAGGAGCGATATGGCGGATCATGAGGATCCTTTCTGTGATACGTTGGTCATCCAGACAGCCATCAAACATTTTACCGTCTCTAGGATCCTCGTTGATAACGGAAGCTCCATCAATGTCGTCTTTAAGAAGGCGTTTGACAAGATGAAGGTGGAGGTGAAGAGGGTACTGTCCTCGGATGGGCCCTTGTTCGGATTCCCAGGGGAGAGGAATGAGGTCGAAGGGGGAGTAGGCCTCCATGTCACCCTAGGGGGGGCAGTCCATTAACCGCAGGTTCGTCAACGTGGATGCCCCCAGCAGCTACAACACCATCTTCGGGAGGAACCTCATCAGCGCCTTCCGCATCACCGTAATACTGACCCCGGAGGCTCAGGGCAGAATGCTGGAGTGCATCTAGAAGAACGTGGACATCTTCGCATGGAGCGCCGCAGAGATGCCAGGGGTTGACGCGAATGTGGCTTGCCACCGCCTCAACTTGGACCCGGGAACACGCCCCGTCCAACAAAAGAAGAGGTCCACCGAGGACAAGCTAACAGAGCCCATCAGGGAGGAGGTGGCGAAACTCCTCAAGGCCGGCTTCATATCCGAGATCCAATACCCCGGCTAGTTCTCAAATGTAGTTATGGTGAAAAAATGGGACAGCCGGTGGTGTATGTGTATCGACTTCTCCTTGCTTAATAAATTTTATCCTAAGGACTGTTATCTCTTGCCTCGGATCGACGCGCTGGTTGACTCAACCGTTGGTTTTTCTGTAATGAGTTTTCTAGATGTATTTTCAGGTTGTCATCATATCAGGATGCACCCCCCGAATGTCAAGGATGTCTCATTCATCACAGGGGATGGATGCTACTATTATAAGATGGTGCCCTTCGGGCAAAAGAATGCAGGGGCGACCTACCAGAAGATGATGGATATGGTCTTCAAAGAACATAGGGGGAGGAACCTGGAGGTGTACATAGATGATCTCATGATCAAGAGTCATGATGTGGACTCTCACCTCTAGGACCTAGAGTAGTCCTTTGCTACCCTGCGCAAGTACAAGATGCGGTTGAACCCCTAGAAGTGTGTCTTCGGGGCTAGCAGGGGAAAGTTCTTGGGGCACCTCCTCACCCCTGCGGGGGTCGAGCTGAATCCAGATAAGGTCAAGGCTATCATGGAGCTGGGGTCGCCGCGGAACACCAAGGAGGTGCATCAGTTGATTGGGAAGCTTGCATGGCTAAGTAGGTTCCTCTCCCAGGCTGGGGAGAAGTGCTCCCCCTTCTTCAAAACATTAAGGGGGGGCCAAAAATTTGAGTGGACCAAGGAGTGAGAGGAGGCATTCCAGGCCCTCAAGATTCAGTTGACGCGGGCTCCATTGCTCCAAGGGCTGAAGGAAAGGGAAAACCTATTTTTGTACCTCAGGGTCGGGGCTGAGGCCTTAAGCTCTGTCCTAGTTCATGAAGAGGGGAAGAAGTAGCTCCATATGTATTACGTGAGTTGGGTCCTGAGGAAGGCCGATCTCTGGTATCTAATTTTGGAGAAGGTGGCCTTCGCCCTGGTCATCTCAGCCCGAAGGCTGCAGCCCTATTTCTAGGCACACTCAATCCGAGTGGTGACTGACCATCCCCTCCGCAAATTCTTTGAGGGGGTGTAGCATTCTGCCAGGCTGGCCAAGTGGTCGGTGGAGTTGAGTGAGTTCGATGTATCCTTCGTCCGCCGCCTCTCGATCAAAGCTCAAACGATGGCCGACTTCTTGGCCGATTATGTGATTGTGGTGGCGGAGGAAGAGCTCACTCGTCCGACTCCTTGGAAGGTAAAGGTAGATGTCACCTCAGGGAGGCATTCCCTAGTGGTAGTGGTGATCTTGGAGAGTCCCCATGGAACTAGAATTGAACAGATGGTGGTGGTGCACTTCCCCATCACCAACAATCAGGCCGAGCATGAGGCTGTGATAGCAGGGTTGCGCCTGGCCAGGGAGTTGGGGGTGTTGGACGTGGAGGTCCTTACTGACTCCATGGTAGTAGCTTCCCAGATCAACGGGGAGTTCGAGGTAAGAGAGCCTACCCTATTGCTATACTTATCCAAAGTAAAGGGGATCATTGGCGCATTCCAAACTTTTTCCATCCAGCACGTGCCCCGGGAGGATAATGAGCAGGTGGATCAGCTAGCGAGGTATGGTCCCCGAATGGGTGGTACCATCACCGACTTGTTCCGCCCTTCCATTGAAGAGGGGGAGCTCATGGAGATAGATCAGCGGCCTTCGTGGATGGACCCAGTCACAGCCTTCCTTTCCACGGGAGAATATCTAGAGGGGGCAAATAAGAAGAAGCTCAGGTACAAATCGGCATACTACCTCCTCCGGGACGGGCAGCTGTACAGGAAGACTATCTCGGGGATGTTGGCTCGTTGCGTGGCTGAGGGGGAAGTACAAAGAATCATGGAGGAAGTCCACTCCGGGGATTGCGGGAGTCACTCAGGGAGTCGGACCCTGGAAGGAAGGATCGTTAGGCAAGGGTATTTCTGGCCCACCCTGGGCCGCGATGCGACGGAGTTCGCAAGAAGATGTCACAAATGCCAGCTGTTTTCCCCCCTCCAGCTACAGCCGGCTCAATGACTCAAAAATATCACAGCCCCCTAGCCCTTTGCCATTTGGGGGATGGATTTGGTTGGACCGTTCCCCCAGGCTAGTGGGCAAAGAATGTTCCTACTGGTAATGATCGATTATTTCTCCAAGTGGTTGGAGGTGAAGGCGCTGGCCAAGGTAACTTCCCAGGTCATCAAAAACTTTGTTTGGGGGGAGATCATCTGCCTCCATGGACTGCCCCAGGCCATTGTCACGGACAATGGGACCCAGTTCGCCAGCGCGGAGTTTACCAATTTTTGCGAGCAGATTGGGATCGACCTCAGGTTCACCTCAGTCCATCACCCTAGAAGCAACGGGCAGGTGGAGGTCGCAAACAAGATCATTGTCAACCTCCTAAAGAAGAAGGTGGAAAACCTGAAGGGGAGCTGGGTGGAGCAGCTTCCCGCGGTTCTCTGGGCCCTGAGGACCACCCCCAGCACCGCTACATGGGAGACCCCCTTCAAGCTCTCCAATGGGTGCGAGGCAATGCTCCCCGTAGAATTTGTAGTTCAAATACCTCGAGTTGTTGCGGCCGGGGAAGGCAGGGTAGAATGGCAGGCTGAGAACGAGGAAGAGCTGCGGCTCTCCCTTGACATGGTTGAAGAGCTGCAGGACCTTTACACCGTCTGACTAGAAGAGTTGAAGAGGAGGATGGCCAAGTACTTTGACAAACATGTCAAAATCAAGTAATTTATGGAGGGGGACTTGGTGCTAAAGAAAGTAGATACGGCAGGGAGGTCGGCAACCGTGGGGAAGCTCAACCCTAGCTAGGAAGGTCCATTTATTGTAAAAAATGGCTTTAAGATCAGGGGGGTATCAACTCCAAAATGTGGAGGGCGAGACCCTGAGAATCACCTAGAGTGGTGACGACTTGAAACGCTTTTTCCCTTGAAACATGTAAGTGATGCTTTGATTTCTAATAAAAGTTCTTTGACAAATCAATGTTGTCACAATAAGTTTGCATGAAGAAGTGAAGTATATTTATACCCCAAGCAGATCACGCTGTCAGGCTCTCACCTAGCTAGCAGGGCTGGAAGTCACTCCATGGTGTCAGCCTTGGACCCCGAGCAGATCCTATTGTCAGGCTCTCACCTAGATGGTAGGGCTGGAAGTCACTCGGTGTCATCCATAGACCTCGAGCAGATCCCGCTGTCAGTCTCTCACCTAACTGGCAGGGCTGGAATTCACTCGATAGTGTCAGCCTTAGACCCTAAGCAGATCCTGCTGTCAGGCTCTCACCTAGCTGGCAGGGGTAGAAGTCACTCAGTGTCATCCTTAGACCTCGAGCAGATCCCTTTGTCAGGCTCTCACCTAGCTGGCAGTTCTGGAATTCACTCGATTGTGTCAGCCTTGGACGCCGAGCAGATCCTGCTATCAGGCTCTCACCTCGCTGGCAGGGCTGGAAGTCACTCGGTGTCATCCTTAGACCTTGATCAGATCCCGTTGTCAGGCTCTCACCTAGCTGGCAGGGCTGGAAGTCACTCGATGGTGTCAGCCTTGGACCCCGAGCAGATCCCGCTATCAGGCTCTCACCTAGTTGGCAGGGCTGGAAGTCACTTAATGGTGTCAGCCTTGGACCCCGAGCAGATCCTACTGTTTGGCTCTCACCTAGCTGGTAGGGCTGGAAGTCACTCAGTGTCATCCTTAGACCTCGAGCAGATCCCGTTGTCAGGCTCTCACCTAGCTGACAAGGCTGGAAGTCGCTCGATGGTGTCAGCCTTGGACCCCGAGCAGATCCCGCTGTCAGGCTATCACCTAGCTGGCAGGGCTGGAAGTCACTCAGTGTCATCCTTAGACCTCGAGCAGATCCTGCTGTCAGGCTCTCACCTAGATGGCAGGGCTGGAAGTCACTCGATGGTGTCAGCCTTGGACCCCGAGCAGATCTCGCTGTCAGGCTCTCACCTAGCTGGCAGGGCTGGAAGTCACGCGATGGTGTCAGCCTTGGACCCCGAGAAGATCCCGCTATCAGGCTCTCACCTAGCTGGCAGGGCTGAAATTCACTCGGTGTCATCCTTAGACCTCGAGCAGATTCCGCTGCCAGGCTCTCATCTAGCTGACAAGGCTGGAGGTCACTCAGGGAAGTCCTGCATCCCCAGGGTAGTGCCAAATGAACCTAGCCCTTCTAATATTAAGAGAGGAGAGCTCGGTAGGGGGGAGTTCGGGCTCTCCAATTCAGCTCGACCTCGGTAGAAGGGTGGCGAGCCAGGTACTTGGACATTGCCGAAGGTAGACGAATCCCGCCAGGACACCTCGCCCCCCGCTATGTTTTACTTGGGAAAATTTATAGAATTTGTTCTTATATTGATAAAGTTATGGACTGCTTGCGAGCGAGCTAGGGCGAGTCCTGAGAATGGGCGAGCTCTCAAAATGTACTCTCAAAGGCGAGTCCTAATGACTGTCCTGCTCGCAATGCCCATCTACGCGAGGTCGCTGGGGAAAGTGCTCGCAGGAAAACAGGGCAGGGCAGAGAAATCGAGCAAAGGATAATATATATATATATATATATAGTGATATAGTTATAGTGGACATAGAAGGTATCAAAAATGTTCTTTCATTAAGTAATGATATTTACAGGTCGAGCTCGCCTCGACGAGATTACAAAAAAAAGGGGGGAAGAAAGAAATTTGCAGGATTAGCCCTCGCCCCCTTCGCCGGATTGACGATCCCACTCCCCTCTGTCGGATGGCTCCTGGAAGCTTTTCCCAAAGAGCACATCCAGGCTGTCCTCCTTCTTACTGGCGGCATCGTCGGGAACAAGCTCGACATCAGGTCCCTGGCTGAGATCTCCTAGCACCCCTCCACCAGCACCACAGTGTCCTTCATCATCTGGAGGGTGCACTCAGCAGCCTGGATGGAGTTGATCTGCAACCACTCGACGAGGTCGGCCTCGCCAAAGATCCTCGGCCTCTTATAGGGGAGGGTAGGATCAGTGCCGCTGGCCGGGAAGAAGATCTCCGCCTGGCGGCGGACCTCGCGGCTGAGGTTCTGATTCTCCTCCTTCAGCCTCACATTCGCCCCCTCCAGCTCCGCAAGCCGGGCGCGTAGCTGGCCGATCTCCTCCTCCTGCTCGGCATTGCGAGCCCGCAACTCCTCGGCAGCCTTGGCATCCTGATGAGAAAGGAAAATTCGTTAACGACAGCGAAAAATATTTTAAGTAAAAGAGGGAAGAGGAATCCTGATACTCACCAACTCGCCGGCGGCCTGGGCGAGAAGACCCTCAGCGATGTCGAGTTGCCTCGCCTGATCAGCAACCTTGTCTTTGGCGACGTCTCGGGCTTGCTCGGATTTTTGGAGTTGGTTGCTGAGGCCGAAGCTGCGGTGGACCAACATATGATGGAGCTCCATGGCTCGTAGGTGGGCCTGCAGGCCCACATGGCCGAGCTGCCGCAGGTTCATGCCCTTGTAGGCCTCGGTGTCCTCCCGGCCATAGAGGCTGAAGCCGAGGGCATAAGCGTGATCGGTGGCAGGCTCGCGATCATGGAAAGATGGGTGAACGTTGGAGATGGAAACCCGGTGGCCAGCGCGTCCCACTACACCATGGGCTCGCCGGCCAAGTCTTTCCACCGCCCCCCAAAGCTGAAGAGGGGATGTTCTTTCGCCGCGCCGAGCTCGCAAGCCGTCCCCTTCACCGAAGGAGGTGGAGAGATCGCCGTAGGGGGAGCGGAGGTCTCGCCACCCTTCCGCCCCTTGCTGGTGACTTCCTTCAGCGGGCTCTCTGGAGATGCGTTGGGGCGACTTCAGGCGAGCTCATGTATTTCGGGCTGGATTGATGTTGTTGATGTTATTTCCCTCCGCGAAGCCAGCAAGGCTTTCTTCATATTTTTGGGCAGTTGTTGGTGATGGGGCGGGCTATACCCCGCATCCTCAGGCCGCCTCTTGCTGGAGGAGGGTTTGGAGAAGGCTGCCTCGTCTCGGCAGGCCGCCGCCGCTGACTTCTCGCGAGCGAGAGGGTCTAGGTACAATCCCGAGTCCGCAAATGGCGGGTTCACGGGGATTAGCCGCTCCCCTGCAAGAAAACATGGAAAACTTAGAGGAATTTCGTTGGCAAATGTGGCAAGATGAGCAGCAGAGTAGACAGTACCTTCGCCGGGCAGGATGGGGCGGAGCCCGTCGAGGCCCCTTCGTAGGAAGATGACCTCGAAGTCCTTGCGGAGGAAGTAATTATGGACATCAGCATCATTGTCGGACACGACCGACGGGCAGTAGACCTCCTCGCCGTTCTGCTGGGGCGAGTAAGGGATGTTGCCGTGATCGCCCTTGATGAAGGCGATCTTGGTCATCCAATTGTGGTGTTTGTTCGCGATCTTGAAAACCTTGATCAGCGATTCCCCGAAGTAGGCGACCCCATCCGGCATCACCTTGTAGGAAAAGAGCTTCCTGAACACAGTCAGGTTGAACTCTATCCTTTCTCGCCGGAGGTAGCTCGCGAATGCCACCATCATGGCGGTGGCGCTGGAATTCAACTGCGCGGGCACCGCGCCATAGTTCTTCAAAATCTGTCGGATCTCGGCCAGAGAGGGAGACACAACCCCACCTCAAAGTTCGAGATGGGGAAGGCGAGCTCGTCATCATAAAAAGTGTTGATGGCCTCCCCCTGCCTCGGTCGGCGCGCCTCGAAGCCTGGCGGCACATGGTCGCGAACAGATTCAGCGAGCTCAGCCTCACTTGTGTGTCCCTCAAAGAAGCAGTAGTCAGTGAAGTGTTGGGCGCACTTGGAGCGGCCATCGGCGTCAGGGTTGGTCTTGCCCATACTGGCAAAAGAAGGGGTGGGCGCGAGTAAGAAAGAGAAAAGAAGAGAGAGAAGGAGCAAATAGTTAAGGCGGTAGTACGGGGGTTGGTGGATGGGGGCTATTTATAGAAGAAGTATTCTGAGGGCCAAGCTGTCCAATTGGCCTAGCTCGCCGTCCAAGCTCGCCAACCCCCATCTCGCCGACTTCCAGCGCGCTCCAACCAAGGATAAGCCAAATAAGAAGCAATATGATTACTATTATTCAAACACAAAACACATCTAAGAATGTTTGCGGTTACTTATTACAGCGATATAATGCCGGAAGAGAGAAGGAGAATAAAGAAGCTGGGCGCGCGGGCGGGTGATGAGTGCGATTATGATAGGCTTTTTACTATCATAATTGTAATCATGTCTGCTATTCCTACTTCATTTTGTCCTCATTTTGTAGTAATTTCGCAAGAAAAGTCAAAGAATTGTATTATCATGATTAGGAGAGCACAGTTAGGATCTTTGTTACTCCTTATATTGAGTTACCTAATTTATTACTTCATTTTTATATGCAGGTAGCGCTAACCAGTGGAACTAGAAGTCTTGGAGCAAACAGAGGAGTTCACGGAGTCAACATGGCTGATGACAGGACAAAAATGTGGCGCACACGGGTTGACACACGGCCGTGTGCCTACCCGTGTCCTATGTACCATGGAGCAGAAGAAATTGGACGCAGGAGACAGAGACTCACACGGGTAGGACACACGCCCGTGTTGCTACCCGTGTCATAGTTGAACACGGCTGCCAACCAACCCGTGTCTGAAGAACAAGGCATGACACACGGCCGTGTCCATACCCGTGTCATCTGACACGGCCCACTACCAGACACGCCTGTTCGTGGGGAACCGCCTAGGAACCATCTACACGGCCTGACACACGGCCGTGTTGGAACCCGTGTCCGACCTGTTTGCAAAGTGACTATATATTTCCTGTAGAAACATTTGTGAGGAACTTTTGGATTATTTTGGCATTGAGGAACTGCTGGAGCACGAAGTGGAGCATCCAAGAGAAGGAAGATTTGAAGGGTATTTTGTATGCATCTAATCTTTCATTAATCTCTTTTTAATCTCTCCTTTCTCTTGGTGATTCATCTTCAATTATCTTTTATTCTCTATGAACTTATAGTTGAACATTCTAGTAATCATGTTCGTTTTGTTTATGTTAAATTTATGGTATTTTATTCGTGTTTAGTCTTGCAAACAAAGAGTTTAATCTTCATTATGAATTGCTTCTTTGATTTTCATAATTTGCAAATTGCTAGATTGAGAAATTGGTTCTTTGTAATGATATTTGTATGTTCATATTATTGTGTTCTCTCTTTGTGAATCAAACTCTATGATCGAGAGATATGTTGTTTGGAAAATTAGAACACGAGTAAAAGGATTCATGGTAATTTAGAGATAAATTTCATGAATTTATGTAGTAATAAGGGTACTTTACTTAATGCGAACTTGAGTGTTGTAAATTGTTCGAGAGAAAATTTACTATCTTAGGTTTAGATTTGAAATTGCTCGAGAGAGAATTTGATGAACATTTAACCTTTACATTACAACGAATTTAATAGTCTTTTCATTTCATGATCACTTAGAATTGAACTAATAAATGAGTTCGTTCATGTAATCGCTTAAAAGCTTCATGCCTTTTATCATTTTTACTTCTCTAATGATGATTTATCCAATAGTCATAGTTACGTTAATTTAGGTTAGAAATTAATTTTACTTATAGGTACGATAATAGAGTGAGGATGAGTAAGAATACTTGAAATGACCCGGTGGAATACGACACGAGATGTAGATTTCTCCTGTACTATGATTGATAGGTGCACTTGCCTGAATGTTAATTCAATCTAGCTTATGCCCATCTACATAGTTATACTAGAATGTAGAATGAAATCGCATTGAGTTATTACTTGTTAGCAAAGCAATCATTAAGTTTTTGGCGCCGTTGCCGGGGAACATTTTGAATATTTCGAAAGTCCAAATTTTATTAATCTACCAGTTTTGTTTAGTACTAAATAGTTGTAAATTAGTATTTTAATAATTATATCGCTTAGTCTCTGTTTTGTAGTCTGTTAGTCTATGACCCGGGGAGGAAATTCTAGGCTAGCACCATTTCATCCTGACCCAGAACGACTTATCCATAACACTAACCTAAGGGACGTGGGAATTAATACCACAGATATTTCAAACGGACTATCAGAAGAGGAGACAGTGAACCAAGGAGAGAATCATCTGGAAAACCTAGATACCATGGCCAACCAAAATGAGCAAACCATATCTAATTTTGCTTGACCTAATCTCCAAGGAACCGGGTCGAGCATCGTTAGACCACCGATAGCTACCAATAACTTTGAATTGAAGCCTGGTGTGATACAAATGGTTCAAAAGTATGTCCAGTATGATGGCTTGCAAGATGAGGATCCTAACACCCACTTGGCCGGATTCCTGGAGATATGTGAGACATTCAAGATCAATGGTGTTTCCAACGATGCCATTCGATTGAGATTATTTCCATTTTCTTTAAGGCATAAGGCGAAGAAGTGGTTAAACTCACTACCTAGAGGTTCAATCACTACTTGTGACATGATGGTTGAGAAGTTTCTGATGAAGTATTTCCCACCTGCGAAGACTGCGAAGTTAAGGAATGACATCTCTACGTACATTCAATTGGAGTCTGAAGCGTTGTATGACACATGGGAATGATTCAAGGAGTTGTTAAGGAGATGTCCCCACCATGCTCTACCTTCTTAGCTTCAGATTCAGACCTTCTATAATGGTCTAAATCCGGCCACTAAATAGATGATTGATGCGGCTAGTGGAGGCACTTTGAACAACAAGACACCTGAAGCGGCTCAGCAGTTGATTGAAGATATGGCTATGAATAATTACCAATGGACTACCGTAAGACAATAGCCTAGCAAACCTGCAGGAATTTATGAAGTAGATGTTGTCACCGCCTTAGCTATTCAAGTGGAGAAGCTTCACCAAAAGACAGACAACCTTGCCTTAGCATCACCCTCCATGGCACCTCAACAATGGGACCCTTCATGCAGTGGAATGCCTGGTTGTGAACCTCAAGTTCAAAAGCATGTTGACTATATGGGTAACAATAATAGACCTCCTTTCAATCAAGCCAACAACCCATATAGTTCTACATATAATCCTGGATGGAGAAACCAATCTAATTTCTCTTAGGGAGGACAAGGAAATCAAGGGAAGCAACCCATGTTTGGACAACAACCACAGCCGAAACCAAGGAAGCCTACATTGGAAGATGTGCTTACGAAGTTCATGCAAACTACCAATGTAGCCTTTCAGAATCAAGAGGGTTCAATTCGGAACTTGGCGAATCAGATTGGTCAGCTTGCAAGGATGGTTTCTGAAAGGCAGCAAGGAACACTTCCGGGGAACACTGAGATAAATCCAATGGAGCATGCAAAAGCCGTTCAATTGAGGAGCGTAAAGGACTTACAAGACCCAAGGCCTGTGAAGGAAGCACCCCAAATGGAGTCTAGCGGCGAAGGATCAAGCGAGATGAACGTACAACCGATGGAGTACCAACCAGCAATACCATACCCAGCAAAGCTTAACAAGGAGAGCGTGGATGCGCAGTATGGTAAATTTTTATCTATGTTTAAGAAATTACATGTCAATTTACCTTTTTCTGAAATTATTCAAATGCCTAAGTATGCTAAATTTCTTAAGGATTTAATTTCTAATAAAAAGAAAATAGAGGAATTATCGTTAGTAACACTTAGTGAAGAATGTTCCGCTATTTTGCAAAATAAATTACCACAAAAACTTAAGGATCCCAGTTCATTTTCAATTCCATGCTTAATCAGAGATTTACAAGTCAATAAAGCTTTAGCAGATTTAGGAGCAAGTATAAATTTAATACCTTATTAACTATATCTGAAACTAGGCCTAGGAGAACTTAGCCCTACTAGAATGAGTATTCAATTAGCGGATCGATCGGTTAAGTATACTAGAGGAATAGTAAGGGATGTATTGGTTAAGGTAGACAAGTTTATATTTCCTGCTGATTTTGTTATTCTAGATATGGACGAAAATATCGAAGTACCACTCATACTAGGTCGTCCATTTTTAGCAACATCTAGAGCACTTATTGATGTTTTTGATCGTAAATTAGTCTTGCGAGTAGGGGAAGATGAAGTCACTTTTCAAATTGGCAATACTATGAAACAATCTTTAGATAATGATGATTATTGCTATTTTTCTCATGGTGTTGATGACTTTATGACTTCTATAAATTCTAATTTTTATTATAGAGATCCTTTAGAAATTTGTATTACTAAATGTTTTATAGAAGAAGAACAAAATAGAGACATTACTGAACATTTATTTTTTCTAGATAATAGTGTTGCAATGAATAAAACGACTGAATATAGTTTGATTACGCAAGGAGATTATGAAACTCTTAAGAATAATACTAAGAATCCACCAATAGTCGAACTTAAAAAATTACCGGATCATCTTGAGTATGCTTTCTTAGGAATTAATTCTTCTTACCCAGTTATTATATCTTCTAATCTTTCAAAAATTGAAAAAACTAAATTAATTAACTCTATTGAAGAAATGTAAAGGTGCAATAGCATGGCAAATATCTGATATAAAGGGTATTAATCCTAGTTTTTGCACTCATAAAATCCTTTTGGAAGAAAACTATAAGTCTTATATTCAACCGCAACGTAGGCTATATTCTAATATAAAAGAGGTAGTTAAGGCTGAGATTGTTAAGTTATTAGATGCTGGTATTATATATCCTATTTCGGATAGTTCATGGGTTAGTCCTGTCCAAGTAGTTCCTAAGAAGGGTGGCCTGACAGTGGTAGCAAATGATAGAAATGAATTAATTCCAACGCGAACGGTAACAGGTTGGCGTGTCTGTATAGACTATAGGAAATTAAATGATGCCACTAGGAAAGACCATTTCCCTCTTCCTTTCATTGACCAGATATTAGAACGCTTATCAGGACATTGTTATTATTGTTTTCTAGATGGACTTTCTCAAAACTTCCAAATTCCTATAGCACCAGAAAACCAAGAGAAAACAACATTTACTTGCCCATTCGGTACTTTTGCCTATAGACATATTCCTTTCGGGTTATGTAATGCACCCGCCACGTTTCAAAGGTGCATGCTAGCCATCTTTAACGAGTATGTTGAAGATATCATGGAAGTGTTCATGGATGATTTTTCTATTTTTGGCGACTCATTTGTTATATGTTTGAATAATTTAGAGAAAGTTCTTAGGATGTGTGAGGAGACGAATCTAGCGCTTAGTTGGGAGAAGTGTCATTTCATGGTACAAGAACGGTAAGTACTCGGCCATAAAATCTCAAGCCAAGGAATCCAAGTTGATAGAGCAAAAATAGAGACCATAGAGAAATTACCACCACCAACCTTCGTTAAGGCAGTGAGAAGTTTCTTAGGACATGCGGGATTTTACCACCGATTTATTAAAGACTTCTCTAAAATAGCTAAACCACTTACAAGGCTTTTAGAAAAAGACACACCATTTATTTTTGAACAAGAGTGTCTACATGCCTTTGAGTTCTTAAAATAGAAATTAATTAATTCTCCTATTATGATCGCACCTGATTTTAGTCAACCATTTGAGATCATGTGTGACGCCAGTAGTTTTGCGGTAGGGGCTGTTTTAGGACAACGCCGAAACAAACATTTTCACCCTATATATTATGCTAGCAAAACACTTAATAATGCACAGGAGAATTATACAACTACCGAAAAAGAACTCCTAGCAGTGGTATTCGCCTTTGATAAATTTAGACCATATTTAACATTGTCCAAAGTGGTAGTTTACACGGATCACTCTGCCCTTAGATATTTGCTAGCCAAAGTAGAAGCAAAGCCTCGTTTAATCCGTTGGGTTCTTCTGTTGCAAGAATTTTATTTGGAAATTAGGGATAAACGAGGAGCGGAAAACTTAGCGGCAGATCATTTTTCACGTTTAGAAAATCCACTACGATCAATGTTAGATGAATCTGAAATTTCTGATACATTTCTGGAGGAATCACTATTAGCCATATCTACAAATATACATCTTGATTATCCATGGTTTGCAGATTATGCAAACTATCTTGTGGCTAAGGTCCTTCCAAAATACTTTTCATATCAGCAAAAAAAGAAATTTTTCTCTGATTTGAAATATTACTTTTGGGAGGACCCTTTTCTTTTTCGGATATGTGCAGATTCTGTTATACGAAGGTGTGTATCAGCGGAGGAGGGTTGGAAGATTTTGGAGCAGCGTCATTCAGGCCCTGCTGGTGGTCACTATGGAGCGAATCGCTCTACGAAAAAGGTTCTTGATTACGGTTTTTATTGGCCCCTTCTATTCAGGGATGCCCAAAGGTATGTGCTTTCATGTGATTCTTGTTAGAAAGCAGGTAATATTTCTAAATTACATGAAATGTCACAAAAATGTATTCTTGAATGTAAAGTATTTGATGTGTGGGGAATAGATTTTATGGGTCCATTTCCAGTTTCCTTTGGAAATAAATATATTTTAGTAGATGTAGATTATGTATCGAAGTGGGTTGAAGCACAAGCTTTGCATACTAATGATAGTAGGGTAGTAATCCGATTTTTAAAATCCTTATTTGCACGATTTGGCACACCACGTGCACTTATTAGCGATAGGGGTTCACATTTCTG
The DNA here is from genome assembly GCA_039583875.1 of Platanthera guangdongensis. Taxonomy (NCBI): domain Eukaryota; kingdom Viridiplantae; phylum Streptophyta; class Magnoliopsida; order Asparagales; family Orchidaceae; genus Platanthera; species Platanthera guangdongensis. Next base: position 76,245,153 of record CM077153.1, on the reverse strand, counting down.
TAATTTATAGCTAAATAAAGTATTAGAAAAATATGGAGTTACACATAGGATAGTCACTCCTTATCATCCGCAAACTAGTGGTCAAGTTGAAGTTTCCAATAGAGAACTTAAGAGGATCCTAGAAAAATCTGTAGAAGGGAATAGGAAGCAGTGGTCTAGGAAACTTAACGATTGTTTGTGGGCCTATAGGACCGCCTTCAAAACACCTATAGGGACCACCCCCTTTAGATTAGTCTATAGTAAATCTTGTCACCTACCTATAGAATTAGAGCATAAGTCGTATTGGGCAATACGTTCTTTGTATTTTGACACTAGTTCTATAGGGGAGAAATGTAAGCTTCAACTTAACGAATTAGATGAGTGGAGAACTATGGCCTATGAGAACTCCAGGATTTATAAGGAGAAGGCCAAGCTATTTCATGACTGTCACCTTCGAAAACCCAAGACATTCCAAAAAGGTGACCAAGTCCTCCTTTTTAATTCCAGACTGCGTTTATTCCCTGGGAAATTAAGGTCTAAGTGGTCCGGACCCTTTAAGGTTAAAGAAGTCTTTCCTTACGGCACAGTCAAACTAACTCACCCTGAAAAGGGAGATTTTAAGGTTATTGGACACCGACTTAAGCCTTATTATGGTGAACTTCCTAGAGACTTCACTTGTCTAGAGACCTGCCTCCGTCTAGATTAGGCTTATGTTAAAGTAATAACTATAGAAAGTATTCCTTATTTATAAATTTTTTTTAATATAAGTCTAGAAAAATTTAATGAAAAAATTTTAATGGAAAAAGAAAAAATTCTGTAAAATTGTTTTAGGAGAAATGCAATATTGGAGGGGGACACGGGTCACCACACGCCCGTGTGGTAGCCGTGTACCCGACACAGCCTCAGGCCCAGCCGTGTGAATTAATTCCGAGAAAAGGTGATTTCTTCCCGAGCACAACACGGGTTCACACCAACCCGTGTGCCTAGCCGTGTTTGCTGACACACGGCCGTGTCGCCTACCAACCCGTGTCCCGTGTGTTGTTAATACGCCGTGCCAGCTCAGACACGAGTCTACACACGGCCGTGTCGAGGCCCGTGTCCACCTGCCGCGCTGTCCCTTGTCAGTTTGACCGCACGACCCCCCAAAGCCCTGTTTCACGAGGCCAAGATTCCGCGACATGGGTCCGCACATGCCCGTGTGCTTACCCGTGTTCGCCAATTATAAATAGGGGTTGTGTCATCTTCTTCCTGGCACCACTCTCTCCACACCCAGCACCATTTACCTCCGCAGTTTGAGCAAATCCCGCACCCTATACTCAATCTTCCCTTCTTTCTTTTTAAACATGTCTTCCGGATGAAGTCAAGGCGGTCGCCATCGCCGACCGGAGCTGCAGGTTTCAACGGAGAGGCGTGATGCCGCTGCTCCGCTAGTATTCACCGACCCATCGCACACCGCCCGCTTCAACTGCCTGTAATCAAAGAAATTTCAAGATATTCGCACGATTGATTGGAGCGTGCTTGAAGAAATAAATTTAGCTGGGGATGTCCGGGCATTAATAGCTGTAACGGGTTGGGAGCAATTTTTCGCCATCGAGGAGTTAGGATTTAGGGAACTCACGTTAGAGTTCCTGTCCTCGTTTTATTGCAACTTTTGGACTAACTTCATTGATACGCCGCACGCGCCCGAGGGGATAATTTCGTTTCGAGTGGGTGGCACATTTTATACACTCATTATGCCCCAGTTCACCCAGTATTTAGGGGTGTATGAGGATTCATTCCACTTTAGTGCTGCCTACCCCGAGCTCCACTTCGACCTCCCCAATCGCGATATTGCCGGCGGTATCTGGCGCCAGATTACTTTTGACACTAGGGCCTATGAGGCCAAGCGATATAAGGCCTCTAAGTTGGTTTCACCCGCCCTCCATTACATTCACCATCTCCTTAGGCACACATTGAGCGGCCGGGGCGAAATCTCCGGTGTTGTCAGTCGACAGGACCTACTATACCTCTACAGCATGTCTTCACGTTATCCTCTTCATCTCGGTTTCCTTCTAGCCCAGTTTATTCTCCACCAGGCCGACACCCCCCGCATAGGGTCTATTTGTGTAGCACCCTACATCACTCGCCTGGTGAAGAACATGGGCATATTCTCAACCCTCCCCCAGATGACAGTGGTCGCGAAGACCGTGCCCATCACGATGGCCAGTCTTCGCTCCCTCCGCCTCGTCACCGCCCGTCAGGGCCGTGGAGGAGTCATATATTCTATTGCATGACGTGGGCCGCAAGTGCAGGATGACAGTGATGACGAGGTGGATCCTGACCTCGATGTGCCGTTGGTACCTCCGCCCCATTCCACTTACGCTCATGGCGAGTCTTCTACTGCACCCCTCCACCTCATTCACGGTACTCGCGAGAGTTTCGACAGTTCTTAGACACCGAGCTCTCGCCGCGCCTACAACATATTGAGGAGTCGCAGCAGCAGACCGAGGCCCTCCTCATCCAGATCAGAGACCACCTATGGATCGCCCCTAGAGAGCCGGCAGCTCCTGGCCAGCCACACTTCCCAGACGACCAGTCACCTTACTTTTGACATGTATCTGTGTATTGCAGTATTTATTTATTTCTATTGATGTATTTCAGTTATTATATATGATTTCATGTCCGCTCCTGGTTCCTTCATGTACTCTTCTATTTGATGATATCAATCTCTTTTTATTATTCTTAGTGAAATTACTATTTCAGCACTTTACATTGCAATGAGGACATTGCAAATTCTAAGTCTAGGGGTGCATGTTCTTTCTTCCATTTTATAATTGTTATGATGGACATGTTCACAACTGATAATAATTTTGCTATCATAACACCCAGGTTAGCGATACCCCATAAGAAAAAAAAAGAAAAAAAATTTCATTGAAGTTTGCTACTCTTTTAAGCTCTCATTAATTAATACATTTGGGATTATAATTATCTAATTTAATTTCACACGCTAATTAAAATAAATTGATGTAGACTCATAGAGCGTTCAACTTTGTTGATTCGTAATTAAGCATAGAAATTCATTAGCTTAATTTTCTCTATATAATTTACTTTTAAGATTAATCCTCTATATTATTAATTATCAATCACTCAATTTTAGAAAATATACTTATCTATAATAATGTGAGTCGATGGGTGTAACATTCTTTATAATTTGGTATTAGGGAATCAAAATGAAATGAATTTTCTATTGATGTCCAGAACTTATCCTCTAGCGATCCTCAAAACAGTATATAGGTTAATTAGTAAGGGCGGAAATGACTTAGGCCCCCTATTGGATAACTTGAGCCTTGTTAACCCAAAACCTTTAACATGATACCCTTGCACACCCAATTTGAACCTAATCCCCATCCTTTTGATGCTCTACCACTAAAATTCACCAAGTCCAAATACTTACCTATTAGCACACCTATCATTGAGACCTTCTTGGAATGAGTTTGTTCATAGTGATATGTGGCCTGAGTGTGTGTATATTTGCACCCACTTGGAATGATCTCTACTATGAACCCAAAGCCTAAAAGAAAAGAGAAGACATAGTGATATGTGGCCTGAGTGTGTGTATATTTGCACCCACTCGGAATGATCCCTACGATGGTCCCTAGGTTAAGAACAATAAAAGTTTGGAGTATCTTTCAAAATAAAAAAAATATGGGAAGTAGGCAAATTGCAAAGTCTGGGGGTACTTTTATAACACCGATGTATGTTAAGGTATATACCAACAAAAGGCTCAATCGTGATTTAGGTGTGGAAAACCCATCGCATTTATCCTTGATTACCTTGCCTATAATCTTCTATCCTAAGCCAAAAAGGCTACACCATCATACAAGTCCTAAGGATCCGACCTTAATAAGTCTAACTAAGTGTCATGGAGAGGATGTAAAAAGGGTAAGCTCGTGACCGTCAATATGGGTACCTATAAGTTTTGAAATACTAATACGTATCTTATAGAGATTGTTATTTTCTCCTCATATTTGTTAAAGATGACTATACTCTTATTTTTGAAAACGAGTGAGAGATAGTTAACAGATATATTGGAAGAATTTTAAGACTACGTTATATTTAGAAAATTCTGCTAAACTATTTCCTATGCGATTACATCATCAAAGTTCTCTTAAATTCATAGCAACCAGTGTGCAAAGGTAAAATTATTTAATGGTAACCCAAGTATTTGAATTAGTTTGCTTAGGGACAAGAAAACATCTATGTCTTGGGGTATTTGATGAGTGCGATTATGATAGGCTTTTTACTATCATAATTGTAATCATGTCTGCTATTCCTACCTCATTTTGTCAACATTTTGTAGTAATTTCGCAAGAAAAGTCAAAGAATTATTTTATCATGACTAGGAGAGCACAATTAGGATCTTTGTTACTCCTTATATTGAGTTACCTAATTTATTACTTCATTTTTATATGCAGGTAGCGCTAACCAGTGGAACTAGAAGTCTTGGAGCAAACAGAGGAGTTCACGGAGCCAACATGGCTGATGACAGGACAAAAATGTGGCGCACACGGGTTGACACACGGCCGTGTGCCTACCCGTGTCCTATGTACCCTGGAGCTGAAGAAATTGGGCGCAGGAGACGGAGACTCACACGGGTAGGACACACGCCCGTGTTCCTACCCGTGTCATAGTTGAACACGGCTGCTGACCAACCCGTGTCTGAAGAACATGGCATGACACACGGCCGTGTCCATACCCGTGTCATCTGACACGGCCCACTACCAGACACGCCTGTTCGTGGGGAACTGCCTAGGAACCGTCCATACGGCCTGACACACGACCGTGTTGGAACCCGTGTCCGACCTGTTTGCAAAGGGACTATATATTTCCTGTAGAAAAATTTGTGAGCAACTTTTGGATTATTTTGGCATTGAGGAACTGCTGGAGCACGAAGTGGAGCATCCAAGAGAAGGAAGATTTGAAGGGTATTTTGTATGCATTTAATCTTTCATTAATCCCTTTTTAATCTCTCCTTTCTCTTGGTGATTTATCTTCAATTATCTTTTATTCTCTATGAACTTATAGTTGAACATTCTAGTAATCATGTATCATTTTGCTTATGTTAAATTTGTGGTATTTTATTCGTGTTTAGGCTTGCAAACAAAGAGTATAATCTTCATTATGAATTGCTTCTTTGCTTTCCATAATTTGCAAATTGCTAGATTGAGAAATTGGTTCTTTGTAATGATATTTGTATGTTCATATTGTGGTGTTAACTCTCTTTGTGAATCAAACTCTATGATCGAGAGATATGTTGTTTGGCAAATTAGAATGCGAGTAAAAGGATTCATGGTAATTTAGAGATAAATTTCATGAATTTATGTAGTAATAAGGGTACTTTACTTAATGCGAACTTGAGTGTTGTAAATTGTTCGAGAGAAAATTTACTATCTTAGGCTTAGATTTGGAATTGCTCGAGAGAAAATTTGATGAACATTTAACCTTTACATTACAACGAATTTAATAGTATTTTCATTTCACGATCACTTAGAATTGAACTAATAAATGAGTTCGTTCATGTAATCGCTTAAAAGCTTCATGCCATTTATCATTTTTACTTCTCTAATGCTGATTTATCCAATAGTCATAGTTAGGTTAATTTAGGTTAGAAATCAATTTTACTTATAGGTACGATAATAGAGTGAGGATAAGTAAGAACACGTGAAATGGCCCTGTGGAATACGACACGAGATATAGATTTCTCCTATACTATGATTGATAGGTGCACTTGCCTGAATGTTAATTCAATCTAGCTTATGCCCATCTATATAGTTATACTAGAATGTAGAATGAAATCGCATTGAGTTATTACTTGTTAGCAAAGCAATCATCACCGGGGGGAAACCAGGGGGCGAGTACTGGTCGGTTCGGCAAGGGAGCCGCCTTCTATCTTCCCCGGACTCGCATCCCCCTTCCCCCAGACTACCGTGCGCGGAGCAGCTCGCGAATCCTCCCTGAATTCCTCTGCACCACATATAGGCCCTCGTCGATCTCATCTCGGAGTCGGGAAGGAGACATCAAATCGCCAGCTTGGCCGCCTCACACCTCATCAGCAAGCTGAAGATAGTCTCGCTGCAGCACCTCATTGATTTCCTGCACCTCGCGCAGCCCGCACACCAGTTTCTTGAATAGCTTGACCCCCCTCCTGGTCAGCTCGCCTTGCTCCACTTCGGACCTAGGTAAGAGTCCAGCGAGCTCGGGGAGGGGAGGGGAGAGTAATGGGCTACCTTCGAAGACTCCTTGGCAGCGGATTGGCTGGGGGCTCTGCGAAGACAGGAGTATTAGCAAAGGGACGTGCGCTGGAAAATTGCATAAGAATCCAAGACGAAGTTTACCAGACGAGCTCGTCATCACCAAGGAGGTGCAGGGAGGGACGAACCTCAGGTCCTTCCCATGCCCTGGGCCATGCACTCCCGGTGAGAGAACTTCAAATCCCGGGATGGGGATTGTCTCCACGGCTGGCTCCGTGGTCACAACTGCTTGCTGAGGAGAGGGGGCATGCATCGGCGAGTTCGGCCTCTGCGAGCCCAGCCCCAAAATCCCAAAGGGAGGCGACGGATCCTCGGGGCGATTTTTCGAAGTTCTGAATCACGAGTCGCCGACTATGTCTTCGACTTGCGGGGCGGGGTCTCAAGGCATGGCGCCTACGCCGCCATCCAGCAGGCTATCTGGGCCATCGCAAAGGTCAACAATGTTTTTGACCTTGTCATGAGCAGGCAAGTTTGAGGAGTCGGTGCCATGATCCAGGATTGTGGTCAGGACAGCGAGAATGGGCTCGGCTACCGGGGGAAACAGCTTCCCCCTCTTGACGTAGTCGGGCTCGACCGAGCCACACTACGGCACAGCGGTTGGGACTGCTGTCAGGGCAGCCACACGAGCAGCTGAGGTCTGGCGAGCGCGCGCGAGCCGCTCTTGAATCTCCTTTGGGATCAGCATCTTGGCAGGGTTAAAGTAAAGGGAAGGGCAAGAGTCAAGCAGGTATGCATGTGTATATATATAGCCACAGGTGGACCCCACCCGAAGATTCCCTCCAGTCCACCCCGCGCTCGCTGAACACTTGCAGTTGGATGTTTCTTTCCAAGCTTTGTCAAGCACAAAAAGAGCGGGGATTGTGTACAACCCCGTATCCGGCGAGCGGGGTGAACCAGGAACTAGGCCGGCCGGCACAGATCACCCAGGCCCCAGGCGAGCTCGGCAGAGAAACCCGAGCCCGAGCTCGGCGTTCGTCGACCGCGAGCTCGGCATTTGCCGAGCAAAGCCAAGATTCATCAAGTTGAGGTCGACTAATGGAGGCCGACCGATAGGTGAGCTCACCGTCCCAACTCGCGCTCGCGCAAAAGAGCTCGACAACAACAGGCAAGCAGGATCTGCCGAGGTGTCCAGGCTCCCCAGCTCACCCAGATCTATGAGGTACTTTTTACTATTTTGACCCCGCTGGTCTGCCCATAGCCCTTCAAAACAGCGGAGTTTGGCTGTTGGCAGACCCAACCAAGGGTATTTTGGTAACTTCAGATCAGTTCAGTTTGGTTATTGGCAGTTTAAATTCTGAAACCTATAAATAGGACCCAAGGGGTACCCCAGGAGGCACACTTTTGGTGCTCTCTTGCTCCAGTTTTCAAGTGCTTTCTGAGATTACCTTAGCCCGGCCTTTGTCTAAGGAGGGGAAGCCCTCTCAGATCTTTCGGGTGTGTGGTGGGTCCTCCCCGCCGAGCCATTGGGTCAGTTCTCCCTTGTTTCTTTTGTTGTTTTGCTTGCAGGAGTGAAGTAGGTGCGCGATCACCCCTTCCCCATGGGTGAACTCCACAGGAGACCATTTTTCGGTTTCAACAGGATCCCTCCAGCATCTCCCAAAAGGAGTCATGCTTTCCTCTGCCTTCTTCTTCAGCTTCGATTTCCACTCGTGCGTCACAGGAGTATCACCAATGACCTTGGTCACAAGGGCCCAAGTCTCGTCACGTCTGAGAGTAGTCACCTCCTCAGCTTTGTCATCATCCACCTCCTTGACTCTAGTGGTGTCATCACAGCTAGAAGGTACTCGCTCGACTCGATGGCTTGCAAGGAAACATGAGATCAAGCTCACTACATTCCCTTCGCTATATCGAGCTAGTGGGTTGTTGATCCTCTTCGATCTCCGAAGAACCTGATCACGACAAGCCACCTTCGCTACTCCCCCTGAACCAGCTCTGTTCCCGGGCAATCGCGGAACAATGCTCCCCTTGCTTCCTGAACAAGAAGCCACCATACTAGAACCAGGAGCACTTGGAGCAATGCTCCCCCTGCTACCTGAACCAGAAGCCTCCGCTCTCGAACAAGAACTACCTGGAACATCGCTCCCCCTGCTTCTCGAACCAGAAACCTACGTCTTCAAGGCAGAAGCACCTGGAGCATCGCTCCCCCTGCTTCCTAACCCTGACGCCTTTGCCCCGGAGCTAGAACAACCTGTAGCTCCTGGTGATACGGGCAGCTCCAACTGATCCTTAGTAGCAACCTCCTTCAGCCCACCATCTAACCTGCTCACCTCTAGATCCATAGATGAGCTATACCAATACGACGTCAGCTCATCGAAGACAACGTCTCTCGACACGATGAACCTCTTCGTCGCATGATCCATACACCTCCATCTTCCCTTCTGCTCATCATACCCAATAAAGACTAGTTTTGTCTTGAGAGCATCCGGAGCATGTACATAGCAGGTAGATCCAAACACCCATAGGTCCTTCACACTGGGCTTCACCCCGGACATCATCTTATATGGAATCTTCACATTGATTGGATTAAGAGGCATTCGATTGATGATATGTGTCGCTCAGGCCATCCCTTCTACCCAAAAGACCTTAGGAATGCCTTTGCACTGAAGCTAACACTTTCAGGTCTCCGTCAACAGATGGATCATCAGAACTGCAACACTATATTGCTGTGAAGTATCTCCACAAGACAACTCCCTTCGGATCCCATGCTTCCTACAAAAGTTCGAGAACTCGGTTGATCCGAACTCACCACCGATGCTTGTACTCAACATCTTTATCCGCAGGCCAAGCTGGCCTTTCATAAGCTTCTTGAACTCCATAAACAAGAAGAACATGTTCGACTTCTCCTTCATGAAGTATGCCCAAGTATACCTCAAATAGTCATCAACCAGAATCAACATGTCTCTGCTGCCTCCAAGACTGGCGGTGATGGTCGGTCCAACCAGATCACAATAGACAACCTCCAAGGGTGCTTTGCATCTAGACTGCGCCTTATCAACCGTAAAGTGATAAGCTTCACCGTGTTGACATCCCGTGCAAGCTTGACCATCATCGTAGGATGACCATCTAGGTAAGCCTCTTACGAGTCTTCTTACTGTCATTGCTTTCTGTTTGTCTATCCCTACATGCCCAAGTCTTTCATGCCAGATAGCAGCACTATCACTGGCATTAATCCGATCACTACCAGAACTTGTTGATTACCCAACCAAGTTCTTCTCCTTAATCTCAACATGAGCTATATTCACCGAGTGCAAGACAACCTTAAACTCCTTCCTGAGATGAACCTGCTGCTTGCATCTATAGCACCTTATTCCTTCCTTCCTCTTCCGATCATGCCTAGGAGAACAACTCCTCTCTTGCTGATATGAAGTAGAAGGACCATCCTCTGCAGCAACCTTCACCTCCTTATTGAACAACCCATCAAAGGAAGTCCAAACCTCCTCAGCTGACCGACATCCACTGATGTGGTCCAAGAGCTCCGATGAGATCACCTGCTTGAGAATAGACTACGCTTTTGCATTTGTCTCATTCCAAGCTCTCATCTCTTCAGCATTTCCAGCAGTAATCTCTTGTCTTCCTGCTCCACACACCACCTCCCAAAGGTCCTCGCCAAGAATAAAGCTCTTCATACAAGACTTCCACCTATCAAAGTTAGTCTCTGTAAGGAGTTCAATCCTAAGACAACTTGCATCTTCCACTGTCATGGTTCTACCACTGGTTCCCTCTTCACAAGAGCAACAACCACTTCAGTTGATCACTGCTTATCCACTCCAACCTTGCTTTAATACCATGTTGAATTTTCCCGGACCTTGGAGTGAGCAGGGGTTATCTCAACTAAAGTTAGTTACAACCAAAAACACATGCAGCAGCAAGAGTCTTTTTTGATAACATCAATCTTGTTTACAAGGCGAGACATACATGGCGAGACTTGATTCAAAAAAACCACCACAGGGAAATAGAGACAACTAAAAATATAAGATAAGTCAAGCCACGCGGACTGAACAAATAGCCGCTGGTTCTACTGATGCACTAAGGAGTCTGCATAGTCGCAAGGTCGCCAGACCGCAACCAAGCTGCATAGACTGCCCCTTATTCCAATGCTAAGATCTAGCTGCCGATCTACAAGCCACCTAACTGCGGCGTCACCTAGCCACCAGACCGCACAAGTTGCTAATGCCAAAATGAACAGGCCGCCTAAAGCAGGAGACTTATTGAACCTCAGAAACAAGTTGCCAAAGAGAAAACCTCCTGGTCACAGTCCGCGACCTGCTGTTTACTGCTTGTTACTTAACCGCAGAGTCCTCACTGTCCCTGACCGCAATCAGATCCAAGTCCTGGCTTTCCAACGCTATCCACACAACCTGCACAGCACAAACCGGTCAACTCTATCAACCCGCGCGTATACCAAAAGTCAGTCCGCAGCAACTGATCATGAGCTCACTTACTGTTCATTCACTCACTATTCCTGATGTGACATGGTCCTATTTATAGGCACGATGAGGAGTGTGGTCACTGCCCTAGCCGATAGGGTCACTGCCTCATCCTGCAGCAAGAACAAGTGTCTATGAAACTTGTGGATACACTTCAGTCTGCCGCGACCTGTGCTGGATAGCCAGTCCTCCTGTCCTATATCAAGGCCGGACAGCAAAGCCAGTCCGCCTAGTCACCACAGGCCATGCCAAGACAGCCACAGTCAGATTCTACAGCAACTGTCTGTGTAACGTCCCGAATCGCACTAGGCCCCTCGTACGTGTTTTTGAGTCAGGAGAGCTGCCTTGTGTTCAGGGGGAGTGCTGACAACGGGGCAGCACATGTGAAAAGGAGGAGAAATCAGTCAAGCATAGGACACGGGTAGAGATACGGGAGTGTCCCTACACGTGTGGGAGTGACCATCTCTCGAGTCAATGACTCGAGTATGTCTAAAGAAGGACACGGGTAGTAACACGAGCGTATCACTACCCATGTGAAGGGACACGGATAGCGACACGGGCGTGTCCCTACTCGTGTGTATGTGTGTCGAGTTGAACTCAACACAGCGTGTCGAGATCGACGAACTGCATGTAGAGATCGACGAATTGTATGACATGGGTAGTGACACGGGTGTGTCCCTACCCGTGTGTCGTTGTGTCGAGTTGAGCTCGACATGGCGTGTCGAGATCGACGAGGTGTGTCGACATTGTATGACACGGGTAGCGATACAGGCATGTCCCTACCCGTGTGTGTCGAGTTACACTCGACAGAGCATGTAGAGTTCGACGAATGACGTGTCGAGATCGACGAATTGTATGACACGGGTAGAGATACGGGCGTGTCCCTACCCGTATGTCGTTGTGTCGAGTTGAGTTCATCGAAATGCATCCAGAGAAGGACACGGCCAGGGAACATGGCTATGTCTTGTGAACACGAGTCGGGACACGGGCGTGTCCCTACCCGTGTCGAATAATGAACAGACACTGAAACCATCTGTAGCGCTTCGCGTGAGCATACATGGGCAGGGACACGGGCGTGTCCCTGCCCGTGTCACTTTTCATATAAAAAGGGAAGAGAAAAACCTAGCCGTCATTTTCATCCCCTATTTCCTAAGAGACACTTCTGTAGAAAGGTAAAACCGCTGGAGAAAGTCTTGGAGGAGAAGATCCGTCGTCGCCTTGAAGGAGAAGATGCCGCCAAGAAGAGTTACATGATCTATGGCCGAAAATAGTGGAAACGCCGGAAATGAGGTGAGCTTCCTCCCCTCTCCCTTGGGCTAGATCTTTAGTTATTTTCTTAGGAGAGATATCGACTCAAGAGATTTTTGATAGAGAGGAGTTTTATAAGGATGGCCATGCTAGGACATGTGTTCTAGGTTTTAGATCTCTTCAACCTCCCCTTTCTCCTATGTGATGATGGGTGGATGGTTTCGTGAAGAATCATGGCCTCATGAGGGTGAATAAAGGAGGAGTACATTTTGGAGTGATTTTGGAAGATCGACATGGAGAGGAAGATGAACCGATGTCGTTCATTCCTCTTTACGAAGCGTGCAGAATCTGTATTCTGTGCGCAGCGATATTCTTGGCCATTTTCATGTAGGATGTGGCCAAATCTGGGCTTTTGACTAAACACGAAAGTTGAAGCATTGAAAATACCTTTCCAACCAGTGGTTTCACATCTTCATCCGAAGTCTGTAGCCACGGGAAAGTCTGAACGAACATGACGTCCGATAAATCCTGCATGCAGAAATTGTGTTCTGTATGCAGTGGACTTCAATGCTGATTTCAAATAGGATACACTCAAATATGGGTTGTGCACTGAATATGAAAGTTGTAACCCATGGAAAGACCTTTCCATCGAGTGGTTACACGTCTTCACCGGATTCCTGTAGATTCAGGAATCTCCGGTCGAAGTTGCTATCTAGATTTATTCTACACTTAAATTCTGGGGTTTATATAATATGAATTTGAATTCGGTGGAATTGATGTTGCTAATTAACTCTAGATTTTGATGAACTATTTTATGCTGACCACCGTAGTGCTATGAACGATAAATCTTGTTAATTAGATTTCATAAAACTGAATTGTGGAGCAAGCTTTAATGCATGATATGACTTGCTAAAATTGATAGATTATTATAAATGCGCACCATGTTTATAATATGATGAATGAAATGACTGGATACAAATTGGTAGATTATTATTAATGTGCATCATGTTTGTAATATGTGGTAACCATTTGGAATGACAAATAGATGGATAAACCATGGCCATGAGCATGTACGATGGTTAGAATGAAATGTAGCAGTCCAATACTTAGAGTGTAGTCTCCCTACGGGTAGTATTGTGGATGGATGTAAGTGCGGTGTTGACTGTCACTAGTTGTGTTCGAGTTGAGATGAGGTATAGATGGATGGTTGGGCTGTGCCCTCGTGCTTACTTCTGAGGCCCCTTTCATGCCACGGTGTCGTGGAATTTGCATGCGGTGTGAGTCGACATGCGGTGTTGTAATCCTGGGTTAAGGATAGTGTGGCAGGTCTACGGGCTCGCCGATCGTCACACCGACTGGAGTTGATGGTTATACTTTGTGCGATTGGGTTGTGTCCTCGGTGTTCACATCCCGAGGCCCCTTCCGTGCCAAGTGAACGGTTGGTCTGTGTCCTCGTGCCTTCCTCTGAGGCCCCTTCCGAGTCACACCAGGCTAGTTCGGGCTATGTTCTCAGTGCACATCTACCTGAGACCCCACTGGGCCATAGTATGCATGGGCTCTGCTGTTGTGTTCTTAGCTTTGAGGCGTACGGAGGCCTAGGTGAAGTAGTGTGGATACCCGCTTAGTAGTAGAGATTCCCGCTCTACTATCACCGCCTAGCCACGGCGGCTGATGCCTGGGTGGTTAGCTACCTGCTCGAATAGTGGAAACTATAGTCTGTGTCGATATAGCAATTGCATGTGTGTGCTCATGGGTGAGTCATTGCATAGTATATATACCATTACATAACATTACACAAACAAGTCCCTCATAGTATAAGTTTATATGGGCACTCTTATACGATGAGTTACTTTATGTAACCTGATCCTTAACTTATAAGCTTGTATGGGCATCCTTATAAGTTAAGTTACTTTCCTGATGTAGTTACTTATACTTGTTTATTTACTAATTGCTCAAGTAGAACTGCTAGTCTGTAATATTGTTATTCAAGTAGAACTGCTAGTTTATAATATTGTTATTCATGTACTATTACCACCAGCTTGTACCTGCTTTACTACTTGTATTATACTTGCACCCTTATTCCTTTCTCCGCCCGGTGTCGAGGAGTCGCCAGGGGAGCGGATGTGAAGCCACTTAGCCTTTTCGACTAATGGTTGCTACGTCTTCCTTTTTAGGAGGTCACCCCTGTAATGCCCCCAGTTTTTCTGTGTTTTGTTTGATCATTGTTTGGCGTTACGATGACGCATTTCTGGCCTTTTGTCATTGTTAGAGCGTGGTCTTAGCTCTTTAGGTTCCTTGAGTGGCCTATTTGTAGCCTGTTTGCAGGATTACCCAGCTAGCCGGAGTCCGTTTTGGTGACTCGGCTGAGCCTTTTAGGGAATGCTTGTACTTTGGCTTGGGTGGTGTTACCCCTAGTGTTTGATCGTCGGATGTTGTTTTCGACTTCGCTGTTGTTTTCGTAGCTTGGGTGTTTAGCTACGGTGCAAGTTTTGTCGAAATCCGAGATCGTTTGTTTTCGCGTCGTTTCGACGTTTGCTTGTTAGCTAGTAGCAGTAGCTTTTGTTGTGCATGACCTTGAGTGTCCGAGCTTGGTAGGGCTGGTGCCTAGTTTTTAGGCTAAGTGTCTAGCTGTTTTCATTTCATGTATATATATATGTTTAGATAACTAGCTGATTGGTTGCTTGTGCTTATTATTTTATTAGCTATTGGGTTGTGTCTCTGTCGGTGTGTCGACACCGGTGTGTCGACACCGTAGTGTTGTCTGGTGTCAACACATTGTGTCGACACTGTTGTGTTGTCTGTTGTCGACACATTGTGTCGACACCGATGTGTTTTCTGGTGTCGACACATTGTGTCGACACCACTTTGTTGTCTGGTGTCGACACATTGTGTCGACACCTCCATGTTATCTGGTGTCGACACATTGTGTCGATACCGCCGTACCTGTGTCGACACCGCCGTGTTGACTAGTGTCGGCACATTGTGTCGACACCACCGTGCAGTCTGGTGTCAGCATATTGTGTCGACACCGCCGTGCTGTTGGGTGTTGACACATTGTGTCGACACCGCTGTGTCATCTTGTGCCGACACATTGTGTAGGCACCACTGTACCGTCTGGTGTCGACACATTGTGTCGACACCGCTGTGCCGTATGGTGGCGACATATTGTGTCAACACCGCTGTCTCGTTTGGTATCGACACCGTTGTGCGTCTGGTGTGGACACATTATCTCGACATCGTTGTGTATCTGGTGTCGACACATTGTGTTGACAAAGTTGTGCGTCTGGTGTCGACACATTGTGTTGACACTGTTGTGTCAACCTTAGACTCGGGTGTTGCTATATATAGGGTTGTCTGTTCTCTCCACGATTCTCCTTTTCTCGAGCTGCTGCTAGCTTCCAGCGGGTTGTGCGGGAGGCGGAGGCGCCGGAGCTTTGGCCGGCATTTTCGGGAGGATTTTAGCTTGGTTTCCTCGTGTGTCTATAGATTTGGCTTGCTCTCGTCTGGATCTTTCTTCCTAGGATAGTTATGCTTGTTCTAGGGCTGCTTCTAGGAGTTAGGATTTTCGGTTTCTCTTGTTCTTCTCTTAAGCCCTGTTTTTGACTCGTAGGTGGCAGATCTTGCCGCCAAAGCCAGATTTCTTGTTGCAGCTGCTGCATCTTGGCGGTGAGGCAAGTGGCTCCTTTTACTTGCCAATTTGACCTACTTTTTACTTGGTTAATTTGCCGTAATTAGCTCTATTTTTGCCACTAGGAGCTAGTGCGACAGTGCTTCTTTATTTCAGCCATGTCCGGTTCAGGTTGTCTAAGAATTTGGCTAATTTCTCCTTCTTTATTCTCGGTTTGGTGTCCAGTTGGTAGCTGGAGGTAGGGTATGGCTGTATTTAGCTGTATGATAATACGTTTGCAGTCAATTTCATTAGGATATTTTCGGGGTTTTAAAGCCAATCATGTCTTGTAAAGTACTTGTTTTGATTCCCCTTTGTATATATTTTTGTCGCTAATGCATTTTTTCTGCTTTTTGCAGGTTTTCACGGCTTTCAGCCGAAGTTTGCTGTGATACGCCCCAAGGTCACGCCCTACCAGGGCGTGTACCTAGGGCGTGTAACCCTGAGGAATGAAGCAATTGGTCCGAAACTGCATTCCATGGAAACTTAGTGTACATGCCCTCGGTCACGCCCGTGTCACACCCGACACGGGCGTGTACTAGAGGCGTGTCCCCAGGTTCCGAGGAATCGCCGCAGCGCGCTCGTTTTTCCCGCTCCACCGTCGCACCGAAAGTGTCACGCCCCAGGGTCACGCCTGACCCGGGCGTGACATATGGGCGTGTACTTCAGCAATTCCGCCTGTCACCTCCAGCATTCAATTTCAGCCCGAAAAAGTCACGCCGCAAAGAACACGCCCCAGGTACACGCCCTACCAGGGCGTGACTTATGGGCGTGTACCGCAACAACTCCGTCAGAATTCAATTCCTGCCCGAAAAAGTCACGCCGAATGTGTCACGCCCCAGGGTCACGCCCGACCAGGGCGTGACAGGGGGGCATGACCCGACCCGAAAAATTCTATAAATAGAGCCCAACTCCAGGGGTTTTAGGACAACTTTTCGCTTTGAGAGGGGAGGTTCTGTCCTTTGTATTTCTGAACTTTTTAAGCATGTCTTTCCATTTTTAGTTCGTAGCTCTAGCTTCATGCTTTCCCTGTATTAGCTCCTAGCTTCTTTCTATAGTATGATGCTAATGATAGTGTAGTTTCCTTTTCATGTTCTTGTAATCTCTGGTTTTCAAGCTGTAAGATCACTGTTTCTCTTAATAAAAAGTGTTGTTTTCTTTTTCGTTCCTGCTCTGTTTTCAGTATTTTTCTTCTACTCATCCCCCTCTTCCACCTCACCATGATTAACTAATCCTCCATGTACTCGATCTAATTGATCCGAGGTTCGAGTGATTAGGTTATGATGCTTTGAATCTTACCTTTTCTGTTTAGGGTTTGACTTTGAATTACTCTTGATTTATCACGGGTTGGAGGTATATCATCGATATATACTCTCCACCTTTGCTTTCATTCTGGGCTAGCCGAGAGGCCGAAGGTTTGAAATGAGCACTCAAGAGTAAAGGGAGTTGTTCGCACCCCTCGAGAGAGGCAGACGTTCAAATCTCCCGGATTGGAGTAAAATCCATTAGAGGGGTTCACCGCGTAAAGCGAGTTTTAGGCCTTCGATTTAGGCGAAAGTCGGTCGGACCTTCCTAAACTCAGTTAGGCACGACCTTCGAGAGAAGCGTGTCAATATTCATGGAACCTCCACGGTCAAGGACCTTTACCCTAATTAGCTTAGGTTTATTTATCGTATTTTTCTAACCACTCTTGCCGAGGTGATTTCTGATCGAGTGCATTTTCCCTTCATCGTTACTAAGCTTAAGTTAATCGTTCTTTTAGCTCTCTTTATCTTTTCATGAAAGTAGTTCTCTTCCTTTAGTACAATTAGCTAAACCTTATTTTTCCGTCGATAAAATAATAGATTTCGTGTGAGTAAGCTTACTCAACTGTTCCCGGATTTCAATACGACACTTCTGTCCCCTAGCTGCATTTCGATAGGTATACTTGCCTTGATGAATTGTTAGTTTGGTTATTTTCTCCTTGCAGATATCTAAGAGACAATCAAGTTTTTAGCGCCGTTGCCGGGGAAGCAACGCTTGTTGATAAATTGAAAACGCGAATATATTAATTTTATCACTTCTCTTTCTCAGCCTCCTTCTTAAATTTTTTCCGCCTACTCACTTGAGTTAAATGGCTGGATTTTGTTAAGTGTGCGTATTTTTAATTTTTCCGCCTACTCACTTGAGTTAATTGGCTGGATTTTAATTATCGCATTCTTAATAGAAACCCACATCACAAAATTTTCTACACCACCTAACTCTCTCGAAAAGGGCAAAGTGGCTCTAAATGCCACTATCTTGTCTAGTACCTTGCGAACCCTTCACCGGGTATCCCTTGGGAAGTTCGGGAGTTAAAATATAAAAAAATCTATTTCAAAAAAAAATTTTCCAACTTCATTAGCTCTTTTACTTTTTAGTCTTGCTTCTCCTCTCTTCTTCTAGTGTATGACCCGTGGAAGTCCGTCGGTTACTTTGGACCTGGACCACGAAATTGAGCGTACTCTTCGGAGAAGATCGTGATTTCAAGGCCCTACTACCCAAGTACCGGTTGAGGATTCCGAGTCATTTTCTACCTTAAGAATGGCAGAACCCAATGTGGAGGAAGTCGTGCAAAGGCCTATGTCCTATTATGCACGACCAAATCTCGAGGGTACAGAAACTAGTATAGTTCGCCCTGCAATAAATAATAATAATTTTGAACTGAAGCCTAGCATAATTCAAATGGTGCAGCAGTATGTGCAATTTGACTGGCTTCAAGATGAAGACCCGAACGCACACATAGCCAGCTTTCTTGAGATTTGTGACACCTTCAAGATAAATGGTGTCACAAATGATGCTATTAGGCTAAGATTATTTCCTTTCTCTCTTAGAATTAAGGCTAAGCAGTGGCTGAACACCCTTCCTAAAAATAGCATAACTACTTGGACGCAATTAACTGAAAAATTTTTGGCCAAGTATTTTCCGCCTGCTAAAACTGCTAAACTTAGGAATGACATTTCTGCCTTTGGACAAATAGACTCAGAGACCCTTTACGAAACCTGGGAAGGATTTAAAGAATTATTAAGACGATGCCCACATCACGCTCTGCCTGTATGGTTGTAGGTACAGACGTTTTATAATGGGCTAAATCAAAGCACGAAGCAAATGATAGACGCAGCTTCTGGCGGTACTTTAAACCATAAGACCCCGAAAGCAGCTCTTGAGCTGTTTGAAGACATGGCCATGAACACTTACCAGTGGAATGTGCCTAGGTCCCGCCCAAACAAACCTGCAGGTCTCTTTGAAGTGGACAACGTCTCCCAACTCGCACTGCAAGTTGAAATATTAAGCAAAAAAATTACGGAGATGACTGCTGCCTCCGCCCCTCAGGTATGGGAATCTGCAACTCCTCCCGCTGAACATTTGGATTATGTAAATAATATGCCTAGAACTGCTTTTAATAATTTTTCTGCTGCGAATTATCATCCTCCTGGTTTTAATTTTCCGAATAGTTATAATCCTGCGTTAAGAAATCATCCGAATTTTTCGTGGAGCAATCCATCGAATGTTGTGCGCCCGCCACCGCAAAGTGATTTTTCTGCTCCACCACCACCTCCTCCTCAAAGTTTTCCAAAACCTCCAAATTTGGAGGAAGTGTTTTCAAAATACATAAATGCTAATGACGCTACGATTAGGACCTTAACCGGAAGTGTTAAAAACTTAGAAAATCAGGTAGGACAGCTCGCTAAAATGATTTCTGAGCGACCCGTAGGGTCTCTTCCTTCCAATACCGAGCCCAACCCGAGAGATCAAGCGAAAGTTATAACTCTTCGGAGTGGGAAGAAAGTTCCTGGTATGGTAAGTGAAGAACCCGAGGCAAGCTCCGCTCCCGTTTTTAAAAATCAAAGCTCCGTTCCCGTTTTAAAAATTCCACCCTCTGCCGAAGAAATTATCACCCCTATCGTAGAAAAGGAACTCACTCCACCACCCACCTTTAAAAATAATCCATCCCCTCCATACCCTTCCGAACTTAATAAACAACGACAGGATGATCAATACACCCGTTTTTTGGAAATGTTTAAACAAATCCACGTAAATCTGCCTTTCCACGAAGCCATATCCCAGATGCCGAAGTACGCAAAATACCTTAAGGACCTCCTAACTAACAAGAAGAAGTTAGAGAACCTTTCGCATGTCACGTTAAATGTTGAATGCTCGGCAGTTTTGACAAACGGATTACCAAAGAAAATCAGTGACCCGGGTAGTTTCTCTATCCCGTGTGTCTTTGGTGATCTCTTTGTCAAACACGCTTTAGCCGACCTAGGTGCGAGTATTAATCTTATGCCCTTCTCGTTGTTTAAAAAGTTAGGAATTGGTAGTCTCAACCCCACACGCATGAGTATCCAGCTCGCCGACAGATCAGTCAAATACCCGTTAGGAATAGTGGAGGACGTCGTAGTCAAAGTTGACAAGTTCATCTTCCCGGTGGACTTTGTCATTTTAGACATCGAAGAAGACGTCGAGGTTCCCCTGATCCTTGGCCGACCCTTCCTTGCCACCTCCCGAGCTATCATTGATGTAAGCATTGGTAAGCTCTTCCTTCGAGTGGGCGACGATGAGGTAACTTTCTCTATCACCCCCTCGATGAAGAACACACTAGCTAATGATGACTCCTGTTTTTTCATGGATACCATAAGTGAAGAATCCTTCTCTCCCACCTCTGATTTTGACAAAGAATTTTCCAATTTTTGTTCCTCTCCTACTCTTCCAACTGAATCTCTACACCTAAGTGAAGAATCCTCCACTCGCCCCTCTGATTTTGAAAAAGAATTTTTTGATTTCTGTTCCTCTTCTACTTTTCCAACTGAATTGCTGCACGAAGCCTCCATGGCCGCTAGCAACACCCCTTTTAATTTTACATATAAAAAAGTGTACGAGGACATAGTTTTTGAAAAAGAACAAATTTCCAAAACCTCGTATGATGACCCCCCTACCTTGGAACTGAAAGAACTACCAGAGCACCTTCAATACGCTTTCTTAGAAAAGGAATCCAAGCTGCCTGTCATAGTTTCGGCCTACCTCACGGATGCACAAAAGAATAAACTTCTTTCAATCTTACAAAAGCATCGCCAAGCTATTGCTTGGCAGATATCTGATATCAAGGGCATAAGCCCATCTTTCTGCACTCATAAAATCTTAATGGAAGATAATTCTCGTAACTCTATACAACCTCAGCGTCGTATAAACCCAAACATGAAAGACGTAGTTAAGGGCGAGGTTATGAAATTGTTAGACGCAGGAATTATCTATCCTATATCCGACAGTAAGTGGGTTAGCCCAGTACAGGTAGTACCAAAGAAGGGAGGGATAACGGTCGTAAGTAATGAAAATAATGAATTAATCCCGACTCGGACGGTGACCGGATGGCGAATGTGTATAGATTACCGTAAGTTGAATGACGCCACCCGCAAGGATCACTTCCCCTTGCCGTTCATTGATCAAATTTTAGAACGACTTTCCGGACATAGCTTTTATTGTTTTCTCGATGGCCTCTCGGGGTATCTTCAAATCCCCATCTCCCCCGAGGACCAGGAGAAAACTACGTTTACTTGTCCCTTCGGCACCTTCGCCTACCGAAGAATGCCGTTTGGATTGTGCAATGCGCCGGCTACATTCCAACGATGTATGCTCGCCATCTTTGACAAGTACGTAGAAAGCATTATGGAAGTCTTCATGGATGATTTCTCCGTCTTCGGGAATTCCTTCGATAGTTGCTTAGAAAACCTTGAAAAAGTCTTAGAGCGATGCGAAGAAACTAACCTCGCCTTAAATTGGGAAAAATGTCATTTTATGGTAAGGGAAGGGTTAGTTTTGGGACATAAAATTTCTGAAAGGGGTATTGAAGTAGACGTTGCGAAAATAGAAGTTATCGAGAAACTGCCGCCACCTACGAACATAAAAGCCATAAGAAGTTTCCTGGGTCATGCGGGTTTCTACCGCCGCTTCATAAAGGACTTTTCCAAAATCACCAAGCCCCTTACCCATCTCTTAGAAAAAGACGCCCCATTCATCTTTGATGACCTCTGTCTAGCTGCCTTCAATTTAATAAAAGAAAAATTAGTTAATGCGCCAATCATGATAGCTCCGGTGTGGGATCTTCCATTTGAAATAATGTGTGATGCGAGTAGTTATGCGGTGGGAGCCGTACTAGGTCAACGTATTTCCAAAAACTTCCACCCCATTTATTACGCTAGTAAAACACTCACATCTGCACAGGAAAATTACACCACAAACGAGAAGGAGCTCTTAGCTGTAGTATTCGCATTTGACAAATTTCGCCCTTATATTACTCTTTCGAAAATTATTGTTTTTACGGACCACTCGGCCCTCAAATATCTTCTCTCTAAAACGGATGCCAAGCCTCGCTTGATTCACTGGGTCTTACTCCTCCAGGAGTTTGACTTAGAGATCCGTGATAAGCGAGGTGCCGAGAACTTGGCCGCCGACCACCTTTCGCGCCTAGACAACCCGTTTATAGAGCAATTAGACGAAAATTCTTTTCATTACTATTTCCCTGATGAGAAGCTGTTCATAATTAACACATCTACTTCTCCTTGGTTTGCCCGCATTGCCAACTATCTAGTGGCTCGTGTGCTCCCAAAAGAGTTCTCGTCTCAGCAAAAGAAGAAATTCTTTTCTGAATTGAAGAACTACTTTTGGGAGGACCCGCATCTTTTTAAAGTCTGTGCAGACCAAGTGATCAGGAGGTGTGTTTCCTTTGATGAAGGATTAGATATTATTAAACATTTGCATGAAGGACCGACAGGTGGGAACTATCAAGCTGCTCGCACCGCTCACAAAGTGTTAAGCGCGGGTTTTTACTGGCCCAGCCTGTTTAAAGATGCGCATGCCTTTGTGAGTAGGTGTGATAGTTGCCAACGTTCGGGGAATATTTCGAATAAAAATGAAATGCCACAAAATTATTTCCTAGAGTGCGAAGTTTTCGACCTCTGGGGGATTGATTTTGTCGGCCCTTTTCCTTCTAGCTTTGGGAATAAGTACATTTTAGTTGCCGTTGATTATGTTTCGCGTTGGGCCGAAGCCCAAGCTCTTCCTACGAATGACGCCCGAGTTGTAGTTAATTTCCTAAAAAAATTATTTTCTCGATTCGGTACGCCGCGCGCTATCGTTAGTGATAGGGGTTCCCATTTCTGTAACGCGCAATTCTCAAAAATCCTAACTAAATATGGCGTTACTCATAAGCTTTCCACTGCCTATCACCCCCAAACTAACGGACAAGTCGAAGTAGTGAATAGAGAAATAAAACGAATTTTAGAAAAGACTGTTTCCACATCTAGAAAAGACTGGTCAGCCAAATTAAACGATGCTCTATGGGCCTACCGAACAGCGTACAAAACCGCCCTCGGATGTACGCCATATCGGTTGGTTTATGGAAAATCGTGTCATTTACCCGTAGAGTTAGAGCACCGCGCCTTTTGGGCCTTGCGATTTTTAAACTTCGATCTCCACTCCGTCGGCGATTTTAGAAAATTTCAACTTAACGAACTCGACGAGTGGCGCTCTTACGCGTATGAAAATAACAGACTTTATAAAGAGCGGACGAAGCGTTTACACGACCGACATCTTAGGCACCCAAAAATCTTTAAGCCAGGCGACCAAGTGCTTCTTTATAACTCTCGTTTATGTTTATTCCCGGGTAAATTAAAATCACGTTGGTCTGGGCCTTTTACTGTTTTAGAAGACTTTTCTTATGGTACTGTTTTAATTTCCCACCCTGATAAGGGTACTTTCAAAGTGAATGGTCAGCGTCTTAAACTGTATTTCTGTGATGATGTCAGTCTCAACCCTGTTAACTCTATCTTTCCGGTCCTGACATTTGATTAATCTGAACTTTATTTTTCTCAAAAACTTTGACTTTATTCGAACTATATTTTTAAACAATATTTGGGATATTATTATTTTGATGCGTCGAGCTCAAACGATGCTTTAAACAAAGGGCGCTCTTGGGAGGCAACCCAAGTTATCTTTTTCTGTTTTCTTTCTTTTACACTTTTTGCCCCGACTGGCTCCGGCAAGCTGAAACTTCTGCGATCGCCTGTTCCAACGGTTCTGCTTCCATGCCAAAGTCCGCCGGACGACGTTTCATGAAGATCCACAGCACAGGCATGGAGGAGCGACATCACTCAACTTGCCCTGCAAAATAAAACCGGGGAAGTACCTGCTTTTCAATTCTGTCTTTTATTTCTGTACTTTACTTTTCTCTCGTTCTCCGACCTCCTTCTCCATTGCGGACAATGTAGATTTTAAGCTTGGGGGAGGACTTCCTCCTTCTTTTTGTTTTCTTTTTGTTTTGTAAATATCCCAAAAAAATCCAAAATTTCAAAAAATTTCAAAAAATTATTATATATATAGCTGCATTTTGGTATTTCAATAAGTACCCCATGTTTATGTTTTGTTTTTCTCAAACTTCTTTATAAACAACGTAGTTAATTATAATTTTTCTAATCATTCTTTTTAATCATATTTCACAAGTAAAATGTTGGTCATGCTGTGTTTCTAATTCACGGTAGCATGTTAAGGTAAAATATTTCTCTAAACCGTGCATTTCTATTATGGTTTTCCGTTCTTTATTTTCTTTACTTTCTCTAAAAATTTATCATCCACTATTTTCCTTTTCATCTTTAGATGATTTTTGTAAGAACATATTTTGAATAACGTAGTAGATATGAACGATCCAAGTGACATATTATTTTTATTTTCAAGATAATTTCATCAATCTTCTTTTATTATCTCAAACTTGCTTTTTGAAATTTCTCGACTCTATGTTTTAAATAAATTTAAAAAAAACGAGTGAAAATGATTTAGGCCATTTTTGTTTACGTTTGAGCTTTCTTGCCAACCTAAACTCTTTTACCACTAGTTAGCCGCTTTTGAGCCTTTTTTCCAAATTCATTTGATAAACTCCACACACCATTTCATTTTCACCAAAGCCCAAATTCCTACCTATCTAATCACGCTAATTTTGTTTGATAGGAAATTTTGTCTTATCTGTGGAGATATTGTTGAAAAAGGTGTACTCAAAAGCAATAAATTGAAAAAAAAAACAAAAGTGAATGAAAATAATAATAATAAAAAAAGAGATAAATAATCATAAAGAGAAAAAAAAATAAATTTATTTATACATATTTTGTTTAAAATAAAATTTTTTTTTTTTGAAACTCGTTGTTTTGGTTTAGTGTGATTTTTAAGCCTCCATGTTTATATTTGAATTCCACTCCTATTCATATTCCTAAACCAAACGTTTCGGTCCTATTAAGTCCTTTTGATTCACGCCCCTTTTTTAATTTTATTTAACAACTAAGAAAAGAAGAAAGTAAATCAGTTTTAGTTTTGGATTTAAACTTAGATTTTTGTTATTTAATTGATATAATTATAATGCGTTGCTTGGATCTAGTAATAACTCAATATGTTCTTTTCATTTTCATTGCCTTACTTAAATCTATTTAAAGAATTTCGTCAAAATTCTGGATGATTTATTTTTATTAAGTAAAGTTTATAAAAGTTAAACCATACCTAAATAATTGTTTTAGATTTACGTTTTACATTCTGCCTACCTAGAATTTCGCATAGTACTTGTGTGAGTATGATTAAAACTTTTTGAATTAGTCACTTTTTATGATTAGCTTGTCTTTATATCTTTGCTTGGGGACAAGCAAAACTTAAGCTTGGGGGAATTTGATAATACGTTTGCAGTCAATTTTATTAGGATATTTTCGGGGTTTTAAAGCCAATCATGTCTTGTAAAGTACTTGTTTTGATTCCCCTTTGTATATATTTTTGTCGCTAATGCATTTTTTCTGCTTTTTGCAGGTTTTCACGGCTTTCAGCAGAAGTTTGCTGTGACATGCCCCAAGGTCACGCCCTACCAGGGCGTGTACCTAGGGCGTATAACCCTGAGGAATGAAGCAATTGGTCCGAAACTGCATTCCATGGAAACTTAGTGTACACGCCCTCGGTCACGCCCGTGTCACACCCGACACGGGCGTGTACTAGAGGCGTGTCCCCAGGTTCCGAGGAATCGCCGCAGCGCGCTCGTTTTTCCCGCTCCACCGTCGCACCGAAAGTGTCACGCCCCAGGGTCACGCCTGACCCGGGCGTGACATATGGGCGTGTACTTCAGCAATTCCGCCCGTCACCTCCAGCATTCAATTTCAGCCCGAAAAAGTCATGCCGCAAAGAACACGCCCCAGGTACACGCCCTACCAGGGCATGACTTATGGGCGTGTACCGCAACAACTCCGTCAGAATTCAATTCCTGCCCGAAAAAGTCGCGCCGAATGTGTCACGCCCCAGGGTCACGCCTGACCAGGGCGTGACAGGGGGGTGTGACCCGACCCGAAAAATTCTATAAATAGAGCCCAACTCCAGGGGTTTTAGGACAACTTTTCGCTTTGAGAGGGGAGGTTCTGTCCTTTGTATTTCTGAACTTTTTAAGCATGTCTTTCCATTTTTAGTTCATAGCTCTAGCTTTATGCTTTCCCTGTATTAGCTCCTAGCTTCTTTCTATAGTATGATGCTAATGATAGTGTAGTTTCCTTTTCATGTTCTTGTAATCTCTGGTTTTCAAGCTGTAAGATCACTGTTTCTCTTAATAAAAAGTGTTGTTTTCTTTTTCGTTCCTGCTCTGTTTTCAGTATTTTTCTTCTACTCATCCCCCTCTTCCACCTCACCATGATTAACTAATCCTCCATGTACTCGATCAAATTGATCCGAGGTTCGAGTGATTAGGTTATGATGCTTTGAATCTTACCTTTTCTGTTTAGGGTTTGGCTTTGAATTACTCTTGATTTATCACGGGTTGGAGGTATATCATCGATATATACTCTCCACCTTTGCTTTCATTCTGGGCTAGCCGAGAGGCCGAAGGTTTGAAATGAGCACTCAAGAGTAAAGGGAGTTGTTCGCACCCCTCGAGAGAGGCAGACGTTCAAATCTCCCGGATTGGAGTAAAATCCATTAGAGGGGTTCACCGCGTAAAGCGAGTTTTAGGCCTCCGATTTAGGCGAAAGTCGGTCGTACCTTCCTAAACTCAGTTAGGCACGGCCTTCGAGAGAAGCGTGTCAATATTCATGGAACCTCCACGGTCAAGGACCTTTACCCTAATTAGCTTAGGTTTATTTATCGTATTTTTCTAACCACTCTTGCCGAGGTGATTTCTGATCGAGTGCATTTTCCCTTCATCGTTACTAAGCTTACGTTAATCGTTCTTTTAGCTCTCTTTATCTTTTCATGCAAGTAGTTCTCTTCCTTTAGTACATTTAGCTAAACCTTATTTTTCCGTCGATAAAATAATAGATTTCGTGTGAGTAAGCTTACTCAACTGTTCTCGGATTTCAATACGACACTTCTGTCCCCTAGCTGCATTTCGATAGGTATACTTGCCTTGATGAATTGTTAGTTTGGTTATTTTCTCCTTGCAGATATCTAAGAGACAATCACTGTAGTATAAGTCAGATAGTTATTGTGGCCGGGTAGAAAGGGTAGAAGAGAGAGTTTGAATTAAATTTCCAACTCTCTGTTTCCAAACGTTGAGGTTTTAGCTTTTAGGCAGAGGTTTGAGCTTAGGCATAGGTTTTAGAGTTGGAATTAAATTTCCAACTCTCTGTTTCCAAGCATTGTGTGAGTGGACCTCACTCAACGCCTTGGCTGTTAGGCTTTTTGGCATGGAGTGTGGTGAACTCACTCAAC
Organism: Platanthera guangdongensis; assembly: GCA_039583875.1. Taxonomy (NCBI): domain Eukaryota; kingdom Viridiplantae; phylum Streptophyta; class Magnoliopsida; order Asparagales; family Orchidaceae; genus Platanthera; species Platanthera guangdongensis. Next base: position 76,217,812 of record CM077153.1, on the reverse strand, counting down.
GCAGAAGTTAGTTTCTGCGGCTAAGTAGAAAGCGTTGACCGCGTTGAGTGAGTCGAGCTCACTAAACACCGTCATCCAGCGTTGGTTTTGCGGCTAAGTCATTTGGCATTGTGTGTGTGGAGCTCACTCAACGCCGCGTTGAGTGGACTTGATGCTTTTGCCTTGGGTTGGTGTGCTTCCTTAGGATTGTTAGTGGATCTTCTCCATAGGGGAGGGGTGTTTTGTGTTCGACTAGTTCTTTGGCATGCCGACTCTTCGGTTGTGGTAGGTGGTGGAGTTTTGGTGCCTCTAAATGGGTGGTTTTATATGGGGAGTAGTGGCCACCACCTTTATTTGCCCCAGCTTGGGCTGGTGTGTTGGACCCTAGGGCTGCCACTGTTTTACACCTTAGCCCTTTTTGGATCTGGTTTTGGTTATGTACTCAAATCCATATTTTGACCCCTGTCATTAACCCACAAAGTTAGGATTGTTAGCTCCTTTCCTTTCTTATGGATTTTTCTTTGGTACATGTTATATGCCCTGTTGCTGCTACAGGTTCTTTTCTTTTGCAGAACATGTCGCTATTGTACTCACACTTGGTGTCTTTTTTTTACTGTTCTTTAGACAGTGTTCTTTTCTTACTGTCCTGTTTTTCTTCTTCTGATAGCATTTATTGTTGCTGGGTGGTAAACCCTTCTTTACCTGTTCTTAAATCTAATTCTCTATTTATTTTTGACTATATTCTTGCTGAGGTGTTCTTTCTTTGAATGCCTCAAATCCAGGTTGTAGCCGGTTGAGCGGCTAGATCTTTTGGTGGGTTTTGCTGATAGCCTCCTGGGTAGCTGAGGTTGCTGATCTTCATCCTTGTGAGGTAGTTATTTTCCTTTCTGTATAGACATGCATACTCATCAGTGGGTTCGTGTCAGGTTTTTGACGCCCACTGGTGGCTTTTTTATGATGGTGGGTATGAACTAAAACTGCTACTTTTGTCTACTGTTGGTTGTTTTACTTGTCTTCTGGGAAGGATTTATGCTAGGTTGCATGTTAGGTATTTTAAATATTAAATTACTACTACAAGTATCTCATGCACATCATGTTTATAAAACTAAAGCACTATTTTTCCTTAAGCGTAAAGACTATCCTTTTTATATATTTTATACTAACCTTAGAGTCGTGCATACCATGAGTCGTCCATCGGGGACGCTTATGCTCATTTAGGATGTCAAAATAACTTAATTAAAGTATTTTACGCTGCGAATAAATATATATTTTTAATCGTGGACTAGCTGATCCACTGTGCCGAGGGATATGGCCATTAAATATAACTGGTTTTCTTTCATATTAAACTATGAATATTCCTTAAAAATCTAAAGTCTGGAGTTTTGCCTGAACATGTGCAGTTATCCCCTGCACGACGTGACATCACGATACCTATTTTCTCTTGCTCTGATACGATTTTATTGTTGAGAAAATGCGGGTCGTGACAGTTGGTATCAGAGGGAGGTTTCTTGATAATTGGTAGGGCAACCTTTCCCTTGATTGCATTAGTAGTTTAGCGTCATACCATACACACACCGATATGTCATTAGTATGTCTTGGCTGAAGCATGAACACTACACTCATAAGAATGAATAGAAGTATACGGGGCATATTATGTAGTATGAGATGCATAATATGTGTTTGTATATGGATCCACCATAGGAGGCAACATGTGATGGTTATGTAGTATGGGATGCATAACCTCACCACATGGATGCGGCTAGCACGTTTTCTTTCCTCGTTGCATACAATGTTATGTAGTATGGGATGCATAACATTGCTATGCGTACGATCGCTCATGACATGCATTAAGGCCTTTTTAGAATGCATAGCACAACATGCATAGTATAACATTTCATAAGTACAACGTGCCAAGCTAAAGAATTGCATGATGACATACGTACACACATGGTTTTGAGTTAAAAAGAATACAAATACATGCATTCATGGTCTAAGCACATGAGTTACTGTGATGGTGGTGAACCATCCTAGGATAAGCATAACATCATCATGGTAAAAACAAATCCCAGAGCAAGTTTAGCAGTTGAAGTTCATATTTAAGTATGTTTGTCTGTACCGGGTAGTTTTGCTCTAGCGTTTAGGCTAGGTTTTGATTTGTATTCGTACATCCTTAGAATGCCGAAGCGTCGTGCGACGAGATCGACTCCCCAATCGGAGGGCGAGTCATCGGGAGCGCAGAGCGAGGCATTGATAGAAAGCCTGCGTCAGAGTAATGTGGCCTTATCGAGGCAGTTAAGGGATATGCAGGCCCAGATTCAGTCTCTTGTAGCAGTGGTGGCGGGACAGACTCCGAGAGTTCAGGACCACGCTGAGGGTGTAGCTGTTCCTACCTCTCCTTCTCCTCCCGTACTTCCGGTTGTGGTGCCCCCGGAGATGGCGTTCATATCTCAGTTTAAGCGGCTTAGGCCCCCCTACCTATGATGGAGAAGCAGATTTCATGATTTTGGATGACTGGTTGATTTCTATTGAAGAGATGTTCTCCTACTCGGGGATTACAGACGATCAAAGAGTGATGCTTGCTGCCTACCAGCTCAAGGGATTAGCAAAAAGTTGGTGGCTGAGAGAGAAGGAGAGCTTGGTGGCAGGATGCTCGTGAGAATCCTTTAAGGAGATGTTGCTAAGTAAGTTTCTGCCCTCGGTCGAACGGGACCGGCTAATGAATGACTTCCTTCATTTGAATCAGAGGAAACTCACGGTTAGTGAGTATGAGATTGAGTTTAGCAAGTTAAGTCGGTTTGCTCCTAGTCTGGTGAGTGTTGAAGCAGATCGAGTTAAACAGTTTCTGGGTGGACTATGAAGCGACATTCAGCAGTTAGCGAATGTCTACGAAGCAGTCAGTTATGCCAGCGTGGTTGAAGCTGCCTTGAATGTCGAGGCCATTGAGAATGCCAAGAATAGAGGCCAGCAGATGATGAAGGACAAGCGGAAGTCCGGTGGAGGGAAGAGCCCCCAGGAGCTTCAACTAATTCTCTCTCCATCTAGTTGAAGATATTATTATCTTTTTCATCAATAACTTTTGTAGGATCTGTAATAGATCTAAGTGTAGGATATTTACTTCTCTGAGTTGTAAGCCTAAATTATAAAGGCTGAGGTAGGGCTGAGTGCCTGAGGTAGGGGAATCAGTTCCCTGAGTTGTAGGCCTGTAAAAGAGGCTGAGGTAGGGCTTTTGCCTGAGTGTGAGAGTGGGGTGTCACTTTGAGTTGTAGGCCTGTGGAAGAGGCTGAGGTAGGGCTTGTGCCTGAGTTGTAGGAGTGTGGATTCACTATGAGTTGTAGGAACTAGTCTTGGTTCCAAGCTGTAAGATCTGTGGATCTGAGAAGAAGGAAGGAAGTTAGGCTGAATCTAGTACACTGCTAGATAGGCGAAGGGGGAAAGTGGATGTACCCATCATTTGGGGAACCACTATAAATCTGGTGTGCAATCTGTGGAATGTTGTGTGTATGTGAATGCAGTGCTGTGTTTTCTGCTAAATAAATTGCTAAACTAGATAGATTTATCTGTCTAAGTCAGAAAAAGAATTGAACCTATTCACCCCCCCTAGGTATTTAGAACATCTTGAAACATCTTGAATGCCGGCCGCGAGCTCCTCAGCAGTGGTGGATGCAGGCAGGTGGCTACGCCCTGGTCCTTCTCTAGCGATTTCTCTGATGTGGTCTCTAGGGGAACTCATGTATATTGGATGATGTTGTTATTGTTCTCCCCTAGAGACTGCCATTGCCTTATTAATCTTTTTTGGTGGTGTGGAACAATAAGGTGAGCTGGATCCCCCGGGTCGGGTCGCTTCTTGCTGGAGGAAGGTTTGCCCGACCCCAACTCGCTTCAGTAGGCTGCGCCGGCTGCTCGCTCACGTGCGAGTGGTTTTGGGTAGAGTCTGGAGTCCGTAAATGGCGGGTGCTCGGGAATCAACCGCTCCCCTATAGATAAAGAGTTAAAAATCATTAATCATCAATTTGTAAGCGAGCCCATTGAGGAAAGAAGGTGAAGAGTTATACCTTCGTCGGGCAGCACTGGGGGAAGACAGTTGAGGCCCTTTCGGAGGAAGGCGACCTCGAAATATTTGTCGAGCAAGAACTTGTGGAGCTCTGCATCATTGTCTATCACCGTCGGGGGCCGGTACACCACCTCGCCCCTCTGCCGAGGACAGAAGGGTATGTTGCCGAGCTCTCCCTTGATGAAGATTATTGTTGCATGGTGTCTGGGCGGTCTGTCCCTGGTGTCTTGGAGACCGGGCAGTCTGGCGATCTTCCTTTAACAGCTTAGAGACCGCGCAGTCTGGCATTTTCCCTCCAGCGGTATGCTCGGCAGTTGGTGCTGATTGGTGATTGGGCGGCCTGGTGGCTTGTCTATGGCGACTTGAAGACAGTGTCGGGTTGTCTTCTGCACAGTGTAGTTGTCGTGCGGTTAGTCTAACCGCGCGGCTTATGCGGATTGTATAGATGCTTATTCCTGTAATTATTAGTCCCACATTGCTTATTTTTAATCTCTCTTCTCTCCTCCATTCTATAAAAAGGAGGTTATACCTTTGTAATAGATACCTTTTTGGACAATAAAAATTTTGTTACTCCAAATTTTCATTCTACTTTTTCTGTTCGCACATGGTATCAGAGGACTCGATCTTTTCCTCCTGATTCTGTGAGCTTGCTCTGTTCGTGCGACCTGTCCGCATGGCTTGATCCTTCTTCTCGCGACCGGTCTTCGCGAGTTGTATCTTCTGCCTGTTTGTGCCCTGTTCACGTGGTTTCTTTCTAATCCTTAATGTTGCCCTTTGTTTGTGCTACCTCTCTAATTGACCTTTATTCTCGCTGCGACCTGTTCTTAAGTCACCGCGACCTGTTCTTATTGTCGTGACCTGTTCTTAAGTCATCACGACCTGTTCTTATCATCGTGACTTGTTCTTAAGTCACCACGACCTGTTCTTCTTGCCGCGATTTTTGCCTAGTCGTCATACCCTCCTTTTCTCGTCGCGACCTGTCTCTCTACCCGACCCAGCTCTTTCTCACCGCGACCTCTCCTTCTAGCCGTGACAAGTTCTTCTCGCTACTCTCTGCTCTCTTCTATGGTAACTTCCGATATCTCGACCACCATTACTCTCGTTGCCGCTCCTCGTCTTACTCCTCCTACTCCATCAGGCAACCATGGCGCTATTTACAAACCCATTTGTCCCAACTACCCGGACTGGAGTGTCTCTTTAACCTTCCTTCGCCGCTCACAATGCAAATGCCATCATCTCAGTGATGACCCTCCTCCTACAGACTCTGCTCTCTTTGATGATTGGGATGCCAGCGACGCTCTTGTTCCCACATGGCTGGCTAACAGTCTTTCTGATGAATGCCTACCTGTCATCTGTCATGATGAAATGGTCCAGGCGGCTTGGCTTCATCTTGCCGCTCTCTACTCCAAGGGGGCTATGACGTTTCACATCTATACTTTATATGTAGACCTCTTTGCCCGTCCCTCCATGTCTCATGCTACTGCTTACCAACAAGTTTAGGCTCTCGGAGCCGAAATTCTCCAGAATTGCCCCTTCTCTATGGATCTAGCTAAGCAACACAAGCACTTCCAGGAGCTTCTTGTTTACCTCTCTACTACAATGCCCGTTGTTATCCTCCCCTTCACAACAAGACAACTACGCTCACCAGACTCAGCGGAGTGGCTCTGGTGGTCGCAGCCACTAATTCGGAGAATGCGGTGCTTCTTATTTTCTCTGATCTAACAATGTCCGCACCGGCCATACGGTTGATCATTGTTGTAAGAATCATCATCATCATTGACCAACTGGGGATGCTTCCATCTCCTCTTCGAAGCAGTCAGCCTTGGTGGTCACGTCTTCAGGTAGTGCCCACATCGATACTTAAGGTAAATGACTTATCAACTATGGTGATACCAATCACATGACCGGCAATCCTCAATGTTTTTCTCTCCTACAAAAGCATAATCAGTTGCACCCAATCATTATTGTGGATGGTTCTCCCTCACTGGTCAATGAAACGGTAGTGGTTCAAGTCACTCCGTCGTTTGCTTAGCCGATACCGTCTACGTGCTCTAGCTTCCTTGCAATTTATTATCTATTACTTCTCTGTGCAAGCAACTACAGTGTTCTGTCACATTCACTCCTACTTCTTGTTCTATTCAGGATCCGTGCTCCCAACGAATGATTGATACTGGGACCGAGAGTGGCGGCCTCTACTTCGTCGACGACATTTCCGCGTTGTCCGCCTTCTCCTCCTCTTCTACTGATCTTCTCTAGTGGCATCTTCTCCTTGGTCATGCTCCTCCATGACTTCTTTGTCATCTTCTGCCCCACCTTCCTCCGCAGAGTCCCCCTCTCAACTGTGATGCATGTCAGCTTGGCAAGCATCAGCGCTCCTCCTTCCCACCAAAGAAAGGAAGTGGATCTTCCTGACCGTTTGATCCTGTTCACTCCGATATCTGGGGTCCTACCCATACCCTCACCATAGGTCGTGGTAGTTCATATTTTGTCATTTTTATTGATAATTTCTCCCAATGTACATGGGTGTATATCTTAAAAGATCGCTCTGAATTATTTAATGTATGGATATCTTTTTATTTTATGATTAAGAATCAATTTGATATCTCTGTTAAAATCTTTCGCTCTAATAATGCAAAAGAATATCTTAGTCATGAATTTTCTTCTTTCTGTTTGCAACATGGTATTGTTCATGAAACTAGTTGTGTCTATACCTCGTAGCAAAATGGCATGGCAGAACGCAAAAACTGTGACCTCCTTGATGTCGCACGCACTTTTCTGACAAAAATTCAGGTTCCTCTCTCCTATTAGGGCTATGCTGTTCTCATCTCCTACTATCTTATCAATTGCATTCCCTTCACCGTTCACCACGGCAAAACCCCATTCTCCATTCTCTATCCAGGCAAGGAACTGTTTGCTCTCCCTCTGCGTTTCTTTGGGTGCACAGCCTTTGTGCACTCTCCCTCAACCACCCATTATAAACTCTCACCACGGGCCACCAAATGTTTCTTTCTGGGGTACTCTACCACTCATAAAGTTTATTGTTGCTTTGACCAGGTTGCCCGTAAGCAGTTCATCTCTACAGACGTCACCTTTTTTCAAAATGCATCTTACTTCTCTCATGACTCGTCTTCTCCTCCTGATGTTCCTACTTCTCATACCACCCCTTCTGTCCCATCTACACCTACCAAGATTCCTCCACCTCCACCACCTCCACCATCTCCTCAACTGTGTCAACCTCCCAAGATATCTCTCCCCTCTCCATAGCCATCTCTCTCTACACCCGGTCCAGCTCTCTCTGCCACGGATGCCCCGAAAACTGAGGAACACGCCGACTTGGATCTTCCCATTGCTCTTCGCAAAGGGGTGCGGACATGTACCCAGCACTTGCTAGCTGCTGTTATTTCCTATGCTCGCTTTACTCCTTCTTGTAGGAATTTTGCATTGGCAATCTCTGCCACTGCCACTCCCCACACCTCCCAGGAAGCCCTTGTTATTCCTCATTGGAAGGCGGCCATGGATGATGAAATTGCCACCCTCACTGAGCGGGGTACATGGACCCTTGTTTCGCCACCGTTCAACACCGATGTTGTTGGTTGTCAGTGGGTCTTTGTATTGAAGTTTCGTACTGACAGTAGTGTGGATCGTTACAAGGCATGCGTTGTAGCCAAAGGCTTCACTCAGACTAATGGTATTGATTATTTTGACACCTTCTCTCCTATTGCCCGTCTCAGCACTACGGTAGGGATTGGCCAGTTTCCCAACTAGTTGTCAAAAATTCCTTTCTCTATGGTGATCTTCAGGAAGATGTCTATTTGGAGCAACCTCTTGGGTATGTTGCTCAGGGGGAGACTCGGGTATGCAGGATGAAGAATGCCATCTATGGCCTAAAGCAAAGCCCTCGTGCTTGGTTTGACAAGTTTAGTGGCATTATGGCAGCTGTGGGTTTTATCAAGAGTTCATCCGATCACTCATTATTCGTTCGCAAAACCTCCCTGGGTCTGGTGGTTCTTGCCGTATATGTGGATGATATCCTTCTCACTGGAGATGACTAGGCTGGGATAGCTTTGATGAAGAAACATCTCTATCAACACCTTGTCACAAAGGATATAGGTTCCCCAAGATACTTTCTGGGAAAAGAAATCTCTCGAAAGGACAACTTCTTGATCCTCTATCAAGGGAAGTATTCTCTTGATCTTTTAAAGAGAGAGGGTTGACTGGTGCTAAACCTACCGATGCCCCATGGCTATTGGAGAAGATAAAACCTGGAAAGATGACTCTCCTCCTCTATTAGATACTACGAGGTACATGCATTCGGTCGGCAAACTTATTTATATCATGGAAACCAGAGCCTACATCTCCTATGTTGTAGGCAAGGTTAACCAGTTCATGCAAGCTCCTAGGGAGTGCCATCTACAGTCTGCACTGAGAATATTGGAATTATTAAAGCGGCGCCAGGTAAAGGATTACTGTTTCAAAAGAATGGTCACCTGAAGGTTGAAGCATACTTGGATTCTAGCTATGCTGATGACAAAGAAGATCGCAAGTCCACATCGGGCTTTTGTATATTTATGGGTGGAAACCTTTTGAGCTGGAAGAGCAAGAAATAATCTGTCGTCTTCAGGTCAAGTGCTGAAGTAAAGTATCGAAGTATGACGTCGACCACATGTGATTTAAAGTGGTTGCGGTCTCTCATACTTGACTTAAGAGAGGTCTATAACCATCCTCTACCTATGTTTTACGACAACAAGTCCGCTATATATATCTCTAAAAATCGGGTCTTCCATGAGAGGACAAAGAACATTGAACTTGATTGCCATTTTATTCGAGAAGAGATTTTGAAGAAACAGATTTGTACTCCCTTCGTTACCTCTGGCAATGAGCTAGCAGATATTTTTACCAAGCCTGTGTCTACTTCCTTTTTTCCACATCTACAACAAGCTGGCCATGATTGATATATATGCTCCAGCATGAGGGGGCGTGTTATTGCATGGTGTCTGGGCGGCCTGGAGGTATGTCCTTAGCGGCTCGGATACCAAGCAGTCTGGCAGACTGCCTCTATTATCTTGGAGAGTGTGTAGTCTCGCGTTTTCTCTCCAGTGGTGTGATAGGCGGTTAGTGCTGATTGGTGGCCGGGCGGTCTTGCTTCTTGTCTTATGGCGACTTGAAGACAGTGTCAGGTTGTTTTTTGCACAGTGTTGTTGCGTGCGGTTAGTCTAACCGCGCGGCTTATGCGGCTTGTATAGATGCTTGTTCTTGTAACTATTAGTCCCACATTGCTTATTTGTAATCTCTCTTCTCTCCTCCATTCTATAAAAGGAAGGTCGTACCTTTGTAATAGATAGCTTTTTGGATAATAAAAATTTTGTAACTCGAAATTTTCGATCTAATTTTTTCTGTTCACACAAAGATGAGCTTTGAGAACCAGTTGTGGTTCTTGTTTGTCGTCGCGCGAACCTTGAACAGTGACCCGACAAGGAAGATAATCCCATTATTGGTCATACGGAAGATGAAGACTTTCATGAAGACTATTAGGTTTAACTCTATCCTCTCTCGACGGAGGTAGCAGGCAAATGCCCCCGTCATGGTGATGGCATTCAGATTCAGCTGGGCGGGAACCTCCCCGAAGTATTTCAAGATTTGGCAGATTTTTGGCCATAGGGGAAGGTGGAACCCCACCTCGAAGGGTGAGATGGGGAAGGAGAGCTCATCCACAAAGAAGGAATTAATGGCCTCTCCTGTCGCTGGTCGGCAAACGGAAAACCCCACGGGGATGTACACAGCGATGAATTCGGCAAGCTCCTTCTCGCTAGTGTTTCCTTCATAAAAGCTGTAGACAGCGAATTGCCGAGCACATTTCGACCTCCCGTAGGCGTCGGGACGTCTTTTTCCCATGGTCAGTGGTTATAGCGTGAGTCTAGGTGGCAAGAAGTGCAAGGAGAGGAAAGTAAGAGTAAGCAGTAAAGGCGATAGTCTGGGGGTTGGTGAGGGGGCCTATTTATAGAAAACAACATTAATGGTCGAGCCGACCGGTTAGTCTAGCTCGCCAACCCCGACTCGCCGACCCCTACAACCTACTATATCCTATGGCGAGCTGAACTTAAAGCAAAACGTGTTATGCAGAACCAATAAACAATAAAATCTAAAAAAAATTGTCCAAGTTATTACAGACAGTGGGTTCTCGCACTACAGAAATGGAGATTACAATGACAGGCAGAACTATTCTAGTGCATATGAGCTTGGGGCTGGGGGAGCATATGTCGGTAAGCTCAACTAGAGAGCCATTTCCACCTACCCCGGCCTCGTGTCACCATCCCCATAGGTCGGCGCAGGTTGTTGAAGTCGCGGAACAGTTACAGATCATGGTCGATGAACCACATTGAAAGTGTAGCTAGATCTGATATACTCTAGAGGGGGTAAATAGAGTATATGGTGCTTGAAAACTTTTTACAACAATTGTTGTAATCTGAGTGAACAGGGAATCAATTCTAAATCTAATCACAGAACTAAACTAATTCACAAACTAATCACAGAACAATCACAACCAAAAACAAAAATAAAGACAAGCAAATCATAAGACACAAGGAACTATAGTGGTTCCCCTAAACTTGGGTACATCCACTCTTCTACCACCCTAGGTAGGAATCCACTGTAGGATGAGTTGATCAGGTATCCTGGGCACCAATGAGCTTTTGATAAGATGCTCAAAAACCAAATCAGATTTTTTGATCAGGTGTCTTGCCACCAATGAGCTTTTGACAAGGTGCTAAAAACCAAGCTCAAACTTTTGAAGGGAGTTTGAGAAACCCTTTACAGAGATGGGGATGAGAGATTTATGGAAGTCTTCTCTTTCTCAAAGCAGCTGAGAAGACTATGTGGATTTGATGGTGTCAAAGCTCCCCCTGAGTCCTTGAGATGTTGAGGAAAAGAAGCTTTGTTGTAGGGTGATAGGCCTTCAGAAGTTGATCTCCAGCAAAAGATGATTTCAGCAACAGCTGAAATGTTAAGTGTCTGGTGTCTTGAAAGATGTTGGCCTTGAACACTTGAGGCAAGAGAGATCAGAAGATTTCAGATGGTTTGATCTCCTTGGATGTGTGTTCTTCAGAGAATTCTTTGAGACATAGAATATTTTGTTCTTGTTCTTCTTGTCTGTGTTCTGAGGGCTCAGTGATGTCTGTGAGAGATTCAAAAATCTTGTCTTTTATTCTCTGGTACTAAATAGAAAAACATCCTCTGTCAAGAATAGTCGTTGGCCTGCATTAATTGCATCCTTAATTGCAAAATATCTTCCGGAGGAAAGTCCAAAGAAACTGAAAGTCCACTTAGTGTCAACTACCTTCACCTATGGGGGGGGGGGGGAATAGGTGTCTTGCAGCATTTTTGCGGAATTAAAATCGTACCTGCACACGAAAACAAAACAACACAACACAGAAAGGACACAAGCAATTTATAGTGGTTCCCCGATTTGGGTACATCCACTTTCCCCCTTCGACCTATCTCCCAACCAGGGACGACTCGGTCACTTCACCAACAGGATTGAAATCCAATCCTTGCACTAACGGAAGGAACCCTTCCACACGTAGGAGTCACCACTCCCACAACACGGGTTGCACCCAACCCTTACAACTAGGGACCAATCGGTCCGTTACAAGGAAATTGAAAATAGATTGCATAGGAAATACAAACAACTTATGGATACCAAGGTGTCCCTCTTCGTTCGATGACGTGTTCTTGAAGTCAACGAAGAGTCCACAACCCTAGATCTCACTTGGAGAGAATCTTCCCGAAACCGGCGGCGGCAAGAAGGGCGGCGGCTTGGTTCTCGGGATCGGCGGCGACAACGGCGTGCTGCGGTGGTTCTTTGGAGATTCAATCTTCGTAGAAAAGCTAGCAAGATCTACCAATGGTCAAACTAGGATCGATCGTCTCGATCGATTCGGAAGGGGAAGGTTTTCCCGATCAACGAATCAAGAGACAAAGGATCTCTGGTTAGACGCGTGAGACGCAGTGCTTGGCTGAGCTTCTACCGCCGGGAGATCTGGAATAACCACAATCAAAATCCGGCGAACAATAGGAACGAGCGGCGACGGCGGCGGAGCAGGTTTCACGATCTAGGTCACGTCGGCGGCTCGGCTTTTGTTTTTCAAACTGCTTGGTCTACTATTCAAAAATACGCGAGTATTTATACAGTAGTATACCTCTTTATGACCGTTGTGGGTCCCACCAGAAGAAACCCTAATGCCGGTTCAAGACAGCGCCTTAACATTTGATCCGGTCCGGCCTGCTTCAGAAATTCGCCCAAGGCAAAATCGGCGAGAATCGAAGGTGATTCTCGTAGAATCGGCGAGAATCGAAGGTCATTCTCGACGATTGGGCGAGAATCAGCCAGTGATTCTCGACGATTTTGACTTGGCGACAGATTTGCACGCTCTGATGTAGCCGGAAAGAGTCGGCGAGAATCAACCAGTGATTCTCGCCGAATCGTCGAGAATCACTTGGTGATTCTCGTCGATTATTACTTAGACGATTTTTCGTCTTTCCACCTATAAGCTGCTCTTTGACCCATCCTTGCTCCTTGTCTGCTCTTGCATTATCACAGCCCTGTACTTGAAAATAAGTACACACCATTAGAGAGAGTACACGTAGGCCAACACACTAATCTGCTCAACGAGGGATTACGTTGCGCAGACCCGTGTATATTGACCTACTGCACCCTGACATTGTTGTGTACTTAGCGTGGAATAACTGCAAGCACAACTTAAAAGATTTCATCAAATACATTGTGAATTCATCTTTGCTTGACAGGTGGCTTCCTTAAATCCAGGTAATTGTGGATACAATACCCAACAATCTCTCCCTATTTGACGAAGTCAAAATCCTACTAGCTAAGATGAATACCACCATCCAGATAACATACACAGTATATAGAATTTAAAGATACGGCATAAAGAGATAAAGGCAAATAGATCAAAGTTTGAGTCAATTATAAATTCATATACATATTTATACTATAAGCAAACTCCCAAATAGTAATGGTGTAACATTTGTTTTCCCAAAATACCCCCCAGCTATGGTGTAACTTTTTAATGTCAAAATAACCCTTATTTTTCTTATTCCTATACTCATTTGCATAGTTTTTTTTGTCATTTGATCATAATTTTTTTCTTATTCTCCTACTCATTTGCATAGTTTTTTTTCTTATTCCCCTACTCTCCTCCCCGCCAATGTCGCCACCCTCGCCAATGTCGCCGCCCCCGCCCCCGCCCAATGTCGCCGCCCCCGACCATTGTCGCCTCCCCCGCCCCCGCCCAATGTCGCCGCCCCCGACCAATGTCGCCGCCCCCGACCAATGTCGCCGCCCCCGACCAATGTCGCCGCCCCTGACAAATGTCGCCGCCCCCGACCAATGTCGGCGCCTCCGACAAATGTCGCCGCCCCCGACAAATGTCTCCGCCCCAGACCAATGTCGTTGCCCCGCACGGGGTCTCCTGTGCACGACTGCTTGTATATATATCTTTATCCTATAAAACAATATGCATATCTTCAATCACACCACCGAATGAATCCAAACCGTTCGATCAAGCTCCATCAAACAAGGACCGTTGGATTCAAAATAGAAGGGCTGCCTATAACATTTTCTCCTAAAGCTGGCACTGTTCATCTCCGAAAAATACCCGATACCCCCGCTTCCGCCTTCCGCACTTCCGCGGCCTCCTCTGCCGCCGCCGGCGGCCTGCCCGGCGCCCACCGGCGGGTTCGCCGGCCTCCGGCGAACCCGCCGGGGGTTGTCCGGCGGCGAGCGGGCAGGGCCACCGCCGGCGGTGGCCCTGCCCGTGAGCTCCAAAACTGCAGCTCACGGGCAGGGCCACCGCCGGCGGTGGCCCTGCCCGCTCGCCGCCGGACAACCCATGGCGGGTTCGCCGGAGGCCGGCGAACCCGCCGGACAACCCACGGCGGGTTCGCCGGAGGCCGGCGAACCCGCCGGAGGCCGGCGAACCCGCCGGTGGGCGCCGGGCAAGCCGCCGGCGGCTCCGCCGCCGGCGGCAGAGGAGGTGCTCTGGACGGGCGCGAGAAGCGGGGGGGGGGGGGGGGGATTTCGGGGTTTTTTTTCCAGTTATTTTAATTAATAAATTTATGATAAACGCCAACATTCTGGACAGGATATATTTGACCAACTATAAAATAAAATCATACTTTTATTTTAATTTTGTAAAAAAATCATTTTTTTAATCATAATAATTCAGGCCAGCATATTCCCCAAATATTATTTCTAGAAAACAGAATCCTCCATAAGTTTTGGTCCGGGTTCTGTGCGAATCGGCAAAAAAACAGGGGGTGACCAAATCCCACTTCTTGCCGCATCTGACTCGGCATTGTGGTGGGGATTCGAATAGTCAAATATATGGAGACTCGATATATTCCCATAGTATTAGTCGTGGCAAATAACAATTATTATTTCGTGTAATTTTGTGTTCACACCAAGCTTTCAAAAACCGATCTTTATTAATTTTGTCGATTCGCATCTGACTCGGCATTGTGGCGGACCGATCTTTATTAGTCGTTACAAAATTAGTATTAGGCGGTCGAATCGCGGACCAGGGACCCAGCCGGTCCGGTCCAGATAAGCAAACTGCACCCTCCAAGTACCGCTCTAGAACCGCGGAACCGGGCGGGCGGACCGGTGGGCCGGAAACAGGGCGCGGTTTCACACAATTGGGCCTTTGGCCCAGCCGGGGGGCGGGCGAAGCCCGCCGGGTGGTCAAGCGGGCGAAGCCTGCCGGGGGGTCAAGCGGGCGAAGCCCGCCGGGGGGCGGACCGGTGGGCCGGAAACAGGGCGCAGTTTCACACAATTGGGCCTTTGGCCCAGCCGGGGGGGCGGGCGAAGCCCGCCGGGGGGTCAAGCGGGCAAAGCCCGCCGGGGGATCAAGCGGGCGAAGCCCGCCGGGGGGCGGGCGAAGCCCGCCGGGGGGTCAAGCGGACGAAGCCCGCTTAATTGCGGGCGAAGCCCGCAGCGACACATCGAGAACGGGCGGAGCCCGTTCGAAGATGCTAGTATATATATATATATATATATATATATATATATATATATATATATATATATATATATATATATATATATATATATTCCCCAAAAATTGTTCATATGTCAATAAGAAAAGATAAATATGCTCTTGAGAAAGTGACAAGCTATAAACTTATGTCTATTTCTCTTTGGCTAGGTCATCCTTGTGTTTTTGAGCCAGGAACTTCTTTCTTTGCCTCTCAACGTACTCCTTGGGCTTTGGATAGTATCTGGGAGGAGGAGCTTTGTCTGCCACAGTGTTGGTCCTGAAGAAGATGTTTCATTTGGCTTCATATGTCTTGTGCAGCTCCCACTCATGCTGGCTGTATACGTCATTCCGATTGATTTCCCCTTTTTCTTGTAGGCAGAACGTGTCCAAGATAATACTCTTTGATACCGGACTCCACTTTTCGTTCCTCACTTCATCCTCTTTCAATCTGATTTTCTTTTCAGCTTGCGTTTCCTTAGATGTCCCTTCTTGAGTTTTTCTCTTGTCCCTAGCTTTTGCTAGGGCTTCTTGGTCAAACATGGCCATCAGTTTTGCTTTGGAGGTAGCCCTAGCAGCCCTTTGAGCATCAGCTCCACTTAAAGGAACTTCTTCAGCACTTGCTCCCTCATCAGCCGCAGTATAATTCCCAGGAGCAGGATGACCCTCAGGATTTTCAGGGATATTGGTGCCTAACACTTGTTTGAGCATCCACGAGCAACTGTCATATACATATAGGTTTGACTGGTCAAAATTTTTGATTATGATTTCCTGAAGCCCAACCATCTTAGCTGTATATTCTTTCTCCCCCTTTTTGGCTTCGACGGCAATGGAGTTTGCATAAGAATGCAGTGACTCATCAATGTGCTTTGTAGTCTTGGAGAACTCGGTAATCAAGGCTTGTTGATTTTCGTTAAGAACCACCATGTTGGCATCAAATTTTTGGATGTTATTTGCCACTACATGAGCATTCTGATTAACTACTGCGAGAGTATCTGTGTTCTTTTTCAATCCGTCCATAAGAAGAGTTACATCTTTGCCGGCTGTTGTATACTTGTCTTCGAACTTCTTTTCCATCAAATCCAGTTTGTGATTGATTTCCACAACGTTCTTGAGCATTAGATTCTCAGATTTCTTAATTCTTTTTAACACTTTATTTTGAGCTTGCCCAAAAGACGCTTTGAGCTCATCCACTATACCTTGAATAACATTCACTGTGTGATTAGCTAGATCAGCTCGTAGTGGATGACCCTGAGGCATTCCTTGGCCTTGCTCTTCAGCAGATTCACTTGTAGAGCTGGACACTTGCACAGTCTCTAAAGGGGGAATACTTGCAACCTCAGTAGATTTCTCAGAAGTACTTAGCAGCCTCTGCCGAGAGGACTCCCCCTCCACTATTGCACTAGTTTTCTCAGGAACTATCTCAGGAGCTTGCTTTTCAGATGGAACTTCAGTGTCGTCCTGAGGCTCCAGTACTTCCTGTCTCTCATTTCCTTCTTCCTCATCCTCATCATCCATGATGTCATTCTCAATTGCATCATATTCCAAACCTTCCTCATCATTCTCCTCTACATCACCTCCGGCTCCTAGATCATTCACGTTCAGGGCCGCCTCATTTTCCACCACATCTTCACTTTCTTCCTACAGATCCGCAACTGCATCTCTAGCTATCTGAGAGATGCCAGATATGACATTACCAGAAGCGGGTAGAGGCTCCCCCTCAATTCCTGCAGTCAGTGCATCAGGAACTTCACCGGGAATAGCCACGGAATCTGCTACAGTTCTCTCCTTGGCAGGAGATTCGTCTTGTTCTACTACCACTGCAGCCTGCCCGATGCGTCGCTCCCATCTGCCAAATACGTTGTTGTCCATTTTCTTCAAATAATGCAATGGAACTCCTTTACTCATGTCGAACCTATCTCCGTTCAACTAATTAAGATATAGGCTGATGATTCTTCCAAAACTTGGAGATCTAAGAGTGTCCTTAATCTTCTCAAAAAGCATAGCCCCCTAGTTGAATCTCTTTCTACAGACAATCGCCACAAGAATCTTGAACATGTCAGCTGAGATGTGGTCATGGGAGCCGGGTTTGCATATCAGTACTTTCCCAATGATGTCGTACAAGAGTTTCCCCTCCTCATTCATTTCTTTTCTCTTTATCGATCTGGTTCCTCTTGCTAGTCCACAGAATAATAATGTCCTGGCTTTATCATGTTCCTCCAGATAATCCTCGTGCTCAGAACTGGTGAGCTGCAGGTATTGGGTTAGTTTGCTTGCAGACATCTTGATCCTTGCCCCTGCAACCTTACTCTTGATGATAGAGTCTTCATTCTGAAGTTTGGCGGTTGCGAAGAACTCCATCACTTCCTTGTCAAAAATTTTGCAGGGGTGCTCCAGTATAAAAGAGAGTCCAGCCTCTTCAAGCATGATGATGATGTTTCTGAACTCATCCGAGGTATGTGAGAACCCGGTTCGAACCAACTCACATCCAGTGACCAGGCCGGCGGTGGTCCTTGGAGCCATTGCAAACCTAGAGAGGGAATCCCAAGTCTACGCCTAATCAGAAATCAAGAGGGAAGCTACACTAACAGTAAGTCACTGTAAGGGAGAGGAGGTGGTTACCCAAAAGTGGAGGAAGCTAGAGACGACGGAGACGACGGAAAACCTGGAGGAGCTCGCGTCCTTATTTGATCGAAACCGCGGATACCTGGACGAGCACCCTGGACGCGAGAAGAGAGGTCTGCGGAATCTGGAACGAGGTCGACGGGATACCTGTGGGATATCGACGGAAGAGGCGGCGGGATTCCTGCGGGATATCGATGGAAATGCGGAATACCTAAGGAAATGAGGAATACGAAGATTCGGCGGGATTCCTGCGGGATATCTACGGGTTTCCTTGCGAAATGCGGAATACGAAGGGTCGGCGGGAGTTTTTCTCTAAGTAGAAATCGAAGGGATTCGTCAATAGAAATCTACGGGTTAAGAGGCATGCCGGATTCTTGAAATCTTCTGATATTAAGACGGTTTAGAAATCTTCTAAATATATGTTTCTTAATACCAAATTATTTAGGGTTTGAAGGGGGTTTTCCATACATTTCTTGATGTCAATTGTAAGTTTTAGTGACTTCCTATGACGTATCTTCTTTAATTTTCAGTGGACTGATTTATGCCTGTAGAGGTTCATTCTCGAATCTACCAGTGAATTTACAGATAAATTTTTAATAATGTATCTAAGGGTTATTTTTACAGAGTTAACCTTTCCGTAGATGTACACACATATATGTGTATATATAAATATATATATGTAAATGTCGACACAATATGACTCAAGTATTGGAGCTGATCAAAAATACCTGAGATTATAAGATTTATCATTTATCCCCTCTGGTTAAAGCATACCAGGAGTTCAATTTGAGTATACCATTGTAGATAGTACTTCTGTTATTCCAGATACTTGTTCCAATTCATTCTTGAAACATCTTCTGTCTAGTTCCCATTATATTTACGGGAACCTAGACTACCCTGTAAAAGAGTGTTACCTTACCTTAGGAACCCAATATGTATTGGGTCCTAGGTTCTTGTTAGCATAAAAACTCGAATGCCTTCCCTCAGAAATCCTGTCAGGAAGACTACCTCTGCCCAGAATAGGTGGATAAGCCCTTGCCCTTGACACAGAGGGGTTGTGCCAACAGTCTATGGTAAAGTGTCCCACTTTGCCACAGCACCAACACGTGTGAATGTTGTACCTCTGTTTCTGACCTGATCCAGTGACTGAGGTAGTCATGGTCCTAGGTCTAAACGGGATAGAGCCGGATCTGCTCACAAAATTGCCTCTTCCACCATGACACTTGGAAGGGTGGAAGGAATGCATGTAGCGAGCGTCATGAGGCCTGGGAGGTGGTGCCTTCCTTTCAGTCAGCACCCTTCCAGAGGCGCCATGAGAACTTACTGCATGACTTCTAACCTCCCTTTCCTGTGTTCTAGGGTGGTGAGAAGCATTCTGAGAGCTAATACCAGCAGATTCATGCCGAGTTGGGGCAGTGGCCGAGAATACAAAGGGTTCAGAATGAGCCTTAGGTATTCTCTCATGGGTGGCCATGACAACCCTTGCACTATGGGTGTCTCCACATGAGGGCAGATCACCCTTGCAGTGATCACGGTTGTTCCTGTGATCATACCTGAAGGCATGATGAATACTCTTCCTGCCTGAAGTGGGGGGTCTGAATATCGTTTCCCCATTTCTCCATGAATTGATAATTCGGGAGATCCACCCATTTTCTTCCTTTCTCTTGATAGCATCAACCTTGGAAAAGTTGGATACTATCCTTTTCTTATTCTCTAGACTACTCGCTAGATCTGAGATTTTAGAGTCCTTAACCTTGTTGGATGCCAATTGGAGAACCAACAAGATCTTCAGCCGAGCAATCTCCTGAGCTTGCTCCTCAGCAAGTAGGTTCCTTTTCTAAAGGGCTCGCTTCAGGGAATCAGGATTTTCTGAAGGGTAACAATTCCAGTCTTCAGGAACTTCAAGAGAAAAGGGGCAAGATGAAGAAGTTACCTGCTCTTCAGAGTTACTGTTACTATTGCCAGAGACCGTTGTGTCAGCTTCATCAGAACTGCTTTCCTCAATTTCTTCGTCAGTCTCTAACAAGGACACCGGAGCCCTGATGCTGTCCGATTGATCCTTGCCTTCATCTTCAGAGGCGAGGACCCCCACATAGGCTTCATCCTCTTGCTGACAGCAGATCCCTGCTTTCTCTGATCCCTCCATGAGATCTGAGATGGTTACCCACATAGAGTTGGCCATCCCACACTTTTCCAATCTAGATCGAGAAGGTCCAGACCAGACATCCATGATGATCTGACGAATTATCTTGTCCAGATTAAATAATGAGAGTTCAGTCTCCGACATCTCAGTAAGACACTTGGGAATTTGGATATCCTTTCCAGAGCCGGAGGTCTTCATAGGAATGAATGGACCCTTTTCCAAGATGAGAGATGCTCGAGGATCGATAGCCTCCAAGTGATAGGACACTCTCATCTCCAGATGGGATAATACTCCTTTGTGCACGTGGGAAGTCTTCGTGGAGAGATGCCATGATCTAGCTCCATGGTTTTTACACTGGTGGCAGGATTCTACTCAATGTGTGAACCTTTTTGATGAGTAACCTGGTTCTGATATCACTTGAAAGTCCACTTAGTGTCAACTACCTTCACCTATGGGGGGGGGGGAATAGGTGTCTTGCAGCGTTTTTGCGGAATTAAAATCGTACCTGCACACGAAAACAAAACAACACAGCACAGAAAGGACACAAGCAATTTATAGTGGTTCCCCGATTTGGGTACATCCACTTTCCCCCTTCAACCTATCTCCCAACCAGGGATGACTCGTTCACTTCACCAACAGGATTGAAATCCAATCATTGCACTAATGGAAGGAACCCATCCACACGTAGGAGTCACCACTCCTACAACACGGGTTGCACCCAACCCTTACAACTAGGGACCAATCGGTCCGTTACAAGGAAATTGAAAATAGATTGTATAGGAAATACAAACAACTTATGGAGACCAAGGTGTCCCTCTTCGTTCGATGACGTGTTCTTGAAATCAACGAAGAGTCCACAACCCTAGATCTCACTTGGAGAGAATCTTCCCGAAATTGGCGGCGGCAAGAAGGGCGGCGGCTTGGTTCTCGGGATCGGCGGCGACAACGGCGTGCTGCGGCTGTTCTTTGGAGATTCAATCTTCGTAGCAAATCTAGCAAGATCTACCAACGGTCACACTAGGATCGATCGCCTCGATCGATTCGGAAGGGGAAGGTTTTCCCGATCAACGAATCAAGAGACAAAGGATCTCTGGTTAGACGCGCGAGACGCAGTGCCTGGCTGAGCTTCTACCACTAGGAGATCTGGAAGAACCACGATCAAAAGCCGGCGATCAACAGGCACGAGCGGCGACGGCGGCGGAGCAGGTTTCACGATCTAGGTCACATCGGCGGCTCGGCTTTCGTTTTTCAAACTGCTTGGTCTACTGTTCAAAAATACGCGAGTATTTATACAGTATTATACCTCTTTATGACCGTTGTGGGTCCCACCAGAAGAAACCCTAACACCGGTTCAAGACAGTGCCTTAACATTTGATCCGGTCCGGCGTGCTTCAGAAATTCGCCCAAGGCAAAATCGGCGAGAATCGAAGTTGATTCTCGTCGAATCGGCGAGAATCGAAGGTCATTCTCAATGATTCGGCGAGTATCAGCCAGTGATTCTCGACGATTTTGACTTGGCGACAGATTTGCACGCTTTGATGTAGCCGGAAAGAGTCGGCGAGAATCAGCCAGTGATTCTCGACGATTCGGCGAGAATCACTAGTGATTCTCGTCGATTATTACTTAGACGATTTTTCGTCTTTCGACCCATGAGCTGCACTTTGACCCATCCTTGCTCCTTGTCTGCTCTTGCATTATCACAGCCCTGTACTTGAAAATAAGTACACTCCAAAAGAGGGAGTACACGTAGGCCAACACACTGATCTGCTCAATGTGGGATTACGTCGCGCAGACTCGTGTATATTGACCTACTGCACCCTGACATTGGTGTGTACTTAGCGTGTAATAACTGCAAGAACAACTTAAAAGATTTCATCAAATACATTGTGAATTCATCTTAGCTTGATAGCTGGCTTCCTCAAATCCAGGTAATTGTGGATACAATACCCAACAGAAACATTCCTTGATAATCCCTTGACACTTGGTCCAGAAATAAATGAAAACGGCTAGAAAATCTTCTGAATTAATTGCAGAATAACTCCTTAACTGATCTGAATTTGAATCTTGAAAAATCCTTGAAGTCAACAGAAAACGTCGAACTGAGCTCTGCTATCGTCGAACTGAGCTCAGCGATTTAGACTTATACAGCAACACAATATCGTCGATCTGAGCTCAAATATCGTCGAACTGAGCTCAGAGATAGAGATCCAATACTGAGTCAAGATCGTCGAACTGAGCTCGCAGATCATCGAATGGAGTTCGACGATATGTGGAAGTTGAGCCCAACGATCGTCGAATGGAGTTCGATGATCTGTCGAAGTTGAGCTAAACGATCGTCGATCTGAGTTCGACGAATCGTCATGCTGAGCTCGACGATATGACTTAGTCTCAAACTGAAAAAGTCTTGGTCTTGATGGCAGCTTCCAAACTTAGACTTCTAACCCTTAGACTCAATTATAATTGACTTTTAGATCTATACAGGAGGTCAAAAACTGGTTTCTTAGAGACATAGTGATCCTGACCCAAATCAGTAATAGGGTGTTCCAACAATCTCCCCCTATTTGGGTTAGGATTACTATTTACAGAGTTTAAATAAAATAACAACATACAAGCAGCAATACAGAAAAGCAAAAAGCTGGACATTGCAGAACCACAGAAATATGTCATCCCAGATAATAATCAGAAATCAAAGTGATTGTCACATTACATAATCATTTCTTCTCCTTGCTCTTAATGAGTTTGATTTCTCTATTGGGGTTGAGAGCTTCCTTCTTTGATCTTGTATCATCTGCTGCACCTAAAGAGGTTTGCTGTTTGGGCCTGGGAACTACAGCTTCAGGATGCAGCTCAATGTATCTATCAGAATCAAAGAATTTACTTGACCCATATCTTTCCAACTCTTTCTTTCTCTGTTCAAACATTATAGTGATGTTGGAAGAGTCTTTGCCTTGCTCTCTAGCTTTTTTAATCTGGTCCAGTGCAGCAAGCTCTTTCATCCTTGCAGTCCAAGCAGCTGGATTGTTCTCAGGGTCTTCAAATGGTACTGGTGGCTCATATCTATTAGATGGATTGTCCTGAGGAGGCCTGGATGAAACTATTTCCTTTAGTTTATAGGGAAAAGGACCAGAGGTGGTGTTAGATGAGATTTGTCCTTCCCTGGAGTAGGGATGTTGCCTTGAATATCCTTTAGAATAAACCTGGAATTCTCTTTGATTGCCTCTATAATTTCCTCTTCTGGATTGAGAGCCCCTGGACTGGCTTCCCCTATGATAGGATCTGGCATGTGGCTGATAGGGGGTTTGACTTCTAGCAGAGGGTTGAGCAGCTGAACTTCCACCTGCACTTGCATCAGGAGGAGGTGGTGGAGGAGGATGAGGATGTTGAAATTGAGAGGAGCCTTTTTTATATTTCATTTTCTTCTTCATTGCTTTGAGTTGATTCTTTGAGTACTGCATCTAGTGCTCAGTTATGGGGCAATCATGAAGAATATAATATGTTATGTCATTGTTGTCCTTGACCTTGGCTGGAGGTACTCTCTTCATGGCTTTTCTCCTTGCCTTTCTCTTTCTGGCAATGGTAGCAGAAGAATAATCAGAATCTGTCTTGAACTCATCACTTTCAGAACTTTGATTATCGTAGAGAGCATCAATCTTTTTCATCAAATCTTTCTTGAGCTGGGTTGAAGCAGAAGTAGATACAGAACTGGTAACAGGAGTTGAAGCAGCAGCAACAGCAGCAGATACTGAAGGTGTGGCAGTTGAAGTTGAAGTAGAAGCAGAGGTTGAAGCAGTAGGAGTAGTAACAACAACAGATACAGAAGGTTCTGGAGCAGTAATAATAGCAGTTGGGGCAGCAACAGTGTCACTTACAGAAACAACAATATCAGCAGCATAAATATCATCAGAAAACACAAAAGGCTCAAACTCATGTGCCTCTGTCATAAGGATCTCCTTAGAAATTGACTCATCAGCAGTATCAGCAATAGTATCAACAAAATTTTCAGTAGAAAGGGCAGCAACATCATAAACAACCACACTGCTTTCAGCAGGAGTAGCAGCAGCATATACTGAATTAACAAAGGAAGTTATGATGGTCACAACAAGAGAAGGGCACAAGGGCCTTGGAGAGATCCTCTGGGGGCTGGAGTGCAACTATCTCTGGAAGACAACTAAGGTAGGCTGAATCAAATACTGACAGCAGAGACCTGAGGTCTATTGAAAAGACTGCAACTGGAGCTTGAGGAAGAGCAACAGCAGCAGCAACAACAACTGAAGCTGAAGAAACAACAGACACAGAAGGCAGGCTCACTTCATAGGGCATCTCCCCCTGCCTAGATTCAGACAAGGCTGGATCAAGGCACACTGCTGAAGGGGCTGCCTGAGGGATTAGGAAGGAGAGCCTGGCAGAAAGAGCTGCCACTGACTGGAGTAATGGAGCCAAGGAGGTCTCCAAGAGAAGAGATAGCCTGGGGGCTAGCAATTCATAAATCCTGTCAGCAAGGGCTGGAATATCTACTTGCTCAGCAGTGACTGGAGCAGAGGTAAAGGATGGAGGTGTAGCTGTTGATGATGGTAGTGGAGAGCTAGTGTATTGGGGAAGAGATGGTTGAGGTGTGGGTAAGGTGGTGATGGAGGACAGTGGGATGGAGATAGATGGTGTGAAGGTGGGTTGATCAATGATTTCTTGCAGAAGGTCTTGGTAAGATGTTGATGATGAGGGCAGCTCAGGAGGAGAGGAGGGTGAGTCATCCATGAAGGTATCATCAATGAGGTTGAATGAGGGAATGGAGGGTGATGAAGTGGCAATATCTGGTTGAGGGTAGGAGTATAATGGATGGAATTGTTCTTCTGGGACAGTTGAAATTGGAGATGGTGTAGATGTTGGAGAAGGGCTGGAGATGATGATGGTGGATGGAGTTTGAATGGTGGATGGAATTTGAATGGTGGATGGAATTTGAATGGTGGATGGAATTGGAAGAGATGGAATTGGAAGAGATGGAATTGGAGCAGGAGGAGGAGAGGCATCAGCAGGCAGGTTATCTGCATGGGCAGAGACCTGAGGGGAAGTGACTCTGACAGTCCTGGTGCCTGAAGGTGTGCTGGAAGAGGGCCTACTAGGCTTGATGATCTGTCTGTCCCATTTACCAAATAGGGCACAGGACAGTCTCTTGGAAGCATTAATGTGTATCCCAGAGGATACTAGCAATGTAGGGCATCTATTCTGCAGAAAAAAGTCCTAAAATCCTTCCAAAATTTACAAAACTCTTATTAATTTTCTTCTTAATTAGGTCAAAGAAGACTTCTCCCAAGTTTAGATTCTTTCTGTCCACTATGGCTCCCATTAAGCATAGCTGATACCTGGAAATAGTATCATGGGTAGAGTGCTTAGCCAATAGGACTTTCCCAACTACATCAGCCAGGAATCTATATTCCACAGACAGATTCTTTTTCAACAGCTTGCTAGGGTTAGCCTCAGAATGACCCATTCTTGCAAGCAAGTCAGCATATTCTTCTCCAGATAAGTCAGCAGAATCTCCACCAGTACTTAACTCAAAAACCTCTGTCAGAATTGTTGGGGTCAAGGGTACCTGTGTGCCAGAGATTGATCCAACAATGGTGTTTTGATCCTGATTGTGGGCACTATAGACCCACTCTTTAATTTCATCAGAAGCAAGCTTAATCCTTGTGGTCATGATTGCAGCAAGTTTCTGCTCTTTGAATAGCTCCAAGATGTCCTGGAAGACCTGATCTGTTGTGCTGAAGGACTCCATATCTATGTCAAAGCCGGCATCAAATTTCATGGCGGCGAGAACAGCAACAGAAACATCCATAGTTACCTGCAAAGATTCAACAAACAAAACGACCAAGTGCAGAAATGTTTGGAGGGAAAGAAAGTTTTTGCAGAGAAATCAAAAGCGCAAAGGAGAACGACGGCGAAAAATGAATTTTATATTAGGGTTCGACGCAGAAATGGAAAGATCGTTGAACTCAGTTCGACGATCGGGGCTCCTAAAGCGATCTGAAGAGTCTTCAATATCGTCGAGCTCCGTTCGACGATATCGGAGAGCGTCGAGCTCCGTTCGATGATAGTTCAGAGAACAAAATTATCGAGCATCGTTCGACGATCGCTGACCGGAAGAGATAGTTCATACTATCTGAGAAACGCTGAACTCAGTTCAACGATTTCGGAAATCGTCGATCTCCATTCGACGATCTGGGGGAAAATCATCGAGCGCAGTTCAGAGACCAGAAAAACTCTAGACACTAAGAAAAATCAAGATGTTTGCCTAGTCTTGGTCAATTTTTAAACTTTTAAAATCTTGGATATTATTTAAGACTTCCTCCATCTAACATTCCTAACTGATTTAGGAAGAACGTGTGTTTCTTTTCATCGAAGGGCTTGGTGAAAATATCTCCCCTTTGTAAATCAGTTCGGATATATTGCAGTTCAATTTTATTCTTTTCAACATTATCTCTTAAGAAGTGATGCCTAATCTCTATGTGTTTTGTCCTACTATGGAGGACTGGATTTTGAGCTATAGAAATAGCTCTGGTGTTATCACAAAAGATTTTAGACTTCTCTAAGTTGTAGCCATAGTCTAGGAGTTGGTTTTGAATCCACAAGATTTGTGAACAACAACTACCTGCAGCCATATATTCAGCTTCAGCAGTTGAAGTTGACACAGAAGTTTGTTTCTTACAAAACCAAGAGACAAGTCTGTCACCAAGGAACTGACAAGTTCCACTGGTGCTTTTCCTGTCAATTCTGCATCCAGCATAATCAGCATCAGAAAATCCAGTTAAATCAAATGCTGAATCTTTTGGATACCAGAGACCTAGATTTGGACAACTTTTAACATACCTGAGAATCCTCTTTACTAGTATTAGGTGTGACTCTATAGGGCTAACTTGGAACCTAGCACATATACATGTAGCAAACATTATATCTGTTCTACTAGCTGTAAGGTACAGTAAAGAGCCAATCATTGCTCTATATGTTGTCTGATCAACAGGTTTCCCATGTTCATCAGCATCTAATACAGCATTGGTAGGCATGGGTATTTTCATGCAAGATGCTTCAGACATACCAAATTTCTTAACCAATTCATTTGCATACTTGGTTTGAGAAATAAAGATGCCTTCAGCATGTTGTTTGACTTGCAATCCTAGGAAGAAGGATAGCTCACCCATGCTACTCATTTCAAATTTAGAATGCATCAGGTTGGAAAACCTTCTGCACAATTTTGAGTCAGTAGAACCAAAGATAATATCATCTACATAGATCTGTACAAGTAGGGTATGGGACTTATGGGTTCTAATGAAAAGAGTTTGGTCTACACTTCCCCTTATAAATCCATTTTCCAAAAGAAAGCATGCTAGGGTCTCATACCATGCTCTAGGAGCTTGCTTGAGATCATATAATGTTTTGTTCAATTTAAAAACATAATCAGGATAAGTTGGAGAGATAAAACCTGGAGGTTGTCTGACATATACTTCTTCTTTGATGTCTCCATTTAGAAATGCACTTTTGACATCCATCTGATATACCTTGAATCCTTTATGTGCTGCATAAGCTAAAAAGATTCTGATGGATTCCAATCTTGCAACTGGTGCAAAAGTCTGGTCATAGTCTATTCCTTCTTCTTGAGAATATCACTGAGCAACTAGCCTTGCCTTGTTCCTTACAATTACTCTTTGATCATCCAGTTTGTTTCTAAACACCCACTTTGTTCCAACAATGGAGTGATCCTTAGGCTTTGGCACTAGTTCCCACACTTTGTTCCTTTCAAATTAATGCAACTCTTCTTGCATTGCAATGATCCAGTGTGGATCTTGCTCTGCATCTTGAATGGACTGAGGTTCAATTTGAGATAGGAAGCAGGTGTGCAACAGGTTTTGGTTGACCTGATTTCTGGTTTGCACACCAGCTGAGATGTCTCCAATTATTTGGGAAATTGGATGGTCTCTTGACGTACTGAATCAACAGGGGGTGTTGATTGTTCACCAACCTGTGTTGTTGTTTCCTCTTGTGGTACAACAACTGGCTCTTCAAGTTGTTCTTCAATATGTTGAATACTTTCTTCATCTTCACTGCTTTCATCCTTTTTAGTAACCTGTAACTTGTTCAAGTCTTCAACAAGAGAGTGTTCCTGCAAAGGTTCTATGGTAGAAGTGATCTTCTCCTTGAAAGACATGTTAGATTCATCAAATGATATATAAACAGATTCCTCAATTTTTAGAGATGATTTATTATAAACCCTATAAGCCTTGCTGATCATGGAGTATCCCAGAAACACTCCTTCATCAGCATTAGCTTGAAATTTTGCTAAATATTTCTTGTCATTATTATGTATGTAACAAATATAACCAAAAACTCTAAAATAATCAACTTTAGGTTTCTTCCCTTTGAGTAATTCATAGGGAGTCTTTCCCTTTAGTTTATGTTTCAAACTTCTATTCAGCACATAGTTGGAGGTGTTCACTGCCTCTGCCTAAAAGGATAGAGGAAGGTGAGCATCTGACAACAATGTAGTGGCAGATTCAATAAGGGTTCTATTTTTTCTTTCAGCTATCCCATTTTGTTGAGGAGTTCTAGGAGCTGAGAAAGTATGCCTGATCCCTTCACTCTCACAGAACTCTTGCATAAGAAGAGAATCAAACTCTGTCACATGATCACTTCTGATCAGGGCAATGTGAGTATTGAACTCAATCTGTATACATTTGAGAAACTCTGTCAGACACTTAAAGTTATCAGACTTCTTCCTCAGAAAGAACACCCAAGTGAATTTAGAGAAGTCATCTACAACTACTAAAGTGTAGGATTTCCCTCCTAGGCTTTGTACTGTGATGGGTCCAAAAAGATCCATGTGTAACAGATACAATATCCTAGGTGAAACACTCTTATTAAGTGACTTAAAACTATTTTTAGTTTGCTTGACTAATTGACAAGCCCTGCAAAGTCCTTCCTTCTTGTAGGGGCCAGAAGGTAGTCCTCTAACAAGGTTGTCCTTGGATAGCCTAGCAATAGTTCTAAGGTTTAGGTGTCCTAGTCTCTTATGCCATAAAATATTTGGTCTACAAATAGAATTGAACAGGCAAATATCTACATCTGTTGAAAGAAAATCTACTAGATAGATGTTACCTTTCCTTTTACCTGTCAACACAGTTGTGTTGTCCTCTGACTTGATTTTGCATAATGCTTTGCTGAAGGTCACCTGATAGCCTTCATCACATAGCTGACTGATGCTTATTAAGTTGTGCTTCAGTCCTTCCACATAAGCTACCTTCTTGAATGTTACTGATCCAATCTGGACTGCACCATATCCTTTGGTTTGTCCAAAGTTTGAATCACCAAAGATAACTTTGGGTCCAAGCTTGGCTCTAAAGGATATGAGGTTGTCCTTGTTTCCTGTCATGTGCTTAGAGCACCCACTATCCAAGTACCATTGCTGGTTAGATGTTGGATAGGTCTTCACCTGCACATAAAATAATTCATTTATTTCTGACCCAGTTTACCTTGGGCCTAGGTTGATAACCTTTAAACTCTGAAATAAAAAACATCCCAGGTTGACTCTTATAACCTTCAGGATGATATCTCCTTGGAGGTATAATCCATTCAGTATAAGGGTTAAAGATTTGGTATGAAGGACCCTTAGGATTGGATTTTGATTTGCCCTTGAAAGAATTTCCAGAGCTCTGACCTCTATTCGACGATCGTGGAGCTGTGTTCGACGATCTTGGGTCAGATCGTCGAGCTCGGTTCGACGGTCGACTATGGTAGAGTTCAGGGACTTGAGATCGTCGACCTGAGTTCGACGATTTTGCCGGAGATCATCGATCTGCATTCGGCGATCGTCGATCTCCGTTCGACGATTTTTGCTGGGACTTAGTGTTCTTGGGCAGATCAGAATTTTTCCTAGCTACCTCTACAACTCCCTTTCCTTTATCAGAAATGAATTTGATTGGAGTTGTTAGAACTATGGGTTGGCTGGATGAAGCACCCAAGCCCAGTGTACTATTAAATCTGGAGTTCACTGTTCTTGTGATGTCCATCAGCTTGATGCTTCTCCCATTAAGGTATTCTTCAAGCTTCTTGGCCTCCGATAGCTCACTTTTCAGTGAAGCTATCTGCTCCCTACAACACTCCAACTCCTGAGAGAGTTTGAGGTTTTCTGACTTTAAGGTATTATGTTCAGATATATGATTTCTGAGAGAGATAATTTCTTTCTCAGATTTTAGCAGGTCTAAACATAATGCTTTAAACTCAGATTTAAAGTCCTCTGAATTAAAATCAAATGAACTAATTACCTAATCTTCTTCAAGTTGAGTCTCTGAATCTGACTCTGACTCTTCTTCATCTGAATTATGTTGAGAGGCATTGATTGCCATCATGCAGAACTCTTTCTCTTCTGCATCATCTTCATCATCACTGGAGCTGGATGAGGCTTCTGATTCCTCTTCAGTCTCACTCCAGTATTCAGCAACAAACCCCTTTCTTGTGTGTTTGTTTTTGCTTGAGGAGGGTTTGCCATTTCCATTGCTCTTGGAGTCTTTCTCCTTTCTTCTTTCTTTCTTGTCCCTTCTGTCCTTGTTTTTGTTTTCTGGACAGTCAGGAACAATGTGCCCTGGTTTACTGCAACCAAAGCAGACAATTTCCTTATTATTAATTGACTTATCATACCTTTGCTTATCATGCTCCTTGTATGATCTCCTTCTGAAGTCCTTTCTGGCCATCTTGTAAAATCTTTTGGCCAACAGACTGAGCAGTTCATCATTGCCTGTGACTTTGTCTTCAGGCTGATCTTCAGTTGCCTTGAAGGCTATTGTCTTCTCTTTTCTTGTGGCTGGTGAGGCAGCCTTCTATTCTTCTTCTCTATTCTTAATGAGTAGCTCATAAGATTTGAGCTTACCCAATAGAGCTTCTGTGGTGATATCATTCAAACTTCTGGCATCCTTGATTGGCCAGATTCTTGAATCCCAAGTGCTAGGGAAGCACATTAGAATTTTGTCATTGAGTTTAGTTAGTGAGATTTTTTATCCCAGGTCCTGAGTTCACTGACTATTAGACTGAGCCTGTTGTACATATCTCCAACTGACTCAGTTTCTCCCTTCTTGAAATTCTCATATTGAGATATGAGGTGGGATCTCCTGTCCTTTCTCTCATCAGCTGAGCCTGAGACTATTTCAGAGAGTTTATCCCAGATTTCCTTTGCTGAATTGCATTCAGCCACCTTTTGAAAGATATCATCAGACATGGTCTGGGCTAAGATGTTCATAGCCTTGGCATCAGCTACCTTCCATTTCTTGATATCAGCATCTGTTCCTGATGGAGGTGGAACAACATTTGTACTTGAGTTCTCTGGAGGTCTTGGACAAACTGTCAAAAAAGAGTTAAAAATATCCTCGTCAATAGAATTCATGTATAATCTGATCCTTGCTTTCCAAAGTGCAAACTTGGATAGATTGCACACTGGAGGTCTGGTGCTAGCATAATCTTTGTTTTGGGCCATGATTTGTGAAAACAAAATCTAATAATAAACTCAAAAGAAAACAGATCTACCTATGGATCTTTGGGTTCAGGTGTTAGCCTATGCAACCACCAAGGTGTGGTATGTTTAACCAACCTCGCTTTGATACCAATTGAAAGTGCAGCTAGATCTGATATACTCTAGAGGGGAGGTGAATAGAGTATATGGTGCTTGAAAACTTTTTACAACAATTGTTGTAATCTGAGTGAACAGGGAAGCAATTATGAAATCTAATCATAAAACTAAACTAATTCACAAACTAATCACAGAGCAATCACAGCCAGAAACAAAAATAAAGACAAGCAAACCAGAAGACACAAGGAACTATAGTGGTTCCCCTAAACTTGGGTACATCCACTCTTCTACCACCCTAGGTAGGAATCCACTGCAGGATGAGTTGATCAGGTGTCCTGGGCACCAATGAGCTTTTGATAAGGTGCTCAAAAACCAAATCAGATTTTTTGATCAGGTGTCTTGCCACCAATGAGCTTTTGACAAGGTGCTCAAAAACCAAGCTCAAACTTTTGAAGGGAGTTTGAGAAACCCTTTACAGAGATGGGGATGAGAGATTTATGGAAGTCTTCTCTTTCTCAAAGCAGCTGAGAAGGCTATGTGGATTTGATGGTGTCAAAGCTCCCCCTGAGTCCTTGAGATGTTCAGGAAAAGAAGCTTTACTGTAGGGTGATAGGCCTTCAGAAGTTGATCTCCAGCAAAAGATGATTTCAGCAACAGCTGAAATGTTTGGTGTCTAGAGTCTTGAAAGATGTTGGCCTTGAACACTTGAGGCAAGAGAGATCAGAAGATTTCAGAGGGTTTGATCTCCTTGGATGTGTGTTCTTCAGAGAATTCTTTAAGACAAAGAATATTTTGTTCTTGTTCTTCTTGTCTGTGTTCTGAGTGCTCAGTGATGTCTGTGAGAGATTCAAAAATCTTGTCTTTTATTCTCTGGTACTGAATAGAAAAACATCATCTGTCAAGAATAGCTGTTGGCCTGCATTAATTGCATCCTTAATTGCAAAATGTCTTCTGGAGGAAAGTCCAAAGAAATATTCCTTGATAATCCCTTGAAACTTGGTCCAGAAATAAATGAAAACGGCTAGAAAATCTTCTGAATTAATTGTAGAATAACTCATTAACTGATCTGAATTTGAATCTTGAAAAATCCTTGAAGTCATCAGAAAACGTCGAACTGAGCTCTGCTATCGTCGAACTGAGCTCAGCAATTTGTACTTATACAACAACACAATATCGTCGATCTGAGCTCAAAGATCGTCGAACTGAGCTCAGAGATAGAGATCCAATACTGAGTCAAGATCGTCGAACTGAGCTCGCAGATCGTCGAATGAAGTTCGATGATATGTGGAAGTTGAGCTCAGCGATCGTCGAATGGAGTTCGACAATCTGTCGAAGTTGAGCTAGACGATCGTCGATCGGAGTTCGACGAATCGTCGTGCTGAGCTCGACGATATGACTTAGTCTCAAACTGAAAAAGTCTTGGTCTTGAGGGCAGCTTCCAAACTTAGACTTCTAACCATTAGACTCAATTCTAATTGACCTTTAGATCTATACAGGAGGTCAAAAACTGGTTTCCTAGAGACATAGTGATCTTGACCCAAATCAGTAATAGGGTGTTCCAACACACATGTTCTCGTTAAACCTGTCCATGTGCGTGGTGGGGGACATCATTCTGCTCACCGAGCCACGTTTCAACTTGTCCGTGACCCACACATAGTCTTTCTCCAGTTCCTACTGCCTCACCTTGCCAAGATCGCTTTCCTCCTCCATCCTGTGCTGCGCACGCGCCTGCTTCTTGAAGACCTCGATGACTTGCTTCCTCAGCTCGGTTAAGTCTAGCGAGATGTCAGGAAGTTCTCTATCGTACTGGGACCCAGAGCTTGCAAGTTGGAGGAGATTAGATTGAAGGTTAGGATAGGGATGACCCCGCCAATTCACCCCGCGAGTGGAGGCTCATGTGTAGGCTGCCAAGAAGGAGGGCGGATTGGCGACTTCAATTTCAGCGCATCCAGCACCGCGTTCCCAAAAGGGGGAGATGGGTCTCGCTGGTGAGTAGGGGGAGTTCTACGCTGCGAGTCATCGTGGGGGAGGTCGACTCGTGGCTTGGAGGTCTTGCCATCGGCTTGGTGATTGTCCGGGTCGGCAGGATCCTCGACAATCTCTTTTCTTTTGAGCTCGGGAGGTGGCCCGGTAGAGGAAGCAAGTCCATTATCTGGGGTGGAGACCAGACCACGGCAAGCCGCCCCGATAGTTTTTGAGGCGGACTTGGCCTTTTTGGAGGGCTGAGGATTGGATGGCTCGCACGATAAAGCGCTTTGGGTGATAGCAACCAAGCTAGCGGCGTGAGCGGAGTTGAGCCCACGGGCTCAATCCAACATATCTTGGAGCTCTTTGGAAAGAGGCATCTCGGCAGGGTCAGAGTAAGGGGAATGACAAATGTTATCAAAGATGATAAACTTGGTATCAGAATTTTTGCAATGAGAATAAAAACTGAACTAGCAATCCAACGAGGCAAGTATACCTATCGAAATGCATCTATGGGACACAAGTGTCGTATTAAAATCCAGGAACCGTTGAGTAATCTTACTCACAAAAAAACTATTATCTTATCGAAGATTGTTTTAGGGTTCAAGAGAAAGTTTAATGCGATAAAGAAGAGAAATATTACGCTAAAAAGAGAAATGCTTGCGGTTAAATAGAGAGCCACTAAAAGCGATTACAATGAGGTGTTAAGATGATTATAAAGAAGTGTACTCGATCGAGAATCACCTCGGCTAAAGTTGATTAAAAATGCGATAATAAACCCTAACTTAATAAGGTAAAAAAACTTGACCATGGAGGTTCCATAAGAACGAACACGCTTCTCTTGAAGTCGTGCCCACCTGAGTTTTGGAAGATCCGAACGAACTCTCGTCCAAATCGGAGACCTAAAGCTCGCTTTATGCTATGAACCCCTCTATTGGATTTCACTCCAATCCGGAAGATTTAACGTCTGCCTCTCTCCATGGGTGCGTGCAACTTTCTTTACTCTTGAGTGTTCACTTCAACTATGAGCCTCTCAGCTAGCTAAGAATAAAAACAAGTATGGAAATTATATATGAATGATATAACTCCAAACATGATTTTTTCAAGAGTAAATCAAATGTCTAAGCCTTATAAAGAAAGAACGAACTAGAGCATCATAACTTAATCAACTCCAACCTCGGATCATCAAGAACGAGTACAAGGAGGATTAGTTACTCATGGTGAAGTCGAGGAAAAGAGATGAGTAGAAATGCATTAATAAAACAAAGAAAAGGGCACACTTTTTATTAACACTGAAAGAGAGCTACAACTTGAAAATAGAAGATTACAAGTGCTGGAAATGAAAACCTATGCTAATATTAACATTTAACTACTAAGCAATTACAATAACTAATACAAAAAGAGTAAACTAAGCTAGATTAAAAAGCTTAAAATGAGGAGGGAGAGAAGCATGGAAAATTACAAGAAAACTATAAGAAAACTAAAGGGTAACACCTCCCCCTCACTCAAAAACTGGTTGTTGAACCCTTGGAGATGGGCAAAATTTATAGAGTTTTTTTTTGGGTTGGGTCACGCCCCCCTTACACTCCCGGGTCGGGCGTATACCTGGGGCGTGACACATTCGGTGCGAATTTTTTGCTGAAATTAAATGCTGGAGGTGACTGGCATCGTAGTTGAATTACACGCCCATATGTCACGCCCGACCCGGGCGTATTAGGGGGCGTGTAAGATGTGACGTGACGGTGGAGATGGAAAAAGATCGTGTTGCGACGATTCCTCAGAACTTGGGGACACGCCTCTGGAACACGCCCGAGTAGGTGTTACACGGGCGTGACAGAGGGTGTGTACACTGAGTTTTCCTGGAATCCAGTTTCGAACTGATTTCTTCATTTCTCTGGGTTACACTCCCTAGGTACATGCCCGGGAAGGGCGTGACCTTGGGGTGTGTAACAGTAAAAATTGGTTGAAAGCCGTGAAAACCTGCAAAAAGAAGAAAACGCATTAGTGACAATAATATATACAAAAGGTGGTCAATATAAGCACTAACAAGACATGATTTGTACTTTAAAAACCCGAAAATATCCTAATATTTTTTATTGCAAAATGTACTGTCAAATTGCCCCAAGCTTAAGCTTTGCTTGTCCACAAGCAAAGATATAAATACTAGCTAATCATAAAAAGTGACTAATCCAAAAAGTTTTAATCATGCTTATACAAGTACTATGCGAAATTCCAAGTATGGAGAATGTGAAACGTAAACCTAAAGCAGTTACTTAGGCATGTTTTAACAATTTATAAACTTTACTAACGAAAATAAATCATCCAAAATTTTAAGAAAAGTCTTTAAATAAATTTTAGAAATACAACAAAATGAAAAAAGACATTGAGTTGTTAGTAGATCCAAGAGACATATTATAACTATATCAATCAAATAACAAAAATCTAAATTCAAATCCAAAACTTTACTAATCTACTTTTCTTCTTTACTTAGCTAATAAATAAGACTCAAAAACATGAATCAAAAGGGCTTATTTGGACCGAAACGTTTGGTTTAGGATTATGATTAGGAGTGGAATTCAAAGATAAACAAGAAGGCTTTAAAATCACACTAAACCAAAATAAAGAGTTTCAAAAAAATTTATCATAAATTAAATATTTTTCTTTCTTTCACTTTTCCATTTTTCTTCCCCTTTTTTTCAAAACAAAGGTCATAAATAATTTTGCTTTTAATTTTTAAATTGGCCAAACAAAAGTAAACACTTCTTTTGAGCATATGTTTTCAAGAAGTTCTGCGAATAAATCACCACCAAAACCCTATCAAAATCATGAAAAATTTTTAATGAAACTCAGAAGGTTAGTGTGACTAGATGGGTTGAAAAAATTTAGCTTTGGTGAAAATGAAATGATAAGTGGAGCTATATTGAAATTGAAAAAATGCTTAAAGGCGGCGAACTAGGGGTAGAAAATTTTTTAGGTTGGTAAGTAGGATC
Organism: Platanthera guangdongensis; assembly: GCA_039583875.1. Classification (NCBI taxonomy): domain Eukaryota; kingdom Viridiplantae; phylum Streptophyta; class Magnoliopsida; order Asparagales; family Orchidaceae; genus Platanthera; species Platanthera guangdongensis. The sequence goes on along the minus strand of CM077153.1, from coordinate 76,181,409 downwards.
AAACAAAAATAAAAATGGCCTAAATCATTTTCATGCTACTAAATTTATTTAAATCATTAACTTTGAAAAATTTTAAAAAGCAAGTCCTAGATAATAAATAAAGATTAATGGAATTATCTTGAAAATAGAAATAATAAGCGACTTGGATCGTTCACATCTACTATGCTAATCAAAAGTTGACGTTACAAAAATTATCCAAAAATGAAAAAAAAAATTGTGGATGAAAGATTTTCAAGAAAGTAAAGAAAATAAAGAACGAAAACCATAATAAAAATGCGAGTTTTAGAAAAACATTTCACGTTAACATGCTACCGTGAATTAGAAACACAGCAAGGCCAACATTTTGCTTGTAAAACATAATTAAAAAAATAATTAAAAAGATTATAATTGGCTAAGTTATTTATATGGAATTTTTAGAAAAACAAAACAAAAGCAGGGGGTACTATTGAAATACTAAAATCAGTTTAAAATAACTTATATTTTTTTTTTTGAAATATTCTCTTTTGTTTTGGATTTTTGAGATATTCTCTTTTTTTATATTTTTAAGATAAATAATTTTTTTTATTTTTATTTTTAAAGGAAACAAAAATAAAGACAAGAGAAGGAGGAAATCCTCCCCCAAGCTTAAAATAGACATTGTCCTTAATGGAGAAAGGAAGGGCATGAGAGAGAAAAAAATTAAAACCTAAATAAAAGTACATAATTAAAAAACAGGTACTTCCCCGGATTTATGCTTCGCGAATGTTGAGTGATGTCGCTCGCTCATGCTTGCGCTTTGGAACTTATTGACATGTCTTCTTTGGACTTCGTGATGGATTTAGCAGCATTGGAGGTGGCGATCGCAGAAGCTTCAACTTGCGGAGCCGTCAGGGACAAAAATTGTAAAATAAAGAAAACAGAAAAATAATTTTGGTTGCCTCCCAAGAGCGCCCTATGTTTATAAAGGTCATTTGAGCTCGACCAAAAAGAATATTGTCCAAAAGATTATTGTCCAAAATAATATTTAAAGTTTTTAACAAAAATAAAACAAAGTCTGAAGTTAGTTAAAGTTCATGCAGAAGAAACTTAACATTGTTCAGACTGACATCATCATCACCAGAAAAATAGAGTTTAAGACGCTGCCCATTCACTTTGAAATCACCTTTATCAGGGTGTGAAATTAAAATTGCACCATATGGAAAAACTTCTTTAACAGTAAACGGCCCAGACCATCGTGATTTTAACTTGCCCGGAAATAAACGTAATCGTGAATTATATAAAAGAACTTGGTCACCCGACTTGAAGGTTTTTGGGTGCCTTAGGTGCTTGTCGTGAAAATGCTTTGCTCGCTCTTTATAAAATTTGTTATTTTCGTATGCATAAGAGTGTCACTCGTCGAGTTCGTTAAGTTGAAATTTTCGAAAATTGCCAACATAGTGGGATCGTAATTTAAAAATCGCATGGCCAAAAAGCGTGGTGTTCTAATTCTACGGGTAAATGGCACGATTTTCCATAAACCAATAGATATGGTATACAACCGATAGCAGTTTTGTACACTGTTCGGTAGGCCCATAGAGCATCGTCTAATTTGATTGACCAGTCTTTTCTACAGGTGGAAACAGTCTTTTATAAAATTCTTTTGAGCTCTCTGTTTACTACTTCGACTTGTCCGTCAGTTTGGGTTTGGTAGGCAGTTGAAAGCTTATGTGCAACGCCGTATTTAATAAGAATTTTTTAAAACTGTGTGTTACAAATATGTGAACCCCTATAGCTAACGATGGCTCGTGGCATACCGAATCGAGAAAATATTTTTTTCAAAAATGTAATTATGACTCGGGCATCGTTAGTAGGAAGAGCTTGTATTTCAGCCCATCATGAAACATAATCTACAGCAACTAAAATGTATTTTTTCCCGAAGCTAGAAGGAAGAGGGCCAACAAAATCAATTCCCCAGAGGTCGAAAACTTCGCACTCAAGGAAATAATTTGGCGGCATTTCATTTTTATTGGAAATATTTCCCGACCGTTGGCAACTATCACACCTACTCACAAAGGAATGCACGTCTTTAAACAGGCTAGGCCATTAAAAACCCGTGCAAAGCACTTTATGGGCGGTGTGAGCAGCTTGATAGTTACCACCAGTCGGTCCTTCATGCAAATGTTTTAAAATATCTGATCCTTTTTCAAAAGAGACACATCTACTTATCACTTGATCCGCACAGACTCGGAAAAGATCAGGGTCTTCCCAAAAATAGTTCTTCAACTCAGAAAATAATTTGTTCTTTTGCTGGGAGGAGAACTCTTTTGGGAGGACACGGACCACTAAATAGTTGTCTATGTGTGCAAACCAAGGAGAAGGAGATGTACTAATCAAAAGGAGCTTCTCATCGGGGAAGAAATCATTAAAAGATTTTTCATCAAATTTTTCTATATACGGATTATCTAATCGTGAGCAATGGTCGGTGGCCAAATTCTCTGCTCCTCGCTTATCACGGATTTCTAAGTCAAACTGGAGGAGTAAGACCCAGCGAATCAGGCACGGCTTGGCATCTGTCTTAGCAAAAAGATACTTGAGGGCCGAGTGGTCCGTAAAAATGATAATTTTGGAAAGCATAATATAAGGACGGAATTTATCAAAAGCAAAAACAAAAGCTAGGAGCTCCTTCTCGGTTGTGGTATAATTCTCTTGTGCCAAAGTAAGTGTTTTACTTGCATAATAGATGGGGTGAAAGTTTTTAGATATTCGTTGTCCTAAAATGGCTCCCACAACGAAACCACTCGCATCGCACAAAATTTCGAAGGGAAGGTCCCACACCGGAGCTATCATAATAGGGGCATTAATCAACTTTTCTTTTATTAACTCAAAGGCAGATAGACAAAGGTCATGAAAAATAAACGGGGCGACTTTTTCCAGATGATGAGTAAGGGATTTGGTGATTTTGGAGAAGTCTTTTATGAAGCGGCGGTAGAAGCCAGCGTGTCCTAGAAAACGTCTTATAGCTTTGACATTCGTAAGCGGTGGCTGATGAGTCCGATATTTATAGGGCTTTTCATACTCATCTGGGCTGGTTTTCTCACTCGTGCACTGCATTTCAACCGGTTATCAGTTATATTTGCATCGTTTGGTCATGGACCATTTTGTGCACTGTTTTGGCCCGAGGGTGTGCAATTGTGCATTTTGTTGTTGGGGGTATGCACATGGTGCTCCCCATGGCTCTTTCTGTTTGATTTTGTTTGCATTATCGGTGTTGAGAGCTTGTGCTCTAGCTTGGTTTCATTGTTGTGCAGGTGGTGCATTTTCCCAAGGTAGGAATTCTGAGTTGTGGAAAATGCACGGTCATGTGTTTCTTTCACGCACGGTTTGTGCCAGATCGTGTGTTTTGTTCAGCTAGAAGAACATTAAGTTGAGCTCAACGAATTTCGTCGAGCTGAGTTCGACGATCCTCATGCACGGTTGACACACGGTTTCATCATAACCATGCGCAAAGGAAACGTATGGTTTTCCTGTAGCTTTCTAGTTTGTTCCCTTCTGTGGTTAATTATGCGCTTTGTTCATGCACGGGCGGTATCTCTCGTGCGCAAGAAAAACGCACGGTTCCCCTGTAGTGTCCTGAATTCTTGCCCTTTGTCGCTACCCGCGCAATTTCCTTCTCGCTTGGGCGGAAATGTCCGTGTACGAGTAAAACGAACGGGTCAACGCTTCATCCTCCGCAAGCTTTGCCTGGAAGTTAATAACGCACGGTTATTCCACGGTCGTGCGCCAGACCGTGCGTGCCTATTTTTCTAACCTGCTTCTATTTAAAGCGCAGATTTCTTCTTCTTTGAAGGAGTTTCGATCTAGTCCGATCCAGCCGCCCTTTTCTGCTCTTTTGAGTGGGGAAACTTTCCTCCTGCCGTTATTTTCTGTCTCCTCCTTGGAGAGTTGATCCGACCACCATTCTTCCTCCAAAATCTTTCAATAGCTTCATCTCCGTCCACCATTCTCTTCTCCAAACTCCAAGCTCCGTTTCAAGCTCATAAGGTGTTGTATCCGTGGAGTTCTTTGGACAGATTCAGCCTAGTGCCTATTCATGAAGAAGACGGGTTTTTGGAAGGAGATGACAACCTTTCTTGACCTCGGATGAAATTCGTAGACCGATCTCGGACAAGGCCCGAACATTCGTAGACCGAGCTCGGACAAGGCCCGACAACCCTTGACTCCGGCCGCGAATCTCGAAAAGCCTTCGTGCATTTGGTTGTATTTCTCCCCCTCCTCTTGTAGTTACTTTGTTGTGAACTAGCGGTTGTGTGATTGTTGCTTAAGAACATAGTTTAATTTTAAGTATTTCAGCATGTCTATGTGTTGTTATATTTTTGATCATGATTGTGTTTCTTAGCTTCGATTTTCCATGTTCTCCTTGAGATAGTGTCGTTCTAGCGATTGCCAGAAGCGTGTGTGGAGAAGAGGTGATTGCGACCCTCATTGGCTCGTCCATCGTTCCTATTACTCTTTTGAGTAATTCACTAAAGAGACGTGGTGACGGCGACCCGCAATAGGTTATTTAGTGTTAATCTTAGGAAAATCCAAACCAAAAACCCCTTTGCTTACATTAACACTTGCAATCACTTTTTCAATAGCGAAATCACATTCCATACTTGCACACCTCGAGAGATCGATATTCGGGGATTCAACTCCCCAACTTTATTACTTGACTACGACCGGTACACTTGTCGACTCATCAAGTTTTTGGCACAGTTGTCGGGGAGTGCAACTGTTGCGTGTATTTTTCTTTTGAAAAAGTTTGTAAGTGTTTGTTGTATTTTTGAAAGTATTTTTTTGTGTTGTATGATAGATCCCAACTCCAGTGATAAGGTTGAAGATCTTGGGTGTGAGCTTGAAACCACATGGGCGAGGAGAGCTCGCGTGCGTGCTGCTGCTGTTGAAGAAAGGATGGAAGATTTAGGCCAAGGAAGAAATGGCCACGGTGAATGGGTTGTTGAGGGCTAAGAGGTGCTCCAACCACGCATTAGGACAATGTGTGATTTTACAACCCCTACTGCAGGAAGTGTTTACCCTGGCTTCGGACTGGCCATTGTAAACAACCACTTTAAGATTAAACCTACCATCCTTAACATGTTCCGAAATAATACTCATTTCTCGGGCTTGCCGAGCGAGGATCCGCAGCTCCATCTGGCGGAGTTCTTGGAGATTTGCGGAAAATTCCACTATGCTGGTATTTTTGATGACGTATTAAAGCTGATTTTGTTCCTGTTTTCGTTGAGGGACAAGGCCAAATCCTGGATCCATACCATTGCGCCCGGGACTGCTTCTACATGGGAGGCTCTTTCCTCTAAGTTTTTAGCTAAATTCCACTCGGAGGATAAAATTATGAACACCCGGAGGGATATTTCTACCTTCCGGGAGATGGACCAAGAAACTTTATCTGAAGCATGTGAAAGGTTTGCTGACCTGCAGCGTCGATGCCCCCAGCATGGCTGTGAGCCATGGAATTTAGTAGAAATATTCTATTTTGCTATTTAGCCAAATTACAGGGCTATGATCGACGCGGCAGCCGATGGCACTATAATGAACGTACCTCCTGACGAGGCGTTAAGGCACCTTCGAGATACTGCCTCCCATAGCACCTACTGGACCGCCGGAAGAAATGCTCCTAGAGGAGCGAGGAATTTGTTTGAATTAAATGTTGTGGTGCAATAAGCTGAGGCGAGCCATCATATATTGGATGGGATGGCGATGTTGACCAGTTCAGCCCCCCCTCCATCACGGGTTACGGACATTTATTGTCAGGGTTGTGGAAACCCCGTCCATCATGCTTATGAATGCACTGCTGGGGAGACCTTTGTTGAGCCGTCAGGTATAACTTTTGATGAGAATGTAAATTTTATAAATAGTCAAAATCGCTCTGCTCCCTATAATAATGTGTATAACCCCAATGCGAGAAATCATCCTAATTTCTCGTGGAATCAAAATTCGTCCGGTCAAAGGTGGTAGGGCGGCCAACATCAATTTGATGCTCAAGCCCCTAATATCCAGCCACGACCGCCGCATACTGGCTATAATCTGAATGTTCAAGGGACGCGTAAGAGTGCGCTGGAGGAAATGATGGAAAAGTTTTTGGATATGGCCCAATCTAATATGGCCACTCAAATAGCTTCCATGAGGAACTTGGAGATACAGCTTGGGCAACTGGCCCATGTGTTCTCCAAGCGTACTGCGGCACCCTCCCATGTGATATAGAGAAGAATCCTCGTGAGCATGGGAAGAGTGTTAGGGATGCAAAGGAGTGTGATAAAAATGAAATGGTTGTTAAATGTGAGATTAATACAGTGGAGACGATAGCTTTATGTGATTCTGGATCGTCGTGCAACATTCTTGCTTTGCAAGATGTTGAAAAACTGAATTTAAATATAGAATTTGATGTCCGGAAGTCACTAGTGCTAGCTGATGGATCGGTTGTAAAGCCCGACGGAGAGATTAAAGATGTGGAAGTGACTCTGAATGGGGCTATTGTAGTCACTGACTTTCAGGTATTAGGACCCACGGGAAATACATCGAAACACATCTTAGGGGTCCCATTCCTAAAAGCTAGGGAAGCTACATTGTAATTTAATGCAAGCGTTGTCACCTTGGCTTCCAAGGTCGATTTGCCTTTGCCACTGTCACATCCCTCAAAAATTTCAAATGAACCGGGAGAACTTCAGAAATTGAATGTTTTGTTATCTAATGATTTTTTTAGTGCTGCTGAGACAGGTTATCTACTGAATGAGCAAGATCATGTTAAGAAAGTGGTAGAACTGTAGACATTAGCTGAAGGAGAGATAGAGACAGAGTCACTTGATGTGAAACAAGATTCAGTGGAGAAGAATCATGAGTTGAGCATGGTTGTAGAAAGTGTGCGGGAGAATAATTTAAAAACATCTATTTATCTGAACAAAGTTTGTAAGACTGTTAAACAGGTGACTTGGGCTGATCTTTCACCAGTCGTGAGTGAGGAAAGGATGCCCCTGAATGAGAAATATAGGAGTGCTGCTAAATTGGTGGGTGTGGTTATACCACACTGGCAATCCCCATCTGTGGATCTGAAAAGAAAAGAACAGCTCATGCGCAAGGTGCAGAATTTTGCCCGCCGGTGTGACAAGGAAGAGGTTAAGGGTAGGGGAGATTCATCTTCTCTGGGCCCTAAAGCTTTCTCCTTTCCCTCATCTCGTATGACTGGGGGGATCTATCACAAGTCAGCATTCAGCTGAGGAGTGAAGGATCTCTGGGGTCCCTTTCCTGTTTTTCTAGTTTTATTTATTGTTTAATGTTGTGTGTATCTTTTGATTTTTTCATTACATTGTGAACTTATGCCCTAAACAATATTTATATAACTGCTAATACAGGTATTTGGTCCACCTTAAGGACGGTAAAGAAAAGGGCTTTTGGGAGAAAACCCAATTTTGTCGCTTTTAATTTGCCCAATTATGTTGTTGTTGTTATTATATGCTTATAGTATGCGTGGTTGGAGATATTCTATTATGCAGGTGGAGTTCGTTTGGGCCGTGGACCTCTCCCCCAACTTTTATCTCTCTATTTTTATTGCAAATCTTGGATAGATTGTTTAGTTTAAGTCTGATGGGGGAGAGTTATGCGGGTTACCTATGCACATGCACTATTAGCACTTTCATACCAAAAGTATATTCTCATTTTCTATTTCCATATTATCATGTCCGCATCATACACCTGCACACACATAAGCGCGCTCTTAAGCATGAGCTCGGCTCAAGTCAAATTTATTTATTTTGTGTTAACTTTAAAATAGGGTTCTGGCTTAGGATTTTAGGATAGAGTAGTGTGAAACTCGTGAAGTGCTCCTAGTCGAGTGCTCATGGTGTGTAGAAATAGTATAGATTTAATTTTTCTTTATGCGCGTAGTTTTATACCTTTTCTGCATTTGTAAATATTATTTGTACTACTCAAAAGTGTTGAATCTAGAGTAATCAAAATGTAGTGTAGGAATGTGTGTAGCCGCCACTAGCCTCGTATTGCTCGAGTCGGGGGGAGGGATCATTTTTCTCGGTGGGTAAGAACTTGCCCCAAGCTACTCTCGAAGCATTGGTGTATGGTTGGTCTAGCGTGAGCATGATGTAGGCCGTCTTTTTGGCTCGGTTGAGCCTTCTACCCATCCTAACGATAATCCTTGTTCGCCAATTTTGAGACTACCCTTCCTGTTGATTTAGCCCCACTTCACGATCACTAGTGCCTAAAAGTTTTCCTAGTTGCACAACCCAAGCTCGATGTATTTAGTATGTTAATTCTTCCATTGGTGTTATCGATGTGATGTTGTGATGTGGTTGTGCGGTGAAGTTTTCTTGAAAATTTGGCTGAAAGTGTATTATAAAAATCTGGAAAAAGAAAAGAAAAAATATATATATGTGCTGATTGTATAAAAAAGAAAGTGAAAATGAAGAATCTATTTATGTTATTGCTGTGGGATAGGCGGTGCACACACCCATGTTGTCAAGTTCAAGTCTGGTGGTGTGGTGCACTGGCATGTTTTGTTGGCGAGAAGATTGCATTTGTATGAGCTCATTTGGGTTGTGTGTAGCCTTCGTTTTTATCCTTTTGCGTCATTACCTATGTATGTACCCAAGCCCCATTATTTTCCTAAAGCCCTACGGATTTACGCTTGAGTCATACTAGCGCTCTGGTGAGAGAGTGAACGGGCAAGCGTAAGGTCCCCGAAATTGTTGGATTTCTTTGGAGGTGTTCCCGAGCCCCGATCTTTGGCAATGCTTAACTGAGTGGCCTGCCTACTTTCTTCCTACGCATGACCGAATGATTCTCCAGGATTCTATTTTTGAGTAGTTACAATATTTATTTACACCTGTCGAAATTTATAAACATCGTAGCATAATTACAAATTGTATCTATTATATTTTCTATGCTCATGCAGTATTTGATTTCTCGCTTTACTTTATTTGGAAATTTCTGAGCCATCAAGCTGTTTTCTAGTTCACGGAAAGATGATTTGCTCGGAACGAGCAAATGTTTAAGTCTGGTGGTGTGATGAGTCTGATATTTATAGGGCTTTTTGGACCCATCTGGGCTGGTTTTCTCACTCGTGCACTGCATTTTAACTGATTATCGGTTATATTTGCATCGTTTGGTCATAGACCATTTTGTGCACTATTTTGGCCCGAGGGTGTGCAATTGCGCATTCTGTTGTTGGGGGTATGCAAATGGTACTCCCCATGGCTCCTTTTGTTTGATTTTGTTTGAATTATGGGTGCTGGGAGATTGCGCTCCAGCTTGGTTTCATTGCAGTGCAGGTGCTGCATTTTCCCCGAGGCATGAATTCTGATTTTTGCAAAACAGACGGTCGTGCGTTTCTTTCACGGATGGTTTGTGCCAGATTGTGCGTTTTGTTCAGCTGGAAGAACGTCGAGTTGAGCTCGATGAATTTCGTCAAGCTGATTTCGACGATCCTCACGCACGTTTGACGAATGATTACATCGTAACCGTGCGCTAAGAAAACGCACGGTTTTCCTGTAGCTTTCTAGTTTGTTCCCTTCTGTGGTTAATCGTGCACTTTGTTCATGCACGGGCGGCAGTGCCCGTGCGTATGTAAAGCGCACGGTTCCCCTGTAGTGTCCTGAATTCCTGCTCTATGTCGCTACACGTGCGATTTCCTTCTCTCACGGGAGAAAACGTCCGTACCCGAGTAAAACGCACGGGTCAACACTTCATCATTCGCAAGCTTGGCCTGGAAGTTATTAATGCACGGTTAGAGCACGGTCGTGCGCCAGACTGCGCATGCCTATTTGTCTGACCTGCTTCTATTTAAAGCGCAGATTTCTTCTTCTTTGAAGGAGTTCCGATCAAGTCTGACCCAGCCGTCCTTTTCTGCTCCTTTGAGTTTGGAAACTTTCCTCCAGCCGTTATTCTCTCTCTCCTCCTTGGAGAGTTGATCCGACCACCATTCTTCCTCCAAAATCTTGCAATAGCTTCATTTCTGGCGACCATTCTCTTCTCCAAACTCCAATCTTTGTTTCAAGCTCATAAGGTGTTGCATCCGTGGAGTTCTTTGGACAGATTCATCCCAGCGCCTATTCATGAAGAAGATGGCCTATCGGAAGGAGGTAACATCCCTTCTTGACCCCGGACGACATCCGTAGACCGAGCTCGGACAAGGCCCGACAACCCTTGACTCTGGCCGTGAATCTAAGAAAGCCTTCATGCGTTTGGTTGTACTTCTCCCCCTCCTCTTGTAGTTACTATGTTCGGAACTAGCGGTTATGTGATTGTTTCTTAAGAACATGGTTTAATTCTAAGTATTTCAGCATGTCTATATGTTGTTATATTTTTGATCATGATTGTGTTGCTTAGCTTCGTTTTTCCATGTTCTCGTTGAGATAGTACCATTCTAGCGATTGCCAGAAACGTGCGTGGGGAAGAGGTGATTGCGCCCCTCATTGGCTCGTCCATCTTTCCTATTACTCTCTTGAGTAATCCAATAAAGAGACGCAGAGACGGCGGCCCGCAATAAGTTATTTAGTGTTAATCTTATGAAAATCCAAACAAAAACCCTCTTTGCTTACGTTAATACTTGGAATCACTTTTTCAATAGCGAAATCACACTCCCTACTTGCACTCCTCGAGAGATCGATATTCGGGGATTCAACTACCCAACTTTATTACTTGACTACGATCGTTACACTTGTCGACGCATCAGCGGCAACTTCTCGATAACTTCTATCTTAGCTATGTCTACCTCAATTCCTCTTGCAGAAATCTTATGACCCAAAACTAACCCTTTCCTCACCATAAAATGACATTTTTCCCAATTTAGGGCAAGGTTAGTTTCTTCTCATTTTTCTAAAACTTTTTCGAGGTTTTCTAACCAACTATCAAAGGCATCGCCAAAGACGGAGAAATCATCCGTAAATACCTCCATAATGCTTTCTACATATTTGTCGAAGATAGCGAGCATCCATCGCTGGAATGTAGTCGGCGCATTGCATAATCCAAATGGCATTCTTCGGTAAGCGAAGGTGACGAAGGGACAATTAAACGTAGTTTTTTCCTTGTCCTCGGGAGAGATGGGGATTTGAAAGTACCCCGAAAGACCATCGAGAAAACAGTAAAAGCTATGGTCGGATAATGGTTCTAAAATCTGATCGATGAACGACAAGGAAAAGTCGTCCTTGCGGGTGGCATCATTTAAATTACGATTGTCGATACACATTTGCCACCCCGTCACCATCCGCGTCGGGATTAAGTCATTATTATCATTACTAACTACAGTTATCCCTCCCTTTTTTGGTAGTACCTGGACAGGGCTAACCCACGTACTATCAGATATAGGATAGATAATTCCTATGTCTAAGAGTTTCATAACCTTTCCCTTTATGACTTCTTTCATATTTGGATTTATACGGCATTGAGATTGGATTGAATTACGTGAATTATCTTCCATTAGGATTTTGGGGGTGCAGAAAGATGGGCTTATGCCCTTGATATCAGCTATCTTCCAGGCAATAGCTCGGCGATGTTTACATAACACTAGTAGGAGCTTATAATTTTGCACTTCGGTTAGGTAGGCCGAAACTACTACTGTTAGCTTAGAATCCTTTTCTAAGAAGGCATACCTAAGATGTTCAGGTAGTTCCTTTAATTCTAGTGTGGGGGGTTCTTCATACGATGTTTTGGAAATTCTCTCTTTTTCAAAAACAATGTCTTCGTAGACCTTTACTTTATACGAAAAATTAGAAAGGGTGGAGTCTACGGCCATGGCGTCTCTTGCAGAGATTCATTTGGAAGAGTAGAGGAAGAACAAAAATCAGAAAATTTATTTTTACTCTCAGAAGGGTAGTAGGAATATTTTTCACCTAAGGCATCTAAGAAAAAACATGAGTCGTCATTTTCTAGGGTGTTCTTCATTGAAGGGGTGATAGAGAAGGTCACTTCATCATCGCCTACTCGTAGGAAGAGCTTACCATTGCTTACGTCAATGATAGCTCGGGAGGTGGAAAGGAAGGGTCGGCCAAGGATCAAGGGAACCTCGATGTCTTCTTCGATGTCCAAAATGACGAAATCCACCAGGAAGATGAACTTATCGACTTTGACTAAAGCATCCTCCACGATTCCTAACGGGTATTTGACTGATCTATCGGCGAGCTGGATACTCATGTGTGTGGGGTTGAGGTTACCAATTACTAACTTCTTGAATAACAAGAGGTGCATCAGGTTAATACTCGCACCTAAGTTGGCTAATGCATGCTTGACAAAAAGATCACCTAAGACACATGGTATAGAAAAACTACCTTGATCACTGATCTTCTTTGGTAAACTGTTTGTTAAGACCGCAGAGCACTCGTCATTTAGTGTGCCATGCGATAAGTTTTCTAACTTCTTTTATTAGTCAGGAGGTCCTTAAGATACTTAGCATACTTTGGCATTTAGGAGATTGCTTCGTGGAAGGGTATATTTATGTGGATTTGCTTAAATATTTCTAGGAAGCAGGAGTATTGATCATCCTCACGTTGCTTGCTAAGTTTGGAAGGGTATGGTGGAGTTGGAATATTTTTAAAGATGGGTGGTGGAGTGAGATCTTTTCTTTAACAGGGTGAGGGGTGATAACTTCTTCTTCAGTAGAGGGTGGAATGATAAAAAATTTCTCGGCGGAGGGTTGATTTTTTAAAATGGGGGCAGAGCTTGCCTCAGCCTCTTTGTTAACCATACCAGAAACTTGCTTCCCACTCCGAAGAGTTATAGCTTTCGCTTGCACTCTCGGGTTGGGCTCGGTGTTGGAAGGAAGAGACCCGGCAGGTCACTCAGAAATAATTTTTGCTAGTTATCCTACTTGATTCTCTAAACTTTTAACAGTCCCGATTAGGGTTCTTATAGTAGCATCATTAACATTCATATATTTTGAAAACATTTCCTCCAAACTTGGAGGTTTTGGAAAATTTTGAGGAGGTGGTTGTGGTGCAGAAAAATCATTTTGTGGTGGCAGGCGCATTGCGTTCGATGGATTACTCCACGAAAAGTTCGGGTGGTTCCATAAAGCGGGATTATAACTATTCGGAAAAGCGAAACTCGACGCAGGATAATTAGAAGCAGTATAATTATGAAAAGTATTTCTAGACATATTATTAACATAATCTAATTGTTCGGGAGCAGGAGTTGCAGATTATCATACCTGAGGGGAGGAGGCAGCAGACATCTCCGTTATCTTTTTACTTAATATTTCCACTTGCAGAGCTAGCTGGGAGACATTATCTACTTCAAAGATACCTACAGGTTTGTTCAGGCGGGACCTAGGCACATTCCACTGATATGTGTTCATGGCCATGTCCTCAAAAAGCGCAAGAGCTGCTTTCGGGGTTTTGTGGTTTAAGGTACCACCGGAAGTTGCGTCTATCATTTGCTTTGTGATTTGATTTAGCCCGTTATAAAACGTCTATACCTGCAACCATACAGGCAGCGCATGATGGGGGCATTGTCTTAAGATTTCTTTAAATCATTCCTAGGTTTCATACAAAGTTTCAGAATCGATTTGTCCAAAGACAAAAATATCATTCCTAACTTTTGCGGTTTTAGCTGGCGGAAAATACTTTGCTAGAAATTTTTTAGTTAGTTGATTCCAGGTGGTGATGCTATTTTTGGTAGAGGGTTCAGCCATTGCTTAGCCTTGGTTCTTAGGGAGAAAGGGAAGAGTCTTAGCCTAATAGCATCATTTGTAACACTATTCATTTTAAAGGTGTCACAAATCTCAAGAAAGCTTGCTATATGTGCTTTCGGATCTTCATCTTGAAGTCCGTCATATTGCACATACTGCTGCACCATTTGAATTATGCTAGGCTTAAGTTCAAAAAAAAAAATTAGCTATAGCAGGGCGAACTATGCTTGATTCTGTACCCTCTAGATTTGGTCATGCATGATAGGACATAGGCCTATGCACGGCTTTCTCTACGATAGGTTCTTCAATTCTTGAAGTAGAAAATGACTCGGAATCCTCAACCGGTATTTCGTGAGTAGGGCCTTGAAATCGCGATCTTCTCTAAAGAGTATGCTCAATTTTGTGGTACAAGTCCAAAATATCCGACGGATTTCCGTGGGTCATGCACTAGAAGAAGAGAAGATCAAGAAAGAGAAAAATAAACTAGAAAAAAAGTTACTATATTTTTTTGAAATTGATTTTTTTTTATTTATAATTTAACTCCCAAACTTCCCAAGGGCTACCCGATGAAGGGTTCGTAAGGTACTAGACAAGATAGTGGCATTTAAAGCCACATTGCCCATTTCGAGAGAGTAAGGTGGCGTAGAAAATTTGTGATATAAGTTTCTATTAAGAGCATTAATATTTTTTTGGATTTTTAATTTGAGAAAGAGGGTGAGAAGGAGAAATGATAAAAGTAGTAGGTTCGTGCTTTCGAATTATAAACAAAAGTTGCTCCCCGACAACGGCGCCAAAAACTTGGTATCAGAATTTTCACAAAGAGAATAAAAACCGAAATAGCAATTGAACGAGGCAAGTATACCTATCGAAATGCAGCTAGGGGATACAAGTGTCGTATTAAAATCCGGTAAGCGTCCAGCAATCTTACTCACATGAAAACTATACTATCTTATCGAAGATTGTTTTCGGATTTAAGAGAAAGCTAAATGTGATTAAGAAGAGAAATATTACGCTAAAAAGAGAAATATTTGCGGTTAAATAGAGAGCTACTAAAATCGATTACAACGAGGGATTAAGACGATGATAAAGAAGAGCACTCGATCAAGAATCACCTCGGCTAAAGTTGATTAAAAATGTGATAAAAAACCTTAACTTAATAAGGTAAAAAACATTGATCGTGGAGGTTCCATAAGCATGAACACGCTTCTCTCGAAGCCGTGCCCACTTGAGATTAGGAAGGTCTGACCGAACTCTCATCCAAATCGGAGACCTAAAGCTCACTTTACGCTATGAACCCATCTATTTGATTTCACTCCAATCCTGGAGATTTAACGTCTGCCTCTCTCGAGGGGTACGTGCAACTCTTTTTACTGTTGAGTGTTCACTTCAAACTACGAGCCTCTCGGCTAGCTAAGAATGAAAATAAATATGGAAATTATATATCGATGATATAACTCCAAACATGATTTTTTCAAGAGTAAATCAAAAGTATAAGCCTTACAAATAAAGAGCGAACTAGAGCATCATTACTTAATCAACTCGAACCTCGGATCATCAAGATCGAGTACAAGGAGGATTAGTTACTCATGGTGAAGTGGAGGAAGAGAGATGAGTAGAAATGCATTAAGAAAACAAAGAAAAGGGCACACTTTTTATTAACACTGAAAGAGAGCTACAACTTGAAAATAGAAGATTACAGTGCTGGAAATGAAAACCTATGCATGCATTAACATTTAGCTACTAAGCAATTACAACAAATAATACAAAAAGAGTAAACTACGCTAGATTAAAAAACTTAAAATGAGGAGGGAGAGAAGCATGGAAAATTACAAGAAAACTACAAGAAAACTAAAGGGCAGCCCCTCCCCTCTCACTCAAAAACTGGTTGCTGAACCCTAGGAGATGGGCTCAATTTATAGAGTTTTTTTCTGGTTGTGTCACGCCCCCCTTACACGCCCGATTCAGCCGTGTACCTGGGATGTGACACATTCGGTGAGACCTTTTTGCTGAAATTAAATGCTGGAGGTGATGGGCGTCATAGTTGAATTACATGACCATATGTCACGACCGACCCGGGCGTGTAAGCTGCGACGCGACGGTGGAGCGGGAAAAATATCATGCTGCGGCGATTCCTTGGAACTTAGGGACACGCCTCTTGAACATGCCCGTGTAGGTGTTACACAGGCGTGATAGAGGGCGTGTACACTGAGTTTTCCTGGAATCCAGTTTCGGACAGATAGCTTCATTCCTCTGGGTTACATGCCCTAGGTACATGCCCGGGTAGGGCGTGACCTTGGGGCGTGTAACAACAAAAATTGGCTGAAAGCCGTGAAAACCTATGAAAAGCAAAAAACGCATTAGTGACAATAATATATATATAAGGTGGTCAATATAAGCACTTACAAGACATGATTTGTGCTTTAAATACCCAAAAATACCCTAATACTTTTGACTGTAAAACGTCCTATCAGGCATCTCGGCAGGTTAAGAGTAAGGGGAATGATAAATGTCGCCCAGGTACGTATGCACATATATATATACCTGCTGGTGGAACCCACCAAAAGATTCCCTTGGGCTTACTGAGGCACTCGTCGATCTCCTTGGTTTGGATGTTTCTTTTCGAGCTTAGGGACAATCTCCCAAAGAGCGGGGATTGTTTACAACCCCATATCCGGCCAGTAGAGTTCGACAGGTGCCATACCAGCCAAGTCCCAGACCAGACAAGCTCCTAGCATCGGGCCAACTCGCATCTGGCGTCGGGTCCACTCGACGTCATTCTCTCTGGCATCGAGTGAGGCTACCTCACTCAACGCTTCCTATTCCTTGGTGTTGAGTTAAGCCCATACACTGAACGCTCCTTTTTTCCATTGTGTTAAGTGGAGCCTAGACACTCAACGCTTCCTTTTTGGCATTGAGTATGATCTCGACAGCCCCGTCGGCTCGCCCAGGTAGGGTGGAGTGGAAAATTTGGCAATTGGAGCAGCAGGCTCGCACTCGCCTAGGAATCTCGATTGGTAGTTGGCGAGCGGGGAATTTCCGGGCTCGCACTCTCCTAGGGCTATAGGGAGGCGGTGAGTGCTAGCACCATCGGGCACTCGCCACCCCATGCGAGTGGAGGTTTTCTAGAGCCGCTCAACCAGTGTTGAGTGATGTATTTTTTGCCATTTTTCCCCCGCTGGCATACCCTTAGCCCTTTAGAACAGTGGAGTTACGATGTTGGCACGCCAATTTGGACAGTATATAGCTGTTTGGGACAACGAAGGTTGGCTGTTTGTTGACCGTTTTTAGAAAACTATAAATAGACCCAAGGGAGTATCTCAGAAGGCAGGCTTTCCATACTCTGATACTTACTTGTGCCTGGGTCTTCTTGCGCTTCATGAGGTATACTTAGCTCAACACTTGGCTAAGTAGGGGAAGCTCTCTAAGATCTTCCGGGTGTGTGGTGGGACCTCCGTGTTGTAGCCTTGGGTTTGTTACTTGTACTAAGTCTTTAGTTGTTTGTCTAGTGAGATAGAAGTGTGGGATCACCCCTTCCTCAAGGGTCGAACTCCATAGAGACTGATTCTTCGATTTCAAAAAACTGGGTTGATTGTGTCCAGCCCCGACATGATATTGAATTAGAAATTGCTCCGCAAGTGGATTAGGCATTCTGAGTGAAATCATAGTCGTGACCGTTAGTCCGACTCGGTGATGTTCCATAACGAGCCTTAAGGATTGTGCTGGAAATTCGTTTATGGTAAGATGTTGTGTGTGATGTTTGTCCCCCTTATGTTCATGTATATTTGCATACGAAGTGCAGACCTGCAGGGGATAGAGTGCCCCGGGGTCCGCTAGGGATGGCCAGGAGGAGATTAGTTTGTTACACGGTTGAGGTAAGCTTTTGCTGACCCACGTTACAATAAATTTTTATAGGGCAAGGATCGCAAGCAGGAGTAAGCTCGTCAGTCAAAAAGGCTTAAGCCTCATGAAGTGGTTTCTCTTTTGTTTTCTTAGGTTTTGTTGAATGCTTTGCTCCATGAACTATAATCTGACTTGCATACCGAGGTAGCCTAGGAGTGCTAAAGCACATTGCTATGTTTGTTGTTGTTTCAGTTTTTAGACTCATAATTATTATAATGCCATAAGCCTGTTTTGACACTCCAATGATAGTGGATAACTTCTAGTGTTTGTGGGTTTCCGCTGTTTGTGTTCTGAGTTTTGAGATATGTAGTTCTTTTATATCACTTTTTAATGTTAAAGCTGTGACGTCTATATGTTGTGGGGCCCTGGCCGCACCCATATAATATGGTCATTACATAGGAGGTGTTATAATTTGGTATCAGAGGGAGTCCAAGGTAAGGTTTAGCGGTCAATTTGAAATAATCAGATCGCATAAAGAAGTTATTCACATAGGAGTATAGTGGGACCGTGAGTTTCCTCGTGTCTCAGTTCGCAACCTTCATGTTAGAAGGTGACGCTAAGTTGTGGTGGGTAAGCCTTAGCGGCTGCCAGTTTCCTAGATGCACCCCGTCCATAGGAGAGTTCGGGAATGCCTTCTTAAAGAAGTATATCCCTTCATCGACAAGGTTAGCCCTTCAGAGGCAGTTTCTGCACTTGGTGCAGCGGGATAAGACTATAGATGAGTACGTTCAAGAGTTTACTCGATTGGGTCATTATGCAGGAACGACCATGCCTGATGATGAGGAGAGGGACAACCTCTTCTACTATGGGTTGAGAGAGAATTTTAGGAAACCCCTAATAGCTATGAAGAATGCGGGATTCAACGAGTCGATTGAGGCTGCCGACATTGGAAAGTAATATTGAGTGAACCCCATGTCGTAAGGAACATACAGTCAAGTAGGCTTCGTGCTAATTTTTAGTTAGCCCGCTAGGGTACATTTTGACATGGGAGCGTCGCACTCCTTTCTGGCGGAAAGCTTTATCTGAAGAATTGGTGTCGAGCCCTTTCTGGCGGACGCAGAGCTTAGGGTGTTCATGTCCAATGGGTCTTTCATGACTACCAGGATGAAAGGGTGCATTAGTTGAAGTTTAGATAGAATTGACTTCATGTTGGAAGCAGTGGTTCTACTATTAGCCGAGTTCGATGTGATCTTGGGAATGGACTGGCTTGGAGAGAAGCATGCCATAATTGACTGCCTATCTAAGGTAGAGACTCTGAGAAGTGAAGGAAAGGCAGAAGTCTATTTTGTGGGCCTTAGTGAAGTGACATGTTCCCTTATTTCGGGCATGCAGTTGGCGCGGGTAGTTAACTAGGGAGGAGTAGCTTTCGTAGCATTGTTGAAAGTTCACCTTTCCAAGCTATCACTTGGAGAAGTGCCGGTAGTGGCAGAATTCGAGGATGTGTTTCTTGAGAAGCTTGTTGTAGCACCTCCTCAACGGGAGATCGATTTCTCGATTGAATTACTGCCAGAAGCTAGGCTGGTGCCACATCCTCCTTTAAGGATGGCACCAAATGAGTTATCCGAGCTCAAGGTACAGTTGTAGTACTGTTGGAGCAGGGGTATATCAGTCCCAAGTCACCTCCTTGGAGCGCTCCAGTGCTGTTTGTGAAGAAGAAAAATGGTAGCATGCGACTGTGTATAGACTATCGGGAGTTGAATAAAGTGACCGTCAAGAATAAGTATTTGATTCCATTGATAGATGAGATGTTCTACTTGTTGGTAGGGTCAGTGGTGTACTCTATGTTGGACTTGAAGTCAGGGTACTATCAGTTGTGGATTCGAGATAAGGACATACCCAAAACTGCTTTTGGTACGAGGTACGACCACTTTGAGTTCTCGGTGGTGTCGTTCGGGTTGACGAACGTTCCATCAATTTTCATGAATATGATGAACCGAGTGTTTTAGGAGTATTTAGAGTCATTTTTGGGGGTCTTCATCGATAATATTTGGTTATATTCCAAATAAGAGGCTGAGCATGAGGATCATCTGAGAGTAGTCTTGCAGACTTTGAGAGAGTACCAGCTGTATGCAAAGTTCTCGAAGTGCGATTTCTGGTTGGAGAAGGTGGCATTTTTTGTCCATGTGATTAGTGGTGATGGGGTCGCGGTGGATCCAGCAAAAGTTGAGGCCATCAGGGATTGGCCAGTTCTGAGCACCGTGGCGGAAGTCAGAAGTTTCCTTAGACTAGCCTGGTACTATAGAAGGATAGCTCTGCCCCTCACTACTCTGACTAGTGAGGACTAGAAGTTTATGTGGACTCAAGAGTGCGATCAAGTGTTTGATATCTTGAAGGAAAGCTTGATGTCGGCTCCAATCTTAAGTCTTCCTAAAGAGACTAAAGGATTTCAAATTTTCAATGACGCGTCAAGATTGTAACTTACCATTTTGCGCTAGACCCCTCGCAAGTGTTTTGAGTCAAGGGAGTTAATGCAGGCTCGGGATGCGCCAGACTCGACAAGTAAAATTTGTTGGATATCGTCACGGATATTCGACGAATTCATCAATTATGGTTTGTGAGTTGAGACCAATACTATTCGTCGAATATCATCACGAATTAGGCTCAGGCGTTAAGTGGACTCAACGTCACTCGATGAATGTGGACTTCAAATATTTTCTGGACTCGTGGAATTGAGTGCGTTGAGTGTGTTGAGTACACTCAATGCCATTCAACGAATTAGGCTGAGGCGTTGAGTGGACTCATCACCACTCAACAAATGTGGACTTAGAATATATTCTGGACTCGGGGCATTGAGTGCTTTTAGTGCACTCAACGTGGCGTTGAGTGCGTTGAGTGCACTCAACGTGGCGTTGAGTGCATTGAGTGCACTCAACGCGGCATTGAGTGCACTCAATGCCATTCAAAGAATTAGGTAGAGGCATTGAGTGGACTCAATGACATTTGATGAATTATAACATAGAAGTACTTTGATGTTGAGGCGTTGAGTGGACTCAACATCACTCAACGCCATTTGACTTAGAATATTTCTGGAAACTACAGGCATCGAGTGCATTGAGTGCACTCGATGCCATTCGACGAATTATGCTGAGGCATTGAGTGGACTCAACACCACTCAATGACATTTGACTTAGAAAATATCTAGGATGATTGGTGTCGAGTGCGTTGAGTGCACACGACGTCATTAGCTGAAAAGATTTGAGTTCGTTGAGTATACTCAACACTATGAAAATGGACAAAGAGCTAAATAAACCACAAATTTTATTGCTCCAAAAAGATAAGATTACATAGGTATGCCCCCTTATATATAGAAAGCGGGAGAGATGAGAGAATACAACAAGCGATGTGGGACTAAAAAACAAGCCGCGCGGGCTAGGCGGTTTGACACAGTCAAACCGCCAGGCCATACAAAATATACTCGGCATCCCCAAAACACTTGCAGCGTCTAACACCAAGAATATAGATGCGGAAATCTCCAGACAGCTGCGACTACAACCAGCTCGTTACTGCGGCTTTCTTCATACAAGTTACGATCTACATGCAGACCGCTGCGGATAGCACCCAGTCCACTGCTGCAGTTAATCACCAGACCGTTATTGTAGCTCATTGCCAGACTACTACTGCAGCCAACCGTCAGACCGCTGAACCAAACCGACAGAATGCTGATAGAAGATGACCACTTTGACTATACATAAATCGCCCGGTCTCCTAATGCTCCAACACTCCCCCTCAAGCTGGCGCATATATATCTACGATGCCCAGCTTTCTATAAACCACCCAAAAACGAGTAACTGGCTCAACAAGAAGCGTGTACCAGGAGCTGGTTGTAGCAGCTCAGGAGAAGAATCATAGACAGTAGAAGAATCAAAAAGAGAAGGAGAAGGAATAGGAGCAGGCTCTGGAAGAGGTGCCGACACAAGAGGAGAAGAAGCAGAGCCATCATAAGAGGAGAGAATAGTGGGAGAGGAAACAAACGGAACATCCTCAAAGAAAGTAACATCTGCAGAAACATATTGTACCTGTAGAATAGGATCAAAGTATCGGTACCCTTTCTGTGTCGGGCAATAGCCAATAAAGATGCACTTAATAGAATGAGGAGAGAGTTTGGCATGACTAGAAGAAGCGGAGAGAACAAATGCTGTGAAGCCAAAGACACGAGGAGTCAAAGGGAACGAAGTCCCATCAAGATACAAGATAGAAAAAGGAGTTTGCCATCGAGAATCGAAGATGGAACTCGATTAATGAGAAAATAGGAGAGAAGAACAACATGACCCCAATAAGAACGGGGAACATGTATATGAGTGATAAGGCAACGAGTCAAATCAAGAAGATGATGATTTTTACGTTCAGCAACGTCATTCTATTGAGAAGTGTAAGGACAAGTGGTTTGATGGACAATGTAGTGATTCAAACAGAATGATGTGAAATGATGACTAAGATACTCCACAGAATTATTAGTATGAAGAATTTTGATCGGAGTATTAAACTGTTTACGAATCTCATTATAGAACGCAGAGAAAATAGAAAATATTTCAGAGCGAACATGTAACAAGTACAACCACGTACATCGAGAGTAATCATCAATAAAAGTAACAAAATACAAGTTGCCTCGTCCAACAGTCGGAAGGGGAGTGGGACCCTAAACATCTGAATGAACAAGATCAAAATGACGGGAGGAACTACGTCCAGTTTTAGCGGGAAAAGCAGAGCGATGATGTTTCCCATATTGACAAGCCTTACAGGGAAGGGAAGAAACTTCCCGAGGTAAATCAGGGAAAAGCTGATAAAGAATTCGGGGAGGAGGATGCTCAAAGCGAAGATGCCATTGAAGTAAAGAAAAGGATGAGAAAGCAGAAGAAGTATCATTGTAGAACACGCCTCCTCTCTCAGTTCCCGTAGCAATCGACTCTTTGGAGTGAGGGTCCCGAAAAACACAAGTGGAAGCAGTAAAAACAACTTCACAGTTCAACTGTTTACAAAGAGCGGGGACAGAAAGAAGATTGCACGGAAAACTAGGAACATAAAGAGTGGCATGGAGTGCAAGTAAATGAGTAACATGAATTGTGCCAGACCCACAAACAGGAGACGGAGATCCATCAGCAATGAGAACCAAAGGCAACCGAATATTCGTATTAAGAGATGAGAAAATATGAGAATTTTCAGTCATATGAGTCATGGAAACAGAATCAACGAGCCATCTTCCTGTAGAAGCAACTGAGCAGCAACAGAAGTAGCAAGAGAATAAGAAAGAGTGGTCATAGAGAACAACAACAAACCACGTGGTTTAATAAGACGAAACTGTGTGAACCAAAACACTCAAAGAAACCGGCCAAGAACAATCGCAAAAATAAGACGAGACCCCACGGCCAAGTTGACAACACACCAGCGGCAAGAAAAGAGGCCGCGACCAAAATGCAGAGCCTGCAGTGGAAAGAGAATAAAGCACAAGCAGCTAAGAGCTAGTCGCGCGAACAGGAGAAGTCGCAACGAAGATCGACTATTAAGGCGGCAGGAGCAAAAGAAGCCGCCCAGCAAACCGCGCGAACAAACCAAGGCACTGAGACAATAGACTAGCAAAGAAGCCGCGCAAAAAAGAAGAAAGAGAAGAGCAAGAGGCCGCCCGGTCAAGGTGACAACACACCAACTGCAAGGAAAAAACTGCAACCAAAAGGCGAAACACACGACAGAGAAAAGAAACCGCTCGAACAAAACAAGGCGAAAAGAAAAGACACGGTCAGCAAGGAAAACCAGGCGAACAGAAAAAACCCGGAAGGAAGCAAGTTGAAAGCACAATGAGAAGCAAGGGAGGGAAGGGAAGTCAAAGAAACTAGACAAACCAGAAGAAATCGGACGAAGCCGATAGAAAAGGATGTGTGGTTAAACAAACAAACCACGGTTGTTTTGAAGTAAAGGATCGGTTCGCTCTGATACCATGAGAAAAATGGACAAAGAGCTAAATAAACAGCAAATTTTATTTCTCCAAAATATAAGATTACATAGGTATGCCCACTTATATATATAAAATGGGGGAGATGAGAGAATACAACAAGCGATGTGGAACTAAAAAACAAGTCGTGCATTCTGCGGGGTTTGACACAATCAAATCGCCAGACTATACAAAATATACTCGACATCCCCAGAACACTCGCAGCGGCTAACACCATGAATACAGCTGCGGCAATCTCCATACCGCTACAGCTATAACCTGCCCGCTGCTGCGGCTTTCTTCAGACAAGATGTGGACTACATGCAGACCGCTGCGTCTAGCACCCAGTCCGCTCCTACGGTTAATCACCAGACCGATGTTGTAGCTCATTTCCAGACTACTGCTGCAGCCAACTGTCAGACTGCTGAACCAAACCGACAGACAGCTGATAGATGAAGACCGCTTCGACTAAACATAAACTGTCTAGTCTCCTTATGCTCCAACAGATGCCACTAGACGATTCGTCGAGTAAAGAAGGTACACTCGACAATTTTAACTTAGGAAGTGTTGTACTGATATATGGCTTTGAGGGGTCATGACGAATATCTATGATTTGTCGAGTAAGTGTATGATACTCGACGATTCAACAAGTGAGCGTTGCTCACTCAATGACTTTGACTTAGCTGATTTTCTGGCACAGTCTGCTTGTTGTCACATGCCCGGTCTGAATTGGATTTTTGTGAATTGCTCCAAAATGAATTAATTGGACGCGTCCTTTCAATATGACATATTTAAAGCAATAATAAGCGGTCCAATGTCAGGCCAACGCATGGTAAATCAGTTAACCCTAATTTCTCATTATAAAAAGAGACTTGCGGAAAATCCTAGCCATCACTTCGTCGTTTTTGACGAGCGTTACTGTTCAACCCTGATGCAAGCGGAAGGAACAACAAGATTCGCCGGAGTCAAATTTTTTTGGAGGAAAAGTCTTCCCTTCTCATCCCCGTAAAGAACAACACCAACAACGGGAAAAGATGCCGTCAAGGAGAGTGACGAGATCCATGGCCGGAACCGCCGGAAATGAGCTGTGCTTCGTACCCTCTCCCTTGGTGCTAGATCTTTAGTTTTTTGTAGGAGAGATGTCGACTCAAAAGATTTTGGCTCGTGAGATGAAGATCTCCTAGCTAGATACCTTGCAAGGGCTTGTGCCCAAGAGATGTGATGTCTTCAACCTCTCCTCTCTTCTTGTGAAGATGGTGGACTTGGTTTTGTGAAGAAAAATGGTCTATTTAGAGTGAATAAGGGAGGAGGAAGTTTTGTGTATACTTCGAATAAATGTATAAAAGAAAAAGATGAACTGATGTCGTTCATCTTGCTTTAAGATGCGTGCAGAAATCTATTTTTTGTGCGCAGCAAAATTCAAGGTCGTTTTCGGGTATGATACGGCAAGATCTGGGCCTTAGACAAAACACGAAAGTCGTAGCCCTTGAAAAGGAATTTCAAACAGATGGTTACACGTTTTCATACGAGTCTTGTAGACGCAGGAATCCCTAGTTAAATTTGTTGTATAGTCATGCCTTTCTTAATTACTGCACCCGGGTTAGTATAGAACTGGATTTGAAGTTGGGAAAGGATTGCATCATGTCGATGTTAAAGTTAGGAGAACTTAGTCTAAGGTAATCAGGAATGTTGATGGGTTTCAATTGATAGATCGTTAAGGAAACAAATGGTTAGAGAAACACATATGTACATACGATGTGGTAGAACTTAATCAAACTATTGGTCAAGGTTGTAGAAAGTAGTGAATAAGAAAGAACAAACGGAAAGACTTTTGAATAATTGAAATTTTATTATCCAAAAAAGATATCATTTACAAAGGTATGACCTCCCTTATATAGAATGGAGGAGAAATGAGAGAGAGTATACAAACAATGTGGGACTAAACATTTACAGTACTGAGCGGCTAGAAATAAAGAAGACCGCACAGGCCACGCGGTTAGACAGTTGGGTTAACCGCTCGGCAACTCCAGCAGGATAGAACAGGCCGCAATGGGAGACCGATAGACCGCCCGGTCTCCAGGCTTCAGAGTGAGACCGCCAGACCGCTTGGTCAACAAACAGCTGGATCAGACCGCAAGGATGCCCGTTATAATACTTCAACACTCCCCCTCAAGCTGGAGCATAGATATCAATCATGCCCAGCTTGTCACAAATGTGGAAGAAGGAAGTAGAAACCGGCTTGGTGAAGATATCTGCCAATTCCTTGTCAGAGGTGACAAATGGAGTACAAATCTATTTCTTCAAAATCTCTTCCCAAATGAAGTGACAGTCAACCTCTATATGCTTTGTTCTCTCATGGAAGATCGGATTTCTGGATATGTATATAGCGGCCTTGTTGTCACAGAACATAGGGAGAGGACAGTCATATACCTCGCCCAGGTCATGCATGAGAGCCCGCAACCACTTTAACTCACACGTGGTTGACGCCATACTCCAGTATTCGGCTTCTGCACTGGATCTGGAGACAACAGACTGTTTCTTGCTCTTCCAACTCACGAGATTACCTCCAACAAAGGTACAAAAACCTGATGTGGATTTACGATCGCCTTTGTCATCCGCGTAACTTGAATCTGAGTAGGCCTCAACCCTTAGATGACCATTCTTCTGAAAGAGTAACCCTTTGCGTGTGTGTTCTTTCCGTTTGTTCTTTCTTATTCGCTACTTTCTACATGGTATCAGAGCCATCCCGCTGCGGGGGTGTGTTGAGAACAAAGGTCCAGTGGGATTGGGTGTGTGTGGGACCGCATATTTGGGCTTCCCCATCGCGTTCTAGGTCTGGGTGTTGACCCTGGTGGGCCCCCGTGTGGCGGAATATCCCCGCCATCCCGTGGATGGATTAGTCCCACATTGCCTGTAGCGGGTGGTCCTTGGTGTTTATGTACCCCCGTCCCCCCTTACCATCACCTCGGGGTTTTGGGAAGATATGTGGTGATGGGTGGTTTCCACAAAGGTTAGTGAAACAATGATGTGTATGTGAACTATCATGATAGTGTGTGAATATTTTGTGGAAGCATAGCGGTTTGTGAATGCTTGAGTTATGAAGGAATCAGATGAGATTATTATAAGTTTATGTGAAATATTGATTTATGGAATGTATATAACGGTCCACTGCTTAGAGTCGTGTCTCCATACGGGTAGCATTGTGGGAGTGGTATGTTGCATAAGGTGGCTTGCCACATGTGTAAATGATAAAGCTGGGTGTGGTATGGAAATGTGGAAGGGTTGGCAGTGCGTGTGTGTTTTCCACATTGACATGATGTGTTTATAAGGGACTTGGTGTGGATCCCTTGCGTGCTATTGAGCACGGGATGTGAATAATATAAAGGGACTCTCTGTGGAGCCCTTATATGTGAATTGCATGCAGTGTGAGTTGACATACGATGTCATAATCCTGGGTTAAGGATAGTGTGGCAGGTCTATGGGCTCTCCAGTCGTCACACCGATGGGAGCTGACAGATAGACTTTGGGTGGTTGGGCTTGGTCCTCGATGCTCATTCCCGGGCCTACTTCCATGCCAAGTGGACGAATTGGTTGTGTCCTCGGTGCTCATTCCTGGGTCCCTTTCCGTGCTACACCGGTAGGCCACTTTGGGCTTTGTTCTTGTAGCACATCTACCCAAGACCCCTCTGAGCCATAGTACGCATGTGAGCTCCGCTGTCGTGTTCTTATCATTGAGGCATACGGAGGCCTAGGCTTTGTACTGTAGATGACCTCCTAGTAGTGGAAAAGCCCGTTCCACTATCACTGTCTGGCCAAGATGTATGATGCCTGAGAGGTTAGCTACCTGCTCGAAAAGTGGGAACTACAAGTCTTTGTCAACATAGAAATTACATGTGTGTGAGCATGGGTGGATGATCATGAGTCATTCATAACATTGCATTGCATTCCATACACATGATCCTCTTCATATTAGTTTGTTTGGGCATTCTTATATGATGAGTTACTTTACTGTTAAGAAAATCCTTAACTTATATGTCGGTATGAGTATTCATATAACTTGAGTTACTTTTTATTGTTTATTCATACTTGTACACTGTTGTTGATGGTAGAACTGCTAGTATATCTTGTTGTAGTTATTTCAGATATATTGATGATACTCTGACATTACTTAGCACCTTGCCACTTGATTGTACTACTGTTTATATATATATATATCACCCTTTTCCTTTTCTCCACCCGGTGCCTAATAGCCTCCTGGGGAGCAGATGTGATAACCACTTAGTCTTTATGATTAATGGTCTTACTTTTTAAGAGGAAACCGTACAGACAGAGCAACAACAAGTTACACAGGAGGGCAGCCAGGCAAGGACGACAGGGCCTGAAGTGATGGCACCATTGATGTCATCAATGACTGATGTGAGTTTTTGAGAGACTCATTTTGTAGATGTTTGGCATTACGTACTCTGATATTATGGAAGCCTTGGTTGCTTCTTTTATTTGTTGTACTTATGTGGACTTTATACTACTGTGCAATTTTGACTTTTGTTTTATATTCTTTATGTTGGGTTGGCATGGAAGATATGTTTAGTCAGCAGGATATGTGTCTTGTAGTATAGGTTGGCCCGTGTGCTAATGCTACCGCAAGGTGGCTGTTCTGGGAATAAGACTCCCCTCAGACATGTTTTGTGTTCCGGGAGGGGGTTATTACAAATGGTATCACCTTGCTACGATCCTGAACTAAAGAAGTAATTGAAGAATGGTGCCACCTCCATTTGATTAGTTAGTTTGGGGACAAACTGACTTAGCAGAAGCAGTGGTGTGCCCAAATGTAATTCACACTAAGTATGCACAATTTTGACCCAACGATTAGCTAACCTGACCTTAGGTTTGTACCTTACATGCAGATCCTAGTGCATGTAGGGCCAGTAGGGGGCACTTCCGCCCCTACCATACCCATACAGTTTCAGCAGTCGGAGCTACGGTAGACGCTCATGGCTATTTTGGATGCCTTTAGGTCCCAACAGGCTCCGGTGCAATTAAAAGGCCCGGCTCTAATTTGTTGAGCACTATTGGAGCTCTCTCCCCACCTGCCTACATTAGGAAAGAGTCGGCTATTCGCACCGAAGATTGGCTCGACACGGTGCAGGAATTATTGGCTGGAATCAGATGTCCGGCCAATATGGCTGCGACCTTAGCAGTCTCAGTCCTACAACTATATGCGAAGAGGTGGTGGAAGTCCCTCATGGGTTCTACCTTCTAGGGCCGAGTATATACGGAGATCAGTTGCTCTGAGTTCTCTAGAGCTTTCTTGGAACACTTCATCCCTCCGTCCGCTAGATATGAGCTCGAGGAAAGATTCCTGCAGCTGAAACAGGGATCCAAGTCAGTTACTGAATATCTGTGAGAGTTTCAGCATCTCGCTAGGTTTGCTGATGCCTATGAGTTGGATGACCGAGGTTATGCAAAGCGATTTTACAAAGACTTGCGAGATCCCCTGAGGCAAGAGCTTTTGTTTATAGTGGATTCGAGCCTAGCGGAGATAATTGACATGGCGAATAGATTGGAAGCAGATCACTTGGGGGTCCAGGCTAGTAATAAGAGACCCGCTGAGGGTGTGATAGAGCCGATCCTAGCTATAGGAGGAGGCATGATAATAGAGGAAGAGGAAATAAAAGAGGCGGGGGTCTCTTCCATCAGAATTTTAGGATGGAGCGTCTAGCCCCGCAGCCAGCACTACCTACACCACCACAGATGCATCTGCATCCCAGGGAGGAATATAAGCGAGTCTGCTTCCAGTGCATCCAGTCAGGCAACATCTGGCGCTTTTGCCTACAGCTTGGTGGAAATGCTCTCCCTGCTCTTCCTCCGGCAGCACCACGAGGTCGGGATACATGCGTGGTCGAGGACGAGGACTATGAGGAAGGAACCTCGGTCCTGCTCGGGATCAGGTGTTCGCGGTAGACATGGTGCAAGAGCAGAATCGTAAGGAAGTGATTGTTGGTATGTTGTGAGTTAATTATTATGTTATAAGCTTTTTCCTTTTAATAGTCTAAGATATACCAGGAGTCCAGTTTGAGTCTGTATAATTGATATCTACGGACCATGATGGTTGGTGGGAAACCAGCTTATACTCTATTGGATACAGGTGCCACACACTCGTTTATTTTGGCAGACTTCGTTAAAGACCTAGAAGGAGTGCAATACTTCACCGATATTGCTCAGAGTATGCCTCTCGGATGGCTCTTAGATGACTGCATCCTCCAAGTGTTAATTAGAGGTACTTCTTGGAGGAATGATCTTTGAAACCCCTGCCATAGTGTTGAGAATGCAAGAATTCGACCTCATTCTGGGCATGGTGTGGTTGGATTGGCACCACGCCCGGATTGATTGTGCGGATAAATGAATTTCCGTGAGGCATGGGGATTCTAAAGTCATCTTTCAAACTATTAGACTTGCACCCTGTATGTTATTATTTTCAGACCTTAAAGGCCCATATGAGGGGGGAAAGAAGTATATATGAACTGTTTTGAACTAAAAGAGATGACAGTTGAATTGAAATATGTGCAAATAGTGCGGGATTTCCCTGAGGTATTCCCTGAGATATTCCCTGAGAAATTGTCAGGATTACCCCCGCATAGAGAGGTGGACTTTCAAATTAAGTTGTTGTCGGTTGCAAGCCCATCTCTAGGACCCCTTACCGAATGGCCCCGAAGGAATTCACGGAGTTTAGAGTTCAACAGCAAGAATTAGTAGAATCAGGGTTCGTTCTCCTCAGTTCATCGCCTTGGGGAGCCCCTATTCTATTTGTTAAGAAAAAGGATGGAACACTACAATTATGTATAGATTACCGGGAACTCAATCTTTTAATGGTGCATAACACCTATCCTCTACCCCAGATCGAAGAGTTATTCAATCAGTTTGTAGAAGCACACTGGTTTTTCAAGCTGGATCTGCGCTCGGGGTACTACTAGTTGAGGATACGAGTGGAGGACATTCAGAAAAAGGCATTTATCTCAAGGTACAGTCTATATGTGTTCACCGTGATGTTGTTTGGGCTCACAAATGCACATTCAACATTCATAAGTTTGATGAACAAGATTTTTGAGCCATACTTAGATGTCTTTATCATCGTCTTCATTGAGGACATTTTAGTCTATTCGAAGATAGATGAAGAGCATGTTGAACACTTAACCTTGGTGCAGAAGAGGTTAAAGGAGCATACATTGTTTGCCAAGTTCAGCAAGTGTGAATTTTAGCTCAGAGAAGTTGCCTTCTTAAGCCATGTGATAAGTGGTGTTGGAATAGCTGTGGATCCGTCCAAGGTGCGTGCCATGAAGGAAT
This sequence comes from Platanthera guangdongensis, assembly GCA_039583875.1. NCBI lineage: Eukaryota > Viridiplantae > Streptophyta > Magnoliopsida > Asparagales > Orchidaceae > Platanthera > Platanthera guangdongensis. Next base: position 76,150,603 of record CM077153.1, on the reverse strand, counting down.
GGTCGCCTCTAAAGTCAGCGGCCGATGTGCAGAGTTTCCTTGGACTTGGAGGGTATTATCGCAAGTTCGTGAAAGGATTCTAAAAGATAGACCTTCCTCTCACTGCCCTGACAAAGAAAGGTGTGATATACGAGTGTACACCCCTGTGCGAAGCTGCATTCGAAGAGCTGAAAGATAGAATTACCTCCGCACCCATCCTAGCCCTTCCATCTGGGAAGGAAGGATTTCAAGTTTACACAAATGCGTCATATCAAGGGATGGGAGCAATACTAATGCAACATGGGAATGCGATTGATTATGATTTGAGACAACTGAAGAAGCATGAAGCCAATTACCAAATTCATGATTTGGAGTTTGGGGCAGTGGTGTTCGCCTTGAAGGTTTGGAGACACTATCTGTATGGCGTGCACTTGGAGATCTTCTCAAACCATAAAAATCTAAAGTATGTTCATACTCAAAAGGAGTTGAATCTGAGGCAGCGGCGGTGGTTGGAATTTTTGTGTAATTATGAGTTTACATTGAATTACCACCTCGGAAAAGCAAACCCCGAAGCCGATGTTTTGAGCAGAAAGGTACCGGAATTGAGCCTTGAGTCTCAGTTGATAAGTATGAAATTGGCTCGTATGGTCGAGAAAATGGAGATCACATTGGTATGTAAATGTCATTCTGAGGGATATACGGAGTACCTAACAGCAATGAGTATAGTTTGTGATATTGTAGATCGAATTCGTGCAGAGCAAGGGAAAGATGCTGCTCTGGCCCTAGTGATTAAGTCATTTGAAGATGGATCTGCTAAATAGTATATGTTAAAGGATGACCTCGTTCATTTCCATGACCGACTCTACATTCTCCAGGGCAGGGAAATCCGGGAAGAAATATTGAGAGAAGCACAATGCTCGAAATATTCAGTGCATCCCTAGATTTCTAAGATGTATAGTGATTTGCGGAAGACCATGTTTTGGTCGGGAATGAAGAAAACTGTCAAGTATTATGTTACGTACTGTGAGGCTTATCAAAAGGTGAAGGCGGAGTGTAAGAGCCTTGGAGGACTGTTACAGCCATTGCCCATTCCTGAGTGGAAGTTCGAGGATATCTTCATGGACTTTGTTCACGGGTTGCCTCGCTCACACTCAAGGAAAGATTTTGTTTGGGTGATTATAGATCGTTTGACGAAGGTCGCCAGATTTATCCCAATGAAAATGGAGGCACATGTGGATGTCTTAGCGCGTCTCTTTGTGGAGCAATTTGTACGGTACCATGGCATGCCTAAGACGATAGTCTCTGATCGTGATGGACACTTTACATCCAATAAGTGGAAGGCAGTACAAGCATATCTGGGCTCTCGCCTTACCTTCAGCATAGCTTTTCATCCTCAGACGGATGGTCAGTCTGAGGGTACTTATGAGTCTGATTTATATAGGGTTTTCGGACTCATCTAGGCTTATTTTCTTGTGTGTGCACTACTTTTTCAATCGGAAGAGTTATATTTTTGTTTAGATCTTCACTTCACCAAAAGTGTGTTGTTTTAGCCCTTGGGTGTGCAATTGCGAATTCTTTTGTTGGGGGTAAGCACATGGTGCTCCCCATGGTTCTTTTTGTTTATTTTATGTTGTGTATTGTTGCTGGATGCTGGTACTCCATTTTTTGGTTTTACTGTGCAGGTGGTGCATTTTCCCCAAGGTTGGAATGCAGGTTTGAGGAAAACACATGGTCTTGCATTATCTTAGCACAAGGTTCTTTGTGATCGCGTGTTTTATCTGTGCAGGAGAAACGGCGACTTAAGCACGATGAATTTTGTCGAGCTGAGCCCGACGATCTTAACATGAGGTTTCTTCGGAACCGTGTGCGAAGGAAACACACAGTTTTCCTGTAGCTTTTTGTATTTTCCATTCTGTGTTTAATCGTGTGATTTGTTCATGCACGGGCGGAATAGCCCGTGCGCGAGTAAAATGCACGGTTCAACTGAATTTTCCTGAATTCTAGCTTTCTGTCGCTACCCGTGCGATTTCCTTCATGCACGGGAGGAAGCGCTGGTGCGCGAAGAAAAACACACGGGTCAACGCTTCATCATCCGCAAGCTTGGCCTGTATGTTAATAACGCACGGTTAGGGCACGATATTGCGCCAAATCATGCGTGCATATTATTCTGACCTGCTTCTATTTAAAGCACAAATTTTTTTCCATTGTACACAGTTTTTCTCCCACGCCGTTTTCCACCTCCAAGGAAGAGTTCCGCTATTTCCCTTTATCTTCCACCTTAGGGAGGTGCTCCGGGCAAGCTTTCAATGCCATATTCAAGCCGGAGTTTCCTCTCGGCCTCCTCCTTCATCCTTGAGCTTCAAGAAGAGTTAGATCTAGCTTTCTCCATCAAGCTAGGAGAAGTTTGTGCCCTCCTCCACTGGATCGTTACATGAAGAAGACGGGTCCATTGAGAGTGAGTGACAGCCTCCTCTACACCGGACCAGGTTGAGGATCGAGCTAGGACGCGGATTGACAACCTGGCGACTCCTTTAGTAAATCCTCAGCAAGAATTTGGATCTGGTTAATTTCGCACACTTTCTTCTCTTTTTGTTGATAGTGGTTTTGATCTCTTGTATACAATCATGTCTATATGATTTCATATTTATATTATTTGCTTGAGGTGCACCTTTATTATCCATCCTCCACCACATCAGGTTGTGCCGCACTAGCAATTGCTACAGGCTTGCGTAGCGAAGAGGTGCTCTCGACACTCATTCCGTCATTCTAACCACCTCATCCGCAAGCTTACACGTCCATCCTCCCAGCGATTCGGTGCATAGCACCCCGTGTAGTCTTCCATCCCGCCTGGCGAAGCATCATATAGAGGCGTTGCATAGGAGTAGTTTTTAGTGTTTTATTTTCTTTTTCCACAACTCTGAAAACCCCCTTAGTTAACTCTGACCTAAGGACTTCAATCTCAAGTCCTCCTCGAAATTAACTTCACCTTACTGTGTTCCTTGAAGAGATCGATACTTGGGGAAATTCACCCATTTTATATTACTTCGGCGACCGGTACACTTGTCGTTCAACGCATCAAGTACCATCAGGACAATGAAGGAACTATTGAGACTGTGTGTATTGGATAGAGGAGAACCATAGGAAAGGCTCTTACTACTAATAGAATTTTCATACAACAATAGCCACCAAGCTTGCATCAGGATGATGTTGGGTTTTTTGGGGATGGCACAACACTTATACACGCAGCGGAAAAAGAATAAGAAAAACTCAAACGAGATCGGATCTAGCAATATTCATGAATCAAGAGGTAAATCATGTTATGATAAAAAACAACCTTTGATGGATTGACTTAGAACTCAAACTAGATGCTCCTGAAAAATCAGTTCGGCCACACAGCGGCTAAAGTCTTGAGCGCAGAAAGTATATTCACGCCTCTACAGTAATCCACATGATCAGGAGAGCCCACAACAACTTGTCACACAAACGCTAGGTCGGGAGAGGACACTCACCATCTCCACAGACTGCTAGATCTATTATAGGAGAGGCGGCGGCGACACTCAACGGGATCGGGATCGGAATCTGTGATAGGATTGGCGGAATACTTCCGTCGAGTTTCTAGGTTTTCCTCTTATCACACATTATCGGCTCGTGTGCTGAATGAAAGGAATCATCATCAGAAAACTCTAAAACATCCTATTTATATCCCAGCAGATAGATCCAGCAAGTCAACATTTGACTCAGCATGGGCATTCGTCGAACTCAGCTCGATGAATAATTCGTCGAACTCAGCTCGACGAAATTTATGCCAAAGGCCAGAAGTTCAAACGCATTTGTCAAACTCAGCTCGACGAAATCTACGCCACAGGCTAGAATGTCGAACTGGATTCGTCGAACTGGATTCGTCGAACTTAGCTCGACGAAATCTACGCCAAAGGCCAGAACATCGAACTGGATTCATCAAACTCAGCTCGATGAAATCTGCGTCACAGGCCAGAACGTCGAACTTCATTTATCGAAGGGCTTCGTCAAATGGCGTTGAGTTCATACAATACACTCAAAGCCTAAGAACCAAATTCACCAGGTAAACTCTTTACTCGGCAAAGGCGTTGAGTGAACTGGATGCACTCAATGCTTAAGTGCGACAGTCAACACACTCAACGCCAACATTCGCAGAGTTAACACTTAACCCACGAAAGTGTTTATTGGACTCAACTCTCTCAACGCTTTCAGGCTGATAGCGTTGAGTGAGCTAAACACACTCAACGTATAATGCCTTAGAATCTTTAAGTCCTCCATGGCGTCGAGTGAACTAAACACACTGAACACCTTCAGCCCTATGGCATTGGGTGAGCTAAACACACTCAACGCCAAATGCCTTAGAATGTTTTCAACCCCTTTTCAATATCATTCAACTCATCATATGAGCTAGATAGTACAGATCAAATCTCCCAATTTATCCACAATCTTATGTGCAACCCTTATAGGCTCATACTGAGTTAGTAGTGAGGCTACATGCTTGATCACTTCCAGATCACTATGGTTGCACCAACAGTCTCCCACTTGATCTAGAAAGTATCAGACAAAAGCTTCACAAATAATGAGTGGCATCTAGCAATACATCATTGCTCCCCAAACAATAAGAATTTATAAAACTCAAAAGCCATTGTGACTAATGTTACAGTGTTGTCATGTCCCTTCGTCCCTTACATCCGGATAGAACTAGAGGTATAGATCGTGTCACCCTAATGAATGTTCAATCCAAGTTTCTTGATCTAGAATGAACTTGCAGAAAATTTGTGAGCCCAATATCATATATTGACTCAACCAAGCATGGCCATGCACTTCTTAGTCACATTCCATCAAGGGGCCCCATGGATGCAACTCCTGTTATATAGGAGGACAAATCTCATCCCTGCTCACAAGCAAACACCCAAATGATTCGTAATGTACCTAATAACTACCTTTATCATCCAACTTTCTCAAGACTGGACTTTTGATGACATCAAATCACGCTCTTCCTCACTAAATGAAAGTTATGACTTCAGGTCAAAGGACCACAAACACCATTGCCACTTGAGTCATACTTGTGACACATTCATATAACAATCCACAAAGTATTCTCACGTTGGGTCTGTCCAGTATAACTTGTTCATAACAAGTACCGATGTGATGACTTGATATCATAATATCATGACCTGTGAGGACGGGTCATCAGTCAATGCACGTGTTAGTCTTATAGTTATAATCATCGCCTGTAACTTCTAAGATGATACAATGACCAGGGACCTTTAAGAATGAAGCTTCTGAAATCATAGGTCCTCACATGAAGTCACTACTTGACCTATAAAAGCAAACACTCTAAGGGCATTTATTAAATGGAATTACTCTATCATAATAGAAATAACTTCATAATAAAAGAACTTGCCAAAATATATAAAATGAAATGCATATAGTACTTTTATTAATCAAATAAAATATTAGACAGCCAACAAACATACAATCCACAAGACACAAACTAGAGTTGATCATTTGGGTATCGTATACCCATAGATCTAACAAGACCATCATGCTTTCTCTATGCAAGAGGCTTTGTCAGTGGATCCGCAATGTTTTCCTCAGTCGGCACTCTGCATATGCTCGCATCTCCTCGATCAACAATCTCTCGAATCAGGTGGAACTGTCGGAGTGTGTGTTTGGAGTGCTAATGAGATCTAGGTTCTGAAGCAAGTACAATTGCACCGTTATTGTCACAGTAGAGATCTACATTACAAACAATGCTAGTAACTACATCTAACTCGATGATGAATTTCCTAATCCATACAGACTCCTTCGCTGCATGTGCAGCGACAATATACTCGGCCTCAGTAGTAGAATCGGCAACAGTATCCTACATGGAACTCTTCTAACTAACAGCACCTCCATTTAGGCAAAACACAAACCATGACTGAGACTTTGAATCGTCCTTATCAGTTTGGAAGCTAGCATCCATGTAACCACTTACAACGAGCTCTTCCTCTCCGGCGAATACCAAGAATATATCCTTAGTTCTTTGCAAGTACTTGAGGATATTCTTGACTGCTATCTAGTGACCTTTACTAGGATAATACTGATACCAACGAGTCATGCTCAAAGCATAAGAGACATCAGGTCTGGTACATAGCATTGCATACATGATTGATCCAACTGTCGAAGCATATGAAACCAACTTCATGCGGTCCTTATCTTCACAAGACTTAGAACAATGGTCCTTAGAGAGACTCACACCATGAGACATGGGCAAGAATCATTTCTTGGACTCATGAATGTTGAACCGTTTCAACACCTTATCAATGTACGTACTTTGGGTCAAACCCAGCAGCTTCTTTGATTTATCTCTATAGATCTTAATACCAAGTATATAAGTCGCTTCCCCTATGTCCATCATCGAAAAGCAGTCCCCTAGGTTGTTCTTAACAACTTGTAGGGTCGGTTTGTCATTCCAGATCAACAGTATGTCATCTATATATAATATCAGGAAGACTACAATGCTCCCACTAATTCATTTAAAATAGAAGGTTCATCCTCAATCTTGTTAAAACCAAAATCTTTGATCTCTTCATCAAAATGAAGATTCCAACTTCGAGAAGCCTGTTTCAATCCATAAATGGATCTCTACAGCTTGCATATTTTAGTGGCTTCACCTGGAGATACAAAACCCTCAGGTTGTGTCATGTACACTTCCTCGAGGATGTTCCCATTAAGGAAAGCTATTTTGACATCCATCTGCCAGATCTCGTAATCATAATACGCAACAATAATAAGCAGAATTCTGATGGACTTAACCATGGCAACTGGGAAAAAGTCCAATCATAGTCAACAACATGAATTTGATTAAAACCCTTTGCCACTAGTCGGCCTTTGAATGTCTGTACATTCTCATCCATGTCAATCTTCTTCTTGAAGACCCACTTGCACCCTATGGGTCTTACCCCTTCAGGTGGTTCCACCAAAGTCCATACTTGGTTTTCAGACATGGAGTCCATTTTAGATTTCATGGCCTCAAGCCACTTCTCGGAGTCCGGTCCACACATAGCCTCATGGTAGGTTGCAGGCTCATCACTATGATCTATATGCAACACATTACCTATTTGAGACACAATAAATCCATATCTCTCAGGCTCAAATCTTGGTCTACTAGATCTACGTGGAACTTGTGTTTCCTGGGCAGGTTCTCCAGCAACAACTACTTGTAGTCCTAACCTGGGTTCTAATTCTGGTTCATTCACTGTTTGTGGTTCCTGAACATCTTCAAGTTCTACCCTGACTGCCTTTCTACTTAAGAACTCTTTCTCAAGAAAGACACAGTCCTTGCGACAAACACTTTGCCCTTAAACGGTAGGTAGAAATAGTACCCTTTGGTTTTCGTAGAATACACCACTAGATAACACTTATCTAATTTGGGTTCCAGCTTATCGGGCATTTGATGTCTCACGTATGCCTGGCAGCCGTAAATCTTCATGAACGACATACTGTGATGCTTCCCAGTCCATATCTCATATGGTGTCTTTAGAACTGCTTTTGTTGGAGCACGATTTAATGTTAAAGCAACAGTTTCTAGAGCAAATCCCCAAAAGGAAATAGGCAGATCTACATGACTCATCATCGACCGTACCATGTCTAACAAAGTACGATTCCTCCTCTCAGACACACCATTATGATGTGTGTTCTAGGTGGAGTGAGTTGTGATACAATACCACACTCTATCAGATGATCATGGAACTCACGACTTATGTATTCGCCACCTCAATCAGATTGGGATGCTTTAACCTTCTTACCCAACTGGTTTTCTACTTCGCTTTTAAACACTTTGAAATTTTCAAAGGTTTCAGATTTGCACTTCATAAGATACACATATCAGTATCTACTGAAATCATCAATAAATGTACCAAAGTAGAAGAACCCACCTCTAGCCATAGAACTCATGGGTCCACATACATCACTATGTACTATACCCAAGAGATCATCAGCCCTCTCATTGAAGCCAATAAAAGGAACTTTAGTCATCTTGCCTAACAAACAAGATTCACATATCTCAAATGATTCATAATAAAATGAGTCCAACAATCCATCTCTAGGGAGCTTGGATATACGTTTCTCATTTATATGGCCCAAATGACAATGCCAATGATATGTAGGGCTCGAGTTATTTGTTCTTAGCCTTTTTAGTATTTTCAATATTATTGATCAGATGGTCTAAGTTCAGAACATACAGACCATTAAACATTTGGGCTACACCACAACAAACCTCATTCTTAAATATTGAACAACAGTTGTTCTTAATAACAAAAGAAAAACATACCAAGTCCAAACATGAAATGGATATAATGTTTCTAGTTATGGAAGGAACAAAATAACAAGTATCCAGTTCTATTACAAGCCCACTGGACAAAGCAAGACAATAAACCCCCACGACAATGGCAGCAACTCCTTCTCCATTCCTAACATGCAGATCCACCTCTCCTTTACTCAGCATTCTTCTCCTTCCCAGTTCCTGCACATTTATACAAATGTGTGAAAGACATTCGACATTCAATACCCAGTATGAAGGAGCAGAAAGGTTTATCTCTATAACATATATAACTTAAGTGGAGGTCATATCTCCTCTCATCTTTTACAGACCCTCAATGTATGAAGGACAATTCCTCCTCCAATTACCAGCCTTGCCACAATGGTGGCACTTCCTTATTTCCCTGAGCCATTCTTTTTCTATGTAGAAGACTTTGGCTCCAGTCCAGACTTAGGTCCCACCTTCATCTTCTTGAAGCCCTTGGCCTTGCCCTTGTCTTTCTGCACCATCAATATGGGGCTAGCAGACTTGGACTTCTTCATATTAATCTCGGCAGTTCGCAACATGCCTAGGAGCTCGGGCAATGTCTTGTCTATTTCATTCATGTTATGGTTCAAGATGAACTGCTCATAACTGTCCGGCAACGATTGCAGGATCAGGTCTGTAGCTAACTCTTGCCCTAGAGGGAAATCTAGTCTTTCAAGGTTCTCAATATACCCAATCATCTTGAGTACGGGAGTCCCTACTAGGTCCCAAGCTCCCATCTTACACTAGAACAATGCCTTGGTGACATCGAATCTCTCTTGATGAGCTTGCCCTTGAAATATTTTCTTGAGATGCTCATCAATGTCCTTACAACCCATGTTCTCCTGTTGCTTCTAAAGCTCAGAGTTCATGGTCGCTAACATGAGACATTCGATGTTTAAGGAGTCGTCAAAATACTTCTTATAAGCATCTTTATCAGCACAGGGTGCATTCCCGGTAGGCTCATCAGGGGACACCTCTTCCAAAACATAGACCTTGCACTCTTGCCTGAGAACAATTCTCAAGTTTCTGTACCTGTCCAAATAATTTATACCACTCAGCTTCTCCTTCTCAAGGATCTCTCTGAGGTACATGGTGGAGTGTGAAACACTTGGCATAGAAATTCTACAAGAATACACGCAAAGCAAATTAGTACCATATTTCAAAATACAATTTATCTTTCAATTAGGACTTTAATCAAAAGTGAAAGATATCGTCCCTAAGCATCTAGAGGGGGGGTGAATAGGTGACTTGAATCTTTTTGACTTTTTAGGCAGCAAACAGTCAATATCACATAATTAAATCTAATTTATCACAACACACATTCAGCAATCACAGCAATCCACAAACACACAGTAGACACAAAGTTTTATAGTGGTTCCCCAAGCTTTGGGTACATCCACTTTCCCACTTCGCCTATCTAGCAGTGTACTAGATTCGGCCAAACTTCTCCACTAACTCAGAACCCAAAACAGGCTCCTACACCTCAGGCCCAAGGCCCTACAACCCAGCTTTTCTACAAAGCCTACACTCAGCCACAAAGGCCTACACTCAGCCACAAAGGCCTACAATCAGCCACCAAGGCCTACACTCAGAGATTTCAATCTCCTACACTCAGGCTCTCAAGCCCTACACTCAGCCTTTATAATTACAGGCTTACAAGACTCAGATCCAAAGGATCCTACAAGTTATAATGAATATAAAATGTATAAACTCAACAACTTAGATGAAAGAGAGATAAGTTGTGAGATTCTTGATGAGTTCTTGGAAGAACTCAGCTGAAATCAATCTGACTTGGCTTTCTTCAAAGCTTCTTGAAAGTAGAACACAATAAGACTAATTCCTCTACAGTTCATCCTTGATTTCTGCTTCTTAAGATTCAGACCAATCTGAATCCTTCTTCTCAGCTGGGTTCCATCAGCTGATTTCTTGGATGGAGCTCTCTCTCCAACTTCTTAGATCTGCACTTGATTCTTCAAGGAATAGCTAGATCTTCTTTGTTGAATACTTGATCAATAATATGAACCTCTTCATCAATCCTCATTTTCTGTAGACAGTGTAAGCCTATTTATAGGCCTTCTTCATAGTAACCGGCTGGTCCGGTTCATAACTGTCTTCTGACAACTCTGACAGGTGCAGTAGACCGGCTTGAATGGCAGCTGTCAAGTCATCCAGTCAGTTCTTGAAATAACTATAACTGTCTGTAAGTGTCGAGACTTTCTGTCTTTAAGTGTCGACACTTATAGACCAAGTGTCGACACAAGTTGTCTAAGTGTCGACACTAGTCTACAAGGTGTCGACACAACTCCTTGTGTTGTAGTTTATATCTCGACACTGTTTCTTCTTCATGTGTCGACACTGATAATGTGTGTCGACACAAGTCCTTGTACTTCAGTATTTTGCTGAATTCTTCTAAGTGTCGACACAACACCTTTGTGTCAACACATCTTCATGTGTTGAATCTGTTAAGTGTCGACACTGCTTCTTGTTGTCGACACATGTCTTCAGTGTTGATACTTGTTAAGTGTTGACACATTGCTCTGGGTGTCGACACTTTCTTCTTCTGTCGAGACTCTGGCTGAGTGTCGACACATTCCCTTAGTGTCGACACTTGTACTTAGAATATTCTTGAACTTTGCTGATCTTTGCTAAGTGTTGACACAGCTCCTTGTGTCGACACTTTCTTCAAGTGTTGAGTCTTCAGCTAAGTGTCGACACATTGTTCTGGGTGTCGACACTTACTTCAAGTGTTGACTCTTCTGCTATGTGTCGACACATTGTTCTGGGTGTCGACACTTGTACTTAGTCTCTGCTAGCTTTTGCTGAGTGTCGACACAGATCCAAGTGTCGACACTTTCTGATGTAGACACAGCTTCACTGGGTGTCGACACAACTATTAAGTGTCGACACAACTTCACTGTCTTTTCTTCACTGAGTGTCGACACAGCTTCTTGTGTAGACACTTTCTGTCTGGTGTCGACTCAGCATCCCTGGTGTCGACACAATGACTCCAAGTGTCGACACTGCTTGCATGGGTGTCGACACAAGTCTTCTTAAGTGTCGACACTTTCCCTCTGGGTGTCGACACATGGACTTAGAAACTTTTCCATCTTTCCTGTAAATACTTAACCTGCACAAGGTAACTCAAAAGCACATCAAATACAATTTGATGTATATCATTGAGTTGGGTGAGGCTTCTTCAAATCAGGTACATTTTGACCAATGTACCCAACAATCTCCCCCTATTTGGAGAAGTCATAACCCTTAGTCAATGATATACACCATTCATAATAAAATTACAAAATGATGTAAAGCAGGATTATATATAACAGGGTAAACATAAATATGTATCAATCACACATGTATACATAGACATCATCACAGAACAATTATGAAACAAATTTATTACACAACAAAACATTGTTCCAATACTTTGTCATATACAAAATTCTAAAGTTTACAGAATGTTTTATATCAAAAGAATACATAGTAAACTTAAGAAATTTTCTAAGTTATTTCTGTTCAGCCTCCTTAATGACTATTCCTTTTCCAGCTTGAACTCTGGCTTGAACAGGAGCTTCAGCAACTTCTGCATCAGCAGGCTTCTTGCCTTTCAGATCTTTCTTCTTAAGTTCCTCAGCCTTAATCTTTTGTCTCTCAAAATAATGATAAGGCTTGGGAAAGTACTTGCTAGGCTCCTGGGCAGTAGGAGGTAGCTTTCCCATCTTGGCCTTTCTTCTGTATTGAACTATAGCCTCCTTCCTTGACTCATGTTTCCTCCATTCCACTTCAGAGAACCATTTGTTCCTGTCATGCACATTATCTTTGGCAGCTTTCCAGGCAGTCAAAATGATGTTTCTAGAGGTGGGGCTCCACTGCTCAAAGTCAGGTCTTTGTTCAGCTTGCTCCCTAAACCTCTTCTTAGACAATCTTATCTCTTCTTCTTTCTGCAGTGCCTCTTGCATAGCTTCAGATATTGGCTGAACAACTTTCTCAAGAATGACATTGTCCTTACCCCCAGGTGGGCTATACATGGACTGTATGTCAGCATGAATCATGTCAAAATCTAGAGGAGGGTAAATAACTTGAGCCACTTCTGGTTGCTCCCCTCCTAAATATGCAGGATGAATTCCAGATTAAGCAACATTGTCATCATCACAAAGAGGAGGATATCCAAGAGTTGCTCTGATAGAATTTGATATCCACTTGGCATGATCAGAGCTGGCTTTGACTAAAACCCTCTCCCCCTTTATGACTTCTCTTTCTATATGATCTCTCACATCATCTTTTTAAAATCTTACTTGATTATCCAAATAATTAACTCCATCTTTAAAGAAAGGTTTTAACCTTTGGAGTTTGTCAGTTATCAACTTTTGAGAATCTTGGATGGCAGTCTTAAGAGCAGTGATTTCTTCTAGGAATACTTTGTCAAAATCTGCCTTTGCTATAGCTGGAGTCTGCCCTGCAGCTAGATTCTTCAGTTCTGTGACTATTGCATTGTGAGATGAAGTAAGGTTGTCATTCATTCTTATCTGATTTTCAAGAACATAACCTTGCTTCAGGGCTATGTCATCTACTTGAGTCTTAATCGTTTCTTGGTGTGTAGCTAAGTACACCACTGCATTCCCCCCTTTGTGGAAGCAGTCTGTCATCTCCTTCTTGTTAAGATTCATCTCAAATCTTATGGATTTGATATCCTGGGCCAAATCAAATTGTAATGATTTCTGCCCTTCATCCACATACTTTTCAATGGCCTTCCTATGTTCATCCAGTTTAATCTGCATAGCAACCATCAGTGCACTATAATCAATTGATGGTGCTGGCTGAACTATAGGCTGTGAAGCAACAGTTTGCAAAGCCCTCTTATAACTCTGGCTTCTTCTTCCAAACACCTGAAATTTCTTCTTCTTAGCCCTTTCAGCAACCTCATCTTCAGAAGCTGAGGAGCTGGCTATATCTACCCGTTCATTTGGTAGTTCTTCAACAGCTTGGGGCTTGTCAGTCTCATGCCCTACAGGCTCTTCAACAAATAATACTTGCACCCCCTCAAGAGGAGCATTCTCCCCCTCAGCAGCTGAATCTTTGTCAAAATCTGTTTGATCCAGATTTAGGAATAAATCTTCCATGGTATACTCTTGTGGTGTATGGGCTGGAGAAATTCTGGGCTCTTCTACCACTGGATCAGAAACAAGCTGAGCTGCAGCAGATGTGTCTTCCATGACAACATCTGGAACTTGACTAGCAGTCTGTGGTTGCTGATAAATATCAGACAAATCAGTATCTTCTAAAGGAAAATCTAAAGCATTAAGCTCAGTGATTACCTTTAGGATGATGTTGGTTGCTTGTTCACTTTCTAGTGTAGTTGGTTCTTCTACAACTAGAGACTCCCCCTGGATATGATCCTTGTGTATGGGGCTAGCTGGAGGTAGCTCCCCCTGGATTTTAGCAACATCTTGAGGAGCTGGAGATTTTACAGCAGGTCCTTCCTCATTCTCATCTGGTGTGAAGACAACTTGTTCTTCACTTTCAGAACTGCTAGTGGAAACTTGAGCCACTGGAGCAGCTTTCCTCTTCTTCTTTGAAGGTGATACTTTCTCAGGAACTATCTTCTCAGGGGTTGGCATCTCTTTTGACAACACCCTGTCCCATCTGGAAAATATCCTTAAATCCATCTTCCTCATATGATTGATTTTTGTTCCAGCAGCTTGGTGCATAACCTCTCGAATACTTCCAGCAAGGTATAGACTTATAATCCTGCCCAAGTTGGGCTTCTTCAATCTCTCCTTTATCTTCTCAAGAACTATCACAGACCAATCTGTTTGCAAGGTGAAGATGATTCTTGTCATAATACTGAACATAGAGGCAGATACCCTATCATGCCCTCCTGGCTTACTGAGAATTACTTTGCCAACAATCTCAGACAGAAATTTCCCTTGGCTGTTCATGCCCTTTCTATTAAAAACAGAGCCAATCTTCATCTTAGAATCCAGACCACACCATGCCAATGAATCTCTGGTCCTGGAAGCAGTTACCTCTTCTTCTTCCTTTGTTCTAGGCAGATTTAGAATCTTCCTCAAGCTCTTAGGTGATACCTTCACCTTTGCACCATGGACTCTGGATTTGATCTTGAATCCAGATTCGTCGACCTTAGCTTCATTGAGGAATTCCAGAACTTCCTTTTTCCAGATCTTTGTAGGCTCAGAAACCAGAAATTCTAATCCCGAGTCTGCAACTAGGGTTATAACATTCTTGATTTCCTAGTCAACATCCCCAAATGCGTCGCGCACCAGTTCGTATCCTTCGTTGACGTTCTCCTCAAGCTTTGGCGCCATTAGGGTTTGATGAATTTGACTTGAGAGAAGAGAGGTGTCGACACAGAAGTTTTGGTCTCGAAACTTTTGAAAGCGTGTCGACAGACAAAGGCAAAACCCTATTTATACCTTTCTAATTTTGAAGATGAAAAGGCGGGCAGCCAACTCAAATTGTGTCGACACTGGCAATAAGTGTCGATACTAACTTATAATGTCTCGACACCTATGTGTCGACACAAGTTTAGTCAACAGATTATATGTGTCGACACTTGTTTACGTGTCGACCCCACTTAACTCGACATTTTGTCGAGACTTTACTTAGATAATTCTGAGTAAACACTAAGTGTCGACACCACCTTGGTTGTGTCGACACCAACTTGTCATGTGTCGACACTAATATTCTGAAGTGTCGACACTAACTTCCTAGATGTGTCGACACCTTTTCCCTGAAGTGTCGACACCACTTTTCTGTGTCGACACAGATATCTCTGTGTGTCTACACCTTCTTACTTAGCCAATTTCCAATACTATAAACTTACTCTAAGTTTATCATTCCTAGTTCAATCTTAAACCTATTGAACTTAGCTTCTTCTAGGGGCTTAGTATACATATCAGCTAGTTGATTATCTGTTTTAACATATTCTAGTAAAATATCCTCTTTCTCTACATGCTCCCTAAGAAAATGATATTTTATCTCTATATTTTTAGTTCTACTATGAGAAACAGGGTTATGTACAATTGATATGGCACTTGTAGAATCACAAAAGAGTGGAGTTCTACTTACCTGAAATCCATAGTCCTCAAGATGATGTTGTATCCACAGAAGTTGAGCACAGCAACTTCCTGCAGCCACATATTCTGATTCTGCAGTGGAGATAGCCACACTTGTTTGCTTTTTACTACTCCATGAAATCAGTCTTCCACCAAGGAATTGACAGGTTCCAGTAGTGCTTTTTCTGTCTTCTTTGCATCCTGCAAAGTCTGCATCTGAATAACCTGTTAGATCAAAATCCCCATTCCTAGGGTACCAGAGGCCTAGATAAGGAGTTCCCTTTAGATATCTCAATATTCTTTTGACTGCTGTCAAATGAGACTCTTTAGGGCAGGCTTGATACCTAGCACAGACACATATAGCATACATGATATCTGGTCTACTTGCAGTCAAGTATAATAGGGAGTCAACTATCCCTCTATACAAGGTTTCATCTATAGGCTTCCCTGCATCATCCTTGCTAAGAGACATACTTGACCCCATAGGAGTCTTCATGGTGCTGGATGAATCCATACCATACTTCCTTATGAGTTCTAGGGTGAACTTGGACTGGCATATGGATAAACCACTCTCAGTCTGTCTTACTTGGAGACCCAAGAAGAACTTTAGCTCTCCCATACTACTCATTTGAAATTGACCTTGCATTAGCTTTGCAAATTTTTTGCAAAGGCTACTTTCAGTAGACCCAAATATAATGTCATCTACATATATTTGGACTAGTATTACTTTGCCTCTAGATTCCCTAAGGAATAGAGTCTTCTCTATTTTCCCCCTTGTGAACTTATTCTCAATGAGGAAACTAGACAGGGTTTCATACCAAGCCCTAGGGGCTTGCTTTAACCCATACAATGCTTTCCTAAGTCTATAGATATGATTAGGTAGAGTTGAATCAACAAAACCTGAGGGTTGTTCCACATAGACTTCTTCTTTAAGATTACCATTTAGAAATGCTGACTTGACATCCATTTGGTAAACTTTGAATCCTTGAAAAGTTGCATAGGCTAGGAACATCCTTATGGCTTCCAGTCTGGCTATTGGAGCAAAGGTTTGATCAAAGTCAATACCTTCTTCCTGCTTATATCCTTTAGCAACTAATCTTGCTTTATTCTTAATGATGACTCCTTGTTCATCCATCTTGTTCCTATAGATCCACTTGGTTCCAATTATATTATGATCTTTAGGTTTAGGAACAAGCTCCCAGACCTTGCACCTCTTGAACTGATTGAGTTCTTCTTGCATTGCCTCAATCCAAAGAGGGTCTTTGATGGCTTCTTCAAACTTCTTAGGTTCAACTTGGGATAGAAAGCTGGAGTAGACTGCTGCATTCAGGTTTCTGCTACTCGTTTGTACCCCTTATCTTGGATCACCAATAATCTGCTCTACTGGATGATCTCTAAGATGCCTATTGGCTGGAGGCATCCTGACTTCTGGTTGAACCTCTTTAGTTTCATCATCTTGCGGTACTCCTTGTACTTCTTCTGCATTTGGTACATGTAGTACTCCCCCTGGGCAACAGTCAGTGTCTTCTACTTGCTGTCTTGCAGTAGATTCTTCTTCTAGAGTGAGCTTGTCCATCTTCTTTGTTAAACCTGTGGGGCTGCATACACTACTAGACAACTCATTGTTAATAAGCCTAGTTTCATCAAATACTACATGTACAGTTTCTTATACAACTTGTGTAGACAAGTTGTAGACTCTATAAGCCTTACTGTTGTTGCTGTACCCAACAAAAATTCCCTCTTGGGACTTGGCAGCAAACTTAGTCAAGTAAGACTTTCCATTGTTAAGTTGAAGCACTTACAACTAAAGATCCTGAAGTAGGATAGGTTTGGTTTCCTGCCTTTCACAACCTCATATGGGGTCTTGTTGAGGCCTTTAGTAATGGTAGCCCTATTAATAACATGGCATGCAGTATTAACTGCTTCAGCACAGAAGTATTCTGGTTGTGATGTATCACTTAATAGGGTCCTACCAGCCTCAATCAAGGTTCTATTCTTCCTCTCAGCAATGCCATTTTGCTGAGGTGTTCTTGGTGAAGAAAACTCTTGAAATATCCCAAAGTCTTCACATAGTTTTGCCATACTCTCAGACTAAAATTCAGTACCATGGTCACTTCTAATCTTGACCACTGCACTGTCTAGTTCATTCTGAATTTGCTTGACAAAGCTATAGAAGACATTAGGTGTTTCAGATTTCTGTCTTAAGAAGAACACCCAGGAAAACCTTGAGTAGTCATCTACAACTACAAAGGTATAGACCTTCCTACCTAGGCTGTGAACTGGCATTGGACCAAAGAGATCCATATGCAAGAGGTATAAACACTCACAGCATCTTTGTTTTCTATGCTTCTAAAGGTGGATCTAGTCTGCTTGCCCTTTTGACAAGCTGAGCAAATACCATCTTTAACACACTTAACTTGAGGACCATTCCTCACTAACTCTTTGCTAAAGAGTTTGCCAATTGTCTTGTAGTTAAGATGAGCTAGCCTCTTGTGCCATTTGACACAATGAGAGATTGTCTCATCAGCTACAAGACACACTTGAGAACCATTGGTCTCACACAAAATGTCTAAGCAGTAGACATTCCTCTTTCTATAGCCAGTCAAAATGATCTCTTGATCAGTTGACCTCTTGATATGACAACCATTCTTAACAAATGAGATGTCATACCCTACATCACTTAATTGACCTATACTTATTAGGTTGTGTATCAACCCTTTAACATAAGCCACTTGAGTAATGGTAACTAAGTTACTAGAAATGTTACCAAATCCTTTGATGATTCCTTTTTCAGAACCACCAAAGGTTACTTTTGGACCATCTTTGATTGGAATGTAGTCCCTTAGTAGTCCCTTTGTTCCAGTCATATGTCTGGAACATCCACTGTCCAAGTACCATATAGGGGCATGGCCACTTGGACTCACCTGCAAAATAGATTAGTGAACCTTAGAACGCAAAGAATTCTTGGGTCCTTGGTACTTGTTAGTTTGCATTCTGAGAAAGCTACCTACTGGTTTTCCAATAGGCAGTTTGCTACTCACTTTGGCACTAGCATTGTGCCAACAGTCCATTGCAAAGTGGCCAACTTTGCCACATCACCAACACTCAAACTTATTGTACCTTTGCTTAGGTACAGTCTTTGTTGTTTTATCTACAACAGACTTGTTGAGAGTTGGGACTTTGCCCTTGGACTTGGACTTGGACTGAACAGTCCTTGCAGGTCTTGTAAAACCCACTCCAGCCTTGCCTTTGTGATGAACAAATTCATCAATTAAAGGTAGAACTGACTTAGGTTTAGAAAACCTAGCAACTAGATCCTTCTCCTTCTGAAGATTAATCTCTAGACTCTTGATTTGATCATTCTTAAATGATATAGTTCCCATCTGAATCACAGTTATGTGCTTCAGTCTGGCTATCTCATTAAGCTTTTGATCAAAAGACTTCTCAAAGTCAGTTGCAGCAGCTTTAAGAGTAGCAATTTCCTTTACCTGACTTTTGGCTAGGGACTTGCTCTTCTTATAAGCTTGCAACAGAACTTTATATTCATCTATCAACTGATGAATATCTTCTTCAGACTCAGATACACTCTCATCACTTGATGAAGATGAATCTGATTCTGTACTGGCACAAGAAATTGAACTAAAAGTTGAACTTTGTACCTTACTAGGTCCTGACTGCTCTAGGATTTTATCATTTTCAGTCAATGCCATTAGTACTTGGCACTGACAGTCTTCTTGTTCATATATAGAATTCATAATCTGCATGAACTCTTCTTCTTCTTCTTCAGCAAACAGCCCTATATATGCCTCAGCATCTGACTCAGTTTCTGAAGAAGAGATATCTGACAGGGTCTTCTCCTTTTTGGCAACAAATGACTTTTCTTTCTTGCATTTGAAATGAGTCTTATTCTTGTCACTAGACTCCTTTCTCTTCTCTGGACAATCTGCTATCACATGACCTTGTCTATTACAGCAATAGCACACAATTTTTGATAGTGTAGCTTTGCTAGACTTTGACTTTTTCTTGTCTTTCTTTGAAGACCTCTTTTTATGATAAGAGTCTTCCTTTCCCTGTGATGTAGAAGGCCTTGTCCTCCACTGTTTCTTCTTCAAGAACTTCTGAAAATGTCTAGTGAAGGCAGCAAAGTCCTCATCACTTTCACTACTTTCGGACTTTGTACTTGCTGACTCATCTGACTCAGAATCAGCTGCTTTTAGAGGTGGAGAAGGTGACTTACATCTGTACCTTTTGGGGGCTTCTGATTTAAAGGCCACTGTTCTTTCCTTGTGTTCATTTCTCGTGGATTTCTCCTCTTCTTTCCTCACTGTCAACTGCATTTCATATGACAGCAGTTTGCCAAACAGTGTAGGTGGAGGAATTTCTGCCAACTTAGCCATTTCTCTAATGGCACAGATCTTGGTGTCCCAATCTTTAGTTAGGGACCTTAGAAACTTGTCATTGAGTTCATAATTACTGAACTCTCTGCCATAGGACATGAGTTCAT
Organism: Platanthera guangdongensis; assembly: GCA_039583875.1. Classification (NCBI taxonomy): domain Eukaryota; kingdom Viridiplantae; phylum Streptophyta; class Magnoliopsida; order Asparagales; family Orchidaceae; genus Platanthera; species Platanthera guangdongensis. The sequence continues at coordinate 76,130,688 of CM077153.1, read as the reverse complement.
ACACTATCCTGTAGAACTTCTTGTAGCACTCAGTTATGCTATCACCCTTTCCTTGTCTAAAACTTTCATACTCTTGATTTAGCAAGGATTTTCTGTCTTGCCTTACTTCTTTAGAACCTTCCATATACACAATAAGAGTATCCCACATCTCTTTGGTTATCTTACAGTGTATCAGATTCTGAAAAGTTGCATCATCTATGGAACTCACTATGATGTTCTGAGCCCTCTTATCCATAGTGGCTAGAACAATTTCATCCTTTGTCATTTCTGAGAAATCCTTTGGTGTTCTTTGATTTGCATCCAAGACTGACACTTTCATGGGCACATATGGCCCTTCATTTACTGTGATATAAATCCTAGGGTCTGAGGCTTCCATAAACAGCCTCACCCTTTCCTTCCATATGCCAAAGATTTCCTTCCTACATATAGGTAGTTTCATGGATCCCAATTCCTTGTGATTTTCAGTGGAACCCATGGTTCTTGATGTTCTTGAATCTGTAAATGACTTAACCTGAATCTGCCAACAGGATCTCCTCAGACAGTTATGTCCCTTTTTGAGAAACCTGGCTCTGATACCACTTGAAAGATATTGTCCCTAAGCACCTAGAGGGGGGGCGGGTGAATATGTGACTTGAATCTTTTTGACTTTTTAGGCAGCAAACAGTCAATATCACAGAATTAAATCTAATTTATCACAGCACACATTCAGCAATCATAGCAATCCACAAACACACAGTAGACACAGAGTTTTATAGTGGTTCCCCAAGCTTTGGGTACATCCACTTTCCCCCTTCGCCTATCTAGCAGTGTACTAGATTCAGCCAAACTTCTCCACTAACTCAGAACCCAAAACAGGCTCCTACACCTCAGGCCCAAGGCCCTACAACTCAGCTTTTCCACAAAGCCTACACTCAGCCACAAAGTCCTACACTCAGCCACAAAGGCCTACACTCAGCCACCAAGGCCTACACTCAGAGATTTCAATCTCCTACACTCAGGCTCTCAAGCCCTACACTCAGCATTTATAATTACAGGCTTACAAGACTCAGATCCAAAGGATCCTACAAGTTATCATGAATACAAAATGTATAAACTCAACAATTTAGATGAAAGAGAGATAAGTTGTGAGATTCTTGATGAGTTCTTGGAAGAACTCAGCTGAAATCAATCTGACTTGGCTTTCTTCAAAGCTTCTTGAAAGTAGAACACAATAAGACTGATTCCTCTGCAGTTGATCCTTGATCTCTACTTCTTAAGATTCAGACCAATCTGAATCCTTCTTCTCAGCTGGGTTCCAACAGCTGATTTCTTGGATGGAGCTCTCTCTCTCCAACTTCTTAGATCTGCACTTGATTCTTCAAGGAATAGCTCGATCTTCTTTGTTGAATACTTGATCAATAATGTGAACCTCTTCATCAATCCTCAGTTTCTGTAGACAGTGTAAGCCTATTTATAGGCCTTCTTCATAGTAACCGGCTGGTCCGGTTCATAACTATCTTCTAACAACTCTGACGGGTGCAGTAGACCGGCTGGAATTGCAGCTATCAAGTCATCCAGTCAGTTCTTGAAATAACTGTAACTGTCTGTAAGTGTCGAGACTTTCTGTCTTTAAGTTTCGACACTTATAGACCAAGTGTCGACACAAGTTGTCTAAGTGTCGACACTAGTCTACAAGGTGTCGACACAACTCCTTGTGTTGTAGTTTATATCTCGACACTGTTTCTTCTTCATGTGTCGACACTAATAATGTGTGTCGACACAAGTCCTTGTACTTCAGTATTTTGCTGAATTCTTCTAAGTGTCGACACAACACCTTTGTGTCGACACATCTTCATGTGTTGAATCTGTTAAGTGTCGACACTGCTTCTTGGTGTCGACATATGTCTTTAGTGTTGATACTTGTTGAGTGTCGACACATTGCTCTGGCTGTCGACACTTTCTTCTTCTGTCGAGACTCTGGCTGAGGGTCGACACATTCCCTTAGTGTCGACACTTGTACTTAGAATATTCTTGAACTTTGCTGATCTTTGCTAAGTGTTGACACAGCTCCTTGTGTCGACACTTTCTTCAAGTGTTGAGTCTTCAGCTAAGTGTCGACACATTGTTCTGGGTGTCGACACTTACTTCAAGTGTTGACTCTTCTGCTATGTGTCGACACATTATTCTGGGTGTCGAAACTTGTACTTAGTCTCTGCTAGCTTTTGCTGAGTGTCGACACAGCTCCAACTGTCGACACTTTCTGATGTAGACACAGCTTCACTGGGTGTCGACACAACTGTTAAGTGTCGACACAGCTTCACTGTCTTTTCTTCACTGAGTGTCGACACAGCTTCTTGTTGTCGACACTTTTTGTCTAGTGTCGACTCAGCAACCCTGGTGTCGACACAATGACTCCAAGTGTCGACACTGCTTGCCTGGGTGTCGACACAAGTCTTCTTAAGTGTCGACACTTTCCCTCTGGGTGTCGACACATGGACTTAGAAACTTTTTCATCTTTCCTGCAAATACTTAACCTGCACAAGGTAACTCAAAAGCACATCAAATACAATTTGATGTATATCATTGAGTTGGGTGAGGCTTCTTCAAATCAGGTACATTTTGACCAATGTACCCAACAAAAAGCTCCCACTATTTTTATCAAACTGATAACCATCGTTATCAATTCGAAGAGTTTGACGAGTGACCCTCTTAGTGGACAAGATCCATATTTCACAAACACTATGAGTCAGCTTTTGCTTTTCTCTCACAATGCAGCTATTTAGGTAGGCAATGCTTACTAATTGCCTCACAATGCAATTCTTTTATGGTTGGTGAATAACTCTTTATTCGCATCCTTCATATAGTGCATGCCAACCCCATGCCTCTGGGCACTCAACCTTTGAGGTCACCAGTTAAGCTAGACCTGATGTCGACAGTGGGATATCACAATTAATCGTCCGCACCCACACCAAGATAGATTAATGCACTTTGCTTTGGCAAGGCCACATTTCATCGATCGAGGCTGTAAGAGTGTCAAACATCGTAAGACATCCGAATACTTAATATTTCTTAAGGGATTTTAAATAGTTGAATAACTCTTTAATCATGGTTAACACTTAAACAACGTGCACATCAAGCATAATCCAAATGCATCCCAGATGTGCGCAAGAATAATCAACACTTGATGAACTGGGAGAAGTCTGAACATCTAGAACATGTCCAAATCTTCAGACATACATGCACGGGACATGAGCAACACCAACTCCACTTACACAGTAGACAAGCACGTCACTCTATGTGATATTCAAAATCTAACACGTACTTAGTTTCACAAACCAACATAGTGACGGTTACTGTTAAGGAGTAAACTCAAAGAAATCACATGCGTTCTTGGAAAGATCCAAGACTAGATTTGGGTATTTGAAACACTTCAAAATCACCAAATCTACACGCCATGGATTCAACAACTTCTAAAACAATGAATATTGTCGGCAACCTGCCTCTGATACCACTGTGGGTTTTTTGGGGATGGCACAACACTTGTGAACGCAGCAGAAAAAGAAGAAGAAAAACTCAAACGAGTTCGGATCTAGCAATTTTCATGAATTAAGAGGTAAAACATGCTATAATAAAAAATTAACTTTGAGGAATCGAGTCAGAACTCAACCTAGATGCTCCAGAAAAATCAGGCCGGTCACACGACGGCTAGAGTCTTGAGCGCTGAAAGTATATTCGTGTATCTACAGTAATCCACACGATCGGGAGAAACCACAACAACTTGTCACACAAGCGCTAGGTTGGGAGAGGACTATCAGAATCTCCACATACTGCTAGATCTTTTGTAGGAGAGGCAGAGGCAACAATCACCGGGATCGGGATCGGAATCGGCGATAGGATTGGCGGAACACTTCCATCGGGTTTCTAGGTTTTCCTCTTATCGCATATTATCGGCTCGTGTGCCGAATGAAAGGAACCGTCGTCAAAAAACCATAAAACATCCTATTTATATCCTAGTAGATAGATCTAGCAAGTCAACATTTGACTCAACACGGGCATTCATCGAACTCAGCTTGACGAACTATTCGTCGAACTCAGCTCGATGAAATTTGCGCCAAAGGCCATAAGGTCTAACAAATTTGTCGAACTCAGCTCAACGAAATCTGCGCCAAAGGCCAGAACGTCGAACTGGATTCTTCGAACTTAGCTCGACGAAATCTGCGCCAAAGGCCAGAATATCGAATTGGATTCGTCGAACTCAGCTCGACGAAATCTGCGCCGCAGGCCAGAATGTCGAACTTCATTCATCGAATGGCGTTGAGTGAATACAATACACTCAACGCTTAAGAGCCAGATTAGCGAGTTAAACCCTTTACTCGACGAAGTCATTGAGTGAACTCGATGCACTCAACGCTTAAGTGCGACAGTCAACACACTCAACGCCAACATTCGTAGAGTTAACACTTAACCCGCGAAAGTATTGACTGGACTCAACGCTCTCAATGCTTTCAGCCCGATGGCATTGAGTGAGCAAAATACACTCAACGCCTAATGCCTTATAATCTTTACAACCTCCATGGCATCGAGTGAACTAAACACACTCAACACCTTCAGCCCCATGGCGTTGAGTGAGCTAAACACACTCAACGACAAGTGTCTTAGAATATATTCAGCCCCTTTTCAATATCCTTAAACTCATCATATGAGCTAGATAGTACAGATCCAATCTCCCAATTTCTCCACAATCTTATGTGCAACCCTGATAGGCTCATACTGAGTTGGCAGTGAGGCTACTTGATTGATCACTTCCAGATCACTAGTGTTACACCAACAGATGTCTCCCCATGAAGCACTTCATGGAAGATGGTGTAGAACTCCACTGTCATGGGTGCAGGATGAAGATCCAAAAGTTTTGGGGATATAGTACATTGATGATACCGATGCGCTTGTCAGGTTGATACGATACCACATGCTTGAGGATTAGAGTCGACAGTCAAAGTACTATAATGCAAAACACTGGATGGTGGAATTTCAAGTCGGTGGCAAAGTATTCTTGAAGATCAGGCCAATGCATGGAGTGTCGCGGGTGCGTGGTATGAAGAAACTCAGCCCGAGGTATGTGGGGCCCTATGCTATATTGGAGAGAATAGGCCATTTGGCCTATCGGCTGGTGATACCACCAGAGCTGGAGAATTTGCATGATGACTTACATGTGTCATCGCTCCGGAAGGCACTACTATGGCCTGACCAACATCTCGCCACCCTAGATGGAGCGGTAGCAACCGATAGATCTATTCGACTAGAGCCGGTGTAGATAGTGGACACCGAGACGAGGAGCTTGCGGCAGAAAAGTGTATCGATGGTAAATATCCAATGGTCTAACCACGAGAAAGAAGAATACACTTGGGAACTAGTGGACGTGATGCAAAGCGACACCCTAAGTTGTTTCCCCAAGTTAGCTTTAAAAGCATATTATATTTTCTTGTTTTATTTCCCACACAGCCTTAGCCTAATTTCGGGGACGAAATCTTTTATTTTGTTTATAGGATTTGTAACATCCCGTTTCGCGCTAGACCCCTCGCACATGTTTTGAGTCAAGGGAGTTGACTCGGGCTCGGGGTGCGCCAGACTCGACAAGTAAAATTCATGGAATATCGTCACAGATATCCGATGAATTCAACGAGTATGGTTTGTGAGTTGAGACTAATACTATTCGTCGAATATCATCACGAATTAGGCTGAGGCGTTGAGTGGACTCAACATCACTCGACGAATGTGGACTTAGAATATTTTTCGGGGCGTTGAGTGTGTTGAGTGCACTCAACGCTACATTGAGTGCGTTGAGTGCACTCAATGCCATTCAATGAATTAGGCTGAGGTTTTGAGTGGACTCAATATCACTCGATGAATGTGGACTTAGAATATTTTCTGGACTCGGGGCATTGAGTACACTCAACACGGCGTTGAGTGCATTGAGTGCACTTAATAGCATTCAATGAATTAGGCTGAGGATTTGAGTGGTCTCATCACCACTCGTCGAATGTGGACTTAGAATATTTTCTGGACTCGTGGCGTTGAGTGCGTTGAGTGCACTCAACGTAGAGTTGAGTTCAACACATTCAACGAATTATGCTGAGGTGTTGAGTGGACTCAACGTCATTCAACAAATTATAACTTAGAAGCATTTTGATGCTGAGGCGTTGAGTGGACTCAACACCACTCAACGCCATTTGACTTAGAATATTTATGGAAATTGCAGGCGTCGAGTGCGTTGAGTGCACTGGACGTCATTCAACGAATTATACTGAGGCATTGAGTGGACTCAACGCCACTCAACGCCATTTGACTTAGAAAATATCTGGGATGATTGGCGTCGAGTGCATTGAGTGCACTCGAGGGCATTCGCTGAAAGGCATTGAGTGCACTCGACGACACTCAATGATTTTACTTAGAATTATACTGAGAACTGTGGCGTCTAGTGCGTTGAGTGCACTCGACGCCACTTAACGATACGTTGAGTAAAGAAGGTACAGTCGGTGATTTTAACTTAGGAAGTGATGTACTTATATATGACGTTGAGTGGTCAGGATGATTCGTCGAGTAAGTGTGTGATACTCGAAGATTCGTCGAGTAAGAGTTGCTTACTAGACGACTTTGACTTGGAGGATTTTCTAGCGCAGTCTGTTTACTGTCACATGCCCGGTCCTTACCGGATTTTTTGGAATTGCATCAAAACGATTTAATTGGATGTGTCCTTTCAATATGACATATTTAAAGAAATAATAAGTGGTCCATTGTTAGGCCGACACGTGGAAAAGCAGTTAACCCTAATTTCTCATTATAAAAAGAGACTTGCAGAAAACCCTAGCCGTCACTTCGCCATTTTTGTCAAGCATTACTGTGCAACCCCGACGGAAGCGGAAGGAACAACAAGAGTTGTTGGAGTCGTATTTTTCTGGAGGAAAAGTCTTCCCTTCTCTTCCCCGTAAAGAATAACACCAACAACAGGAAAAGATGTCGCCAAGGAGAGTGCGAGATCCATGGCCGGAACCGCCAAAAATGAGGTGTGCTTCCTACCCTCTCCCTTGGTTCTAGATCTTTAGTTATTTCTAGTAGAGATGTCGAATCAAAAGAGTTTGACTCGTGAGAGGAAGATCTCCTAGGTAGACACCATGCTCGGGCTTGTGCCCTATAGATGTGATGTCATTAACCTCTCCTCTCCTCTTGTGAAGATGGTTGGCTTAGTTTTCTGAAAACAAATGGTCTATTGAGGGTGAATAAGGAAGGAGGAAGTTCTGTGTATACTTTGAATAAATTTCTAAAGGGAGAAGATGAACCGATGACGTTTATCTTGCTTTAAGATGCGTGCAGAAATCTGTTTTATGTGTGCAGTGAACTTCAAGGCCGTTTTCGGGTATGATACGGCCAAATATGGGCCTTTGACAAAACACGAAAGTTGTAGCCATTAGAATGACCTTTCTAACGGATAGTTACACATTTTCATATGAGTCCTGTACACTCGGGAATCCCCAATCAACGTTGTTGTACAGTAATGCATTAATTACTGCCCCCATGTTAGTATAGAATTGGATCTGAAGCTTGGAAAGGATTATATCAGGTTGATGTTAAAGTTAGGAGAACTTAGTCTTAGGTAATCAAGAATGTTGATGAGTTTCAATTAATAGATTGTTAAGGAAACAAATGGTTAGAGAAACACATATGTACATACAATGTAGTAGAACTTAATCAAACTGTTGGTCAAGGTTAGTGAATAAATGCTATGTATGTGAAGTATCATGATAGTGTCTGAATATCTTGTGGAAGTATAGCGGTTTGTGAATGCTTTAGTTAAGAAGGAATCAGATGAGATTGTTATATGGTCATGTGATATAGTGATTTATGGAATGTGTATAACGGTCCACTGCTTAGAGTTCTATCTCCCTACGGGTAGTAGTGTGGGAGTGGTATATAGCATAAGGTGGCTTGCGACAAGTGTAAATGATAAACCCATGTGTGGTATGGAAATGTGGATGGGTTGGAAGTGTGTGTGTGTTTGCCGCACTGAAACGATGTGTTGATAAGGGACTCGGTGTGTAGCCCTTGCATGCTATTGAGCACGGAATGTGATTAATAAATAGGGACTCTGTGTGGAGCCCTTATATGTGAATTGCATACTGTGTGAGTTGACACGCGATGTCATAATACTGGGTTAAGGATAGTGTGGCAGGTCTATAGGCTCGCCAGTCATCACACTGATGAGAGCTGATAGATAGACTTTAGGCGGTTGGGCTTGGTCCTCGGTTCTTATTCCCGGGGCTCTTTCCGTACCAAGTGGACGGATTGGTTGTGTCCTCGATGCTCATTCCCTGGGCCTTTTTCGTGCTACACCGGTTGGCCAATTTGGGTTGTGTTCTTTGTGCACATCTACCCAAGACCCCTCTGAGTCATAGTATACATGTGAGCTTTATTGTCATGTTCTTAGCGTTGAGGCGTACGGAGGCCTAGGCTTGGTAGTGTGGATGTCCGCCTAGTAGTGGAAAAGCCAGTTCCACTATCACCGTCTAGCCATGATGGATGATGCCTGAGAGTTTAGCTACCTGCTCGAAAAGTGGTAACTATAAGTCTGTGTAGACATAGCAATTACATATGTGTGAGCATGGGTGGGTTATCATGAGACATTCATAATATTGCATTGCATTCCATACACAAGATCTTCATCATATAAGTTTGTATGAGCATTTTTATATGATGAGTTACTTTACTGTTAAGCTGGTCCTTAACTTATATGTCTATATGAGCATTCATATAAGTTGAGTTACATCATGTTGTTTATTCACACATGTACACTGCTATTGATAGTATAACTACTAGAATAACTTGTTGTAGTTACTTCTGATATTGATGATACTTTGACATTACTTAGCACCTTGCCACTTGATTTTACTACTTCTTATATATATATATATATATATATATATATATATATATATATATATATATATATATATATATATATATATGTACTCTTTTCCTTTTCTCCGCCCGGTGCTTAAGAACCACTGTAGAAGCGGATGTGATAGCCACTTAGTCTTCCTATTTAGGAGGAAACCCCGCAGATATAGCAGCAGCGGGTTACGCGGGAGGGCAGCCAGGCCAGGACGACAGGGCCTGAAGTGACGGTACCATCGTTGTCGTCAGTGACTGATGTGAATTTTTGAGAGACTCATTTTGTAGCTGTTTGGCATTATGTATTCTGATATTATGAAAATCTTGGTTGCTTCTTTTATCTGTTGTACTTATGGACTTTATACTTTTGTGCAATTTGGACTTCTGTTTTATATTATTTATGTTGGGTTGGCATGGATGATATGTTTAGCTGGCAGGATAGGTGTCTTGTAGTATAAGTTAGTCTGTGTGCTAACGCTACCACCAGAAGACTGTTCTAGGCATAAGACTCCATGCAGTCGTGTTTTGTGTTCTGGGAGGGGGATCTTAGAAGTATGCGGTTGGGTTGCGTGCTAGTGCAACATAGCAGTGTGATAGCCTTTGGATCTATAATTTGGAAGCCTCATGAGAAGAATTACCCCGTCCATGACTTGGAGTTGGCGGTGGTAATTTTTGCGTTGAAATTGTGGTGGAACTACATGTATGGTGCGAAGGTGGAGATCTTCGTGGACAACAAAAGCCTGAGGTATCTTCTAGATCAAAAAGACTTGAACATGTGGCAACGTATGTGGGTCGAGTTCCTTGCACACTACGATGTCGCGATTCAATATACGTCAGGAAGGGCCAACGGTTGGCCGATGCCTTGAGTAGAAAATATTCAGGATAAGGGAATTGGATTGAAGTTCATGATGAGCAGTTAGTGCGGGACTTTGAGTCCCTTGGCATTGATTTTGCAGCCAGAGGAGAGTCTAGCATGGCTCGGTTGAACTGGATAGAGTTGTAAAATGACTTATCCGATCATATCCGGGAAGTGACAAATGTGGATGTAGAGTTCCAGCCATTTGTGGTGGAAGCTCAAAAAGGCGAGGATAGTGCCTGAGAGATGACTGATGGAATCTTAAGGAAGTATGAAAGGGTATGTGTACCGCAGTTTGACAAGCTCCGTGAGAAGTTTATGTTTGAGGCTCATTTCACGAATTACTCCATTCACCCAGGCAGTACAAAGAGGTACTTGGATATGAAGAAATCATTTTGGTGGTCTGGTTTGAAGCGGGATGTAGCTTTGTACGTGAGTCGGTGCCAAACTTGTGGCTTAGTGAAGGTTGTGTGTCAAAAGTCGGGCGGGTTCCTGAAGAATCTTCCTATCCCCAAGTGAAAATTTAATGACATCTCCAAGGACTTTGTGCATGGCTTACCTCAGGCATAGCAAGGTAACAATATAGATTGAGTTATCGTGGATCGCTTGACCAATGTGGCTCTTTTTATCCCAAATCGGAAGGAGGACAGCGTGGATAAGCTGGTGGAACTGTACGTTCGCAATATTGTGCGGTTGCACGATATTCCTTAGAGTATTATTAGTGATCGCGATGAACGATTCACGTCCAAGGACTGGAGAGTGGTACAGAAGAGTCTGGTAACAAAGCTCATGTTTAGTATGACGTTCCATTCTCAAACTGATGGTCAAACAAAAAGGATGAATCAGATAATGGAGGATATGCTGAGAATATGTACCCTTAATTTTGGCAAGAGCTGGGAAGATCAACTTTTCATGATGGAGTTTGCCTAAAATAACAGTTTCCAGGCGAGTATCAACATGGCGCCATACGAGGCTTTGTATGGAAGGCGGTGTCGAACACCGATGTCATGGATAGAGACGAGAGACACCAAACTTTTGGGAAAAGAGGTGGTGACCGATGCTTTTGAGGTGGTGCGAATGATTCAAGAGCACATGAAGGTTGCTCTGGATTGATAGGCGAAGCATTTCAATGCGTATCTTAGGAACGTGCAGTTTGCGGTAGGCGACTGGGTATATATAAAGAATAAGTCATTCAAAGGTGTTTCGCGGATTCGCCGACTCAAGAAGTTGAATCCGATATTTTTGGGGTCGTTCGAGGATGTGGAACGTATTGGAGAAGCAACCTAACGGTTGGTGTTGTCCACATAGGTGAGTGGATTACACGATGTCTTCCATATCTCAGTTTTGAGAAAAGACTTGATGGAGATGAGTGTTGTGGTCGAGTCGGCAGCGGTGCCGGTAGAAGAGGACTTGAGGACGAAAGTCCATCCGTTTGGCATAGAGGACTCAGAAGTTTGGCAGTTACTGAACAAAAAGGCCAAGCTCGTAAAGGTGCAGTGAGATAACTACGAGCGAGACGAGTTCACCTAGGAGCATGAACAAGCAATGCAGGAGCACTTCCCAGAACTTTTTTGCTTCAGGTTTATTTTGTTGTTGAGTGCATGCTTAATTTCAAGGACAAAATTTTTCTAAGGGGGGGAGTTGTAGCACCTCAGTTTTTCCAGAACTTGAGCATCTAGAATCTATCACCCGGCGATAAGTAGTTATTGCCCGTCGATAGTTAAGCATTGAGTAGGAAGGCATTGAGAACATCGAGTGGAACCGCACGACGGTAGGATGTTATCGCGTGGTGGTAGCTCCTGAAGTGTTGAGAGCATTGAGTGGGAAGCATTGAGTGGCTATCGCATGACGGTATTGTTAATGTTGCCGATAATAATTTCTTTAAGAAAGGACCGACGGCTCAAGAAGTTATCGCGGCGCGATAGGTAGTTACCGCCCGGAGGTAGCGCACAATAGTTGTTCTGTCGTTTGGCTTTTTAGCCGTCCGATTTCTCTTAGGATTTGATCCCATGGCCCAGGACCCTCCGTCCAAAGGACATAAATAGGGCTAAAACGTTTTAAACCCTCATTTCATCTCATTTTGAGAAAGTGTTAGGGTTTTCGGGGGAGCGAGTTTGGGGGAGGAAGAATGCTTTTCTCCGCCATTGACGAAGCTTCGGGGCTCCGATCGTCGATTCGAGACCAGATGTAACATCCCATTTCCAAATAGACCCCTAAGAGTGGTTTTGGCCATGACTAGGTCATGACAAAACCCTAGGAAGCTAAAAAGTGCAAAGTGATAGCAGGCCAAGGTGTGAATCACCTTGGTATGCCTATGGCACATCCTCATCACAAAACCTAGGGTTTGACCTTAAGGCTTCACCATGACCCGACCACAACATCACTAACCTATCAGAGGGTCCACTTGATCCTTAAGGGTCCATTGGAGTCAACCCAAAGTGGCTAATTTGACCTAGGACCGCCATAGGCCTAAATTGGGCAAGGTGCCCTAACAAAGGGCAGTTGATCTCTAATGTGCCCAACCAATCTTGCACAGGTCTTCCTAGACCTTACGAGAGGTCAATGGGTCACTAAGGACACATTAGGGTCAGCCCTAGAGGCCAAGTTGACCCAAGTCAACTCTAGCCCCTAATCTAGTCAAAGTACCCTTACTAAGGGTAGGTGACCTCCAAGGTGCAAGGTAACCCTACATAACCCTTCCTAGACCTCAGGGGTATCCATGGGGTCACCAAGGACTACTTGTGGTCAACCCAAATTGTCATGTTGATCCAAGTCAACTCTAGCCCTAAAATGGTCAAAGTGCCCTTACCAAGGGACAAGTGACCTCCAAGATGCCAAGTCAGCCCTATCCAATCCTACCTAGGCCTTAGGGGAGATCAATGGGTCACTAGGGACTCTTTAGGGGCAACCAAAAAGGTCAAAAAGACCAACGTCAACCTAAGCCTACCTTGGGTAACCTAGCCCAAATAGGCTAGCCCAAGTTCAAGCCTCCTCATGTGGCTTCTTTAGGAGATGATGTGTATGGATGGGCTGCCAATAGACCTCCAGATTGACCAAGTCAACTTGGTGACTAGGAGAGAGAGAGAGCTTCATTTTCATGGTTATGTAGGAGAGAGAAAAATGAAAGAAGGGGGAAGGAAGGGGCTCGGCCAAGGGGAGGCCAAAGGCCACCTTTAATGGCTGAATTCAACTCCCCTAAGGAAGGGGAGAAGTTTCCAGTCGCTTCCCTGGCTACTAAGGGCCTGGTTCAGCCCCATCTACCATGGCCGAATGTAGCCATTAATGGCCTTAATGGCCATTGATGATCGAGCCTCTCCCCTCCCCAATTGTGTCTTTAAACACCTTCAGTGGGCCGAGAGGAGGATTTCCCAGTCCTTACCTGAATAAACCGAGCCTCCCCACTGTGTAGTTGTAGAAAACGAGCGGCGCCGCCTTCAAAGATGGCTTTCCGGCGATCTTCTCGACTTCAGGCCGCCGGCAAGGTCCTCCTCCACTCCTTCTTTCATGGGTAGGTCTTAGGAATCTTTCGGGCCAAGGTTCGGGCTCAATTGAGCCCGATCCAAAGGGAGATTTTCTTGGTTTTTCCACAAAAAGGCAACGATTAGGATCACCGGAATAGGCTCTCCGGCTGCTGTGACGCCGCTTGGCGACAGCCACCACCTCAACGGAGGTGATGGTGGCGGTGGCCGGCCGGGGAGGCGGCTGGATGGCCGGCGGCAGCCGCTTGAAACTAGCCCAGGAAGAATAGATCGTAGTTGTAGGCTCAAGGTAGAAGATGAACGGATTCTGTCCACTTTGCGCCATGATTAGTGACATATTTGATTTTAAACTATAGTATATCAATTTCTGATTATTTCATTATGTCACAGATTTTGTATTTATTGGTTTTAAGTTTTAAAAATACTTAGATGCTAGAACAAAAAACGTGGTCAACATAGAAAATGAAACCCTTGATGTCTGGTTTAATGAAAAATTGATTTCACTCAATTTGGAGTCCTGGTTAGACCACAGCACCCATTTTGGTGGGCCCTATACCTAGGGCTATCCTGAGATGCAAATGGATGCCCACACTTCATCCCTTGTTCAAATGACCTGAGATTTGGGCAGGGAGTCTACTTTAGATATACCTAGGGCCTGTCCAAAATTTAGAATTTTTGGAGAAAATGTTTCTATAGTTTTTAGAAAAATTTAATAATCCATGAATAAATTAATTAGGTGTCCTAAACACCTCAAAATCCTTTCAAATTTGGGTGGTAGGTCTAAGAGAGCACGTTAGGGATCTGGTAAAAGTTTCATCTAATTTGGAGATGTTTTGGCTAGGTATTGATCCAACACTAGGTTGACCCCTTTTAGGGTTAAATAGGTCAAGCATCCACTTTGGGCTTTGAGTGGTCAAATCACTTCAACAGTGGTTGATATTTTGGCCACTGACTTTTTATAGCATGACTCACCCTCTAATGAATTTGGGGTGGTTAAGAGTAGGGTAGCCCTAGAACCCTAGGGTAGGTCCCTTAATGGGGATTTTTAGGGTTTGAAGATCATAGGGTCAAATGTCCTTTGATTGACTTGAAACTTTGTGGAGAGGACTATAGGATTAGTATAGTTCTCTGGTTAAAATTTTAGGGAATTTGGAAGCTTTAAACCCCCTCAAAACCATAACCCTAGCTTAGGGCACAAACTATGTAGGGATAGCAAATGTCACAAAAACTCTTTGAAAAGTGATGAGATTTGGGTTGAGTAGTGTTTGGGGTTAGTACAAGCTTTGGAGATTTTATCATGAATTTAGGATTATTATTTTGGATATTTCATTAACAAATTGGTAAATTGTATTAGTTACTTAGAAATTTATTAGGAAGGAACTACTTCCTGGAAACTGATGAAATTTAGCCAGAGGTACTTTTACTATGTTTTAAAGCTCTGCGAATTTTTATTGAATTTTTGGATGATTATATTTAAGTATTGCTTCATTAAGTATGGTTTCCCATGAAACATTAATTTAATTTATTTTGGAGTCTAGAAAGCTTGTCAAAATTCTGATTTTTGTACAATGATCTTTTCTAAACCATATTAAGATTCTATAATTTTTACATTATTTTCTGATGAGTAATTTTTGTACTTCCTTCTTTACATATGATTAAGGGAATTACTTTGGATAAATTAATTAGAGGTCAAATATTCTCTGAAAAATTATGGAAATTAATATCTAGTCATATATCTCTTTTATTTAGTGATCAGAATTTTTGAGTGGCCATTACTTGAGTAGATCTTATAGTTCATGTTCAAAATTGCACATGGCCAAACATTTGGGAAATTGCACATGTTCAAAATTGCTTGGCTCATGTGTACGTCTTAAGGTGAACTACGTGGTGTGAGCAACGGGTAAGTGGAATCGGACCTGGGCTATGTGGTTCGGTGCGAGAGACCCGAAAAGGGGACTGGCTGTTGGCATAGTCGGGAGCCTTAGACGGTGGTCAGAAAGGCTAAAATGCTCACGAGGTTGCCATCACGGGGGTGGTGGGGAAGACGCAGAAGTGTCTGGATTCACCGATAATGTGCCCTGAGTGTATGGGGTGTTGGGTCGTGCGAGCCTACACCTGTGGTGTAGTATGTTTGTTCTATATTGTTTAGCTGGGCTAATGAATTGCAGGGAAGGAGCACCGCCGTCCCGAGTTAGGGGCGGGGTCGTTATAATTTGGTCAGCTTTGGCTGACTGTTGCTTTGTTTGCCACCGTACGGTGGAATGTTTCTTGCAGGTGCTACGGAGCTGAGTACCAAATAGCGGGCTGGAGTCCATGTTGCTGCGTTGGCCCTCGAAGGCCAAAGAGAATAGCTGTTCTTTAGTTTTGTCATGTGTGGCCGGCCTGCAAGCCGATGTATGGAAAACATTATATTGCTAAGTGAACTCTTGTAAGGCCATAAGGCCAAGTATCTTTCAGTGTATTTGTATTTCATTCCAGTTGTAGTGGTTGTGGTCATTCTTGATTATTGGATTACTATTATGGGTTCTTTCAACTGTTTAAAAGCTTTCGCTAGAATGCTCTGTGTTAGGACGAGTAGTCTTAATTAGATAGTTTGGTTATTCATACGTAACCCTTCCGACTGTCCGTGGTATATGGCCTCGGGTTCCAGCTGGACCTTCTGTTATATGTCATACGACGGATGGAGGTGTTACAATTTGGTATCAGACTTCTAGATACGGTTAGGCTTAAATGAATTCGTGGGAGAATTCTTTTAAGGGGTGGTGAGCACATGTGTGCATCATCGTTATAACATCAAAAATAATCCATTAATGTCCACTTAGGAATGAAAAATACACTTGTTTTCTGGACCCTGAGTGCTCCAATGATTGCTTTTAGCAATTTGTTTGTCGTCTAATCGTGGGTCTTTGCTATTATAGGCAGCTAGGAGCGGTGCTGGTCAGTCAGAGCATCCGCAATCGACGGAAAGTAGTGCACCGAGGGCAGGCCTACAACACCTCCATCAACAGAAACCATCAGGTTGGTGGTTGTAAGACCCCATTGTTTTGCAACAACCACCGTGGTCTTATGCCCAGAACCGCCGTTTTGCGGTGGTCCCGACTCTTGGGAAGGCCGCCACTACAAAACGCCGATTCTGCCGGCCTTTTTGATCAACAAGAGAGAATGTTTAATGATTGAAAAAGCTAAAACAATCAAGTCCACAACATAGAAAGAGGAAATCACATGACAAATAAAGAGTCCACACCACGATATACGGACTTATGCTCGGTACATAAAGACCTCACTACAAGCCACTCATAAAAGTAAAACTGCTACTACTAGCTCCACTCACGGATCTGGATGCTTGTCCACCCGAACTACACTGGCCTGTCTCCATCTGCACCGTACTCCGCTGGTGCTGCGTCTCCTGCGGCTGCACCCTATCTCCCATCCGGAGTGCCTAAAATGTGGTGGTCAAATGACCGTCAGACAAACTAGACTCAATCAACAATCCCCCACCCCTCTAACCGTGGCTCCTAGGCACCGGGCGGAAGGAAGTGAAAAGGAGGACCAAATAGCAGGGCGTAATCAAGCAGATGACAACTATCCTAATAGGAGTGTTATAACATTTAAAGTGCAGCAGGAGTTAATCAATAAATGGTAATGCAGATAAGTAAGGTAAGCATGAAGAACTATACAAATAGTAATCAGTAACCATTGATTTATACGGATTACCCCTATAGACCAAGGGGTCATTCTTCAGGGCCTATCAAATAAACTATCCCATACCAATTTATACGTTAGGTGTCAGGGTTAAATACAATGACTATACTATGACATGCAAGTATGCTAGGGTATGAACATGTAAGTGCAACACACACACACGACTCTATGCGTACAGACCTTTAGTTCCACAGTTTGGAGTTAGCAAAACTCTAAGGAGCCTCTCGTCGTGGCCAACGGAGACAGTGGGTTGGGCCTCTCCACTCTTAGACTGGTAATCACACTACCCAACCTAGCCCCTCTCGTACGTTTTCGTACTACTCCTAGCAAACTAGTTAGTCTCCCCGAGTCAACGTACCGATGATGGTGTGATCGTTCATCCAATACTGAGGACCCACCACTGTTATGCACATGCAAGCTTGTACATTATACCTTACCTAAATCTCCGAGCACCCAGCTCACCAAACCATTAAGTCTAAAACTAGCCCTCGAGCATACAGCTCCCCGGACTACCAAAATAGTTCCAAGTCCCTTGAACTCTACCAGTAGCCCATCGACCATGGGTCTATGCTATCCATTCATTACCATTTTGTCTCACCACGTGTACAATTGTGAGTGCAAGGTGGAGGTATTTTTGAGGTTACTCTTGTCCATATTATCCCTAAAGTTTACGTTAGCCCAGTACTGCCCAAGGTATTCCCCATGAAGGGCTCTCGAAGGCACTAGAAACTACGATGGGATTACGCCCAAAGTTCCCTTTCACAAGTCACTTAATATTATTGATTCCTACCCTTGACCAATCCTCTCGTTTATTTCAGTGCGGCTCCCCTAAGTGTGTTCAAGTTCTCCGATCTAGCCTATTTTAATTATATGTACTATATGTAGATCGTGCTAAGTTACATGATTCTCCCAGTAAGAGGTACTTCATTTACTCATTCAACAGAACCAAAACAATTACTGGGAGTCTACCATGACCTATTTAGACTAACTTCAGAGTTTCATAATCTTCCTAATTAATTGGGCATTCATTCTAATTACCCTAAGACTCCCGATGCTCTACTTTGAACATGAAATACACTTTTAATTCAGTAACATACCACCACAATATCATGATAAATACTAGATAACATTTCTACAACAAATCCAAGGTCTAAAAATTTTTAGAATTTTTTAGGCCCCAAATCCACAATTTAGAACATAAAGTCGATAATATTATTTTAAGAAGCAAAGGCCAGCAATATTGTTCTAAAAATTATGATAAAAATGCAGTAAGACCATCAGGGCCTAAAAACACCCTAGAGGTACTCTCCCAATTTTTCTAGTGAATAGTAACCCTTAATTTAATTTTAATTCAATAATTCCATAACCTTTGGTTATTGAAGCAAGTACTGTAAAAATTCAACTAATAATTATAACAAAATTCCATGAAATAGATGATGATCCAAAACTAACCCTAACCAAGTTTTACAATTTTTCCAATAAATGAGGGGCTCTGAATCTAATTAAAAGTAATCTCCCAAATTTATAACCTTGTGAAGCAAGTATAGTTTCTAATCACCTAAAAATTATGAGAACATTCCAGAGCCTACATATTGACATAGAACACTCCCGGACCAAGTTTCATAATTTTCATAGCAATATTGGGCTCCAAATCTATTTTTGATCAAAAATGCACAATTCATAAATTGTAAGACAAGTTCTTAATATAATCATCTAAAAATTTAAATGAAAATACAGAGTGGGCTAACATGATGCAAAACTTCCAAATACTAAATTTTACAACTTTTCAGTGGACAGAAATATCATAGCAAGCAAAATAATCTTAAGGACACATCTAGGGTTATAAAGGAAGTACTAATTCTATTAGTCCAAAAATTCCACCAAAATTATTTTAGAGTTCTTTTTATCAGAGAAATACCCTGCCCAAGTTTCGCGTTATTGTGAGGTGTTTTGATTGTTTAAACCCAAATATTGGATTTTGTGCCCTAAACTAGGGTTGGGATTTGAGGGGGGTTAAAGGCTTCCAAATCCAACAAAACTTCAACCAGAGGACCATAGCCACCCTATGATCCCTTCCACAAAGTCCCAAGTCATTCCAAGGTCATTTGACCCCATGACCTTCAAACCCTAAAAATCTCCATAAAAGGGGCCTACCCTAGGGTTCTAGGGCTACCCTACCCCAAAATTAGTGGTCAAAATATCAGCCTCTGTTGAGGTGATTTGACCAACCAGACATCAAAATAGCTCCTTGACCTAATTAACCCTATAAGGGTATACCTAGGGTTGAATCAATACCTAACCAAAACATCTCCAAATGAGCTGAAAGTTTTACCAGAGCCTTAACATGCCCTCTAATACCACCCCCAAAATTTGGGAGAGTTTTGAGATGTTTAGGACACCTAATTAATTTATTCATGTATTACTAAATGTCTCCAAAAACTATAGAAAACATTTCTCCAAAAATTCTGATTTTTGGATGAGTCCTAGATATAGATAAGAATAGCCCATACCCCAAATTTCAGGTCTTTTAGATGTCTGTTTTAGAGTGGGCATCCATTCTAATGTCTGGTCATGCCTATGTATAGGTTGCACCAAAACAAGTGTTGTGATCACACCATGTTTCCAAATTGGTTCAAATAACTTTTAAAATAAACTAGACTTCAAGCACTACAATTTTCATGTTGGCCACTTTTATCGTAGAGGCATCGAGATATTTTTAATAATTAAAACCATCTATAGCTAATAATTCCCAGAAAATTGAATAACATTAATATCATATAAAATATCTTGATCAAAACAGACGGCATCCACTCATCCTCAACCTCAAACCAAGGGCCGTGATTGGCCCGACCTGGATCCTCTTCCAGTCCACTTTTCAGCCACCCCGACCAACTCCCTGGCCGGCCACCACCACCATCACCTCCGTTGACATGGTGGCTAGTGTTTGGCGGCGACCATGCCGCCGGAGGCGGCGATTTCCGGCGAACTCACACCACCATTTTTCCATGAAAAATCCAAAAATACAAGCTCCCATTCAGGCTCAATTGAGCCCGATTTCTCTACCTAAACCGATCTAGATCTAGCACAGACAGAGAGGAAGAGGATTGGACCTCATTTGGAGTGTTTCCTTGCCTTAGTCGTCGGCCGCCATTGCTCCTCCTCAAAGCTTTCGATGCCATGGCTTTTCCTCCTCCGAGAGCTCTAGGTGTTCGGGAAAATGGGAAAACTACTCCTCAGAGGTCTTCAAAGATGATGGAGGGGTCGGTTGGGGGTGTGGGGGCGTTAATTCTCTTGGCCATGGTTGACCTCTTTACCTCCCCTCCCATGGCCGACCCTATGCATCCCCCCTTCATTAAATGTCTCTGGAAACTGCTGGAATCCCCTCTAATTCATCAGGGAAGATTAATGGGAGTATAATGGAGGGATACCGAGGGGTGTATCACCTTAATGGCCATGAATGGCCACTTTCTCTCTCCTCCACATTGGGGGAAAAATGGAGCTTTCTCTCTCCTACTCACCATGGCCGAATTTTGGGTGAGACGGCTGTGACACGGGAGTGTATCATCCGACACGGGAGTGTCCGGTGGGCATGTTCCCTTCTATTCGACGGAATGAGCTCGACGATCATCGAGCTGAGGACACGCCTGGTGACACGGGCGTGTATCATCCGACACGGGCATGTCGGGTGGGCGTGATCCCCTTTGGTCGACGAAATGAGCTCGACGATCATCGAGCTGAGGACACGCCTGGCAACACGGGCGTGTCGGGTCGGCGTGATCCCTCTGGTCAATGAAATGAGCTCGATGATCGTCGAGCTGACGACATGCCTGGCGACACAGGCGTGTCTGGGCTGACATGGCATGTCAGACCCGGAAGAGCTATTTTCAGGGATTTTGTGTGGCTGTTTATTTCTTCCTATGGGATCTGATGGTTCAGATCTCCCCTTGCTGATATAAGGCTGAGCTATAGGCAGACCAAGGTGATTTTCACCTTGGCCTTATTCACTTGGTCCCTTGGGTTTTCTAGGGTTTTGTCATGACCAAAACCACTCTTAGGGGTCTAGTCGGAAATGGGATGTTATAAATCCCAACACATAATAAAAAAAAATTCGTCGCCGAAATTAAGGTTAGCCCTGCGGTGTTCTACCAGAGTATTAATTGTAACATCCCAATATTTAACTAAAAAAATTTTTACCTGAGGCGAAGAGCTCCGGGTACCTCTACTGCATCAAGTCACGTGGCTCCCAGCTGTGCTCCTCCTGGCCATGATTTCTCCAAAGGACCTTGACCAGCGGGAACTTCTTGCGGCGCAAGACCCGCAGATCTGTGTCATCAATCCGGACTGGCTCCATGTGCACTGACCGATCAGATACTACCGACCCATCCATGGTGTCTATCTGCTTCTCTGGGCGTAATAGGGCCCTCCTGAGGGAGGAGACCTGGAAAACATCGTGCAGGCCTTCCATCTCTAGTGGCAGCTCCATCCTATATGCCAAGGGGCCGATCCGCTCCAGGATCCTATAGGGCCCCATGTATCTCGGGCTGAGCTTCTTCCTCCATTCGCGAACTCGAGAGACTCCTTGCATCGGTTGTATCTTCAAAAACACTTTGTCTCCTACCTGAAACTCCACCTGTCGATGCCATGCATCGTAATATTTGGCATGTCTGCTCTGCACCTCCAACATCCGGTCACGTATTAGTCTTACCTGGGCCTCGGTGTCCTCCACAAATTCTGAGCCTAGGACCTTTGGGTCTTCATCCTGTGTCCATAACAACGGTGTCCTGCACCTCCGTCCATACAAGGCCTCGTATGGAGCCATGCCTATACTGGACTGATGGCTGTTGTTATTTGAGAACTTTACCAGTGGTAGCATCTTCTCCCATGGCTCTCCTCGGTGTAGAATGCACAGTCGTAGCAGATCTTCCAATGTCCGGTTGGTGCGCTCTGTCTACCCATCCGTCTGAGGGTGGAAGGTTGTGCTGAAAGTCAGGCGGGTGCCTAAATATGCCTGAATTGACCGCCACTCCCTGGACGTAAACCGTCCATCACGATCTGACACTATTAACTTGGGCATGCCATGGTAGTGAATGAACTGCTCCACAAGCTTCCGTACCAGCACTCCGACTAAGTCGTCCTTCCTGATCGGTATGAATCGGGCCACCTTTGTCAACCGATCGACGATCATCCAGATCGAGTCATTCCCCGTCCGAGACTGGGGAAGCCCATGTATGAAATCCATGGCTATGTCATCGAATTTCCACTCTGGCACCAGGAGTGGCTGCAACAATCCTGCGGGGTTCCTGCACTCCGCCTTCACTAGCTGACATGTCTCATAATGAATCACAAAGTAGGTGATGTCCTTCTTCATGCCCGGCCAATACATCATCTTCTTCAAACCGCCGTCATCTTCTCCAAACCGCCGTCATCTTCGTGATTCCCGAGTGCACCGAATACCGGCTGTAGTGCGCCTCCGTCATAATCTCCTCTCGGATCTGGCCTCCCTCCGGTATATAAACCCGTCCTCTGAAACACACCAGGCCATCCCTCAGTGTGCAGTCTCCTGCAGTGCCTGCCTCTAAGGCTTGGAAAATGGGCTCTAGTTTGACATCCTACATCTGTCCTTTTCTGACTCGGTCTCTAATGTCATTGGTGATGCCGATCGCGGTCAAGTACTCCTCATAGGGCTCGGGGTCGTCAGACGACACCAAAGTAATATGCAAGTCCTCCAGACTCTACTGCAACTCCATAGACATCAACAAAGACTCTGCTCCCGCTATGGCGGCTCTCCTGATCAGTGCATCCGCTACCACGTTTGCCTTCCCCGGGTGGTAGTGCATCTTGTACTGATAGTCCGATAAAAACTCCACCCACCTCCTCTGCCTGATATTCAGTTCCTTCTGCGTGTCCACGTACTTAAGGTTCTTATGATCTGAGTATATATCATAGTGGACTCCGTATAGGTAGTGTCGTCATATCTTTAGTGCGAACACGACTACTCCCATCTCCATGTCATGTACTGGGTAGTTCTTCTCATGGGTCTTCAGTTGGCGGGAGGCATACGCTATGATATGTCCATTCTGAATCAGCACCGCACCCATCCCCTAATATGATGCGTCGGTGTGCACCAGGAATCCTTCCTTCCCAGATAGAAAGGCCAGGATAGGGGCTGAGATGAGTCGGTTCTTCAGCTCCTGGAAGGCTGCCTCACACTATGGTGTCCATACAAATGGCACGTCCTTCTTCGTCAGCGAAGTGAATGGAAGGGCGATCCGAGAAAACCTCTCCACAAATTTCCAGTAATAACCGGAAAGCCGCAGGAAACTCCGCACGTTTGTGGTCGTCTTCAGTGGTAGCCAATCCCTGACTGCCTAAACCTTTGTAGGGTCCACCGCTAACCTGGCTCCGCTGATAATGTGGCCCAGGAAAGGCACCTCCTTCAACCAGAACTGACACTTGCTGAACTTCGCATAGAGGCGATGCTCCCGCAATCTCTCCAAAGTCAGTGCCAAATGTCGTGTATGGTCCTCCTCCATCCTAGAGTAGATAAGGATGTTGTCTATGAATACTATGATAAACACATCCAAATAAGTCTCGAAGACCCGGTTCATGAGGCTCATAAACGCCAATGGAGCATTCGTGAGCCCGAAGGGCATCATGGTGAACTCATACAGGCCATATCTGCTACTGAAGGCAGTCTTCGGGATATCTTCCTCCTGGATCCGCAGCTGGTAGTTGCCTGATCTCAAGTCCAGCTTCGAGAAAAAATGGGCTCCCTCCAGCTGATCGAAGAACTTATCTATCCTTGGGAGTGGGTAGGTATTCCGGATGGTTAGCATGTTCAGTGCTCGATAGTCAATGCACAGCCGAAGTGTCCCATCCTTCTTCTTCATGAATAGGACCGGAGCTACCCATGGCAAGGAACTCTGTCTGACGAATCTTGCTTCCACCAGCTCCTGCAACCGTGTTCGAAATTCTGCCAGCTCCCTTAGGGCCATCCGATAAGGGGCCTTGGATACCGGCTTAGCCCCATGGCACAAACTGAATCTGAAAGTCCTTCTCCCTATGCGGAGGCAGTCCTGGCAGCTTCTTTGGAAATACATCGGCGTAGTCACAAACCACCGGGATGCTAACAATCAGGTCCTTCTCCTCAGTCATCTCGAACAGCACCTAATATACCTTGTCTCCCTGCAGGTGGGCCTTGACGGCCTGAATAGATGAAAGGAGGCGGCGAGAAACCGGAGTAGTACCTTCAAATGTCACATAAGTATCGTCGTATCTCAGCATGACCCTCCTCACCGGGCAGTCAATCTAGGCATGGTTCCAGACCAGCCATGTCATGCCCAAGACAAGGTCGAAGTCCGGCATTCTCAGGATCTTCGTCGGGGCATAGAGTGTCAACCCGTCTATGGTAACCTTCAGGAGGCACTTCTCTGTGGACTGGATCTCCATCCCATTGGGGAGACGCACCCTCCTAGCATCTCCCGTATAATATTGAATCTGTCCCAGATCCTTGATGAAATCCTCTGACACAAAGTTGTGTGATGCCCCCTGTGTCGAACAGAGTTTGGGCAGGTTTGCCGCCCAACATTACGATTCCTAAATTAGTTAAAGGAAAAATAACTTAGGTCTAAATGTTTCTAACCTAGGTTGTGTAGTTGTTCTACCAATACTTAAAATTACTCTCATACCTGCAATAACCCTGTTCGGGTTCTGGGGCTACGCTAAGTCCAGAGCATAGATCTGCTCCCCATCCTGCCTGTGTTCACCGCCATGAAATCTGCGTCCGCGACGACGTCCACGACCTCCCATCTGGTGAGGCGGTGGCCACCCTGTACAGCAGGAGTGTCCCCATTTCTCATATGGCAATTAATCTTAATGTGCCCTGGCTGATGGCACTGATAGCACAGCTGTGGTGTAGGTGGTCCCTGCCCTATCCTGGGCACCTCCCTCATCTGTAGCAGCTGCGGAGCCAGCACTGCCTGCTCCCTTGGATCCTGCCTTTCCTCCTGACGAGGTTGATCCCCATTCCTTCTCTCTCACATGACCCGGTATCTCTGCGGGTCCCTTCTCCCTCCTAGCACTGCATCATCCCCTGGTCTCTTCCTGCACCGAACTGCAAGCTGGTCCACCTCCAGCTTCTTGGCCATCTCCAAGATCCTGTCCATGGTACCATCAGACACGAACAAGAGGGCCTGCCTCAGGTCATCACGGATGCCCTTGTAGAACCTCTTGGCATAATCCACTTCATCCAGATTGTAAGAATCCGCAAACCGGGCCAAATGAGTAAACTCCCGGTGATATTCCAAAACTGTCCTGTTCCCTTGCTTCAACTGCAAGAATCTATCCTCTAATTCATCCCTTGCGGACTGCGGAACAAAATGCTCTAGTAGTGCCGCCCTAAACTCCTCCCAAGTAATGTCCGCGATCTCCACTCCCGTATAAGTGGTGTCCATCACCAACTTCCACCACCTCTTCGCATGCGACTCCAGACAAGAAACCACAAAAGATACTGCCAGGTCCACCGGGCACTGTATTCCCACCAACATCTCGTACATAATTTCTAGCCACTCCTCTGTGTGCACTCCCGTCTCCGTCCCCAAGTATGATGGTGGGGCAAGGTCGCGGAATGCACTCAACCAATTCGCACCGGGGTTCGGCTGAGGAGCCAGAGCCTGCTGTGCCCTAAAGGCCTCTAAGATAGCCATCAAGGTTTGTCCCAGCTCCGTTTACTGCAACGGGGTCGGAGCCGGCGGGGCTGGAATCACATTCGGGACCAGAGGTGCAGCTAGATCTGATATACTCTAGAGGGGGGGGGGGTCAATAGAGTATATGGTTCTTGAAAACTTTTTACATCAATTGTTGTAATCTGAGTGAACAGGGAAGCAATTATTAAATCTAATCACAGAACTAAACTAATTCACAAACTAATCACAGAACAATCACAGCCAGAAACAAAAATAAAGACAAGCAAACCAGAAGACATAAGGAACTATAGTGGTTCCCCTAAACTTGGGTACATCCACTCTTCTACCACGCTAGGTATGAATCCACTGCAGGATGAGTTGATCAGGTGTCCTGGGCACCAATGAGCTTTTGATAAGGTGCTTAAAAATGAAATCAGATTTTTTGATCAGGTGTCTTGCCACCAATGAGCTTTTGACAAGGTGCTCAAAAACCAAGCTCAAACTTTTGAAGGGAGTTTGAGAAACCCTTTACAGAGATGGGGATGAGAGATTTATGGAAGTCTTCTCTTTCTCAAAGCAGCTGAGAAAACTATGTGGATTTGATGGTGTCAAAGCTCCCCCTGAGTCCTTGAGATGTTCAGGAAAAGAAGCTTTGCTGTAGGGTGATAGGCCTTCAGAAGTTGATCTCCAGTAAAAGATGATTTCAGCAACAGCTGAAATGTTAGGTGTCT
This sequence comes from Platanthera guangdongensis, assembly GCA_039583875.1. Taxonomy (NCBI): domain Eukaryota; kingdom Viridiplantae; phylum Streptophyta; class Magnoliopsida; order Asparagales; family Orchidaceae; genus Platanthera; species Platanthera guangdongensis. The sequence continues at coordinate 76,104,314 of CM077153.1, read as the reverse complement.
AGAGTCTTGAAAGATGTTGGCCTTGAACACTTGAGGCAAGAGAGATCAGAAGATTTCAGATGGTTTGATCTCCTTGGATGTGTGTTCTTCAGAGAATTCTTTGAGATAGAGAATATTTTGTTCTTGTTCTTCTTGTCTGTGTTCTGAGTGCTCAGTGATGTCTGTGAGAGATTCAAAAATCTTGTCTTTTATTCTCTGGTACTGAATAGAAAAACATCCTCTGTCAAGAATAGTTGTTGGCCTGCATTAATTGCATCCTTAATTGCAAAATGTCTTCTGGAGGAAAGTCCAAAGAAACATTCCTTGATAATCCCTTGAAACTTGGTCCAGAAATAAATAAAAACGGCTAGACAATCTTCTAAATTAATTGCAGAATAACTCCTTAACTGATCTGAATTTGAATCTTGAAAAATCCTTGAAGTCATCAGAAAACGTCGAACTGAGCTCTGCTATCGTCGAACTGAGCTCAGCGATTTGGACTTATATAGCAACACAATATCGTCGATCTGAGCTCAAAGATCGTCGAACTGAGCTCAGATATAGAGATCCAATACTGAGTCAAGATCGTCGAACTGAGCTCGCAGATCGTCGAATGGAGTTCGACGATATGTGGAAGTTGAGCTCAGCGATCGTCGAATGGAGTTCGACGATCTGTCGAAGTTGAGCTAGATGATCGTCGATCGGAGTTCGACGAATCGTCGTACTGAGCTCGACAATATGACTTAGTCTCAAACTGAAAAAGTCTTGGTCTTGAGGGCAGCTTCCAAACTTAGACTTCTAACCCTTAGACTCAATTCTAATTGACCTTTAGATCTATACAGGAGGTCAAAAACTAGTTTCCTAGAGACATAGTGATCCTGACCCAAATCAGTAATAGGGTGTTCCAACAATCTCCCCCTATTTGGGTTAGGATTACTATTTACAGAGTTTAAATAAAATAACAACATACAATCAACAATACAGAAAAGCAAAAAGCTGGACATTGCAGAACCACAGAAATATGTCATCCCAGATAATAATCAGAAATCAGAGTGATTGTCACCTTACATAATCATTTCTTCTCCTTGCTCTTAATGAGTTTGATTTCTCTATTGGGGTTGAGAGCTTCCTTCTTTGATCTTGTATCATCTGCTGCACCTAAAGAGGTTTGTTGTTTGGGCCTGGGAACTACTGCTTCAGGGTGCAGCTCCATGTATCTATCAGAATCAAAGAATTTGCTTGACCCATATCTTTCCAACTCTTTCTTTCTCTGTTCAGACATTGTAGTGATGTTGGAAGAGTCTTTGCCTTGCTCTCTAGCTTTCTTAATCTGGTCCAATGCAGCAAGCTCTTTCATCCTTGCAGTCCAAGTAGTTGGATTGTTCTCAGGGTCTTCAAATGGCACTAGTGGCCCATATCTATTAAATGGATTGTCCTGAGGAGGCCTGGATGAAACTATTTCCTTTAGTTTATGGGGAAAAGGACCAGAGGTGGTGTCAGATGAGATTTGTCCTTTCCTGGAGTAGGGATGTTGCCTTGAATATCCTTTAGAATAAACCTGGAATTCTCTTTGATTGCCTCTATAATTTCCTCTTCTGGATTGAGAGCCCCTGGACTGGCTTCCCCTATGATAGGATCTGGCATGTGGCTGATAGGGGGTTTGGCTTTTGGCAGAGGGTTGAGCGGCTGAACTTCCACCTGCACCTGCATCAGGAGGAGGTGGTGGAGGAGGATGAGGATGTTGGAATTGAGAAGAGCATTTTTCATATTTCCTTTTCTTCTTCATTGCTTTGAGTTGATTCTTTGAGTACTGCATCCAGTGCTCAGTTATGGGGCAATCATGAAGAATATAATATGGTATGTCATTGTTGTCCTTGACCTTAGCTGGAGGTACTCTCTTCATGGCTTTGTTACTTGTCTTTCTCTTTCTGGCAATGGTAGCAGAAGAATCATCAGAATCTGTCTTAAACTCATCACTTTCAGAGCTTTGCTCATCATAAAGAGCATCAATCCTTTTCATCAAATCTTTCTTGAGCTGGGTTGAAGCAGAAGTAGAGGTTGAAGCAGCAGTAACAATAGCATATACATAAGGTTCTGGAGCAGTAATAACAGCAGTTGGGGCAGCAACAGTGTCACTTACAGAAACAGCAATATCAGCAGCAGAAATATCATCAGAAAACACATAAGTCTCAAACTCATGTGCCTCTGTCATAAGGATCTCCTTAGAAATTGACTCATCAGTAGTATCAACAATAGTATCAACAAAATTTTCAGCAGGAAGGGCAGCAACATCAGAAACAACCACACTGCTTTCAGTAGGAGTAGCAGCAGCATATACTGAATTAACAAAGGAAGTTATGATGTTGGGGTCACAACAAGAGGAGGGCACAAGGGCCTTGGAGAGATCCTCTGGGGGCTGGAGTGCAACTGTCTCTGGAAGACAACTAAGGTAGGCTGAATCAAATGCTGACAGCATAGACCTGAGGTCTATTGAAAAGACTGCAACAGGAGTTGGAACTGGATCTTGAAGAACAGCAGCAGCAGCAACAACAACAAAAGCTGAGGAAACAGCAGACACAGCAGGCAGGCAAATAGCAGACACAGCAGGCAGGCTCACTTCATAGGGCATCTCCCCCTGCCTAGATTCAGACAAGGTTGGATCAAGGCACACTACTGAAGGGGCTGCCTGAGGGAATAAGAAGGAGAGCCTGGCAGAAAGAGCTACCACTGACTGGAGTAATGGAGCCAAGGAGGTATCCAAGAGAAGAGATAGCATGGGGGCTAGCAATTCATAAATCCTGTCAGCAAGGGTTGGAAGATCTACTTGCTTAGCAGTGACTGGAGCAGAGGTAGAGGACGGAGGTGTAGCTATTGATGATGGTAGTGGAGAGCTAGTGTATTGGGGAAGCGATGGTTGAGGTGTGGGTAAGGTGGTGATGGAGGACAGTGGGATGGAGATAGATGGTGTGAAGGTGGGTTGATCAATGATTTCTTGCAAAAGGTCTTGGTAAGATGTTGATGATGAGGGCAGCTCAGGAGGAGAGGAGGGTGAGTCATCCATGAAGGAATCATCAATGAGGTTGAATGAGGGAATGGAGGGTGATGAAGTGGCAATATCTGGTTGAGGGTAGGAGTATAATGGATGGAATTGTTCTTCTGTGACAATTGTAATTGGAGATGGTGTAGATGTTGGAGAAGGGCTGGAGATGATGATGGTGGATGGAGTTTGAATGGTGGATGGAATTTGAATGGTGGATGGAATTTGAATGGTGTATGGAATTGGAAGAGATGGAATTGGAGGAGGAGGAGGAGAGGCATCAGCAGGAAGGTTATCTATAGGGGCAGAGACCTGAGGGGAAGTGACTCTGACAGTCCTGGTGCCTGAAGGTGTGTTGGAAGAGGGCCTGCTGGGCTTGATGATCTGTCTGTCCCATTTACCAAATAGGGCACAGGACAGTCTCTTGGAAGCATTAATGTGTATCCCAGAGGATACTAGCAATGCAGGGCATCTATTCTGCAGAAAAAGTCCTAAAATCCTTCCAAAATTTACAAAACTCTTATTATTTTTCTTCTTAATTAATTCAAAGAAGACCTCTCCCCAGTTCAGATTCTTCCTGTCCACTATGGCTCCCATTAAGCATAGCTGATACCTGGAAATAGTATCATGTGCAGAGTGCTTAGCCAATAGGACTTTCCCAACTACATCAGCCAGGAATCTATATTCCACAGACAGATTCTTTTTCAACAGCTTGCTAGGGTTAGCCTCAGAATGACCCATTCTTGCAAGCAAGTCAGCATATTCTTCTCCAGATAAGTCAGCAGAATCTCCACCAGTACTTAACTCAAAAACCTCTGTCAGAATTGCTGGGGTCAAGGGTACCTGTGTGCCAGAGATTGATCCAACAATGGTGTTTTGATCCTTATTGTGGGCAGTGTAGACCCACTCTTTAATTTCATCAGAAGCAAGCTTAATCCTTGTGGTCATGATTGCAGCAAGTTTCTGCTCTTTGAATAGCTCCAAGATGTCCTGGAAGACCTGATCTGTTGTGCTGAAGGACTCCATGTCTATGTCAAAGCCGGCATCAAATTTCATGGCGGCGAGAACAACAACAGAAACAGCCATAGTTACCTGCAAAGATTCAACAAACAAAACGACCAAGTGCAGAAATGTTTGGAGGGAAAGAAAGTTTTTGCAGAGAAATCGAAAGCGCAAAGGAGAACGACGGCAAAAAATGAATTTTATATTAGGGTTCGACGCAGAAATGGAAAGATCGTTGAACTCAGTTCGACGATCGGGGCTTCTAAAGGAATCTAAAGAGTCTTCAATATCGTCGATCTCTGTTCGACGATATTGGAGAGCGTCGAGCTCTGTTCGACGATCGTTTAGAGAACAACATCGTCGAGCACCGTTCGACGATTGCTGACCGGAAGAGATAGTTCATACTATCTGAGAAACGCTGAACTCAGGTCGACGATTTCAGAAATCTTCGATCTCCGTTTGATGATCTAGGGGAAAAACGTCGAGCGCAGTTCAGAGACCAAAAAAACTCTAGACACTAAGAAAAATCAAGAAGTTTGTCTAGTCTTGGTCAATTTTTAAATTTTTAAAATCTTGGATATTATTTAAGACTTCCTTCATCTAACATTCCTAACTGATTTAGGAAGAAGGTGTGTTTCTTTTCATCCAAGGGCTTGGTGAAAATATCTCCCCTTTGTAAATCAGTTGGGATATATTGCAGTTCAATTTTATTCTTTTCAACATTATCCCTTAAGAAGTGATGCCTAATCTCTATGTGTTTTGTCCTACTATGGAGGACTGGACTTTGAGCTATAGAAATAGCACTGGTGTTATCACAAAATATTTTAGACTTCTCTAAGTTGTAGCCATAGTCTAGGAGTTAGTTTTGAATCCACAAGATTTGTGAACAACAACTGCCTGCAGCCATATATTCAGCTTCAGCAGTTGAAGTTGACACAAAAGTTTGTTTCTTACAAAACCAAGAGACAAGTCTGTCACCAAGGAACTGACAAGTTCCACTGGTGCTTTTCCTGTCAATTCTACATCCAGCATAATCAGCATCAGAAAATCCAGTTAAATCAAATGTTGAATCTTTTGGATACCAGAGACCTAGATTTGGACAACTTTTAACATACCTGAGAATCCTCTTTACTAGTGTTAGGTGTGACACTCTAGGGCTTACTTGGAACCTAGCACATATACATGTAGCAAACATTATATCTGGTCTACTAGCTGTAAGGTACAGTAAAGAGCCAATCATTGCTCTATATGTTGTCTGATAAACAGGTTTCCCATGTTCATCAGCATCCAATACAACATTGGTAGGCATGGGTGTTTTCATGTAAGATGCTTCAGACATACCAAATTTCTTAACCAATTCATTTGCATACTTGGTTTGAGAAATAAAGATGCCTTCAGCATGTTGTTTGACTTGCAATCCTAGGAAGAAGGATAGCTCACCCATGCTACTCATTTCAAATTTAGAATGCATTAGGTTGGAAAACCTTCTGCACAATTTTGAGTCAGTAGAACCAAAAATAATATCATCTACATAGATCTGTACCAGTAGGGTATGGGACTTATGGGTTCTAATGAAAAGAGTTTGGTCTACTCTACCCCTTATAAATCCATTTTCCAGAAAAAAGCATGCAAGGGTCTCATACCATGCTCTAGGAGCTTGCTTGAGACCATATAATGCTTTGTTCAATTTAAAAACATAATCAGGATAAGTTGGAGAGATAAAACTTGGAGGTTGTCTGACATATACTTCTTCTTTGATGTCTCCATTTAGAAATGCACTTTTGACATCCATCTGATATACCTTGAATCCTTTATGTGCTGCATAAGCTAAAAAGATTCTGATGGCTTCCAATCTTGCACTGGTGTAAAAGTCTGGTCATAGTCTATTCCTTCTTCTTGAGAATATCCCTGAGCAACTAGCCTTGCCTTGTTCCTTACAATTACTCCTTGATCATCCAGTTTGTTTCTGAACACCCACTTTGTTCCAACAATGGAGTGATCCTTAGGCTTTGGCACTAGTTCCCACACTTTGTTCCTTTCAAATTGATGCAACTCTTCTTGCATTGTAATGATCCAGTGTGGATCTTGCTCTGCATCTTGAATGGACTGAGGTTCAATTTGAGATAGGAAGCAGGTGTGCAACAGGTTTTGGTTGACCTGATTTCTGGTTTGCACACCAGCTGAGATGTCTCCAATTATTTGGGAAATTGGATGGTCACTTGATGTTACTGAATCAACATGGGGTGTTGATTGTTCGCCAACCTGTGTTGTTGTTTCCTCTTGTGGCACAACAACTGGCTCTTCAAGTTGTTCTTCAATATGTTGAATACTTTCTTCATCTTCACTGCTTTCATCCTTTTGAGTAACCGGTAACTTGTTCAAGTCTTCAACAAGAGAGTGTTCATGCAAAGGTTCTATGGTAGAAGTAATCTTCTCCTTGAAAGACATGTTAGATTCATCAAATGATATATGAACAGATTCCTCAATTTTTAGAGATGATTTATTATAAACCCTATAAGCCTTGTTGATCATGGAGTATCCCAGAAACAATCCTTCATCAGCTTTAGCTTGAAATTTTGCTAAATATTTCTTGTCATTATTATGTATGTAGCAAATACAACCAAAAACTCTAAAATAATCAACTTTAGGTTTCTTCCCTTTGAGTAATTCATAGGGATTCTTTCCCTTTAGTTCATGTATCAAACTTCTATTCAGCACATAGTTGGAGGTGTTCACTTCCTCTGCCCAAAAGGATAGAGGAAGGTGAGCATCTGACAACAATGTAGTGGCAGATTCAATAAGGGTTCTATTTTTCCTTTCAGCTACCCCATTTTGTTGAGGAGTTCTAGGAGCTGAGAAAGTATGCCTGATCCCTTCACTCTGACAGAACTCTTGCATAAGAAGAGAATCAAACTCTGTCCCATGATCACTTCTGATCAGGGCAATGTGAGTATTGAACTCAATCTGTATACATTTGAGAAACTCTATCAGATACTTAAAGTTATCAGACTTCTTCCTTAGAATGAACACCCAAGTGAATCTAGAGAAGTCATCTACAACTACTAAAGTGTAAGATTTCCCTCCTAGGCTTTGTACTGTGATGGGTCCAAAAAGATCCATGTGTAACAGATACAATATCCTAGGTGAATCACTCTTATTAAGTGACTTAAAACTGTTTTTAGTTTGCTTGACTAATTGACAAGCCCTGCAGAGTCCTTCCTTCTTGTAGGGGCCAGAAGGTAGTCATCTAACAAGGTTGTCCTTGGATAGCCTAACAATAGTTCTAAGGTTTAGGTGTCCTAGTCTCTTATGCCATAAAATATTTGGTCTACAAACAGAATTGAACAGACAAATATCTACATATGTTGAAAGAAAATCTACTAGATAGATGTTACCTTTCCTTTTACGTGTCAACACAGTTGTGTTGTCCTCTGACTTGATTTTGCATAATGCTTTGCTGAAGGTCACCTGGTAGCCTTCATCACATAGCTGACTGATGCTTAATAAGTTGTGCTTCAGTCCTTCCACATAAGCTACCTTCTTGAATGTTACTGATCCAATCTGGACTGCACCATATCCTTTGGTTTGTCCAAAGTTTGAATCACCAAAGATAACTTTGGATCCAAGCTTGGCTCTAAAGGATGTGAGGTTGTCCTTGTTTCCTGTCATGTTCTTAGAGTGCCCACTATCCAAGTACCATTGCTGGTTAGATGTTGGATAGGTCTTCACCTGAACATAAAATAATTCATTTATTTCTGACCCAGTTTACCTTGGGCCTAGCTTGATAACCTTTAAACTCTGAAATAAAAGACATCCCAGGTTGACTCTTATAACCTTCAGGATGATATCTCCTTAGAGGTATAATCCATTCAGTATAAGGGTTAAAGATTTGGGATGAAGGACCCTTAGGATTGGATTTTGATTTGCCCTTGAAAGAATTTCCAGAGCTCTGACCTCTGTTCGATGATCGTGGAGCTGTGTTCGACAATCTTGGGTCAGATCGTCGAGCTCCATTCGACGGTCGACTATGGAAGAGTTCAGGGACTTGAGATCGTCGACCTGAGTTCGACGATTTTGGCTGAGATCGTCGATCTGTGTTCGGCGATCGTCGATCTCCGTTCGACGATTTCTGCTGGGACTTAGTTTTCTTGGGCAGATCAGAATTTTTCCTAGCTACCTCTACAACTCCCTTTCCTTTATCAGAAATGAATTTGATTGGAGTTGTTAGAACTATGGGTTGGCTGGATGAAGCACCCAAGCCCAGTGTACTATTAAATCTGGAGTTCACTGTGCTTGTGATGTCCATCAGCTTGATGCTTCTCCCATTAAGGGATTCTTCAAGCTTCTTGACCTCAGATAGCTCACTTTTCCGTGAAGCTATCTGGTCCCTACAGCACTCCAACTCCTGAGAGAGTTTGAGGTTTTCTGACTTTAAGGTATTATGTTCAGATAAATGATTTCTGAGAGAGATAATTTCTTTCTCGGATTTTAGCAGGTCTAAACATAATGCTTTAAACTCAGATTTAAAGTCCTCTGAATTAAAATCAAATGAACTAATTACCTGATCTTCTTCAAGTTGAGTCTCTGAATCTGACTCTGACTCTTCTTCATCTGAATTATGTTGAGAGGCATTGATTGCCATCATGCAGAACTCTTTCTCTTCTGCATCATCTTCATCATCACTGGAGCTAGATGAGCCTTCTGATTCCTCTTCAGTCTCACTCCAGGATTCAGCAACAAACCCCTTTCTTGTGTGTTTGTTTTTGCTTGAGGAGGGTTTGCCATTTCCATTCCTCTTGGATTCTTTCTCCTTTCTTCTTTCTTTCTTGTCCCTTATGTCCTTGTTTTTGTTTTCTGGACAGTCAGGAACAATGTGCCTTGGTTTCCTGCAACCAAAGCAGATAATTTCCTTATTATTAATTGACTTATCATACCTTGGCTTATCATGCTCCTTGTATGATCTCCTTCAGAAGTCCTTTCTGGCCATCTTGTAAAATCTTTTGGCCAACAGACTGAGCAGTTCATCATTGCCTGTGACTTTGTCTTCAGGCTGATCTTCAGTTGCCTTGAAGGCTATTGTCTTCTCTTTTCTTGTGGCTGGTGAGGCAGCCTTCTGTTCTTCTTCTCTATTCTTAATGTGTAGCTCATAAGATTTGAGCTTACCCAATAGAGCTTCTATGGTGATCTCATTCAAACTTCTGGCATCCTTGATTGGCCAGATTCTTGAATCCCAAGTGCTAGGGAAGCACATTAGAATTTTGTCATTGAGTTCAGTTAGTGAGATTTATTTATCCAAGGTCCTGAGTTCACTGACTATTAGACTGAGCCTGTTGTACATATCTCCAACTGACTCAGTTTCTCCTTTCTTGAAATTCTCATATTGAGATATGAGGTGGGATCTCATGTCCTTTCTCTCATCAGCTGAGCCTGAGACTATTTCAGAGAGTTTATCCCAGATTTCCTTTGCTGAATTGCATTCAGCCACCTTTTGAAAGATGTCATCAGACATGGTCTGGGCTAAGATGTTCATAGCCTTGGAATCAGTTACCTTCCATTTCTTGATATCAGCATCAGTTCCTGATGGAGGTGGAATAGCATTTGTACTTGAGTTCTCTGGAGGTCTTGGACAAACTATCAAAACAGAGTTAAAAATATCCTCGTCAATAGAATTCATGTATAATCTGAGCCTTGCTTTCCAAAGTGCAAACTTGGATAGATTGCACATTGGAGGTCTGGTGCTAGCATAATCTTTGTTTTGGGCCATGATTTGTGAAAACAAAATCTAATAATAAACTCAAAAGAAAACAGATCTACCTAGGGATCTTTGGGTTCAGGTTTTAGCCTATGCAACCACCAAGGTGTGGTATGTTTAACCAACCTCCCTGTGATACCAATTGAAAGTGCAGCTAGATCTGATATACTCTAGAGGGGGGTGAATAGAGTATATGGTGCTTGAAAACTTTTTACAACAATTGTTGTAATCTGAGTGAACAGGGAAGCAATTATTAAATCTAATCACAGAACTAAACTAATTCACAAACTAATCACAGAACAATCACAGCCAGAAACAAAAATAAAGACAAGCAAACCAGAAGACACAAGGAACTATAGTGGTTCCCCTAAAGTTGGGTACATCCACTCTTCTACCACCCTAGGTAGGAATCCACTGCAGGATCAGTTGATCAGGTGTAATGGGCACCAATGAGCTTTTGATAAGGTGCTCAAAAACTAAATCAGATTTTTTGATCAGGTGTCCTGCCACCAATGAGCTTTTGACAAGGTGCTCAAAAACCAAGCTCAAACTTTTGAAGGGAGTTTGAGAAACCCTTTACAGAGATGGGGATGAGAGATTTATGGAAGTCTTCTCTTTCTCAAAGCAGCTGAGAAGACTATGTGGACTTGATGGTGTCAAAGCTCCCCCTGAGTCCTTGAGATGTTCAGGAAAAGAAGCTTTATTGTAGGGTGATAGGCCTTCAGAAGTTGATCTCCAGCAAAAGATGATTTCAGCAACACCTGAAATGTTAGGTGTCTGGAGTCTTGAAAGATGTTGGCCTTGAACACTTGAGGCAAGAGAGATCAGAAGATTTCAGAGGGTTTGATCTCCTTGGATGTGTGTTCTTCAGAGAATTCTTTGAGACAGAGAATATTTTGTTCTTGTTCTTCTTGTCTGTGTTCTGAGTGCTCAGTGATGTCTGTGAGAGATTCAAAAATCTTGTCTTTTATTCTCTGGTACTGAATAGAAAAACATCCTCTGTCAAGAATAGCCGTTGGCCTGCATTAATTGCATCCTTAATTGCAAAATATCTTCTGGAGGAAAGTCCAAAGAAACATTCCTTGATAATCCCTTGAAACTTCTTTCAGAAATAAATGAAAACGGCTAGAAAATCTTCTGAATTAATTGCAGAATAACTCCTTAACTGATCTGAATTTGAATCTTGAAAAATCCTTGAAGTCATCAGAAAACGTCGAACTGAGTTCTGCTATCGTCGAACTGAGCTCAGCGATTTGGACTTATACAGCAACACAATATCGTCGATCTGAGCTCAAAGATCGTTGAACTGAGCTCAGAGATAGAGATCCAATACTGAGTCAAGATCGTCGAACTGAGCTCGCAGATCGTCGAATGGAGTTCGACGATATGTGGAAGTTGAGATCAGCGATCGTCGAATGGAGTTCGATGATCTGTCGAAGTTGAGCTAGACGATCGTCGATCGGAGTTCGACGAATCGTCGTGCTGAGCTCGACGATATGACTTAGTCTCAAACTGAGAAAGTCTTGGTCTTGAGGGAAGCTTCCAAACTTAGACTTCTAACTCTTAGACTCAATTCTAATTGACCTTTAGATCTATACAGGAGGTCAAAAACTGGTTTCCTAGAGAAATAGTGATCCTAACCCAAATCAGTAATATGGTGTTCCAACAGGTGTCCCCTGCGGCAGGGGAGGATTCGTCGCACCCTACAAAAAGGCGGTCTTAAGTTTAGTAAATTGACCTAAAACTCTTTGTTATTAGAAGCATTGCACATGATTCCTCCCATGGGCACACCCTTGCTTCCGCTGCTAGTTTGTCCTCAAACTAAGCCCGTGCGGGGTGTCCCATGTTTTGTGGACTACATTCTCTCGGATCGAGGTTTGCTCTGATACCACTTGTAAAACCCTTTTTTGCAACAACCACCGGGGTCTTATGGCCAGAATGGCCATTTTGTGGTGGCCCCGACTCTCGGGAAGGCCACCACTACAAAACACCGATTCTGCCGGCCTTTTTGATCAACAAGAGAGAATGTTTAATGATTGAAATAACTAAAACAATCAAGTCCACAACATAGAAAGAGAAAATCACATGACAAATAAAGAGTCCACACCACGATATACGGACTTATGCCAGGTATATAAAGACCTCACTACAAGGCACTCATAAAAGTAAAATTGCTTCTACTAAGCTCAACTCATGGATCTGGATGCATGTCCACCCGAACTACACTGGCCTGTGTCCATCTACACCATACTCTGCTAGTGCTGCATCTCCTACGGCTGCTCCCTGTCTCCCATCCGGACTGCCTAAAATGTGGTGGTCAAACGACCGTCAATCAAACTAGACTCATACAACAATCCCCCACTCCTCTACCCATGGCTCCTAGGCACCGGGCGAAAGGAAGTGAAAAGGAGGACAAAATAGCAGGGCGTAATCAAGCAGATGACAACTATCCTAACAAGAGTGTTATAACATTTAAAGTGCAGCAGGAGTTAATCAATAAATGGTAATGCAGAGAAGTAAGGTAAGCATGAAGAACTGAAAGTAAGAACTGTACAAATAGTAATCAGTAACCATTGATTTATAGGGATTACCCCTATAGACCAAGGGGTCGTTCTACATGGCCTATCGTATAAACTATCCCATAATAATTTATACGTTAGGTGCCAGGGGTTAAATGCAATGACTATACTATGACATGCAAGTATTCTAGGGTATAAACATACAAGTGAAACACACACACACACACACACGACTCTATGTGCACAGACCTTTAGTTCCCTAGTTTGGAGTTAGCTAAACTCTTAGGAGCCTCTCGTCGTGGGCAACGGAGACCATCATGGCCTAAAAGCACCTGATAGGTACTCTCCCAATTTTTTCAGTGAACAGTAACCCTTAATTTAATTTTAATTCAATAATTCCATAACCATTGGTTATTGAAGCAAGTACTGTAAAAATTCAACTAATAATTATAACAGAATTCAAGGAGATAGATGATGATCTAAAACTAACACTAACAAAGTTTTACAATTTTTCCAATAAATGACGGGTCCTGAATCTAATTAAAAGTAATCTCCAAAATTTATAACCTTGTGAAGCAAGTACTGTTTCTAATAACCTAAAAATTATGAGAAAATTCCAGAGTGTGCATATTGACATAGAACACTCCCTGACTAAGTTTCATAATTTCCATAGCCATATTGGGCTCCAAATCTATTTTTGATCAAAAATCCACAATTCATAAATTGTAAAACAAGTGCTTAATATAATCATCTAAAAATTTCAATGAAAATACAAAGGGGGCTAATATGATGCAAAACTTCCAAATACTAAATTTCACAACTTTTCAGTGGACAGAAATATCATAGCAAGCAAAATAATCTTAAGGACACAGCTAGAGTTATAAAGGAAGTACTAATTTTATTAGTCCAAAAATTCCACCAAAATTATTTTAGAGTTCGTTTTATCAGAGAAATACCCTGCCCAAGTTTCAAGTTATTGTGAGGTGTTTTGATTGCCTAAACCCAAATATTGGGTTTTGTGCGCTAAACTAGGGTTGGGATTTGAGGGGGGTTAAAGGCTTCCAAATCCAACAAAACTTCAACCAGAGGACCATAGCCACCCTATGATCCCTTCCACCAAGTGTCAAGTCATTCCAAGGTCATTTGACCCCATGACCTTCAAACCCTAAAAATCTCCACAAAAGGGGCCTACCCTAGGGTTCTAGGGCTACCCTACTCCAAACCACCTCAAATCACATTTAAGGGTGTTACATGCCATATAAAATCAGTGGCCAAAATATCAGCCTCTGTTGAGGTGATTTGACCAACCAAACATCAAAATAGCTCCTTGACCTAATTAAACCTATAAGGGTATAACTAGGGTTGAATCAATACCTAACCAAAACATCTCCAAATGAGGTGAAAGTTTTACCAGAGCCTTAACATGCCCTCTAAGACCACCCACCCAAATTTGGGGGAGTTGTGAGATGTTTAGGACACCTAATTAATTTATTCATGGATTATTAAATTTTTCCAAAAACTATAGAAAAATGTTCTCCAAAAATTCTGATGTTTGGGTGTCCTAGATATAGAGAAGAATAGCCCATACCCCAAATTTCAGGTCTTTTGGAGGTCTGGTTTAGAGTGGGCATCCATTCTAATGTCTGTTCATGCCTATGTAAAGGTTGCACCAAAACGAGTGTTGTGATCACACCAGGTTTCCAAATTGGTTTAAATAAATTTTAAAAAAACTAGACTTCAAGCACAACAATTTTAATGTTTGCCACTTTTATAGTAGAGGCCTCGAGGTATTTTTAATAATTAAAACCATCTACCGCTAATAATTCCCAGAAAATTGAATAACATAAATATCACATAAAATTTCTTGATCAAAACGGACGGCATCCGCTCATCCTCAACCTCCAGCCAAGGACCGTGATTGGCCTGACCTGGAGCCTCTTCCTGTCCACTTTTCGGCCACCCCTACCACCTCCCTAGCCGGCCACCACCACCACCACCTCCGTTGAGGTGGTGTCTAGAGTTTGGCAGCGACCATGCTGCCGGAGGTGGCGGTTTCCGGCAAACTCACACCACTATTTTTCCATGAAAAATCCGAAAATACAAGCTCCCATTCAGGCTCAATTGAGCCCGATTTCTCTACCTAAACCGATCTATATCTAGCACAGATAGAGAGGAAGAGGATTGGACCTCATTTAGAGCGTTTCCTTGCCTCAGTCGCCGGCCGCCATTGCTCCTCCTCAAAGCTTTTGGTGTTGATAATACGGTTTGCAGTCAATTTTATTAGGGTATTTTCAGGGTTTAAAGCAAATGATGTCTTGTAAAGTGCTTATTTTGATTCCCCTTTGTAAATATTTTTGTCGCTAATGCGTTTTTCTGCTTTTTACAGGTTTTCACGGCTTTCATCCGAATTTTGCTGTGACACGCCCCCGGGTCACGCCCTGGTAGGGCGTGTACCTAGGGCGTGTAACCCAAAGGAATGAAGCAATTGGTCCGAAACTGCATTCCGTGGAAACTTTGTGTACACGCCCTCTGTCATGCCAGTGTCACATCCGACACGGGCGTGTTCCAGAGGCGTGTCCCCAGGTTCCGAGGAATCGCCGCAACGCGCTCTTTTTTCCCGCTCCACTGTCGCACCGAAAGTGTCACGCCCCCGGGTCACACCCGACCCGGGCGTGACATATGGGCGTGTACTTCAAGAAGCACGCCTGTCACCTCCAGCATTCAATTCCAACTCAACAAAGTCACGCCGCAAAGAACACGCCCCATGTACACGCCCTACCAGGGCGTGACATTTGGGCGTGTACTTCAGCTACTTCGCCAGAATTAAATTCCAGCCCGAAAAAGTCGCACCGAATGTGTCACGCCCCAGGGTCACGCCCCAGGGTCATGCCCGACCCGGGCTTGACAGGGGGGCGTGACCCGACCCGAAAAAATCTATAAATAGAGCCCATCTCCAAGGGTTCAGAGAATCCTTTTGGATTGAGAGGGGAGGTTCTGTCCTTTGTATTTTTGAACTTTTTCAAGCATGTCTCTTCATTTTTAGCTCTTCTTATCTCTAGCTTAATGCTTTCCTTGTATTAGCTCCTAGCTTCTTTCTGTAGCATAATGTTAATGATAGTGTAGTTTACTTTCCATGCACTTGTAATCTCTGGTTTTCAAGTTGTAGGATCCCTGTTTCCATTAATAAAGAAGTGTTGTTTTCTTTTACGTTTCTACTTTGTTTTCATTATTTTCTTCTACGCATCTTCTTTTCTCCATTTCACCATGAGTAACTAATCCTCCTTGTACTCGATCTTGATGATCCGAGGTTCGAGTTGATTAAGTTATGATGCTTTAACTCTACTTTTTCCTTCTAAAGTTATACCTTGAATTACTCTTGATTAAAAACCCTACTTGGAGATATATCATCAATATGTATATTTTCCATCATTAGCTTTCATTCTTGGCTAGCCGAGAGGCTGATAGTTTGAAGTAAGCACTCAAGAGTAAAGAGACTTGCACGCACCCATCGAGAGAGGCAGACGTTAAATATCCTGCATTGAAGTGAAATCCAATAGAGGGGTTCACAGCTTAAAGCGAGCTTTAGATCTCCGATCGGACGAGAGTTCGGTTGAGCATTCCTAGACTCAGGTAGGCACGGCTTCGAGAGAAGCGTGTTTATGCTTATGGAACCTCCACGGTCAAGGTTTTAGCTTTATTAAGTCAAATTTTATTTTCGCAATTCTTAATCAACTTTAGTCGAGGTGATCCTCGATCGAGTGCTCTTCTCTTTCATTGTCTTAATCCCTCGCTGTAATCGTTTTAATAGCTCTCTATTTTTCCGCAAGCTTTTCTTTCTTAGCATAATACTTCTCTCCTCAATCGCATTTTAGTAATCTCTTAAACCCTAAAACATTCTTCGATAAGATAATGGTTTTCGTGTGAGTAAGATTAATTAACGGTTCCCGGATTTTAAATACGATACTTGTGTCCCCTAGCTGCATTTCGATAGGTATACTTGCCTTGTTGGATTGTTAGTTTGGTTATTTTCTCCTTGCGAATTTCAGTAGACACCAAGTTTTTGACTCCGTTGTCAGGGAGGCAACTTCTGTTAATAATTTGAAAACACAAATCTATTAATTTTATCACTTCTCTTTCTCACCCTCCTTCTTAAAGTTATTAAGTACCACTCTTAATAGAAACGCACATCACAAATTTTTCTACACCACCTATCTCTCTCGAAAAGGGCAAAGTGGCTCTAAATGCCACTATCTTGTCTAGTACCTTACGAAGCCTTCACCGGGTAGCCCTTGGGAAGTTCGGGAGTTAAAACATAAAAAAATCTATTTCAAAAAAAAACATCATTAGCTCTCTTTTCTAGTTTATTTTATTCATCTTTCTTCTCTTCTCTTCTTCTAGTGTATGACCCGCGGGAGTCCGTCGGTTATTTTGGACCTGGACCACGAAATTGAGCATACTCTTCGGAGAAGATCGCGATTTCAAGGCCCTACTACCCAAGTGCCGGTTGAGGATTCCGAGTCATTTTCTACTTTAAGAATGGAAGAACCCAACGTAGAGGAAGCCGTGCAAAGGCCTATGTCCTATTATGCACAACCGAATCTCGAGGGTACAGAATCTAGTATAGTTCGCCCTGTAATAGCAAATAATAATTTCGAGCTGAAGCCTAGCATAATTCAAATGGTGAAGCAGTATGTGCAATTTGACGGGCTTCATGATGAAGATCTGAACGCACACATAGCCAGCTTTCTTGAGATTTGTGACACCTTCAAGATAAATGGTGTCACAAATGATGCTATTATGCTAAGATTATTTCCTTTCTCCCTTAGAACTAAGGCTAAGCAGTGGCTGAACACTCAATCTAAAAATAGCATCACAACCTGGAATCAATTAACTGAAAAATTTTTGCGAAGTATTTTTCGCCAGCTAAAACCGCAAAACTTAGGAACGACATTTCTGCTTATGGACAAATAGACTCCGAAACCCTATATGAAACTTGGGAAAGATTCAAAGAATTATTAAGACGATGCCCACATCACGCTCTGCCTGTATGGTTGCAGGTGCAGACGTTCTATAATGGGCCAAATCAAAGCACAAAGCAAATGATAGATGCAGCTTCTGGCGGTAATTTATACCATAAGACCCCGGAAGCAGCTCTTAAGCTGTTTGAGGACATGGCCATGAACACTTACCAGTGGAATGTGCCTAGGTCCCGCCCAAATAAACCTGCAGGTATCTTTGAAGTGGACAACGTCTCCCAGCTCGCACTGCAAGTTGAAATATTAAGCAAAAAAATTACGGAGATGACTGCTGCCTCCGCCTCTCAGGTATGGGAATCTACAATTCCTCCCACCGAACATTTGTATTATGTAAATAATATGCCTAGAACTGCATTTAATAATTTTTCTGCTGCAAATTTTCATCCTCCTGGTTTTAATTTTTCGAATAGTTATAATCCTGCGTTAAGAAATCATCCGAATTTTTCGTGGAGCAATCCATCGAATGCTGTGCGCCCGCCACCGCAAAGTGATTTTTCTGCACCACCACCACCTCCTCAATGTTTTCCAAAACCTCCAAGTTTGGAGGAAATGTTTTCAAAATACATGAATGCTAATGACGCTACGATTAGAACCTTTACTGGAAGCGTTAAAAATTTAGAAAATCATATAGGACAGCTCGCTAAAATAATTTCTGAGCGACCCGTAGGGGCTCTTCCTTCCAATACCGAGCCCAACCCGAGAGAGAAAGCGAAAGCTATAACTCTTCGTAGTGGGAAGAAAGTTCCTAGTATGGTAAGTGAAGAACCCGAGGCAAGCTCCGCTCCCGCTTTAAAAAATCAAAGCTCCGCTCCCGTTTTAAAAATTCCACCTTCTGTCGAAGAAGTTATCACCCATGTTTTAGAAAACAAACTCACTCCACCACCCACCTTTAAAAATAATCCATCCCCTCCATACCCTTCTGAACTTAATAAAGAACGACAGGATGATCAATTCACCCATTTTTTAGAAATGTTTAAACAAATCCACATAAATCTGCCTTTCCACGAAGCCATATCCCAGGTGCCGAAGTACGCAAAATACCTTAAGGACCTCCTGACCAACAAGAAGAAGTTAGAGAACCTTTCGCATGTCACGTTAAATGTCGAGTGCTCGGCGGTTTTGACAACCGGATTACCGGAGAAAATCAGTGACCCGGGTAGTTTATCTATCACGTGTGTCTTTGGTGATCTCTTTGTCAAACACGCTTTAGCCGACCTAGGTGCGAGTATTAATCTTATGCCCCTCTCGTTGTTTTAAAAGTTAGGAATTGGTAGTCTCAACCCCACACGCATGAGTATCCAGCTCGCCAACAGATCAGTCAAATACCCGTTAGGTATAGTGGAGGACGTCCTAGTCAAGGTCGACAAGTTCATCTTCCCGGTGCACTTTGTCATTTTGGACATCGAAGAAGACGTCGAGGTCCCCCTGATCCTTGGCCGGCCATTCCTTGCCACCTCCCGAGCTATAATTGACGTAACTAATGGTAAGCTCTTCCTTCGAGTAGGCGACGATGAAGTAACTTTCTCTATCACCCCCTCGATGAAAAACACCCTAGCCAATGATGACTCATGTTTCTTTGTAAATGTCGTAAGTGAAGAGTCCTCCTCTCACCTCTCTGATTTCGAAAAAGAATTTTCTGATTTTCTTTCTTATACTGCTCCAACTGAATCGCTACATTTAAGTGAAGAGTCCTCCTCTCACCTCTCTGATTTTGAAAAAGAATTTTCTGATTTTTGTTCCTCTTCTACTCCTCCA
Source organism: Platanthera guangdongensis (assembly GCA_039583875.1). Taxonomy (NCBI): domain Eukaryota; kingdom Viridiplantae; phylum Streptophyta; class Magnoliopsida; order Asparagales; family Orchidaceae; genus Platanthera; species Platanthera guangdongensis. The sequence continues at coordinate 76,085,234 of CM077153.1, read as the reverse complement.
ACTGAATCGCTGCGAGAAGCCGCCTTCGCCGCTAGCCCCACCCCTTTCAAATTACCATACAAAGAAAAATTTTATGAACATATTGTTTTTGAAAAAGTTTAGATTTCAAAAATGTCATATGAAGACCCCCGTACCATGGAACTGAAAGAACTACCAGAGTACCTTAAATATGTTTTCTTAGAAAAGGATTCTACGCTGTCCGTCATAGTTTCAGCCTATCTTACGGATTCGCAAAATTATAAACTCCTTTTAATTTTATGTAAGCATCGCTGAGCCATTGCTTGGCAGATTTCTGATATCAAGGGCATAAGCCCATCCTTCTGTACTCACAAAATATTAATGGAAGATAATTTGCGTAACTCTATCCAACCTCAGCGTCGTATAAACCCAAACATGAAAGAAGTAGTTAAGGGGGAGGTTATGAAGTTGTTAGATGCCGGAATTATCTATCCTATATCAGAAAGTAAGTGGGTTAGCCCTATCCAGGTAGTACCAAAGAAGTGAGGGATAACGGTAATAAGTAATGAAAATAATGAATTAATCCCGACACGGACGGTGACCGGTTGGCGAATGTGTATAGATTACCGTAAGCTAAATGATGCCACCCGCAAGGATCACTTCCCCTTGCCATTCATCGATCAGATTTTAGAACGACTTTCCGGACATAGCTTTTATTGTTTTCTCGATGGCCACTCGGGGTATTTACAAATCCCCATCTCTCCCGAGGACAAGGAGAAAACTACGTTTATTTGTCCCTTCGGCACCTTCACCTACCGAAGAATGCTGTTTGGATTGTGCAATGCGCCAGCTACATTCCAGCGATGTATGCTCGCTATCTTTGACAAGTACGTAGAAAGCATCATGAAAGTTTTCATGGACGATTTCTCCGTGTTCGGTGATTCTTACGATAGTTGCTTAGAGAACCTTGAAAAAGTTTTAGAGCGATGCGAAGAAACTAACCTCGCCTTGAATTGGGAAAAATGTCATTTTATGGTAAGGGAAGGGTTAGTTTTGGGACATAAAATTTCTGAAAGAGGTATTGAAGAATACATTGCGAAAATAGAAGTTATCGAGAAGCTGACGCCACCTACGAACATAAAAGCTATAAGAAGTTTTCTAGGTCACGCGGGTTTCTACCGCCGCTTCATAAAGGACTTTTCCAAAATCACCAAGCCCGTTACCCATCTCTTAGAAAAAGATGCCCCATTCATCTTTATGACCTCTGTCTAGCTGCCTTCAATTTAATAAAAGAAAAATTAGTTAATGCCCCAATCATGATAGCTCTAGTGTGGGAATTTCCATTTGAGATAATGTGCGATGCGAGTAGTTATGCGGTGGGAGCCGTTTTAGGCCAACGCATATCTAAAAACTTCCACCCCATCTACTACGCTAGTAAGACACTCACATCTGCACAGGAAAATTACACCACGACCGAGAATGAGCTCCTAGTTGTAGTATTCGCTTTTGATAAATTTCGTCCTTATATTACTCTTTCAAAAATTATTGTTTTTACGGACCACTCGGCCCTCAAATATCTTCTTTCCAAAACGGATGTCAAGCCGCGCTTGATTTTCTGGGTCTTACTCCTCCGGGAGTTTGACTTAGAGATTCGTGATAAGCGAGGAGCCGAGAACTTGGCCGCCGACCACCTTTCGTGCCTAGACAACCCGTTTATAGAAAAATTAGACGAAAATTCTTTTAATGACTATTTCCCCGATGAGAAGCTGTTTATAATTAACACATCTACTTCTCTTTGGTTTGCACGCATTGCCAACTATCTAGTGGCTCGTGTGCTCCCAAAAGAGTTTTCATGTCAACAAAAGAAGAAATTCTTTTCTGAGCTGAAGAACTATTTTTGGAAGGACCCGCATCTTTTCAGAATTTGTGACGACCAAATGATAAGGAGGTGTGTTTCTTATGAATAAGGATTAAATATTATTAAACATTTGCATGAAGGACCGACAGGTGGGCACTATCAAGCTGCTCGCACCGCTCACAAAGTGTTAAGCGCGGGTTTTTACTGGCCTACCCTGTTTAAAGACGCGCATGCCTTTGTGAGTAGGTGTGATAGTTTCCAACGGTCGGGGAATATTTCGAATAAAAATGAAATGCCACAAAATTATTTCCTAGAGTGCGAAGTTTTCGACCTCTGGGGGATTGATTTTGTCGGCCCTTTTCCTTCTAGCTTCGGGAATAAGTACATTTTAGTTGTCGTTGATTATGTTTCGCGTTGGGTCGAAGCCCAAGCTCTTCCTACAAATGACACCCGAGTCGTAGTTAATTTCCTAAAAAAATTATTTTCTCGCTTTGGTACGCCGCGCGCTACCGTTAGTGATAGGGGTTCCCATTTCTGTAACGCGCAATTTTCAAAAATCCTAACTAAATATGGCGTTAATCATAAGCTTCCCACTGCCTACCACCCCCAAACTAACGGACAAGTCGAAGTAGTAAATAGAGAATTAAAAAGAATTTTAGAAAAAACTGTTTCTATATCTAGAAAAGACTGGTCCGCAAAATTAGACGATGCTCTATGGGTCTACCGAACAACATACAAAACTGCCCTCGGATGTACGCCATATCGGTTGGTTTATGGAAAATCGTGTCATTTGCCTGTAGAATTAGAACACCGCGCTTTTTGGGCCTTAAGATTTGTTAACTTCGATCCCCACTCTGTCGGCAATTTTAGAAAATTCCAACTTAATGAACTCGACGAGTGGCGCTCTAACGCTTATGAAAATAATAAATTTTATAAAGAGCGGACGAAGCGTTTGCACGATAAACATCTTAGGTACCCAAAAACCTTTAAGCCGGGCGACCAAGTTCTTTTATATAACTCCCGATTACGTTTATTTCCGGGAAAGCTAAAATCACGATGGTCTGGGCCATTTACAGTAAAAGAAATTTTTCCGTATGGCACGGTTTTAGTTTCGCACCCTGAAAAGGGTGAGTTCAAAGTGAATGGGCAGCGTCTTAAATTTTATCTTTGTGGTGATGGCAGTCCAAACTGTATTAATATTCTTCTACACGAACTTTAAACTAACTGAACACCGTCTAGTTACTTGCTACTTTGGACAAATAATCGTTCGGACAATATTGTTTTTATGCGTCGAGCTCAACGACGTTTTAAACAAAGGGCGCTCTTGGGAGGCAACCCAATCTATTTTTTTTGTTTTCTTTCTTTTTACATTTTTTGCCCCGGATGGTTCCGCCAAGCTCAAGCTTCTGTGATCGCCTGCTCCAATGCTGCTAAATCCATCACAAATTCCTACAAAAGACCTTTCCAGAAGACTCAAAGCACAAGCATGGGGGAGCGGCATCACTGAGCTTTCGCTGCAAAATAAAACTAGGGAAGTACCTATTTTTCAATTCTGTCTTTCATTTCTGTACTTTAATTTTCTCTCGTTCTCCAACCTCCTCCATTGAGGATAATGTAGATTTTAAGCTTGGGGGAGGACTTCCTCCTTCTTTTTGCTTTTTGTAAATATCTTTTACTTTTTTGTAAATATTCTTCAAAAATCCAAAAAATACAAAAATCTAAAAAATATATATATAGTTGCATTTTGATATTTCAATAAGTACCCCATGTTTATGTTTTGTTTTTCTCAAACTTTTTTATAAACAACGTAGTTAATTATAATTTTTCTAATCATTTTTTTATCATATTTAACAAGTAAAATGTTGGTCATGCTGTGTTTCTAATTCACGGTAGCATGTTAAGGTGAAATATTTTTCTAAAACGCGCATTTCTATTATGGTTTTCCGTTCTTTTTTTTCTTTACTTTCTCTAAAATTTATCATCCACTATTTTCCTTTTCATCTTTAGATAATTTTTATAAGGACAACTTTTGAATAACGTAGTAGATATGAACGATCCAAGTCACATATTATTTTTATTTTCAAGATAATTTCATCAATCTTCTTTTATTATCTCGAACTTGCTTTTTGAAAATTTTCAAATCTATGTTTTAAATAAATTTAAAAAGCGTGAAAATGATTTAGGCCATTTTTTTACGTTTGAGCTTTCCTGTCAATCTAAAATCTTTTACCACTAGTGTAACACCCCAGTTTTGGAGAAAGGGTCGATGTGTGTTTCTGGACTTTTTCGGTTTCTGGCAGGGGGCACACGGCCCGGGACACGCGCCCGTGTCCCAGGCCGTGTCAGGCCGTGTCGACGACTTGGCCGCGTGGTCGACACTTTGCGCTCGACGATGTGTCGAGTGAGGGCACACGGCCTGCGACACGGGCGTGTCGCAGGGCGTGTCGAGCCCGTATCGACACTCGGCCAGGGGTGTCGACATTTTCGCTCGACTTTGTGTCGAGACAAGGCACACGACCTAGGACACAGGCGTGTCCAAGGCCGTGTGGGTCTGTCGATGATCTTCAGTCGACGATGTTCACTCGATGAGTGTCGAATGTCGAGTGTCGAGTGTCGAGACCGGGGCACACGGCCTGTGACACGGGCGTGTCACAGGGCGTGTCCCGCTTGGTCGACGATCTTCGCTCGACATTTTTCCGCGGTGTCGACACAAAGGCTGTCGATGAGTGTCGAGACTTGGCACACGGCTTGGGACACGGGCGTGTCCCAGGCCGTGTCACCTCTTGGGATGTTTTCGGGGCCGTGTTAATGGAGGCACACTGCCGGCCACACGGCCGTGTCATTTTGGACACGGGCGTGTCGGATCGAACATAGGCGTGTCAGATGCCCGTGTACTATTCCAGGCGCGTCGATTTGAGACGGCGAATGAGGCACACGGCCCTGGACACGGGCGTGTGCCAGGCCGTGTTCGGCCCAGGTATTTTATTTTTCAGGCGGATCGTGTCCATTCTTTTCCTGATTTTAGGATTTGACGGTTTAGGGATGTTCTTGGGGAGTTAAGTCCGATAATAGGGTTAGAAACCCTCATTCTTGTTCAAGCTTTTCTCTTACTAATTTCTAGAGAGAAGGGAGAGCAAGGAAGAAGGTGAAAGAGGTTTTGGGCTGTAGGAGAAGCTTCGGTGCTCCAAATCGCGAGCCGAGTCCAGATCCGTAGAGGCTAGATCTTTGCGAAGGTTTTCATCTAGATATTGTGTCATGGCAAGGAAGAGGAGTCGGAAGGTAACGACACTTCTCCTCTCGGTCTTAGGATGCATGCCTTTAGCATCATTTTTTCTTTTCTAGTTCTTGGGCACCAAACTCTCAAATGAGAGGGGTTTTGGGTCGCCAAGGTTCAAGAGGAACCTCCGGGTTGATTGAGTCCGTCCCCGGCATATTTTGCATTAGAGATCCACTACATTAGTGGATTAGGCATGGTGGGTGAAGCCGTAGTCGCGACCGTTAGTCCAACTCGGTGATGTTGCATACGAACGTTAGGGATTCGCAGAGATTCCGTTGCGGCAAGATGTCATTCGTGATGTGGTGGTGTTTTCCCCTTTCTCTCGAATGAGTACGTGTAGTCGGAACCGGACAAGGTTAGCTCCTCATGGCGGTAGATGGTTTCCTTGGTGGACAAGGTTAGCTCCGCATGAGTTGGAGATGGTTTCCTTGGTGCGCGGGTACACTGCAGTACAAATGAGGGATTAGGGTGGAATTGTCTTGGTTTGTGATGTGCCAAGGCGTGCCTTTGTCTCTGTGGTCGGCTGGCTATCCCGTGATGTTCACGTCATGTGCGGAGAGTGTCCCGGCGAGACTAGTCCCCTTCTGTGAGACTGACGAGAATGCCAAGTATGGGGGCAAGCCCGGGCAATGAGGCCATGAGCGGGTGGGGTCCGGCTAGGCTTCTTAGAATCTGTCAGTTTTGTGTGGTTGTTGGAACCCTGACATGAGACTTTAGAGCTTGTAGGCAAGCCCGGGTCTAAGACCTTGAGCGGGTGGGGCCTTGACAAGAGTTCCATGAGGCGGCCTGTGAGCCGATGGGGGGAATGGTGACACCCCCTTTTGTTTGCGGCTTTATGCCATTGGGGAATCGATGAGTACCCATATGCTGTGATGATGTGCTAGATGCATACGAGTTACGGTGCCTTGGGTGAAACCCGGGATATTGCATACATGATTGCATAAGTAGGCCCTTTTTGTTATATTCTCAACCCGTAGAGAACATGTATGATGCGTGTGACATCCAAGCCTGTTTTAGTAGTTGCTTTTCTTGCTTATGATTTTTGCATATGAAGTGCTAACTTGCAGGTTGGAGGGGTACCCCGGGGTCCGTTAGGGGCGGCCGGGAGGAGATGTGTTGTTACACAGTTTGAGGTCATCCTTTGTTGACCCACTTTACTAATACATTTTACAGGGCAAGGATCGTATGCAGGAGTTAGCTCGCCGGCCAGAAAGGCCTAAGCCTCATGAAGTGCTTTTCTTTTTGTAGCTCTACTTATATGATGTTGTATGTTTGAGACTCATGTTGTCCGGCTTGCATGCTGAGGTAGACTAGGAGTGCTACGCACATTCTTGACTGTTGTATTATTTGATTTTGGACACTTGCTGTAAGGCCATAAGGCCATTTGTTTTACTCTTCTTGTAGTAGATAACTTCTTGTCTTGCTTGTGTTTCCGCTGTGTCGTGCAAAGTGTTTTGAGTGTGGGTAGCTATATCAACTTTTAATACTAAAGCTGTGGCGTCCGTATGTTGTGGGGCCCCGGCCGGACCCATATTATATGGTCATTACAGGGGAGGTGTTACAATTTGGTATTAGAGCCAGGTTAGATTCAAGGTCAATGCGTAGAGAAGTTATCCACATAAGAGTAGCGTGGGAGCATGAGTGTCCTTATGTTTAAGTCTTGAGAGTTGAGACTGATTCCTTGTTTCTTGTTTTCTTGAAGAGTGCAAGCAACGAGGCGGGTACGTCGAGAGCTAGAGAAGAGCTTTCGGCGAGCAGTGCTACTGCTCCAGGTATTTTGGGCACGGGTGTTAACCCAGCCTACTTCTGCCGCATGCTTGCGGAAGCGATGGTAGCAGCCCAAGCTACAGCAGCAGCTCAGGTAGCAACCCCTGCTACACCGGATACGGCGACGGCCGTGTCAGGAGGAGAAGCCAGGCGAGTGCAGCCTTTGGCGGAGAGGGTAGTTGTCGGACATGGAGACCGGCACTTGAAGTATTTCCTGAGCTTCCATCCCCCGTAATTTAAGGGAGTTGGTACGCCAATGGATGCGGAGGATTGGTGAGTTCGCATTCAAGAGCTTATGAGGGTGGCAGAGATGCCAGAAGAAAAGAAATTTGAATATGCGGCGTTCATGTTAGAAGGAGACGCCAAGTTGTGGTGGGTGAGCCATAGCGGCCACCAGTTCCCGAGACACACCCCGTCAGTGGAGGAGTTTGGGGATGCGTTTCTAATGAGGTATATTCCAGTTTCTACACGATTGGCCCTTCAAAGGCAGTTTCTGCATTTAATGCAGCGAGACAAGACAGTGGATGAGTATGTGCAGGAGTTCACCCGTTTGGGTCGTTATACGGGAACGACGATGGCAGATGATGTGGAAAGGGATAACCTCTTCTACCAAGGGCTGAGGGAGAACCGGAGACAACCCCTCATCTCCATGAAGAGAGCGGGATTCAATGAACTAGTTGAGGCTGCTAGGATTTTGGAAAGTGATTTGGAGCGAACCCAACGCCGTAAGGGTTTTACTCCCAAGCAAGGGGAAGGGAAGCCTTCCCAATCTCATGGAAAGTCTGATGGGAGTAGGTGGAGGAAGAAGCCTCACACTTCCATATCCGGTGAGAAGAGTAATTGGACGCCTGGGGGTTCTCACTCTAGGAGACCGCCGACGTGTTACAACTGCGGTAAGGTGGGGCACATAGCTCGTGTTTGTCCCAAAGGAGGACCGGGGCAAGAGACAAGGCAGGAGCAGACTGTGCGCTCCGGCCCCAGTGCTGCAGAGAAAGGGAAGATGGCGGAGTCGAGCGCTTCTCGGTTCCAACCGGTACAACCAAGGGCTTACAACCTTGGACAGCAAGAAGCGATCCGCCAGACCGATGTGCTGACAGGTATGAAGAAAATTTAAGTTTAAATTTTGTGCTTCATACTTTTAGAATTTTGTGTGATTTCTATGTTGTAGGCTTCGTGTTAGTTTCCGGATACCCCGCTAGGGTATTGTTTGATACGGGAGCATCGCACTCCTTTCTCGTGGAGAGCTTCATCCAGAGAATAGGAGTTGGGTCTTTCTCGTCGGGGGCAGAGCTGAAAGTGCGCATGCCCAATGGGTCATCCATGACCACCGGGGTCAAAGGGCGCATCTGTTGGGAGCTAGACGAAGTTGACTTCGTTTTGGTAGCAGCGATTTTACCATTGGTTGAGTTTGATGTCATTTTGGGCATGGACTGGCTTGCAGAGCAGCGCGCCAATATTGATTGCCTATCTAAGGTAGTGACCCTAAAGGGCAAATGGCAGGCGTAGGTCAAATTTGAGGGCCTTTGTGGAGTGGCCTGTTCCCTGATTTCGGCCATGCAGTTGATACGGGCGGTTAACCAGGGTGGTGTAGCGCTTGTAGTGTTATTGGACGTTCGTCTCTCCCAGCTGACTATTGAGGAAGTGCCCGTCGTGGCAGAGTTCAAGGATGTGTTTCCGGATGAACTTCCTGGAGCGCCTCCTCGGAGTGAGATCGATTTCTCGATCGAGTTAGTGCCGGAGCCTAGGCCGGTGTCACGTCCTCCGTTTAGGATGGCACCAAGGGAGTTGGTAGAACTCAAGGTGCAGTTGCAGGAACTGTTGGAGCAAGGGTATATCAGACCCAGTTCTTCGCCGTGTAGTGCGCCGGTGTTGTTTGTAAAGAAGAAAGACGGTAGCATGCGTCTGTGCATTGACTACCGAGAGATGAATAAACTGACCATCAAGAATAAGTATCTGATTCCTCGAATAGACGACTTGTTCGACAAGTTGGTAGGGTCAGTGGTGTATTCAAAATTGGACTTGAAGTCAGGCTATTATCGGCTGCGAATTTGGGATGAGGACATACCCAAGACTGCCTCTGGTACAAGGTATGGACACTTTGAGTTTACGATGATGCCGTTCGGGCTGACGAACGTGCCATCTGTGTTCATGGATCTGATGAATCGGGTATTTCGGGAATACTTGGATTCTTTTGTGGTTGTCTTCATTGATGACATCCTGGTGTATTCCAAATCAGAAGTGGAGCATGAGACCCACTTGAGAGTGGTCTTACAAGTGTTGAGGGAGAATCAGTTGTATGCAAAGTTCTCCAAATGCGAGTTCTGGTTAGAGAAGGTGGCATTTTTGGGCCACGTGATTAGCGGGGATGGGGTGGCAGTGGATCCAACAAAAGTGGAAGCCATTAGAGATTGGCCGATTTTGAGGACCGTGGCGGAGGTCCGAAGTTTTCTTGGACTAGCCGAGTATTACAGGAGGTTCGTGGAGAATTTTTCGCGGATAGCTCTACCCCTCACCTCACTCACTCGTAAAGACCATAAGTTTGTGTGGACTCAAGAGTGCAGTCAGGCATTTGAAGCACTGAAAGAGAGACTGATGATGGCTCCAATCCTAAGTCTTCTGCAAGGGACCGAGGGATTTCATATCTTCAGTGACGCATCGGGATGTGGTTTGGGTTGCGTTTTGGTGCAACATGGCAAGGTGATAGATTTTGGGTCTAGACAACTGAAGCCTCATGAGAGGAATTACCCCGTCCATGACTTGGAGTTGGCGGCGGTAATTTTTGCGTTGAAAATATGGCGCCATTATGTATATGGTGCAAGGGTGGAGATCTTTACGGATCACAAAAGCCTGAAGTATCTCTTGGATCAAAAGGACTTGAACATGCGGCAACGTAGGTGGGTTGAGTTTCTTGGAGACTACGAAGTGGCGATTCAGTATACGCCAGGTAAAGCCAATGTGGTGGCGAATGCCTTGAGTAGAAAGTACTCAGGGCAAGGAAATTGGATCGAAGCTCACGATGAGCGGTTGGTACGGGAATGGAAGTCCCTTGGTTTGGAATGTGTGGTGAGAGGCGAGTCCAGCGTGGCTCGGTTGAACTGGGTTGAAGTGCAAAACGACTTGACCGATCGCATTCGGGAATCGACTCGATTGGATGTGGAGTTTCAAACATTTGTGTTGGAGGCTCAAACGGGCGAGAGCAGCGCCTGGGAGATGATTGATGGGATTCTGAGGAAGGACGGAAGGGTTTGTATACCGCAGTTCGGCAAACTCTGTGAGGAGTTGATGTTTGAGGCTCACTTCACAAAGTACACCATTCACCCGGGCAGTACAAAGATGTACTTGGATATGAAGAAATCCTTTTGGTGGCCGAGGCTGAAGTGGGACGTAGCTTTGTACGTGAATCATTGCCAAACTTGTGCCTTGGTGAAGGCCGAATGTCAGAAGCCGGGCGGGTTCCTGAAGCCCCTTCCAATCCCTGAATGGAAATTTGATGACATCTCCATGGACTTTGTTCATGGTTTGCCTACATCGCAGCATGGTAATGATGATATTTGGGTGATCGTGGACCGCTTAACCAAGGTGCCCCACTTCATCCCAAATCCGAAAGAGGACAGCGTGGAGAAGCTCGTGGAGTTGTATGTTCGCAACATTGTACGACTGCATGGGATTCCAAAGAGTATAGTCAGCGATCGAGATGGACGGTTTACGTCCAAGGACTAGAGACTAGTTCAAAAGAGTTTGGGCACGAAGCTAAAGTTCAGTACGTCATTCCATCCTCAAACTGATGGGCAAACTGAAAGAACAAACCATACTATGGAGGATATGCTGAGAATGTGCGTTCTTCACTTCGGCAAGAAGTGGGAGGATCACCTCTTCATGGTGGAATTCGCGTACAACAACAGTTTTCAAGCAAGTATAAAAATGGCGGCATACGAAGCCTTGTATGGGAGACGGTGTCGAACACCGATGTCTTAGGCAGAGGCAGGAGACACCAAAATTTTGGGAAAAGAGGTGGTAGTGGACGCTTGTGAGTTGGTACGGACCATTCAAGAGCATATGAAGGTGGCATAGGACCGGCAAGCAAAATACTTTAATGCTCGTCACCGGAAGTTGGAGTTTGCGGTAGGTGATTGGGTCTATTTGATGATCAAACCATTCAAATGTGTCTCACGGATTTGCCGACTGAAAAAGTTGAGTCCGAGGTTTTTGAGGCCTTTTGAAGTTGTTGAACGGGTGGGAGAAGCAGCCTATCGGTTGGTGTTGTCCGCGGAGCTGAGTGGATTGCATGACGTCTTCCACGTCTCCGTTTTGAGGAAAGCCTTGGTGGAGGCTAGTGTGGTGATTGAGCCGGCATCGGTGCCGATTGAGGAAAACTTTAGGACGCGAGTCTTTCCAATTTTTTTAGAGGATTCGGAGACTCGGCAGTTGCGAAATAAAGAGGTTAAACTCGTGAAAGTCCGATGGGACAACTGCGGTCGAGAGGAGTTCTCTTGGGAGCGACAACAGGCCACGCGAGAAGAGTATCCAGAACTCTTCATTTCAGGTACAATTTAAGATTTTGTCCCTTCTGTTTTGTAATTTCGGGACGAAATTCTATTAAGGGGGGAGAGTTATAACACCCCAGTTTTGGAGAAAAGGTCGATGTGTGTTTCTAGACTTTTTCAGTTTCTGGCAGGGGGCACACGGCCCGGGACACGCCCGTCCCAGGCCGTGTCAGGCCGTGTCAGGCCGTGTCGATGACTTGGCCGCATGGTCGACACTTTGCGCTCGACGATGTGCCAAGTGAGGGTATACGGCCTGCGACACGGGCGTGTCGCAGGGCGTGTCGAGCCCGTGTCGACACTCGGCCCGGGGTGTCGACATTTTCGCTCGACTTTGTGTCGAGACAAGGTACACGGCCTAGGACACGGGCGTGTCCAAGGCCGTGTGGGTCTGTCGACGATCTTCAGTCGACGATGTTCACTCGACGTGTGTCGAGTGTCGAGTGTCGAGACCGGGGCACACGGCCTGTGACACGGGCGTGTCACAGGGCGTGTCCCGCTTGGTCGACGATCTTCGCTCGACATTTTTTCGCGGTGTCGATACAAAGGCTGTCAACGAGTGTCGAGACTTGGCACACGGCTTGGGATACGGGCGTGTCCCAGGCCGTGTCACCTCTCGGGATGTTTTCGGGGCCGTGTTAATGGAGGCACATGGCCGGCCACACGGCCGTGTCATTTGGGCCACGGGCATGTCGGATCGAACACGGGCGTGTCAGATGCCCGTGTGCGGTTCCAGGCGCGTCGATTTGAGACGGCGAATGAGGCACACGGCCCTGGGCACGCGCGTGTGCCAGGCCGTGTTCGGCCCAGGTATTTTATTTTTCAGGCGGATCTTGGCCATTCTTTTCTTGATTTTAGGATCTGACGGTTTAGGGTTGTTCTTGTTGAGTTAAGTCCAAGAATAGGGTTAGAAACCTTCATTCTTCTTCAAGCTTTTCTCTTACTAATTTCTAGGGAGAAGGGAGAGCAAGGAAGAAGGTGAAGGAGGCTTTGGGCTGTAGGAGAAGTTTCGGTGCTCCAAATCGCGAGCCAAGTACAGATCCGTGGAGGCTAGATCTTTGCGAAGGTTTTCATCTGGATATTGTGCCATGGCAGGGAAGAGGAGTCGGAAGGTAACGACACTTCTCCTCTCGGTCTTAGGATGCATGTCTTTAGCATCATTTTTTCTTTTCTAGTTCTTGGGCACCAAACTCTCAAATGAGAGGGGTTTTGGGTCGCCAAGGTTCAAGAGGAACCTCCGGGTTGATTGAGTCCGTCCCCGGCATATTTTGCATTAGAGATCCGCTCCGTTAGTGGATTAGGCATGGTGGGTGAAGCCGTAGTCACTACCGTTAGTCTGACTCGGTGATA